>CM034534.1:29692676-29791887 GCA_020002185.1 Paraescarpia echinospica | reverse complement strand
TTTCCATTCTAAAGGAACCACTCCCTCTTCTAATGACAACTTGAAAACTGTTGCCAGCGGTACGCTAATTTGTTCTACAATTTCCAATAGTAGTTTGGGCGGAATCCCGTCCACTCCAGGTGATTTATTATCCTTCATAGCCCTTATTTTCTTAGCTACCATTTCCGAGGTTACAACTAACTGTCCTAAATAGTCTGAATCTGCCCCCTTGAACTTAGCCTCTGGTACTGGCAGTGAACTAATATCTTCCCTGGTAAACACTGAACTAAAATACTCATTCAGGTCTTCTGCCATTAAGAATCCCTCTGATATTGTATTTCCAGCACTATCTTCTAGAGGACCGACCTTATCCTGAACTTTCTGTTTGCTTCGAATATACGCATAAAAACTCTTACTGTCATGTTTTATATTACTAGCTAACTGTTGTTCATAGCTTCTCTTTGAATTTATAATTTCAGCTGTAGCTTGATTAAGTGCTTCTTTATAAATGTTGTAGTCTTCATCATTTCCAGTACATCTATATGACTTCCACATCATTTGTTTATACTTAATTTTTCTAATGGCTTCTTTCGATAAGTGTTTCTTTTTAGACCGTTTCCCTTGTTTTTTGAAAGGTACAAATTTATCGACTATGCACTTAATGAAATGATGCAATGAAACCCTCCAGAACAGTAGAACCACGGTTATTTCCAGATGCTTTAGCAAACACAATAAGCCTTGTTGCACCATCTATGCCAGGATGAATGATGATGCAATGAAACCCTCCAGAACAGTAGAACCACGGTTATTTCCAGATGCTTCAGCAAACACAATAAGCCTTGTTGTACCATCTATGCCAGGATGAATGATGATGCAATGAAACCCTCCAGAACAGTAGAACCACGGTTATTTCCAGATGCTTTAGCAAACACAATAAGCCTTGTTGCACCATCTATGCCAGGATGAATGATGATGCAATGAAACCCTCCAGAACAGTAGAACCACGGTTATTTCTAGATGCTTCAGCAAACACAATAAGCCTTGTTGTACCATCTATGCCAGGATGAATGATGATGCAATGAAACCCTCCAGAACAGTAGAACCACGGTTATTTCTAGATGCTTCAGCAAACACAATAAGCCTTGTTGTACCATCTATGCCAGGATGAATGATGATGCAATGAAACCCTCCAGAACAGTAAAACCACGGTTATTTCTAGATGCTTCAGCAAACACAATAAGCCTTGTTGTACCATCTATGCCAGGATGAATGATGATGCAATGAAACCCTCCAGAACAGTAGAACCAAGGTTATTTCCAGATGCTTTAGCAAACACAATAAGCCTTGTTGTACCATCTATGCCAGGATGAATGATGATGCAATGAAACCCTCCAGAACAGTAGAACCACGGTTATTTCTAGATGCTTCAGCAAACACAATAAGCCTTGTTGTACCATCTATGCCAGGATGAATGATGATGCAATGAAACCCTGCAAGTAAATTAGGGATCATCTATAAATTACACATAAATGAAATTGCACAAAAATGACACACAATGAATGCACAACATATGCAGTCACTGTTAGCCTTATATAGCCTCAGCTGTATTATAAAACAGAGTGTGTGTCTCTGCATAAGGCATCAGAAACATTTTAAATATTATTCACAATACTTACATAATACAGTTTCTATGTGAATGCAAATGCTAGCCAGTGCACTGTATAACTATGTTGTCAAAAAATGCCTGCACGCATTAAAGAAACAATGCCACTCTTCAATGTCTTGTCTTCAGTGTAGCCGTAGTCCCTTGTGCAAAATGTACCTGCCAAATGCAAGTTAACCATTTGCAACTTTGCAATGGTAACAACATTATTTTACATCTGTAAAGAGTTACCTTATGAACCTGTGGTTGTCGTCGATGTGCCACAGAGTTACTTTATCAACCTGTGGTTGTCGTCGATGTGCCAGAGAGTTACCTTATGAACCTGTGGTTGTTGTCGATGTGCCACAGAGTTACCTTATGAACCTGTGGTTGTCGTCGATGTGCCACAGAGTTACCTTATCAACCTGTGGTTGTCGTCGATGTGCCACAGAGTTACCTTATGAACCTGTGGTTGTCGTCGATGTGCCACAGAGTTACCTTATCAACCTGTGGTTGTCGTCGATGTGCCACAGAGTTACCTTATCAACTTGTGGTTGTCGTCGATGTGCCACAGAGTTACCTTATCAACATGTGGTTGTCGTCGATGTGCCACAGAGTTACCTTATGAACCTGTGGTTGTCGTCGATGTGCCACAGAGTTACCTTATGAACCTGTGGTTGTCGTCGATGTGCCACAAAGTTTCCTTATCAACCTGTGGTTGTCGTCGATGTGCCACAGAGTTTCCTTATCAACCTGTGGTTGTCGTCGATGTGCCACAGAGTTACCTTATGAACCTGTGGTTGCCGTCGATGTGCCACAGAGTTACCTTATGAACCTGTGGTTGCCGTCGATGTGCCACAGAGTTACCTTATCAACCTGTGGTTGTCATCGATGTGCCACAGAGGTACCTTATCAACCTGTGGTTGTCGTCGATGTGCCACAGAGTTACCTTATCAACATGTGGTTGTCGTCGATGTGCCACAGAGTTACCTGATCAACCTGTGGTTGTCGTCGATGTGCCACAGAGTTACCTGATCAACCTGTGGTTGCGGTCGATGTGCCACAGAGAATGAGGTCCTGCCACTGCGTATGTTCTCCGATGCAGTTTTGGGTGTAATGCCCGATTTGCAACTCCAACGGGATCGATGCCCTCCATGGCGTCTCTAACCCGTTGCCTTTGCAGTGTAACGCCTTGCGAGTGCAGGCGAGCTCTGGCCCCTTCAGCCCCAACATTCTGGTTGAGCCCTATGATGGCCTGCAGCGTTGCATCCAAGGCTTCATTGGTGAGGTCACAATACCTGCCTCGCAGTTTAAAGCTGTATTCCGTAAACAACAAATGTTACAGAGATTGGACAAGCTGTAACATATTGGTGAACATATGGGACATCTGACAACAATACAGGCTTAAGGATTTTAGAGACAACAGATGTTATGTTTGACTTTCTGTCAATGCACTCGTGAAATACACAAATTTGTTTCTTACATAAACTTGTTACTGAGACATAAACTGTATAGACTTGTTACATAAAATGTATAAAGTATGTAAATTATAATAAAGATTGTTGATTTATTGACTTAAATGCTTTAATGTGGCCATAACATAAATTGGCATTATTACCTGCCAATATAACTTAAATGTACAATGTTTCCTTGCTACACAGTTTTACTTAGGATTCCAATATGTGTTCATTCATGATATCTATAACAGTTTAAGATGGTTTTTTAATCATTAACTGGAGTCGTCTTCGCACAGTCGATTCTGACACCCCAAGCGCAGCAGCCATGGTAGTTGCCGTCATGCCGATGCGTGTAAAGAATAGCAACTGTTCTTTGGTGATTTGAAATCTGTCGGCACTTCTACCAGCCGATACTACTTTCGGTGCCTGATATGATGTAGATGCTGTACAAATAAGTAGTGCACTGTAGGTATATTATAAAAGAAAACAATAATTGTTAATAATAGTGAACATTCTTTTGTGCTGATGTAAATAAAATAGTATATAAATTTAATATGTACGTACAAATGTGGTTTTCAATTATTATTTTAAAAGTAAATTAATGCATAAACAATACAATAATACAAGTGAGTCTTTAACACAGTTTAATAATGTACAATAACAAGTTCCAAAAAAATTTCATCAATATTCTAACCTTAAGCTTGGTCTATACAATGCACTGCCGGATTATGACATTTTCAGCACAATAAAACTCACCAGGACCAACAGTTTGGAGATGATGGGCTTCTTCCAGTAACTCTTGTACACTTGCTAGCAAGCGATACACGTGGGCTTCTTCCAGCAGCTCTTGTACACTTGCTAGCAAGCGATCCACGTGGGCTTCTTCCAGCAGCTCTTGTACACTTGCTAGCAAGCGATCCACGTGGGCTTCTTCCAACAGCTCTTGTACACTTGCTAGCAAGCGATCCACGTGGGCTTCTTCCAACAGCTCTTGTACACTTGCTAGCAAGCGATCCACAAGGGCTTCTTCCAGCAGCTCTTGTACACTTGCTAGCAAGCGATCCACAAGGGCTTCTTCCAGCAGCTCTTGTACACTTGCTAGCAAGCGATCCACGTGGGCTTCTTCCAGCAGTTCTTGTACACTTGCTAGCAAGCGATCCACGTGGGCTTCTTCCAGCAGTTCTTGTACACTTGCTAGCAAGCGATCCACGTGGGCTTCTTCCAGCAGTTCTTGTACACTTGCTAGCAAGCGATTCACGTGGGCTTCTTCCAGCAGCTCTTGTACACTTGCTAGCAAGCGATCCACGTGGGCTTCTTCCAGCAGCTCTTGTACACTTGCTAGCAAGCGATCCACGTGGGCTTCTTCCAGCAGCTCTTGTACACTTGTTAGCAAGCGATCCAGCAAGCAATCCACGTGGGCTTCTACCAGCAGCTCTTGTACACTTGCTAGCAAGCGATCCACGTGGGCTTCTTCCAACAGCTCTTGTACACTTGCTAGCAAGCGATCCACAAGGGCTTCTTCCAGCAGCTCTTGTACACTTGCTAGCAAGCGATCCACAAGGGCTTCTTCCAGCAGCTCTTGTACACTTACTAGCAAGCGATCCACGTGGGCTTCTTCCAGCATTTCTTGTACACTTGCTAGCAAGCGATCCACGTGGGCTTCTTCCAGCAGTTCTTGTACACTTGCTAGCAAGCGATCCACAAGGGCTTCTTCCAGTAACTCTTGTACACTTGCTAGCAAGCGATCCACGTGGGCTTCTTCCAGCAGCTCTTGTACACTTGCTAGCAAGCGATCCACGTGGGCTTCTTCCAGCAGCTCTTGTACACTTGTTAGCAAGCGATCCACGTGGGCTTCTTCCAGCAACTCTTGTACACTTGCTAGCAAGCGATCCACGTGGGCTTCTTCCAGCAGCTCTTGTACACTTGCTAGCAAGCGATCCACGTGGGCTTCTTCCAACAGCTCTTGTACACTTGCTAGCAAGCGATCCACAAGGGCTTCTTCCAGCAGCTCTTGTACACTTGCTAGCAAGCGATCCACAAGGGCTTCTTCCAGCAGCTCTTGTACACTTACTAGCAAGCGATCCACGTGGGCTTCTTCCAGCAGTTCTTGTACACTTGCTAGCAAGCGATCCACGTGGGCTTCTTCCAGCAGCTCTTGTACACTTGCTAGCAAGCGATCCACGTGGGCTTCTTCCAGCAGTTCTTGTACACTTGCTAGCAAGCGATTCACGTGGGCTTCTTCCAGCAGCTCTTGTACACTTGCTTAGCAAGCGATCCACGTGGGCTTCTTCCAGCAGCTCTTGTACACTTGTTAGCAAGCGATCCACGTGGGCTTCTTCCAGCAGCTCTTGTACACTTGCTAGCAAGCAATCCACGTGGGCTTCTTCGAGCAGTTCTTGTACACTTGCTAGCAAGCGATCCACAAGGGCTTCTTCCAGTAACTCTTGTACACTTGCTAGCAAGCGATCCACAAGGGCTTCTTCCAGCAGCTCTTGTACACTTGCTAGCAAGCAATCCACGTGGGCTTCTTCCAGCAGCTCTTGTACACTTGCTAGCAAGCGATCCACGTGGGCTTCTTCCAGCAGCTCTTGTACACTTGCTAGCAAGCGATCCACGTGGGCTTCTTCCGGCAGCTCTTGTACACTTGCTAGCAAGCGATCCACGTGGGCTTCTTCCGGCAGCTCTTGTACACTTGCTAGCAAGCGATCCACGTGGGCTTCTTCCGGCAGCTCTTGCACACTTGCTAGCAAGCGATCCACGTGGGCTTCTTCCGGCAGCTCTTGTACACTTGCTAGCAAGCGATCCACGTGGGCTTCTTCCAGCAGCTCTTGTACACTTGCTAGCAAGCGATCCATGTGGGCTTCTTCCACAAGTGTACCTCGAACACACCTCACTTGCATTCCAAGTGCACTGGAACTACAAAATAAATATATTTGGAATTACGGAAAACTACAAATTTCTTTTGTTGATGACTATGTTACAGATATTGTTATGAATGAATTTACAACGTAGGGCCTGGTATGCGAACTTTGTTAACAAAAATTGCATACAGACAATTTCTGCTGCACTAACTGGCTGTTGATGAGACTTCTGAGACACAGTGGACGGGCATGGGAGGAATAACAAAGATGTATAGCAAGTGTTTCCGAACAAATATGCTATCGTGATGGTGTATGATTGATGAAATATGGGCAAAAGCTGTCCTTACAGTACTCGCCTTTTTACCAACGATTGGTGCATCCAACCGTATTACAAACTGACGGCTTTGTCATTTCAATTTGATACAGCACAACAGTAAACAAACTTATTTCTCTGTGTTGAGCGCCAGACATCTGTGCTTTCTGCCCTACAAACAAACCACCACATGCTTTTAATTTATTCGTGCCGTCAAAACGCAACTTCGAATAGGCACTACGCACCGCGGAATAAATTTCCATATGATAACATAAGCCAGACTGGTTAACCTTTAACTATTTTTTTAGCAATTATCACAAATAATATACACCAATACGTTTTACATTTAAACACACTTAGCATACGGCTATGTAAATTAAATACAATTTACAGGACACATACTTAAGAATGACTTACTTTGACTTTGTTTATGGATACGTAAAGCGTCACAACACAAGATGGCAATTTTGGTGGGATTTGAGAACTTTCTTTAGAATTTTATTCTGCTTAATACTATATCTAATACCTATGCGATATCAATAATATATGCACATTATAATTGATCAATACTATATTAATCGAGGTAGTAACTTCTTGCTGCCAAGGAGGAATGCAGTTACACTTTTTCAATAATATTTTGCAATTTACGAAGACAGTTCATCAATTCCGCTAGTCGTTACAGCCTACACCATCCACGGTCCACACCCTTGACATAGTACTAGTCTAGTATATTAGTTACTTTCGTGTTTCCTCATTCAGTACATACCTGTTGATGACTTCAACAATGCAACCAAAATTGGGCTAACCCAGGGTGTAGGGCACTCCACCTTCTCTATAATGTCCTCTCGTTCTAGACGTTGACGTTCCCGTTCGAGTACTTTGTATTGATGAAACAGAATTCTGTGATGAGACTGAGCTACCGGCTGGACGTTTGGATCAATGTACAAGTGCACTGAATGACCTTTCAGTTTGCTGGCTCCATTGAACAAGTCTGGGAACTTTTCTGTTATTGGGTTGACACTGTTGACAACTTGAGTGTTTGTCACTTATAGCAAATCAAGTTCTTTTGCTGTCTGACCACTCATGAGATTGCCATGATTCCCTTTCACAATGATGATGGTTGATGGGACCATTTTGTCTGGCGTTTCTGTCAAGCCAGTCAACTACCCTAGTGTGGGAATTACTGATCCACCATAGCCGAATGTACAGTTTTCTTTTACATTTAGACACTTTAATGCCATTCTTCATTAAATCATAAGTTGTCTTGTCAATGTCTAAGCAAGACTCACTTTCTATCATCATGATGACAGCTTTCCCATTGATTTGGAAGATAGCTTTGGGCTGCGATGCCTTTGTCTGTAGCATTGTGCACAGAGAACACATAATCTGCATCATGATTAGTGTCAGGTGTGTTGCTTTTACAGTCTGATTGAGATTGCTAGACCGACTGTATATCCGTTTTATATATATATGTTTGACATGCCTACTTTGCCTTTGATCACTTCACGCTAGATTGTGTGGTGCCCTGTTGTGCATTGCTTGGTTGCTATTTGATCTGTGTTTTGATCGACACGCTCAAAATTACCAACTTTTGCACAGTAATTACAGCACTTCTGTTTGGCTGGAAAGTCCCCTCTATGCGGATACATTCCGGCACAGTAATGACACGTCCGTTCTGCTAGATGTTTCTAAACCTCTGCCAAAGTTAAGCAGTTCTTTTAACATCATTGTTGGCTTACAAAGCGATTCCTCCCGCATAGCGTTGGTCACATCCCCTTGCAAATTTGTATCAGTCAACATTACGATTATAAACGTAAACATGAATAAAAAATATGAAATTCATGTTTTGTAAGAATGACGAAAACGGTACAGCATAGTACTGCAATAATTGGCTGGATGCTGTAATACTGGACAGTGAAGGTGCACCACATATTCGAACTTTTTCTGACAGTGTATAACTATCAAATGTAGTGTACACGTAGCGTGTATTGTATTCGTCAAGATCCACGAAACTTAAACAGTCGGATGTGCCACAATAAAACATACAAAGTAAAAATTAGTAATGCTTATTGCAATGTCACTGCATAGCGTTGTCATTGTTATGCACGTCTGACATTTGAGCAAAATGCACCACTTACGTTTCTTTGTAGCTCGTTCCAGTATTTGAGTCACTTCTACCATGGTTTGTGGTTGTGAACACAGTAAGCTGGCATCTTCCACTTGTTTTAGTGCTACCCGAAGTGTCTTTGCTGTCATCGTAACCACTCAGGGCCAGGGTTGTTGCGAAGTGTTCTGTTAGAGCCTCGGTGCCCTCAAGCTCAGACGACGCATTATTTTGCCAATGAGCCAGGTTTGGCCAGAGCATGTTCTGGTAGATGCGACTGTTGTGAATCAGTTGTCAATGCAGCTATCCGGCGATTTGTGACTCTTGTATCTTCACCAGCATGCATCAGTCTGTCATACCTAACTGTCACAAATTTTGTCCTCTCCTCTTCATATGTCCCAGCTTAGGTATAAAATGTAATTATTTTATAATGATATAAAACAATGCACACAAGGGTAATTGTTTATTTGTCGGATGACATGGTTTACAAAACAAGCAAGCCAAATGTTGACTGCACAGCCTCTGACCACAGGCACAACCCACAACATGGTTTAGACTTCACAGCTTCCCATTGTGAAAAATTGCAGTTGATTAATGATCTGTGACTGGTAGTACCCCGGGTACTTGATGTTCAGCCAACAGGAACTATCAGCCATATGCCAGTACTGTGTTTCCTGGCGTAATGAGGCATGTCATTTCTCCACTCTTTCATTTTGCGTGTCGCATTCTTTTCATTCATTTCAGTTTAGCAATCGCAGGAGGAACAATTTTGTTCCCAAGTAGGAATGAGAATGACTTCCAGCTTGAAACAGATCTACAAATTGTGAACATACACTGAAACATTTGGTGCTCTCGTTGTTACATCTGCCTGTCTTCATGAAGTTTAGGTGTTGGAGTGAGATTTCAAGGACCCTCTTCCTCTGAACCGACAGTTCAAAGGACACGGGTGGTTCTTGTGGGGTGGTGGTGACGTGAACATCAGTCAGCTCGGCCACGCTGAAGAAGTCAATCACAAAATAACATTACTTACAAGTTCTCAGATGAACTGTCTAGTATTCCCTCCACAGACACTGTCAAATATTCCCTCTAGAAATGCAGCAATTGTAATGGTACAAGTGCACTGGCTTCGTAAGGTCATGGAAAACAGGAATAGAATATGTAAATAGGCATTATTTCAATTCGGTGGATTTCCAGAAGTATATTGTCCAATATAAATTGGTAACCTTCCTGCACCAAGGAGAGATCTGATAGTGTGCAATCTCTCATTGACTATATCTACAGATGAATTGAGAGAAAACAATTCCTTAACATTGTTGGCTGAAACCACAAACCTAAAAGTATCTTAGTCCTACCCTGGAGTACACAATGCATATAATCAACACTGCTTGACCTAACACAATCGACACTGCTTGACCTAACACAATCGACACTGCTTGACCTAACACAATCGAAGGAATCATGAAACGTAAGAACTGATGGACCTTTTATTCCATCGACAGGTTCCCACTAGTGACAGCATTCTGTGCAACGTCTATACTACACTCCCTACTACATGTCAGTCCGTAGTGATTTGGTCCTTTCCCTCTCACTTCCATAAGACATCTAGATCTTCATGCAGTGGCATCATAAAGGAAAAACAATTGTTACCACCTTTTTCAGTCTGTTTTCCATTTAATTCATACTCCTACAATGGCTGACGGCATCACCCAAAATGAGGGGAGGCGGATGGGATAATTATTGCGGACATGTGGTAAATATTGTTAATACTATTTAAATCAATTCCAAATTTTAAGATCATTGTGCTCTTGAGAAAGTTTAGGCGAGGATGTATTTGTAGGGATGTGTCTCTATGGAGATGTTTAGTAGTGATTTTGTAGCAGCGGCAAATCCAGGTATTGCTTTTTCGTGACGTCGCAGTAGCCTTGCCTTCCCTCCTTGTTCTTCAGATAGTACTTCAGATAGTCATACATTTCTTCCGGGAAGTGTTGCCACTCCCTCGCATGTTCTGCAGACAATGGAGCTTTCGATCCCTTTCCATAGACATTTTTGGTGTTGAGAACATTGAACAGCTGATCTACTTTCCAAAGGATAGTACAGTGTATTTGTTTCTTCATTACCTATGTTGATAGGAATAGGGTAATGGTCTACCTGCGGTACAAATAACAATTCACAGTATTACAAGACGCTTTATTTGTGAAATTAAAATTGACAACTCTACCATTAATATGTGTGTATAATAACTCTGTGTGTGTGTGTGTGTGTGCGTGCGTGCGTGCGTGTGTGCAGTGTTTGAAATAAGCACTTGTCTGGTTGGCCGGGACAAGTGATTTGTTGTCCGGACAAGTAGAATGATCTGCATGGTTGTTCAGTGGGCAAGTGAAAATTTACAGTAGATAGTGACGAGTGCAAAATTATAACTTTCTAATTTGTGGAAATTCTAGTGAAATACTATTTGCCAGCGATCACGCACGTTGCAATTTCATTAGCGTGTTGGCGTCTTATCTTTCCGCCGCCATCCTGTGTTGAACATCAGTTTTCCGTGAAGCATAGTGTGTTCGTTAACTGCGTCATCCGCACCAATCTAGCTCTGCCATTCTCGTAGCAAAAGCTAGTTCAGTTTTACCAATGGTTCGACTTCGTGAAGTTACCAAATGTTGGTTCAGCAGATCATCAAAATATTGTCAGCGTTGGATGAATTTTCAGACAAAATAATGGATGCATGACAGGATCTTAACAACTCAAAGCCAAATTAATTTAAGGAAGACGCGCAGCTGCCGGGGCAGGCGACATGTATGGCATGGCGACCTACTATGGTGGTCTACGCGCGACAACAATGTTACGATGTCATTCAATCTATACATTCTAACTATAAGATGGTCCCTTGTAAATTTAAATATTACTGATATAATGTTATTTATACTGATCTAATAAGACTAGCAAAGATGTGAATTTAATTGCTGGTGATCAAATGAAATTTACCTTCAGATTATAAAATACAGAACTTTGCACATACTGAAGTACGTATAGGATTTTGTTGCCAATCTCAGTATTTAATTACTGTTAATCACTTCATGGACTTACCAGGACATTTAGAACTTTATCCCAAGCATTGTTGATGGCCTCATCATTTTCAGGGAGAAAAGATTCGTCCTAAGCTCTGTTACATGGTCATCATCAAAAGATTTCGCCACCCCATGAGTGATCATGTAGGCTGTGCGTGTTTGAAACATGGACAGACACGACATAACGGGTTCATCCTGTGACAGGCGTTGGGCCAGCTCTATAAACTTAGGGCAGAGTGAATAAGGGAAACTGTTTTCCGAGAAGAAGCACGCGATGATGGCTTTCAGTTCGGTCACCCTGTCAATCATATTGATAGGTGCTGCTCCTGATGCACCTGACAGGATTTGGGTGATTTTCTGGGCCTTAACTGCTGCTTTGTGCCGGAGATCACTTGTAGACACGTTGTGCTTGCATTGCAGCATGGATGAACAGACTTCTTCCCATTCGACTTATACACCAGTTCTTTGCTAATGTGGTAAAGAGCGAACGGGTAATGTAAGTGTCACTTACGTGGCTCCTTCTTCACATTCGGTGTACGAAATGCAAGGTTGATATGCGTGTGACCATCACGTTGATCCGGGACAGTACAGCAAGGACATCTGTTGTGGACAATGCAGATGTCTGTCGGGTGGATTGGAGTGGCGCCCTCGGTGTGGGTGGGGTTGGAGTTTATATACAGAGCTGGGTTATTGGTGTGCAGTGGTAGTGAAAGGGGTAAAGGGTGGGTGATGATGTCCAGTGCGGTCAACTGGTGACTACCACATTCCTCCTTCCTTATGACATTTGATTGCCCACCATATATCCCCCTTTATAGAACCCAACTTAAATTCCATTTTAAAATTTATATAAGTAATAAGTGACCAACTAGTCAATTTAACAAACCTAGTCAATTTAACAAACTTAATGACAATCATAAAATAATTACATGTGTTATTAGCATATTACAAGTGATCGTTGTGAACAGAGTTAATAACCATAAACATTCAAAAACCAAAACTCATCATGAACATAATAATGATGGTGGGCAATGAAATGTTGCACTAGTCATATTAGACAAGGCAGTGCAAGTGCAGTGTTTTGTTGACAGCAAGGGCTGCTGCCCGCCAGCTGTGATGTACACTTTGTACATCGCCTGCGCGTTGAGGGTGGCCATGCGAAGCACTACTCAGCTTGGCAGATTGAGCAGTGCTGCAATATACCATGCCTGATGCACCAGCTCGTATGGGTGCCCGTGGTTATGACCCCGTGGTGACAACAAGGGGGCATCAGTTTCCAGCACCAGCCGATATAAATCGATCTGTCGTGCCAGTTCGCTAAACCCTGGTGCGGACACCGACTTGTTGGATAAGGATACCTTTATTTGTCCCAACAACATAGCAGTACAACACATTATTCAGATATACAGACAAATATTGAAAGTAAAACATACAGTGCAAATTTATATAAAATAAACAGAATATATGTATAGTACCAAAAAGACAGAAAACAAATAACAAGAAAACAATTGCTGTGGGACGTGAGACTCCTACTAAGATCACAATTTGTCGCTATCATCCCGAACACACTGTTTGTAAATTGCTGTGACAACTGTCTGTAGTCTGCCAGACTACTGACGAAGCAGTGCACCAGCTGGTGTATCAGTTGACGCTGGTGTGTGTTCATCCCCAATATCGCCAGTGCCTCATAGATGACGCGTGAGAAGGGAATGCGTGCGTTCCCATGTAAGTGGAGAACCAGAGGCTTCTCCAACTCCTTAGTCAGTGCAATATGCCTCTCAAACAGTTGTCGTTGATTGGGAAGTGAATGTGGTGGCTCTATGTAATCGAGGCTGCATTCGCCTATCGCAGGACTGTTGGGACTGCAGATCTTGGCCTGCACCCTGTCCCATGCATCCCTGTCAAGCGACTTTGCCAGTTGAGGGTGAGCACCCTAAGTGGTTTTTATAACCACCATCTGATGATTGACGGAGATACCCTGTATGACAGGTCGCAGCCAGTGATCTGGAAACACGCAGTTATCCAACACTGCAGTGAGGTTCACCGTGTTATCTCCTCGCCAGACAGTGATCGCTGTTTCCCACGCTGGGACAGGTTCTGTGGTAAATTCAAATGGGACAGCAGTTCTCTCTTGGGTCCCTGTCGCCTGGTATTACCTCGCCCTCATCTCCCTAGTCTGTAGAAGTTGTAGGTGGTAGTGGGCATCCATGGCGGACTCCTTTATGATGTCAGTCCCACATGACATACCACATGGTATATCATGCCATGGTATTTTTTCATTGGGGATGTATCCGCTATGTGAGTCTTCTGTATATGTGCGGCACATTTGTAGCCAGTATATTCGCTACATGGCAGCCTACTACTAATAGCATTCCATGGTTAGAATGTCGTGCTCTTGTACTGTTATACATGAGAGGAAATAATAGCTATTGTTGCCAACTCATAATTGTCCTTCACTGTACTATCACAGATAACTGTCAATAGTTAAATATACTATCAATAGTATTGCATCGCGACATCGACTATTGCTATGCATCGATAGTTCAACTATTATAAATAAAATCAATTTCATGGCTCAAAGTTAAACTACCTAGTGGCAAATGAACTAGATAAATTGCTTTAGTCGCAATGTGCACTTGATCTTTGCTCAGTGACTAGTTGTCCTACCAGGCAGCTAACCAATTGCATCCTTGTGTTGATATTAGTAGGCATTAGCAATCAAACACATTGCGAATAATGACATTTTTGTTGCTGTCACCCCTTAGGCTGCAGTCTGCTTATTGCCTACGGCTGAAACTGCTGGTTATTTTATACAGTACGCTATACATTTTTTTCAAAATAATTCCATGCTTTACTTCGACTTTTAGGCGGCATCATAAATGAAGACGCTTGCTTTGTAAGGAAAGATGCTGGTAGATGACAATTAACATAACAGATAGACTAAAATAATCGATAATTTGGTGCATTAAGTGTGAGAAACTTTATGTAAGTTTCAATTTTCTTTCAAATTGTCTGGCATATCTAGTTAATTATACACATATTAAAAGGCATGCAAAACAACTTAGATGCTGGAAATTTATTTATCGGTAGCTAAAAAGTGGTGCGAGGTGTGTTTGTTTGAAAGTAATCCGATTCTCGAATCATTCCCTAGAGGCGTTCTGCATGCTACGCACAGGATACATAATAGTGACGGCACACTGTGGCTTGATGGGAACCATTTGCTCTTCAGGACATGTGCATTTCTGACGGAAGGGAATGCCAGGATGTGTTGAATGTCGTCTTTTCGTTCAGTTTTATGAGTTTTACTTGGTTATAGAAGATTCAAAAGTATTGTCAATTGGCAACATAACATACCGTATGGAATACCGGTTTTGCTGAATATAAAAACAGTTTCAAAACCGTTTAAAAATACCAGTTCAATGGTATAACGGTATACGGTACACGACTCTAGCAGGCACCCTTTTAATCTACACCTTATTAAATAGATATAGTTTCAAAATGGCACAGACTGGATAAAACACAACTCGTCGTAACCTCGTGTTGTTTCGCTCTCCCTACGCTTTCCCGCGAAACTCACAATTCAAATTAATATATAACTTATAGCTCTGGACGATAATCTTGTTAAATTTTGTTAAATGTATTCTAGCAAATACAAAATGAAATGAGTCATACATGCCTGTATGTGTTTATTCAACTGTTAAATGAACAATACCAATTGCATTGGCCAAGCAAGTTTTCAATGTGTTTCTGTTCTGTCTTCCTGGTTCCAACCCTCACAATCTGTCACCAGTGGTTGCAGTCTACAGCAACAGATTGCCAGAACTCACTGCTGATCTGAACTACAGTCTCACCAGTGGTTACAGTCTGTCACCAGTGGTTGCAGTCTGCAGCATTAGATTGCCAGGACTCACTGCTGATCTGAACTACAGTCTCACCAGTGGTTACAGTCTGTCACCAGTGGTTGTAGTCTGCAGCATCAGATTGCCAGGACTCACTGCTGATCTGAACTACAGTCTCACCAGTGGTTACAGTCTGTCACCAGTGGTTGCAGTCTGCAGCATTAGATTGCCAGGACTCACTGCTGATCTGAACTACAGTCTCACCAGTGGTTACAGTCTGTCACCAGTGGTTGTAGTCTGCAGCATCAGATTGCCAGGACTCACTGCTGATCTGAACTACAGTCTCACCAGTGGTTACAATCTGTCACCAGTGGTTGTAGTCTGCAGCATCATATTGCCAGGACTCACTGCTGATCTGAACTACAGTCTCACCAGTGGTTGCAGTCTGCAGCATTAGATTGCCAGGACTCACTGCTGATCTGAACTACAGTCTCACCAGTGGTTACAGTCTGTCACCAGTGGTTGTAGTCTGCAGCATCAGATTGCCAGGACTCACTGCTGATCTGAACTACAGTCTCACCAGTGGTTGCAGTCTGTCACCAGTGGTTGCAGTCTGCAGCATTAGATTGCCAGGACTCACTGCTGATCTGAACTACAGTCTCACCAGTGGTTGCAGTCTGCAGTATCAGATTGCCAGGACTCACTGCTGATCTGAACTACAGTCTCACCAGTGGTTACAGTCTGTCACCAGTGGTTGCAGTCTGCAGCATCAGATTGCCAGGACTCACTGATGATCTAAACTACAGTCTCACCAGTGGTTACAGTCTGTCACAAGTGGTTGCAGTCTGCAGCATTAGATTGCCAGGACTCACTGCATATCTGAACTACAGTCTCACCAGTGGTTACAGTCTGTCACCAGTGGTTTCAGTCTGCAGCATCAGATTGCCAGGACTCGCTGCTGATCTGAGCTACAATCTCTCACCAGTGGTTGCAGTCTGCATCATCAGATTGCCAGGACTCACTGCTGATCTGAACTACAATCTCTCACCAGTGGTTGCAGTCTGCAGCATCAGATTGCCAGGACTCACTGCTGATCTGAACTACAATCTCTCACCAGTGGTTGCAGTCTGCAGCATCAGATTGCCAGGACTCACTGCTGATCTGAACTACAATCTCTCACCAGTGGTTGCAGTCTGCAGCATCAGATTGCCAGGACTCACTGCTGATCTGAACTACAATCTCTCACCAGTGGTTGCAGTCTGCAGCATCAGATTGCCAGGACTCACTGCTGATCTGAACTACAATCTCTCACCAGTGGTTGCAGTCTGCAGCATCAGATTGCCAGGACTCACTGCTGATCTGAACTACAATCTCTCACCAGTGGTTGCAGTCTGCAGCATCAGATTGCCAGGACTCACTGCTGATCTGAACTACAATCTCTCACCAGTGGTTGCAGTCTGCAGCATCAGATTGCCAGGACTCACTGCTGATCTGAACTACAATCTCTCACCAGTGGTTGCAGTCTGCAGCATTAGATTGCCAGGACTCATTGCTGATCTGAGCTACAATCTCTCACCAGTGGTTGCAGTCTGCAGCATTAGATTGCCAGGACTCGCTGCTGATCTGAGCTACAATCTCTCACCAGTGGTTGCAGTCTGCAGCATCAGATTGCCAGGACTCACTGCTGATCTGAACTACCTACAATCTCTCACCAGCGGTTGCAGTCTGCAGCATTAGATTGCCAGGACTCATTGCTGATCTAAGCTACAATCTCTCACCAGTGGTTGCAGTCTGCAGCATCAGATAGCCAGGACTCACTGCTGATCTGAAGTACAATCTCTCACCAGTGGTTGCAGTCTGCAGCATCAGTTTGCCAGGACTCACTGTTGATCTGAACTACAATCTCTCACCAGTGGTTGCAGTCTGCAGCATTAGATTGCCAGGACTCACTGCTGATCTGAGCTACAATCTCTCACCAGTGGTTGCAGTCTGCAGCACCAGATTGCCAGGACTCACTGCTGATCTGAACTACAATCTCTCACCAGTGGTTGCAGTCTGCAGCATTAGATTGCCAGGACTCATTGCTGATCTGAGCTACAATCTCTCACCAGTGGTTGCAGTCTGCAGCATTAGATTGCCAGGACTCGCTGCTGATCTGAGCTACAATCTCTCACCAGTGGTTGCAGTCTGCAGCATCAGATTGCCAGGACTCACTGCTGATCTGAACTACCTACAATCTCTCACCAGCGGTTGCAGTCTGCAGCATTAGATTGCCAGGACTCATTGCTGATCTAAGCTACAATCTCTTATCAATGGTTGCAGTCTGCAGCATTAGATTGCCAGGACTCACTGCTGATCTGAGCTACAATCTCTCACCAGTGGTTGCAGTCTGCAGCATTAGATTGCCAGGACTCATTGCTGATCTGAACTACAATCTCTCACCAATGGTTGCAGTCTACAGCATCAATACCTAATATGTTGGTATGATGCATTGTGGAAGACTGCACTGTCAGTTCAGTGTAAACACTGGGCCCCAGTCTTTAACCGCTCATTGACAAATAACAACAACACACAAACTTAGTACATGCAACGATACTATTGCAATAAAAAAATTATCACCAATAGTCACCCCTAGTTTAAATGATGGATTTTTAATTAAAAAAAATTTCAGGTTGACATCGAAAGTTGAGAAGAAAGAATGTCAACAAAAGACACTGGGAAAAACACTTCAGGGCCACCAAAGACAGGGGTGTATGGTGTGGGAGGTGCAGAGAAACCAGGTGGCAGCACAGGGTTCAGAGAGCCGGGAATGAAGCGAATAGAGACGACAGCATTGTTCCGAGTGACCAATTTCGAACTCTTCATCAAACCGGCAAGTGAAATGTATTTCTGTTCGACAGAACTGTTGTAATGATCAAATCTTGTCAGGCCAGGTAGATAAATAATTATCGTGTTGGATGAAATCCAAATGTTTAATTTTGAAATGTCAGTTATTACTGTTGAAGAATCAAGACAATGGAAGTTCATTTTCATGTTTTAGAATAGTAATACTGTTGAATTTGTAACCATTTATAATCTAGTTTATTTTGACTGAGCAACTACTGTACATGCAGCATATTTAATTTAGGGGTTGTTCACATGGTGGAAGCACTATTTAATGTAGATCTCACGGTGGCAGCACTGTTTAATGTACGTTTTGTTCACATGGTGGCAGCACTGTTTAATGAATGTATTGTTCACACGGTGGCAGCACTGTGAATCGCCGTAACCAGTGTGTCATGTCGTCTGTGTTGTTTTGCTTGTAGAACACGTGGGTGATGTTGCTGGGAGTGGCTGCCTTCAGTTTTTGTGTCGGTTACATCTCCTACGTGAACGTACAGAACAGAAACAAGAAGTTGTACGTGGCACTCGCGGACGACGGATCATTAAAGACACGGCCCAAGTTATCAAGATGGGAATGACACCCACAGAACCGTTACAAACTATTCCGAAGAAGCACACTAAATATATTTCCTATGTGTCTTGGCTGGACATGGAACCGCAGTTTTTGAATACAACGAAACAGCAGGTGCTCACCATAATAGAGATTGTGTAAGATTGATGTGATAGAAAAATAATAATAATATAACTTGTTGAGAAAAAATATGCAATAATATAATTTTTTTTTTGGTATTTAAGCGTACAGTTAAAAAATTTACTTTCAGTGTATAGTTTTGAACTTGGCAAGTCCAAGATAACAAGGGTACAATAGTTTATAAGTTCAGCTTAATCTAAGGGTGCATAACATAATACAAGTACATTTTGTGTATGTAAGGTGTATGATCCTTGCCAGTGTATAGTAGTAATAATAATTGTTATTGATATCGCAGCATGGTACAGTGTGCGCGTGCAGCGAGTGTGTGTGTGTGCGTGTGTGTGTGGACTTTTGGAAGTAATCTGCTAGATTTTACATTGGCAGATTGAAGAATCTCAATGCTGTACATGAATTGTATATAAAGTGTATAATATTATGCAGTGATGTTGAGCTACAGTTTGGAGAATGTAGATTGGCTTATCCACTGTTCTCACCTACCGGGATTCAGTTGTATAGACAACTGAGTGTTAATTGTGATTCATATATAGTCAGAGGCAGAAAAACGGCAAACACATTTACTATTTATAATGTCATCTTATGGGTAGTCTTTAAAAAAAATAAAGATGGTTTTTTACAATGATACTATTTCTTTATTGATGTGTTGGTATGTTGCGTGTCCAGGTGATTAGTACACCTCAACTCTTAATTTGTTTTTTAAATTAACAATATTATATAGCGAATGTTAGCTAGTCTGTCTACCATTAGGAATGATATAAAATGGGTATTTACTCTATATATATATATATATATGGATATATATATAAATTATATATATATACATATTTGCTGGACTTAAATATTCAAATGGCCGTAACAAAAGTAGCATAAACTGCTTCTACAAAATTTGAAATATTAAACATCTGATTAATTATTAACAAAGTTACAGGGGTGGATCAAAGCTTCCCTGTGACCATGTGTCCCAACATTCCCCTACATAGTCCATGTTGTATTCTTTAGGGCGGAATTAGAACTTCGTAATATTATAATGACCGGACGGGGGCATCCATTCGGCGTTGGCTCGGTGCTTATCTTGGAATGTCTATTTTCAGTTGTAGCTTGATTAAGTGCTTCTTCTTGCTGGTTGTAGTCTTATTTGTAATTGTTGTAGTCTAATATGCCAAAGGGCGAAGGGTGCACGCACTCGGGCCTAAAGGACAGGCAGTTGTTTAACTTTGCCTATTTCCTTATGTTTTTGCAGTCATTCTTATGTGTAGATCTGAAGAAAACATTTCTCCTTCAGATATATACATGTTTTGCAAATGTGAGTGTTTGTTCAAAGTGATCTTGTCAGATAGCCATCGCTACAGGCCTGGGCGCGAACTTTTGTTAATAGCACCCCCCCCCCTCCACCCCCACTTCCCCCCGTCTTCCGATGTCACCAGTCCAGCCGAGACAGCGGCTCAAGTTACGGTGACGCGGCAGCGACCAAATTTCTACTACACCATCTTGTTCGATCGGCCACCAGTGAATATTTTTTGGCCTCCCTTAGACTCGTTTCCTGGGTCCGCCCCTGTCTCCCTGTCTTCCGATGTCGCCAGTCGAGACGAGACCACCGATTTATTTTCATAAACAAGATCAGTGGCCGAGACAGCGGATAAGCTGAAGTTACGACGGTGCGGCGGCGAATACTTTTCTACCGCATTTAGTTCGGCCGCCAGTGTGCCCCACCCCTCCCCCGACTACCATCTCTGGAACAGCCCTGTGTGCCCCACCCCTCCCCCGACTACCATCTCTGGAACAGCCCAGTGCATTAATTGATGTGTTTGTATTTGTTATGTTATTTTGTGTTTTCGAACTTATGAGAAAAGTGTGTTTTACAATGAACTTTGTTGGACGTATAATAACTTTTATTTATTAGTTATACGATGGTGCTTGATTGTTTTAGATTGTTCACGTGTTGCTCTGCGTTAAAGAGCTACTACTACTGTTAAAGAGCACAGGGAGATTAAAACTAAACGTAAAAAAGACTAAGATTATGGGTGTGAAGGGATGTCGAGAACCATCAGAAGTCATAATAGATGGCGAGGAAATAAAAAGAGTGGGAAGTTTTGAATATCTGGGGTCACTGATAGAAGCGGGTGGAGATGGGACGAAAGAGATCAAGCGGAGGTTGGCAGTGGCGAGTAAAATGTTGACGGAGATGAAGAAGCTGTGGAAAGCAACGAACAAAGATATGAAACTACGAATTATCCGAGTCTGCACATTTCCAACTGTTACGTATGGATGCGAAACCTGGACTCTTAATAAGAACATTACTAAACGTATAAATGCATTTGAAAACAAGTGTTATAGAAAGATATTACACGAGTTTCCTGGACTGAACATGGAACTAACGAATCCATCGCAGATGAGCTTGATGTTATTGAACTTTGTAAAGAAACAGAAACTAAGTTATTTCGGCCATCTGAAACGGCATCAATCTCTAGAGAGACTAATAATGGAAGGAAAAGTGGAAGGCCGCAGAAGCAGAGGAAGACTTAGGAGACAACGAGAGAAGGACATAGAGGAATGGATGGGAGCAGACGTCTGGCGAGTGGGAGAGACTGGTAAACGAAAGAGCTGTCTATAGACAATCCATCAATGCTTGCAACGTCTAGAAGATCGAACTCTGTCGAGAGAACCCGGGTTCGAATCATGTGCTACCGTTTTGAATCTTGGGCGAATTTGGTCACTCTACGTTGCACACTCAGCTATATGAGTGAGTACCTGGCAATAGACAGTGGTGGATACTTGTGTAAGAATAGTCTTCGTGTATTAATTCAGCGTGGCTGAGTGCTTCCCAGAGAAGTCGAGATGGTATTCGATTGAATAGGTCTGCCAGGGAATAAAGTGATCGACCAATTTATGATGTCGCTTAAATTGCACATGTAGGACTTCAAAGATCTACCGAAGACCTACTTGTGCAATTAAGGGACATCATAAGTTAACTAACAGCATTTCATAAGAAAACTCTAATTACTTAAAAGTTCTACCGAAGACCCATTTAATTGCATATTTATTTAGACATGTACTGAACATAGAATGATTCACAACTAAAGAGTACGTATTTCTAATGATGTTCATGAATGTGATTTTATTCTGTTCAAGGAATGTTGACGTTCCGCACACTTTCACAAAAGCGACATCCTGATATTGAAACGTTGTTTCTTGCCCCGTCGAAGGCACCCGAATTGTATGATAGTTTCCCAATTAATTGACAGCAGCATCACTGAAAGCGTGGATGCATCGTAACAGTTTCGTTGAATCCACAACGTAGGCAGGTGATTCCAGGCGTTCATCTCTTTACGAATATCCTACAAGGAAGAAAGATGTGTAGATAATAGATGGCACGTGGACAAGGAAGGTTTTGATTGATTGAAAATCCAACATTTATTTAACTGTGAATCTCGCCCTTCTGGTTTATTTATCGATTTTGTTTTTAAACATATCCACGCTGCAATTTTACGCGATCAGGGTACAGAATATGTTTCAGTCGGGTGAAGTCCTCTCCGACAATGAATAGTTTCTTATAGTTAATATTCACAAAAGTTGCCTCGTGCCTCTCGTTTTTGTACATCTTGTATATCAATATTTATCCTAACTAATCAATATCTTTAACACGTCTGCCTGCATGACCTCCTAATAGTCTCTAGGGTTGCCATGCCACATTATTTGAGAATGTGTACATAAGCAGTGACTAAAAAGACCCTGTTGGCATCATGGAATTGATAAACAACATAATTTCAAAATATATCGATCGTGGTCTCCTAGAGAGCAACAGAAAACGAGGATGCCAGAAGAAAACGTTGGCGAGTTGCTCAGTCCGTTGCGATGGTTAGGTCTTCCAGTGCGTGGATTGTCCCGTAGTCGACCCCAGAGGAAGTCAGACGTCGCGTGTTCATCTCCATAGTCGCACTGTGTTGTAACATGTCGCATGACTTTCTCGTGGTCGCCCCGAGATAATATTTATGCCACAGTTTGTTAGTAAACAATGTGTATTTTTGGACAATGTTTTGTTGATGTGAACAACAAAGTATTTGTGATAAAATACATTCATTGATGACCGCCACGGATTGACCTTAATCATTCGAACATCATGTGAAGCGCAGTGGCGCAGTGTTTAGAGCATCGGACTCTCAACCGAGAGAACCCGGGTTCGAATCCTGGGCTGCGGTGTCGAACATTGGGCATGTTCGTTCACTCTACGTTGTTCCAGTTCACTCAGCTGTATGAATGGGTACCTGGCTATAGACAATGTTGGATACTTATGTACAAATAGTCTTCGCGCATTAATTGCAGCGTGGCTGAATGCCTCCCAGAGAAATCTAGATGGTGTTCAATTTAACAGGTCTGCCAGGGGGTAATGTGTAAAGCGTTTTGGGCAGTCCAAAGGACTGGATACTACGCTATATAAGAACTTACATTTTACGTCTTGTATTGTCGCTGTGATCGCGTGTATCTGCTTGAACCGGTTGAGCAGGAGTCACGAATTAGTCGTAGTTCCCGCTGCAACCAAACAACGTGCACAATCACTACACACAAACAAACCTCCAACCACATCAAGTTAGCCTCTAGTCAGTGGCGTAGACACCTCTATATAGGATACCATAACGGTGGCCTAGCTTAAGTGACCCATTAGTATTCCATGTCAACGTGTAGTAGTGCCAGTGGCGGTTTACCCAATATGCACGTGCCTAAGGCCCCCAAAGGCCAGGGGCCCACTGAATAATCCCGAAACCCAGCTACCAAAACATATGCAGTAGCCATCATTGGCTACTGCATATACGTTTCCTTGACACTTCATTGGCCCAATGAGTTTTGCACGCATGGAATAATACTGATGTAGGCCTGTGTTTGAATATGTAGCGTACATTCTAAAGATGTTACTACATAACTTCCTATAAAGGAGAATAGTCAACAGTAGCACCCCCACCCCCACCACCGTCTTCCAATGTCATGATCCGACAGTGAGGTAGTGCTAAAGCTCCATCTCAGCCCATTCACTATATATTTCGTTCCGACGTCGGTGGATGTTTTTGGCAAGCCTCAATGGGGTGCCATTGGAGGTTTTGGCCCTCCAGACTATTGTCTCTGGATGCGCCCCTGTGTCTACCTGGGGGGGGGGGTAGGCCCATGCAATGAATGTCTTAATCTGCTACTGAGTGGTGCAGAAGGTTATATTAAAAAAATCAAAGAAACGATCGCCAAAGCAGGCTATGAATGAATGGACCCTCTTCTAAATACGTCACTGTCAATGTTTCAAGCTTAAATGTAGTATCCCTTTATATAGAACATTTAATTACTATGTCTCACGCGATAAAAAATATGTTTTCTAAACAGTGCATACATAATAAGAACAATTGACCCCATTAATATCATCAAAACATAGTTGGCTTTAGTTCGTGAAATATTTACTGCAGACGATAGTTCCATTGTCGCGGGAAGAGCTCATCATCGACTCGTTACCTGAAGCAAACCTGTTGTACCAACCAGGTGGAACCTGATCCTGATAAAAAAATTATAAATGGCCAAAAACGTCAACATAACCTGCATTGTATGTACAATATTATATTGGTGGCAGCACCATTTTGGTCATTACATTTTGTATGTGCTGCGCATGCGTTTGTGGAAGCTTGAACAAGCTTTTTTTAATGTTCTCGAATGTTACATGCAATATTAAACTTTCTGTACACATGGAAAACGGATTTTAGCTAATGCCTTGTTTGTATTTCCTTTAATGACGGGCTCAGCCTTACTTCCACGTTTCAACAAGACGATACATATCAGGAAATTGACCTACTGAAACTGGCAGAGCCCTCTGGCTCGCCAGGATTGAACCGGCGTCGCCCGATTGTAAAATAAATAACAAGTAACCAACGCGCCTACCCACTGAGCTATCGGGACCAGCGGAAACTGTCTAACTGATTTAAGTTGTTATGGTAAATTGTACAACTCCTTCATATATCGATATTCTAGTGATATTATGAGATTATACACGTTACTTTATGTAGCTGGATACAATATATGTTTGCTATGTATGTTTATTGGTGTAGATTATCTCCCGTTGGTTGCATTCGATATAATTATTCTGAAAACGAGCCCAAGCTCGGCGAAACCTAGTCGACTTGTAGGCCCATTCGCATACGTTGTTTTGAATAAAATTGGATTCATGTGGAACCGTAAGATAACTGCTTGTTCCTCTATGATGACTAGTGTTTGTATTACGTCGGAAAATTGCACAATAACTCATTCTGACGCTCGTTTCGACCCAAAAACTATACTTGTAAACATGCTCTGAATGCATGGAAAGGGTCGGCCTGATGCGAGTTTGAGTCATAAGTGACGTCACATCTCGGCATCCCGAAAAGCGCGCCAAAAATATGCATATTCGAAAATGTCCGGATGTACAGCATAAAATGTGGAATTTCTAATTCATTGAATTTTTTTGCTTGGTGGACGTGGAAATAGATAGCAGGATGTAATATAACATGAATTCAAGCAATATATGTTTTTATTCCCTTTGAACCAACCAACTCCTCCTGAGCATTGAAAACCTTCGGATGTAGCTATACAATAATACGGATTCGTATGCGGTTCATACGGATTTATATTACAGGTGTGGACCACTAACAGTTGGCGTATTTGAAGATCACATCTGTGAATTATGGTTGTTGTTTTGTTTGTCAGCAATGATTGGCATAGTTCTTATGGTTAATGGACGCCAACGGGAGTTTAGAGATTGAGATCCCAGCTCTGTGAGGCTACAACAAGTTACACATTTAACTCGTACGTGGAGGGATTATCTTCCTCTGCCATAAATATAATGTAGGTGCCAACGGGGTAGTGTATCTTACGAAAGAAACAAACAACGTGGCCATGGGTGAACAAGTTCCGAGACGGAGGTTGATAAGTGGTCTAGCGCATTCAATAAACGGATCGAGCATTAAATAAGAAGGCAAGGAAAAGAGAAATAAATAGAACGGACATTTCCATTGTGTGCGCATATGTTACTTAGGACCTACCAGTATTCCGTCCATGGCTTTGGTGACGGCGTCTTGTGCTGACCAGTAGGACGCCGCCTGGCTCCTCTTGCCAGTGCTGAAGCCGGGCGTCCATCCGGTGCTGAAGTGCACGTGCTGCGCATGCGCCGTGCAGAGGAAGAGCGTCGCCACCAGGCAGAGTTGGAATATGGCGGAGTGCTTCATGTCCTGGACGACGTAAACACAACATAATGTTAAAATTGAAACATTACATCAGTACATATATCAGTTAATTACTCTACGATATCCTACCTATGGGAAAGTTGTATTTGTTGGCCTTTGATACTTTTATTTATCACGTCGGATTGTCTATGAGGGTATAGGGTAAGGGCACATACGATTACTGTAGGCCTGGATATAATATAGACTAGCGCGTGTAGATTAAGAGATTAAAAGTAACTGACAGTAGGCATACATTGGTCGGGTGGTCGCTGTCAATCACACCAATAAGAACAAATATTATTATTTTATATTGTGATAAGCCTATGTGTCGTAGAGATAACACTTCCATAAAATTTATTTGTACACGTGCACTACAATAACAACAGATGTAGGCATAATATTAGTAATAACTATGTTCATTTACGTGGCATACCCATAATACTTAGGCCTAGTGTACGAATCGTTACCAGAAATAAATATGTTTTCAAGAATGCAACCCCCTCACATCACATTACCATAACAAATCGTAACACCTTAGTTTTTGTTTTGCAATTATATACTTCTCATGCTCTATGGAATAATGCAGTGCCAACGGCATATTGCTCAATTCGGATATCAACATTCCATCAAGTGATAACTCGTCGCATTCATCCCATCGTTCGTCTTAGGCGTGTCTCAAAATGTTGTCTGTGCATAGCTTGAACATTTGGTGATACAACACGCCCATGTCGCACTCAGCTGTATACGCTACTACACTAAACCAGCCCTTGTCGCATTCAGCTGTATACACTACTACACTAAACCAGCCCATGTCGCACTCAGTTGTATACACTACTACACTAAACCAGCCCTTGTCGCACTCAGCTGTATACACTACTACACTAAACCAGCCCTTGTCGCACTCAGATGTATACACTACTACACTAAACCAGCCCTTGTCGCACTCAGCTGTATACACTACTACACTAAACCAGCCTTTGTCGCACTCAGCTGTATACAATACTACACTAAACCAGTCAACTGTTTCGCTGTACGTTCTTACCGCATATATACAGCCGTTCTCTGTATGGCGCTTGTATTGGTGACACGATGCATTCATGCAGTCCCACATGCCGCAAACTGTCCACAACTGTTGATGCTACACTCTTATGAATGATTGTTTGTGTAGTCCACGAGGCATGTGAAAACATTGGGTTAAATGCGTATTTGGATAATCAATAGTAGGTTATGGTTCTTGTTAGATTCTGTAGAGGAACCAAGTGGATAATGCGATCAAAATCTTCCTACAGTATCAAAGGTGCCTCCTCAATTCGATCTTTTTCGCACGTCTCATTTCAGTTTTGGAGTTAGCTGCGTGTCCGTCTTACATTTCACGAAATTTATCTTCGAGTACTGCTGCTCACGCCCATGCCTAGTTCCAAAGAAACAGGCAGTGGAATTGGTTTGTTTGGTCTGTTTACGAAACTGTGTGGTAGAATTCTACAGCATCTTGTCGACTGTCACGTTGCGTGTCACAGAGACGTATTGCAATCCGGTGAACTAAATCTACAAAACGTCCGGCTCATAGTCGACTTCCTTCTGGAACGGGCTTTAAAATAAGAACAACTGCGAGTTCTAAGACCTGTAAAACGCTCTGAGATCTGTAAAACGCTCTGCAAACGCCCGTCTCAGCAGCCCAACGAACGCTGCGCACGTGTCCAACATGTCTAGCTGCATGTTCTTTTTCCAGGAGTGTTGGGTAACGAATGTAGTTGACGTTCCGCAATTGTCTCCCATACTTGCAACTGATCATGAAAGCGAAAAACTGGAAAAAACAAACAGGAAGAGTTCTCTGATTAGACCTAGATGTTCTCGTCCCTTCAGTTGAACATTCAGCTGAGATGCGCCGTGATGGCGACAAGAAATGCAAAATCGCACGTGCATTGCTCTGGGTTTTCATTGATTTTGCCACACAGGCTTTCACGGGGAGTGCAATAAGCCACGGAGAGCTTCTCTGAAGCATATGCATCGTGTCGAACCTTTCCCACAACGAAATATCTCATTTGGTTCTTTCTCCCACGAAATGTGCACCTTGAAAATACAAGTTGTCATCCCGCCGGCCACATTATGTGCAATCTCGCCTTTAGTCCGCGGGCCGCATGAAATAGCTTCGCGGGCCGCAGTTGCCGACCCCTGCACTACAATGTACTAGCTCATTTGTGCATCTTCGTTTAGCCAGTTTTAGTATAATTATTAGATAAACTATTCATTTATAATTCTGGACCAGAATAAATTCCCACAGTTAAAATATCCACGCGGATGTGCGATCAGTGCGATTATGTACGTGTTTCTGTTTTGATCAGCTCAACTTTCTTTGCCTTCTCAAAAACATGTAACCGACAAAACGATGCAGTTTATTGAAGGATAACTGTTTGCCCGGCATCTGGCTTTGGTACATTTCCCTTTGAAACGATGAAAGTTAGTTTTTTCTTTTTTATTATTAAACGGCTTAAGCAGATATTGTTTGAGTTCTGAAACTACTTACTCATTATACATTTGGTCATCAAAGAACTGGATTCGTGATAGGCTTAACCATTTGAGAAAGCAGGCAGCTTTAAGGATGTTATCCCGTGTGCTTCTTCCATGGCGTAAACCAGGCTGAGCCACATGAAGCTCACATCCAAGTTGTTCAGTCATCTTCATCAGTTTTTAAACTTGACTTTACTGGCGTGACTGATCAAAGATCTGCAGATCGAATTAAAAGGTTTAGTACACTATTGTACGCCACCTTTCTCTGGCGCTGTGTGGAAAATTGCACGAAACCAACAGACTACCTACCTGGTGTTCGTTGGTTATCTCAGAAGCGCTGTAGTTGTTCCTTGGACATGCGGCTGTTGTATTGGCATTGAGAACGACGTCTTTTATAGCGGTTAGGCGAGTCCATTCGGCAGTAAATGAGCTTCGCGATCATAAACATATTATAACACATCGAGTAAGCCACTCCGAAGTTGAGTTAGCTGTTGCCTATATCATCCGCATAGGTCAGTGCGTACCCTAATAGAAATAATGACGTCGTCTAAAGAAGTATACACGTCTATATATGGCGTAATGTGCAAATGCGTGGACATAACACATGACATCGATTACAGTAACTGACTATTTTCATAAACTGACTTATCTAGGAGTATGACGTTGTATTCAGATCATGTTACGTGTACTTCTACATTATAAGCCTGCATTTGAAAATGTGTGGACATACAATAGATGGCACCAGTGACATGAACTAACATACTGTTCTTATTTATCCTGTTCGTGCTGTGTGGCACAAAAGCCTCGCACAAAATCTCACCAGACCCCTCTGTCTTGGGCTGCACTTGATGCAGCGCCACAAGTCAACCCAGCAGCCTGTAGTTGTTCGACGTTCTTCGTCGTGTTGTTTTTGGTCTACCTCACTTTCTGTTTCCTTCTGGCGTCCACGTTAGCGCAGTTTTCGCTGGCAGGTCCCAGTTCATCCTGTAGACATGGCTAAGCCATGTTTCGGGAATAGGTATGTGTTGTTGTTTAGTAGAGTTTGTTGATGGATATGGTCTCCGGCCAGTACACTTTCAGTATCTTCCTTAGGCATGTGATGTGTATGGTGGACAGCCTTGTCATGCACCATCATTCCGAGCCGTTAGCAGCTCAAATGCTTTACGCAGGTACACTCTGAGTTATAAAATATATTAAGTAACATGACTGTGATGCTTTGATCTAAAACATGTTCTGTTCCGTTACCCAGAAGCATCCAGGCGTGGTAATTATTAGAAGGAAGTTCGCTGAATCAGTTGTGTTGAATTTGGGAACATCGCTGAACATCAAATGACCTTGTAGTTAAGCTTGCCTGCGTTCGCATCATTCTCTTCCAAACGATTGCGTTTAGAATCACAATGTTTTGTTTATAACGTAAAAATTTCGTGACCGAAATTCAAATTGCGAACCTTTTCGGATTTATTAAACGCAATTTGGCTGGGTGTTTTCTTTCAACGTATTTAGTCAACCATTAAAAGAAGTTATATTTAAAGAAATTAGGAAAAGACACTTTCGATTTAATGACATGTGATGCAGTTTTTGTTGCTGAACGCGAAGTCTCCGATAAGTTGCTATAAACGGTTATACTGTCGACAGCAAATGTCGTGACGTGTAGAATCATGGAGATCATTTTCAAACCGGATGTGACAAAATTATTGCCGTCTATTTCTATTTTCCAGAAAGACACCGTGTTGGTATCGTGCGATGTGCCGTGACCTCTCTTAGAAAACCCCAAGGGAAGCCAGCTACGTCGCCACGGAAATGAGAAAGTCTGCCTCTGCAGAGGCAGCTGGTCGTGTGATTGCAGTCCGCGGGCGTTTCCGAGCAGACGGAACCTTGCTGCAATTAGACAGCACACGAGGTGTAGCTTTACTATCGTAGAGACGATAATTATTTCCTAACAAACTAATGCCCACGCACGAATCAACATTTTTGACGTTTCAGTGTCTGTTTCCGCTCGTCGAGGTAGCATTTCCCTGACATCATGATATATTTTCCATTTAATTGCATATGTCGCTGCAATAATGAGCACGGAAATGTGAACGGATCGAGATTATTTGGTAATCACACCTTAAGCCTACGGAATAGCCGACATACTTAATAGAACTGCATTGCTTATCACCAATTTTACTGAGGCCATGTTCACCTTATTGTCCTCGGGCATTCCTAATGAAATACTCTCATATCATTAGCGATGTTTTTATGAGAAATCATATAACTGCGCCATCACTTCACCAAGTTGTCGTGAAGAAATAACCCCAAGTAACGATGACACGCGATTTCTCCTGTACGGAAGGTGAAATTGTGTTTTTTAACAGGATCAAATCACGTGTTTTTTGTACGTGAATTCACACGATTCTCCGAACAATTTACCCCTGATAAAACACGTGTTCATACGCGTGTATTAGCTGGTTTCGAATATATCGGATCTATTAGAAACTGCACGAATACATGTACTTGTAGATCCGAACCGCTCCTGTCTGGCGTCGAATGAACAGGTATAATTATTATACTATGCTACTACTAGCGGTGTAAAGGTTCTATCTTGTATGTAACAATACATTCAGGATTTCATAAACAAAGAGCTGCGGGCGGATGTTGATGTGAAAGAAAGTTTCAAGAGTCGGCTAATGTTAGCTGGACACATTGATCCAGGGGGCCTGGGGGCATGTGCCTCCCGTAGACCTTGGAAAGTAGGCCATAGACATTGGTTTTGAAATTTGCATCCGTTGACGGTTATAATGAGCTGAAGTTACGGCGACGGGGCGGCGAAAAATGTTCAACAGCACAAATAAAATAAAATAAGAACAACTGCGAGTTCTAAGACCTGTAAAACGCTCTGAGATCTGTAAAACGCTCTGCAAACGCCCGTCTCAGCAGCCCAACGAACGCTGCGCACGTGTCCAACATGTCTAGCTGCATGTTCTTTTTCCAGGAGTGTTGGGTAACGAATGTAGTTGACGTTCCGCAATTGTCTCCCATACTTGCAACTGATCATGAAAGCGAAAAACTGGAAAAAACAAACAGGAAGAGTTCTCTGATTAGGCCTAGATGTTCTCGTCCCTTCAGTTGAACATTCAGCTGAGATGCGCCGTGATGGCGACAAGAAATGCAAAATCGCACGTGCATTGCTCTGGGTTTTCATTGATTTTGCCACACAGGCTTTCACGGGGAGTGCAATAAGCCACGGAGAGCTTCTCTGAAGCATATGCATCGTGTCGAACCTTTCCCACAACGAAATATCTCATTTGGTTCTTTCTCCCTCGAAATGTGCACCTTGAAAATACAAGTTGTCATCCCGCCGGCCACATTATGTGCAATCTCGCCTTTAGTCCGCGGGCCGCATGAAATAGCTTCGCGGGCCGCAGTTGCCGACCCCTGCACTACAATGTACTAGCTCATTTGTGCATCTTCGTTTAGCCAGTTTTAGTATAATTATTAGATAAACTATTCATTTATAATTCTGGACCAGAATAAATTCCCACAGTTAAAATATCCACGCGGATGTGCGATCAGTGCGATTATGTACGTGTTTCTGTTTTGATCAGCTCAACTTTCTTTGCCTTCTCAAAAACATGTAACCGACAAAACGATGCAGTTTATTGAAGGATAACTGTTTGCCCGGCATCTGGCTTTGGTACATTTCCCTTTGAAACGATGAAAGTTAGTTTTTTCTTTTTTATTATTAAACGGCTTAAGCAGATATTGTTTGAGTTCTGAAACTACTTACTCATTATACATTTGGTCATCAAAGAACTGGATTCGTGATAGGCTTAACCATTTGAGAAAGCAGGCAGCTTTAAGGATGTTATCCCGTGTGCTTCTTCCATGGCGTAAACCAGGCTGAGCCACATGAAGCTCACATCCAAGTTGTTCAGTCATCTTCATCAGTTTTTAAACTTGACTTTACTGGCGTGACTGATCAAAGATCTGCAGATCGAATTAAAAGGTTTAGTACACTATTGTACGCCACCTTTCTCTGGCGCTGTGTGGAAAATTGCACGAAACCAACAGACTACCTACCTGGTGTTCGTTGGTTATCTCAGAAGCGCTGTAGTTGTTCCTTGGACATGCGGCTGTTGTATTGGCATTGAGAACGACGTCTTTTATAGCGGTTAGGCGAGTCCATTCGGCAGTAAATGAGCTTCGCGATCATAAACATATTATAACACATCGAATAAGCCACTCCGAAGTTGAGTTAGCTGTTGCCTATATCATCCGCATAGGTCAGTGCGTACCCTAATAGAAATAATGACGTCGTCTAAAGAAGTATACACGTCTATATATGGCGTAATGTGCAAATGCGTGGACATAACACATGACATCGATTACAGTAACTGACTATTTTCATAAACTGACTTATCTAGGAGTATGACGTTGTATTCAGATCATGTTACGTGTACTTCTACATTATAAGCCTGCATTTGAAAATGTGTGGACATACAATAGATGGCACCAGTGACATGAACTAACATACTGTTCTTATTTATCCTGTTCGTGCTGTGTGGCACAAAAGCCTCGCACAAAATCTCACCAGACCCCTCTGTCTTGGGCTGCACTTGATGCAGCGCCACAAGTCAACCCAGCAGCCTGTAGTTGTTCGACGTTCTTCGTCGTGTTGTTTTTGGTCTACCTCACTTTCTGTTTCCTTCTGGCGTCCACGTTAGCGCAGTTTTCGCTGGCAGGTCCCAGTTCATCCTGTAGACATGGCTAAGCCATGTTTCGGGAATAGGTATGTGTTGTTGTTTAGTAGAGTTTGTTGATGGATATGGTCTCCGGCCAGTACACTTTCAGTATCTTCCTTAGGCATGTGATGTGTATGGTGGACAGCCTTGTCATGCACCATCATTCCGAGCCGTTAGCAGCTCAAATGCTTTACGCAGGTACACTCTGAGTTATAAAATATATTAAGTAACATGACTGTGATGCTTTGATCTAAAACATGTTCTGTTCCGTTACCCAGAAGCATCCAGGCGTGGTAATTATTAGAAGGAAGTTCGCTGAATCAGTTGTGTTGAATTTGGGAACATCGCTGAACATCAAATGACCTTGTAGTTAAGCTTGCCTGCGTTCGCATCATTCTCTTCCAAACGATTGCGTTTAGAATCACAATGTTTTGTTTATAACGTAAAAATTTCGTGACCGAAATTCAAATTGCGAACCTTTTCGGATTTATTAAACGCAATTTGGCTGGGTGTTTTCTTTCAACGTATTTAGTCAACCATTAAAAGAAGTTATATTTAAAGAAATTAGGAAAAGACACTTTCGATTTAATGACATGTGATGCAGTTTTTGTTGCTGAACGCGAAGTCTCCGATAAGTTGCTATAAACGGTTATACTGTCGACAGCAAATGTCGTGACGTGTAGAATCATGGAGATCATTTTCAAACCGGATGTGACAAAATTATTGCCGTCTATTTCTATTTTCCAGAAAGACACCGTGTTGGTATCGTGCGATGTGCCGTGACCTCTCTTAGAAAACCCCAAGGGAAGCCAGCTACGTCGCCACGGAAATGAGAAAGTCTGCCTCTGCAGAGGCAGCTGGTCGTGTGATTGCAGTCCGCGGGCGTTTCCGAGCAGACGGAACCTTGCTGCAATTAGACAGCACACGAGGTGTAGCTTTACTATCGTAGAGACGATAATTATTTCCTAACAAACTAATGCCCACGCACGAATCAACATTTTTGACGTTTCAGTGTCTGTTTCCGCTCGTCGAGGTAGCATTTCCCTGACATCATGATATATTTTCCATTTAATTGCATATGTCGCTGCAATAATGAGCACGGAAATGTGAACGGATCGAGATTATTTGGTAATCACACCTTAAGCCTACGGAATAGCCGACATACTTAATAGAACTGCATTGCTTATCACCAATTTTACTGAGGCCATGTTCACCTTATTGTCCTCGGGCATTCCTAATGAAATACTCTCATATCATTAGCGATGTTTTTATGAGAAATCATATAACTGCGCCATCACTTCACCAAGTTGTCGTGAAGAAATAACCCCAAGTAACGATGACACGCGATTTCTCCTGTACGGAAGGTGAAATTGTGTTTTTTAACAGGATCAAATCACGTGTTTTTTGTACGTGAATTCACACGATTCTCCGAACAATTTACCCCTGATAAAACACGTGTTCATACGCGTGTATTAGCTGGTTTCGAATATATCGGATCTATTAGAAACTGCACGAATACATGTACTTGTAGATCCGAACCGCTCCTGTCTGGCGTCGAATGAACAGGTATAATTATTATACTATGCTACTACTAGCGGTGTAAAGGTTCTATCTTGTATGTAACAATACATTCAGGATTTCATAAACAAAGAGCTGCGGGCGGATGTTGATGTGAAAGAAAGTTTCAAGAGTCGGCTAATGTTAGCTGGACACATTGATCCAGGGGGCCTGGGGGCATGTGCCTCCCGTAGACCTTGGAAAGTAGGCCATAGACATTGGTTTTGAAATTTGCATCCGTTGACGGTTATAATGAGCTGAAGTTACGGCGACGGGGCGGCGAAAAATGTTCAACAGCACTCCCCATCCCCACCCCGTCTTCCGGTGGTCACAGTCGCGCCGAGACAGCGGCTGAAGTTACGGCGGCACGTCAGCGACAAAATTTCTACTACACCATTTGGTTCGGCCGCCAGTGGAGGTTTTTGTGCCCCCAGACTCGATTTCTTGATCCGCCCCTGGGACATACGGAATGAAGGGGAGGAAATGGCTATTGAAGAGAGCGGCAACCATTAGAGTGGAAGACAGAAAAAAGGAAGAGGACGATCCTATAGAGATGGGAGGACGGATGCGAGATTTTGCGAGATTGTGAGGGAAGTATAGAACGAGAGATGGCAGCAGTGACGGAAGGAGAAGGGAAACAGAAACGGAGGAACAGTATCAGTGGTAGCGAGGACAGCAACAACGTGTGAAGAAATAACACCAGGCGTTTTAGCAAACGTCAGTGACAATGTTTATTCTCAGAGTTTCCTTCTCTAGACTACAGCTAGTGGGTCTACTACAGGTTACACATTTTACCCCTTGCGTGGGATATCTTACTTCACTGACGTAGACACCAGATAGAACGGGCCTACGGCTTATAGCGTCTCTTAATTCTGAGAGACTCAGACAATGTCGGGTGAACGAAATTACCCAAGTTTCGAAACGGCGGTCGGTAGTATAAGTCAAATCCCGGACCCTCGACCGACCGTCCGGTGACCTAAAGCACGACCAACGCGTCCCACATATGCCCACGGTTTGGTCAGATTGCAACAGATTAGTTGGTCGCGAGGAAGTTTTCTGGCGACATTTGGCCAGAAGTCGGCCGGTAGTCGCATTTCCGGTAGAAAATTGCAGGACTGTCGCAGTTAGAAATGCGCTGTGTCTGTCAGTCGCAGGTGTCTTTCGCACCTGCCTGAACCTCAGCGAGATATCAACCAAAGTGTTAGGCCCTATAGTCGCGTAAACACAGAGGTGCTGAAATTTGGTCTGTTTTCATTTTCTATCTATTTACGATAATTAAACTCACAATTTTCTGAGAAACTATCGCCGCGCGATATCGAGTCTAACCAGTTTTTGTGTGCTGCTCACTAATTAATAGTGACTTTATCTCCAATTATATATAAAATACTAAGAATTAACATACACAAATACTAAGAATAAACATACATGTATGTTATACATATCACATGACAAATCCTTACACCTCCTAGCATCCATTGAAAGTATAGTGGGAGGCAAATAATTAGTTAAATTTATTAAAGGTAAAAACGGAAAGTTGTCAAAGGTAAAGAAAGCAGGAATGTCGTTAAACGTAAGGAAAGAAAATTGTGAAACACAATGACTTGTGAAAATTAACGTAAAAAGGAAAGTTGTCAAAGCTAAATAAACGAAAACTGTTAAATTAAGCTAAAGAAAGAAAAGTGTTAAAACTAAAGAAAGAAACGAAAGAACATTATCAAAGGCAAAAAGGAAAGTTCTCAAAGCTAATTGTAAATATAAAAATTGTCAAAGCAAAAAAATGGAAAGTTGTAAAAGCAAAAAATGAAGGCAAATTGTGAAAGCTAAACAAACAGTAGTCGGTACCGCCTCCACAACTCCGGAAGAATGAGAAAGGCTCCGGCGGAAGTCATAAATAAGTGAGCATGTCCACGAACATATTAATTCACGGTGATCAGTTAAATACTAAGATATTCAACATATACATCAGCACTCTTTTCTGTCTGAATATTTCCGTCCGCCGGCGAAGGTCGAGAGAATCGGTACACATTTTCGAAACTAATGCAATCGTTTCTTCAGAGGTGACCGTGTCAGATACCAATAAAAGGGACGGTTCCATTCACGGATTAATAAATATATTATTTTTTTCAAATATGGACAAACAAAATGGAAGACTGGACGATTGAAACAAGAAATTGTGCATGAAACAGAAACCAACCAGGAGAAGAAGGCTGCGTCAAAATGCAGCCCGGGTTGGTCACGCCCTCCGTGATAATAAAATAGTATGCCTTAAAAAGGGAACAAAATAGACCAGGATGACCTTAATTCGGTTTTAGCAATAGCTTAACATAAAGTTCTCAGAGGTGTGAAATAATATTGCACGATAAGCAGTTGATCTGCCGCATTTCGTGATATGATGGAACATTAGATGCACCGATGGCACCATGAATCTCGACTGTGGTCATAGGGGGAGTTTGTAGAGGGTTTCTAATCAAGGATAGTTATTTTATGGTAGGTAAAATACATACTGAATGTTGGCGCATTTTACACGTGTAGTGTGATTAGATACTATGCAGTTAACGTCAGATCTCCAAAATGAATAAGAAAAAGGGCAAAAGCGCCTCTGTTGAAAAAACAAGACTCGAAATGCTGAACATATGCGATACATATAAAGAGACCATACGTCATATGGACCGGTCGCAACGATGGATCATTTCCAAACGAAGTCAACAGAGATGGGAAGCGTTCATGGTGTGGTGTCTGAAGAGAATATTACGCACAAACTACAATTTATACTGAGCCTACCACGAAAGTTTTCATGCAGGTTGAAATAAACCATTAAAAAACTAAATGAACAAACACCAACTAAACCTGTGGGTCACATCATCGGACAAGAAGGAATCCAATGTGAAATATTGGAGGATATATGGTTGACGGTGAATGAGTACAGTTTTGTGAACATTGCTTAGCTCCAAGAACAACTCATTATGATTCATTCAAAAATGCAACACCCATTATTATTAAGCAGATAGACATTAGTGTAACTAAACATCATAGCCCTTGTAGAATCAACATTAAACCTTACAAGACACAATGAGACTTTAAAACGAACGATGTGCACACATCTGAACGTTTGTTTTATTAAAAAGAATATGTTACGTACATGTTTACACGACCACAAAGCATAACAATTTCCAAGATGTGTATATTATCATAGACATTTACACACACGGTGAAGTTTAATGATACATTCATATGAGTGTGTTGCATTATGTCTACTCGTATTTTACAACCGGGTAACGTCACTCGTTACTGAGCTATACCAAAATATAACATATTAATCAAGACGTATAATTCCACAGTCGAGTCATGCTATATAAGGTGGAGCTGAGCTATGCAGTGTCCTGTCATTCTGTGAAACTGTTGGCACTGAGACTATATTCCAAGACATTGTACATGTATAATATACACAGTGAAACAGAGTCTGTATACATATAAAATATTATGCATGTATGATACCGTTTAACTACACCCGAACACGCACGCACACTCACACATACGCGCGTGCTTAAGGACATAAATATGCTACAAGGTATATACAGGAGAGCAAGTAAAATCAATCCAGACTTTATACTGCCAGACACATACTGCTATGCAAATTTTATGAAGACATTATTAATTCACTCAGGGATGCCTCTGAAGTAATACCTACTAAGACGCATAACATGTCTTCAAAGCACGCCGTTCTTGGTTGGAATGATACGGTCAGAGACTCCCACCAGGCTGCTAGAGTTTTTCTCATATGGCGGTCTGCAAGGAGTCCCCGACACGGTCCTTTGTATGACAATGAAAATTAAACGTGTGCAATTTAAACATAATAAAAGACTGAAAACAATGCTGAAGCCCATAAAGCCGAACGACTTGCTTCAGAACTAAGTAGTAATGACTTTAAAAACTTCTGGAAAGATATAAAACAAATGAACAATGCCAAATTGCCAAATCCTAACAATGTTGTCGGTGAAAGTGGTGCTGAAAATGTAAAGAATATGTGGCTTCATCAACGCATACTAAAAAGATTGACATGTATTGCAGCAAAATGCAATTTAATGATCAAATGATGGTTGATGCTAAAGAAATGATTCAGGCGATGCCTACAGGAAAAGCTCCTGGTTATAACTATATAAGTAATGAACATTTTAAGTATGCTAATAATGACAAACTTCATATTTATATGTCACATATTCAGCAGCTTGTCAGATGGTGTCAGAGCTTTTCTAGATTTTTTACTGTATCAAGTGGTGTTAAACAAGGTGAAATCCTTTCTCCCCACCTTTTTAATGTGTACATGGATGACTTAAGAGGCTTAGTGTAACTCTTAACAAATTGGATGTCTTTATGCAGGCACCATAATAAATCATTCGATGTATGCAGATGATCTCAGTATTTGTTGTCGGATTGTCTGAGGATATTGGCACATAAGAAGTTATTTATTATTATTATTTTTTCATCTAGTGTTTCTGGGTTGAGAAAACTAACAGATTGTTGTGCCAAATATGGTGAAATGCTTAACATAACATATACTGCCAACAAGGCATATTATTGACAACAAATCTCAGGACATGAAAAACATTCTTCCTGTCACTCTCAATAATCGTCTGTTACCTCACATTACTAAATGTAAATATCTGGGTCATATAATTAACAATAATCTTACTGATGATGACAACATCGACAGACAGAAAATATGCCTATACGCTCAGGCCAATGTGTTAGCACGAAAATTGTGCCTCTGCAGTTCTACCATTGAATCTGACCTATTTCTCTCTGACTGTGGTACTATGTACACCTCAACAGAGTTTGAAAGGTATTACTGTTGCCTATAACAATAATTTTACACAATTTATTATCACTCTGTAGTGCAAGTTTTATGTTTGCTACAAACTGTGTTAAATCTGTTGATGAACATATGTGTTCATCCATATATAGCTTATTATGTCGTCTTGAACGGTCTGAAAATCCACTTTTTGTGAATTATTTTTATACTGATATACATTTTAGAAATATTGGACTATCCAATTGTATACTTAAAGTTGAACGCATTATATATATTTTTTATTAACCATCTATTTTTATTTCATGTTTGTCTATATCTTTGTATTTTTTTATTTACTTGTATGTTCATATGGATTTTTGTCTGAAATAAAAACATTATTAGTATATTATTATAATTATTTAGTTATGAAAAAGCCTAAACAAATGTGGTTTAAAGCTATAACACTGTGTAGCCTATGTAGGAGTGTATATGTTTCTGATGGCCCACTGGAAATCATCCAGTAAATGAGACATGGCCACCATTATGAAATAAAACCTTTACCACTACTTAACGTACCTAGAGACAAGGAGGTAAGAGATTAAATCAAAGTTTTCAAGATACTGAATGATTATCAACGTATAAATTCCTTATCCACTTGCCACCCTGGCTTCTCGCTCTGGGTATTAAATATTTTAAAATAATAATTCTTTATGTAAACCGTAAGCGGCACAATATCTACAGACAATTACTTACATAAGACATATAGGGTTTATAACTCAGTTATGACAAAATTAGCAACATCATATATGGACGTTCAGTGGCTTCATGCAAACATACCTACTCACCGTGTCCTTGGCAAAGACACAATATGTCAGTCAAAATGGTTATAAAGTTGGAGAATAAACTAAATCAAATTTTCTTCTGATCATAACTATCAAGTAAAGTTATTTCAACGTTTTGGTTACTATACACAGTTTTCATGTGAAATCCCATAATTCAGTCCCTGATGAAGAGGGCAGGAGTACAGGTGCTACACAAAACGTTGAAAGACAGTTGTGATTAGATGAAAATTCGATTCAACACAATATTATCATACTTCATTATCACTTTGTGATTTCACATATTGCCACATTGTTTGCAATGGACTGTATTCACACATATGCACGGACATCCAGCATCATAAAGAGTACATACATAATTATTATACAGCTATGTTCACCTTATCTAAGTGTTTAAGCCACAACACTTAAAAACTTCCTCCGTATCTCATCACAAGTCAAGTTCGCTTATGTTTAAATCTGCAGTGAGCAAATAACTTAAGTTATATCCACAGCTGGTTTAATAAAAGAATGTGTAATTTTATTATAATGATCGAAAAAAATTGATAATTAGATTCGGTAACTTGTGAAAGTGTGAATAGACTTATGTCACAGCATATAGAGCAGGACCACCATGGCCATTTCTCAGCAAATTTAAACTCAACATTTCAACAATTCAAAAATAATTTACTATTTTTTCCTATGACTTCATAAAAACTATACAACACATTTCCACATATGACATAGCATATCATAATGGACAACAGATAGTTTAATTTCCCCCAGAAATGTTCCTAAAATGAGATATGCAGGGAGCAACTGTATGTTCAGCTGACCAGTATACTCGGACATGCCCTTAATCCGCCACCAGTATACTCGGACAACATGCCCTTAATCTGCCGGCACTCACTGGTGTTCCTCAACAAAATAAGAACAGGTTACAGCAGCTTCAAGCACAAGACAAATGAGTTCGGGTTGGAACCATCAGCTTCGTGCAAATGCGGTGCCAAAAGGCAGACAGCACTCCACATCACCAGTGAGTGTCCTCTACGCAAATGTAACCCTGTCAGGCTGGACAGGACAGCATTCACCTGGCTTCAAGACCTACAATGTGACACGCGCTTGACCCCTTTGAATCATACGTCATACACAATCTGCTCTCCTCAGGAGAACACGTATCGTCGACTGTGTAGGCTGGCATTAAGGATCTCCTCAGCTGCGGCCTCCTGTTCCGCCTTCACCCGGAGATAGTCACACTTGAAGAAGAACATGAAGACCAGGGATGCCAGCACGGCGACGGAGCAGAACACGATGTCAGACACTGGAATAATACCATAACAACTATATCTAGACAGTAGATACAATTTATTTTTGGACATCTTATTTATTCCCTAAAGCCACATATCCATAAATGTTTGCAGATAAAATATCAATAGATTATGACAAATTATGCTGCTGTCAATTAAATATGTGAAGTACTAAACAAGGCTATTTTGAAGCTGTCTTAAAAGACTCAAGATGTGTCTGTGATGTAACATTAGTCAGCAACTGTAATGCCAAAATCAAGTTTGTTAAGAAATGTATGTTAACCCATCTTAATGCAAATGTTTCAGTTCAGTCAAATGGAAATGCCATTCTCCATGAATGCCGTACTTACATGTGTAGTCCTCAGGTTTCACTGTGGTCAAGCTGTAGTCATGTGACAGTGACGAGTTGGCTGTCATAGGTCTAGCGAGCGCTTCCATCACCACGATATAGAGAATGCCTTGGATTTGTCTGAGACAGAATGAAACAAAACATAACCCGTTGTCATCATTATCCATTGTGTCCGACAAACACTTTACAGCATGCACATATGTTTGCCTGCACGCTCCATCCATGCATGTGTGCCCGCAAACACACACACATGTATACACACACACCACCCACACGCACGCACGCAAGCACACACACACACACAGTGTCAGTAATTACGAACATGTGTGGGTGAGTTAGTGGGTTCATGTGTATGTGTGAGTGTGTGCGTGTGTGTGCGTGCATGTGTGTAATATACAGTGAAACCTCACTATTAATATCGCCGTTGGTACACCAAAAGTGACCTGAATAGAGAGAGCCGACTGTATTAGTGGGACAAGCTTCCTATACTTTACAGTTACTTAGGACTGTCGAAGGGTGTCCTTAATTGCGAGGTGGCTATATTACCAAGGTTACCACAAATCAAGGTTTGACTGTTCTACAAAGTCCACGTTTGATGATCAAATTTAATATATCTAAATTAACTATATTTCACACTACTGATTATGCTTAGAAAGGCCGGCATAATTAAATCTATGAAGGTTACTACTACAAAGGCAGTGTCTCACAGCCTACCCTGAGTTACTCACCCTGAGATGATAAGGAACCCTGCACTGGTTGCCTCAGCCACAGGGTAGGTACTTTCCACTGATAGCTCCAGACACACAGGGTACAGGGCGAAGCCAAAGAACCCCAGGAGGGCAATAAGCACAGCCATGAGCACAGGATGCGCCTGGTATCTCGCCAACTGTAACATATCATAGATAGATAAACATTTATTTCAGTCACATGAACACAAGTTAGGTATTAAAATATTGCATAATGTAAAATAGGTATATATTACAGTCCAACTGTGGTGTTTCTCTTAATTCCTGGAAGACCTGTCCTATGATGACAATCATCTACAGTAGAAAAGTTGTAATTCTGCTTTGCCAAAATACTGTTTATAGAAATGAGATTGATAAATGCTACAATACAATATAATTCTCTACAATGTATTGGCTCAATGAGAATGGGATAATAGCACTTTATCTACGATTAATAAACATAAAAATAAACAGGCAGTGACATTAACTTCAGGTAGTGACACTAATTTCCGGTAGAGACACTAATTTCAGATAGTGACACCAACTTCAGGTAGTGACACTAACTTCAGGTAGTTACACAAACTTAAGGTAGTGACACTAATTTCAGATAGTGACACTAACTTCAGGTAGTGACACTAACTTCAGATAGTTACACTAACTTAAGGTAGAGACACTAACTTAAAAAAATGGACATGGATTTCCACCTACCACCATGAACCCCACGCAGCATAGTGCGGCCAAGGCAAATGAAATCTTGGCAACTTCCTCAAACTTCCTTGTACGGTCAACAAACAGGGAGGCCAACCCTGCCCCAACAACTCCCACCCCAAACAACAAAGCACCACACAGGCCGGCGAAACTCTGCAACAAAAACACAATTTAATTGCTATGGTAACACAAAATACATACTACAATAATAATGATAGAACATGCGTTTTTATAATAGTGATAATCTGGTGCCACGATAATGCCACTTGTTGAATGCCTTTTCATCTGAATTATGTAGGAGCTTAGCCTGATGCTATAATTTGTAAACAAAGAAATTTCTTGACTGATTTTGAAGTTGTTGGTTTTATTAAATTTATTTACACGCATAATCATAGGTGGAGCAAACAGGGGCCTGGGAGCATGTGTCCCCTAGACCTTTGGAATGTGGCCACGTTTTGGTGAGCCTCAAAGAGGTGTTCAATTGTAGGGTTTTGGGGAGCCATAAAGTAGAATTTTTGGCGAGTCTCAATGAGGGGCAATTACAGGGTTTCTCACCCCCCCAGACTACCCTGTCACGATCTGTCTCTGATAACCCATTAAATGGTAAGTAAAGTAAATATAAATAATCAGACCAAAAACTGAAAATCAACCCAAATCAAATGTGATGAATGTGGGAGACCAGGACGAAACTTGATGTATAACAAATAAGCACCAGATGAGGAGAATTAGAAAGATGACAAAGATATCACTCTACTTACATCAGTGTAACCATGGGGACAGAGAATCTGCTGGAGAAGTGTGCTCATGGTTGTGAATAGAGCCAGACCAGCCCCAAAACACACCGCAAGGATCCAGTACGACCGACTACACACTATCTAAACACAACAAGTACACATCTTCACAAAGTTAAACATCTTCAGAAGTATATCACTCAGCTAACTGTATCTAACAATACTTGAACTGGCAAATGTATGTATAATATATACCGTATTCGTTCTATTAAGCGTACAGTATGCTTAGCAAATATTTGAGACTTGGAAATATGTCAAATTTTGTGTTCCAATAAGTGTACAGGGGTGTGCACCCATTTTCTTTGGTTCCTGAGACATGACTGGCAAGTGATTTATGCATCTCATATACATAACAGGATACCAGAACACTGTAAAAATCTGATAATTTAGGTGGACGTTTCGATGTTGTTTCATCACCAAGCTTTGAATCTAGTGTGACATTGGTAGAAATTAAAACACAATGATGAATTCAATAGTCAAGATAGGCACTGAGATCACTATCATGACTTCGGGTGCTGCTAAAAAGGGGGTGTATGCTAATTAGGGCAAGTATGCTTAATAGAACGAATATAGTATATATATTCATGCACGTATGCATTATGTGTAAGCATGTATGAATGTTTGTTTGCAAATATGTTAAGATTTTTCTCCCAGGTGTTTTGGATTTCGGGTGCCAAACATTCGGGGGTCCCCTTGGTAGAAAAGTGACACTTTTATCGTTTCAAAATTCCCCATGGTTTGCTTAGGAAGGAACTAGTTGGGTACATCGTTGTATGGATATTGTGAACTAATGGGCGTATGTGTGACATCGAGAACAACTGTTCACGTCTTCGCTATTGAATTTACTATCAGTTTCAAATATCTTAAACAACAAGTATATTAATTTTTATGGAGAGTTGTCTCTTTTAATTGGAATACTGATGTTAATTGAGACAATTTATATAAGTAAAAGTGACATTTTCTTGGGACCCAGCTTCGCTTATGATTTGAATGTGTGTTAAGTTCTGCCACCAATGCACAGTTCCTAACTATTATTGCACATGAGTCTGTTTTTAACGTTTACATCCTCACAAGCCAAGGGTAGTAGTTGACTACTCTACCCCCAATAGATATCCTACACAGTGTGTGGAGGTTCCTTGAATCAGGTCTACTTTGTCTTAGTTGTTCAATCCACCAGTTACAGTTGTAACAGCGAGAACCTACAGAAACTTGCGTCCCAGGTCAAAGGTTAATCCAAGATATCTCAATATAATTACCAGTCTGAACATTCAGACAGTCAATGGCATTCATAAGCTTCTTATGAATGCCATTATATGTAATGACTGGCCAAAATACATATCACCGATTCTAAAATAGCAATGAGACGGCTGGATAAAGGGCTAAGCTTGCCTTCAGTGTTTTCACTTGATCATCTGCCAGAGGGTACATAAAATGTAGAGTAATTAACAGCACCCTCTGGCATGTGACATTGACCAATTACCATCTTTAGGCCCTTAAAGAAGGGTTGTGACGACTCTGCAGCACTGGCAGTTGGAGGGGTAGGGGGAACCGAACTGCACACCCCAAACGTTGCTATGACAACAACAACAGCTGCAGGTATTGTGTAGATCACCATCTGAAACATGTGTTTAAAATATTATTATATTTGCTGTACACATATTAATGGGTGTAAACACACAAATCTCTACATGTATGTACACATGAATGCAAGACTACTAATGAATCAAAAATTACCGCCTGATTGTGTAGATGCTAGCAGCATGAATATGTTTTTAATGAATCAGCAAATACTTCAAAAACCACTGAAATAGCAATAATGGAATTTAGTAGTTTTTATATCACCATAAAGATAATAATCTTATCTATAAATATACCATTGGATGTACTGTCTTTGAGTTATGACATTATTAATCCTGCAATATGGATATGGCCATTTGATCACCATGTAGCATTGAAACAGCTGCGAATATATTCCATGGTTATGCGTTTATGTTTAAACGTAAACGCAACTGCAGGGTATACACAGCAACATATCTGTAGATAAGATTAATATCATTACGGTGACATCAAACAAATATTAAATTCCACTATTGCAATTTCAGGTATAGCCAAAGGCCTACGTGTGCTCAGCGACACCTTCATACGTAACATCAACATCTAACAAGCTGGCTGTTCTGTGACACGCAGATTACCATATTGTGACATTTCAAAGAAATTGGCGTACATGACCCACCCCAGTGAACTGGGTATTTACTGTAGTCACACAGGCCTGTCTGCACATGAGCCAAAAATAGCTATCTATGTCACATCCCATCAATTTTGTGATTTTGTAGAAATGCACACCTTGTAATCTCAACTTTCAATGCCCATTTTATTTGTTGTCTCTTTGTAATACCTTGAAAGGTATTGCACTCATCGCAGCAGTCCACCGAGACACTCACCAGAAGTAGCAGTTCAGGTTTTGTAGAGTTTCCAACCACAGCAGGAGAGATGAGATTCGCCAACAGGATGCCAACCGGATTGGCTAGAATCAACACAAAAGAATGCTTAAATCTAGCAATTAACTCAACAAACATGTGTGCATATAACTGGTGGATTTTCCCAAATCTTCATGCAAATTTGGCAATGAAATTTTATCAGTAAAAGTAATTCAAAAACATATGACATACTGAGTGAACAATTTATTGGCAATACTATTACATGAAACACCTTATTCTTTATCTGAAACTTGCCATATACATGAACTTGCATTAACTTTCAATATTAAGACAGAACCACTAAATTTGACAGGGACGGTGTAGCTTAGAGTTGCCCCAGCTGGTGATGCAATTGATAATTGTACGTACTAGCAAAAACACCCATCATCCAGAAGGGAAACATGGGTTGTTCATAAGATAAGAAACCAAGCAAGCAAGTCCTTAGTTTGCCATAGGGTGCTACATCCAGACAACGGCAGGGGACAGTTTTATGAACTGGACATTTGATGAAGATTACAAAACTTTGAAAAGTTACCCATAATGCAACGTGTGTTTCTACAATTGTTCAAAGTTATATAAACCATCATCATTGGTGCACGGTCTACGTAGCTTGGAACAATCACTGAATGTGATGCAAACAACTGTCAAACATCTGGAATGAATCTTAATCGGTATGAACCTTTAAACCATTGCACATTTTAAAGAGTAAGAGAGATACTTTTCCTTTGTGGATACATAGATAACACCTGGAAGGTACATAGGCTGGTAGGTGGTATGGGTTCAAATGCACCCTTCTGAAGGAAAAACTCTGTGTGAGGGAAAAACCATTCTGTTTGGGATGGTGAAAGGGGTGCAGTGGGAGGTTTTCTGGAAATTTAAGGGAGGAGCAGTTTAAGGTCTTTTTGGTAGTCTGGGGCTTTGGGAAAACAATCGAAAAATGCATCCCTAAAAGTCAATCACACCATGCAGTATTAGACCCAAACATGTTGTCCATTTACACATTTTGATTAACAATTTGCCAAATATTTACTGCTTTATCATCTAACCAATAGATGGAAAATATAATCTCACCAATAGATGCTATCATATTCGCTGTTGCCCTCTGGGTGTCCTTGAACCAGACCGCTGCGACCTTGGTTGGGGCAAACAGCATGAAGGGTTGGGCACAGGCTGCCAAAGCCTGCCCCGAGAAGACAAGGGCGTAGCGGTGGTCGTGTGACACAGGCAGACAGCTGACGACCCGAAGTACCGAGCCAGCGATGTTCATCCATGCGGCAAGCACAATCTACAAGGCAAATCAGAAGATTGTTTTCATTTATATAAGTTTGTATAGCATACAGGGATTGTGTGAACATGTCTGTGTGACCTCTAAAGTGACATGACACGACGTACTGAGAGGTCTAGGTCCAAGAACAGCTGTACAAGTAATTCTGCACAGCATAGAACATCTGCCAGGGATAGTGTAGTCAACTACTACGCCTGGCTTGCAAGGACGGAATGAGACATTACCTCTAGGCTCCGAGTTTGCAACTCTCAATATAGAGTTAACAGACAGTATCTTGTAGACAACCCCAAACATTAAGAAAGAGAATGTAAAATGCACTGTGGAACCACACAAGTTCCCACAACAACGAAGAGTACTTCTGGAACTGCATTTCATTATTTGTCAGCAAAACAAAGAAACTCTTCTAATTTCCTGGAACCGGTCCCTGAAACCCTTCATATGCTCTGCCATAACACTCTCAGAGGCACAGTACCATAGTGGCCGCATATATTCAGACACTGTATGTTTTCAGACACCCTAAAAATCTACCAAATTAATAACTTTCTGTACTGTTTTGGATACCTATATTTTTACGTGTCCAAGTACATAGTGACTGTATCTTTTTGTACACCAACAATCATTTTTTGCACTGTATTTTTTCTGACAGCTGAGAATGTAATTATTGTGAGGTGTCTGAATACATAGTCATTAGGGTAAATGAACTGTGACATGTGTTTTGCCTACCCCTGTCCGAAGTCCGAGGGTGTCGAGGAGCCACGCAGCAAAGAGACCAAGAGGGATGCAGACAATGAGGAAGATGAGAGACAACCAGTTGACAGCGATGTTGCCAACGCCATAGTAACTTGCTGTAACATCCGCTATAGGGCTGAATGTAATCCATAGCTGAAACCACATACAAAACACATGATCAGTCTAAAACAAAAGTAAAACAGTATTTTGCATGGTATCCAGTCCTTAAAACTGTTTAAAACGTTTTACAATTTACTGCCTGGTAGTTTTATTCAGTTGAACATCCTCTCGACTTCTCCGGGAAGCATTCAGCCATGCTGCAATTACTATACAAATGATATTTGTACATAAATATCCACCACCGCCTATAGCCAGGCACTCATTCATACAGCTGATTGAACAGGAGCAATGTGGAGTGATTGAACTTGCCCAACGTTAGAAATGACAACATGAGGATTCAAACCTGGAATCTCTTGATTGACTGCCCATTGCTCTAACCACTATGCCACCAAACCTACTGTGCGCCATGAATGTACCCCTAAATAAAGCATCCAATAATTTGTATGACTATTTTTTATGAGTGTAGATGGTAAAATATATGCACTAAGTACATTAAGTCAGTGGTAATTCTAATGGTAACAAAAACGATTGCAAATTATAACTACATCCTTTGAATTTCTGTAAATATAATTTAATAATAATAATCTGTGAATACTTTTGTGCTGCTGAGAAACCTATGTTTGATAATGGAGCAAGAGAGCCCTGTCTAGGTGGACATTGGCTCTCTGCAAGACTACATATTATTATACAAAATTTAACTTTCCCCACTTACAGAGCATCAGACCAATGGCGATTATCACCACTACAGGTATGAGAAAAGCAGAGTGTATCAAAAACATAAGTATCTATAACTCTAAATAAATATTATAGTTTTTTCAAATACTTTGCCAATTGGTGGATAGAGGCCAATGGTTCAAGGAATTGAAAGAACATAGACAGATAAGAGTGGACCTTGGTGCCTCGGAGGGGATGCACTTACCATGATCCAAAGTTAGCGTATCAATATGTGCGTATGTGTGTGTGAGTGTGTGTGCATGCGTGCGTATATGTGTGTGTACACATGGTGTTGTGTGGCCAACTTTACGTTGCCTGTAACTACCGGTAATCACTTGTAGCTGAAGTTAACTGGTCTCAACTCTCAAGTAAACTTCAAGTGTATACATTACAGTATAATAGCACACTCAAAAGGAAGTGTACGTAAATATCATTGTCAATCATGTCAATAGGTATGGCTGTTTTGTGGTTAACTATAACTAATAAACTATCCTTATTTCCTTACTATGTATTACTGAAATACGGAGAGTAATGCACAAACTATACTTAGACAAAGCTGAAATAAAAGAGTATTCAGAGTGTATCTTATCAGATTGCCAGACCAATATGTTACTAATAAATTAATAGGTTTAATTTATATACAGTTCTTAATATCCACATAGCATTCTTAAAGGCACTGTTTACAGTAACAAATGATAGCATAATATTTAAGTGTCAAAAGATATGGTAACTTGCCAAAACTTACAGCAAAACATAAAAGTAAAACAATATTTTTCATGACATAGCAAATAAATTAGAAATTCAGTTTGACTGGTAGTGATGAGGTTATGTACACACAATACTTATCACAACAAGCATGAATAAAGTTAGTGAGTGGTTGTCTAATAAAACTGTAGTTCATAAACTTTGCCTTGTATAAATAACCTCTTGACGTTAATGGGGTTCACATTTTGAAGGGTATTCAATGAAGAACTACTAGCAGGATTTCAAAAAAAATTTGACACGATTGCATGAAAAATATAGGCTTAATTTTAAAGGGCACTGTATAGATTGCACTATTCCACGGCAGAAGTATTTTGTTGGCCGACGCTTGGAGTCTGCGGCAATTTATAGAACAGTCTGGTGCAGGCGATATGTTTGCCGTCGTTAGTTCTCGGGAACACAAGACAAGCGTGCATTGAATCTAGTGATTGTGTTGTTGATAAGGATTTGTTTATTTAGTGTTGTTAGTTTGCAATAGTATATGTCATAAATTAATCCTTATCAACACCACAATCACTAGATTCAGCACACGTTTGTTTTGTGTTCCCGAGAACTAACGTTGGCAAACATATCGCTTGCATGAGACTGTTCTATAAATAGCCGCAGACGCCAAGCGTCGGCTGACAAAATACTTCTGCCATGGAATAGCCCAATCTATACAGAAGAAGCAGAGCCAGAAGTGGCTGGCTAGTGATGGAAGATGGGAAGTTGAGAGGATACCCGTTGTCGGTGACGGTCGATACCACAAGGCCACACCCCCTAAGGCTAAGTCTAAGAATACTTGAAAGTTGACAGAATGTCAGCACAACAACTTAACAAGTGAGTCGAGACAAACAAGATATGGCTTCAAAGTAAAAAATGGAATTGCCCTAACTTCTCGCGGGTCAGCCAGTATATTAGGCATTTAGCCTAAAGGCTAAAGCCTACGCTAAAATGCCTTACACCTAGTAAGGCCTAATCAGGCTAATCTAATGTAGTAATGATAATCATTATCAACAAACAAGTCGACTAAACTAAAGAAAAAAACAAAGTTACGCACCATTCCGTTCGATACATTCAGAAGAGCGACCACAGCCAAAATTAGCCAGCGTCTTTTGTACACCCGGTATCCTAGAATTGGCGTCTCTGGGTAGGATAGTGGATCTAATAACCTATCTCCTTCGCCGATATCCGCTATCTCTCTAGGATCGACACCACTCGTTCCGTCTTCCATGTTGTTGATGATCGATATCAAGGAATACCTATCGCCTCGTTTTCGGTGTCGTGTTGCTAAAAATAGACGCATAATATGTAACGCTGCCCTCTATCGTGGCATAATTTCTAATTCAAAAGAAATCCGACAGAGGGCAATCCAACGATCGCATGAACGACGCATCTTCATTTATTTTATCTATGAACGTCGTGCTAAGAAATCATGGCTGATGAAGCGGCCATCTCGTTACAGTATGAATACAAAGCCGTACGTATATAAAATCAGACAAAAATGCGTGGTTTTAAGGTGGCATGTATGCATAATTCTTAATTTGTTTAGGAGGTGCGTCGCGCCGAAAATGTGGTTTGAGCGATAATAGGTCGTGCATGTTGTAATTTGAAAAGTTTCGTTGTTTACTAGTACAGTACGTTTACTACTGTATGACAATGTACTGTTTGTTAGGTAAACTTGATGGTATATTAAACGTGTGAGTATACATAAAAAGGTTATTATTCAAGTTACTGTTGCAATTCATTGACTTTCAAATTTATAAATGGGTCGGCGTGACGTCGTCGCATGAAATCCACATTTCCACAGATTTATGTTAAAAATCTTCTTTCTCCGCATTATTATTATTATTATTAGGTGTCAACATCTGCTCGTGAATAAACAGTCCTGAGGCTGAGAGTGCTAACAAAAAACAAGAAATGCTCAGAAAAAGCAGGAAACATCCTCATGCACTCAACCTAATTTTTGTTGCATGTTTGTTTGTTGTTCTTAACATGGTGATTTCATGGGTAATCATTTTATGTGCTGTCCTTGTTTGCGATGAACGCACGAGTAAGAAAATGTGAAGTCATAGTATGTCAGAGTAATAACATACATGTGTACACTTAGAAAGTCCTTGTGTGCATGCTAGAACGAATATACTGATTTTACAGTGAACAATCTTTTTTGGAAAATTACACAAACCTTGGGATATTTAATCCAAAAAGGGTATTTCCAACCAGAAAGCGGTATTTAGTGACACCTACGTAGTTATGTGAGGTCCTTTTGTTCTGTTCACTGTTCTGCATTTTCTCAAATTAAATGCAGATAATCTAGCATATTGTGTTCTTTAAAAAAAAAAAAATTGTACAAACAAACTGTTAGAAAAGTTGTTATGAGTAAAGTACTTACTAATATAGACCGACAAACTTTCTGAAACATCAAAATTGGCTTTCATTGTTTTGACGATACAGCATTGAGTATTATTAAAGAGCTGTACAGTTTTTAAAATATTGTTGTTTTGTTGGTAGAACTCGAACCTTGTACTCCAAGCCGATCGGTCCCTCATCGACCGGCGACCACGCGATGAGGCGACTGGAGAGGTGCTGCCACTCAGTGCCAAAGTACTCACTGGCACACGCATGGGCGACAAGGCACAGCGCAGCAAACCTCCCATGATGGTGGAGAAACAAGTCAAGTAAGCAGTTATATCAGTATTCGACACCTTTAGTACTATCAAGATTCCACTTTTGCATAGTACATGATAATGAGAATAACAAAATAAACAAATCCTTTGATTCTGGTCCACCACTGAGCTTGGGTTTCAGTGGATATTGGTGCTAAAGAAGTAATTTCATTATTGTTAGTATGATACGTAATTCAATGAAGCTTGAAACGACATCATCTCTAGGCTTGACCAGCAGTGTAATATCTTCTAAAAATAGCGTTATTGTGAACACTGACTTGCATGTTCTCATATTGCAGTGAGTAATAGATATTCTAAAAACATCAATGTATGGATTTACCCAAAACGTATGTTGTTTTATGTTGAATGTTTCTAAAGTTTTATTTAACCACATGTTTAAGAATCTGCTGTACAAGAAATAAAATTAAAACTCGTAAAGTTAGAATGTAATTTTGTAGTAAGACTAGAGAGAATGTTGCGTTAAGTGTTTGAACCGTTTACATGTTTGTGCTTTCAGACGACGGAAACGTGATGAGGCAAAGAGAGATTTTGTGAAGATGAAGGGCAGCACCCTGCTGTCTGAGGGCATTGATGAGATGGTGGGGATCATGTACCGCCCCAAGACACAGGAGACAAGGCAGACGTACGAGGTCTTGCTTAGCTTCATCCAGGCTGCCCTTGGCGACCAGGTCCGTTCACATCTTACTCAACTTTATCAAAGTTCCCGTCATCGGGTCAATGGGGTCAATTCCCTGTTGTTCTCAGAAGTTCAATTCCTATTCTAGTAAATGCAAAATATCAATTCCAATTCCACATTGTAAAAAAATCAGTTTTAAATCATGAATTCCAACTTAAAATATTGTAAGGAAAAAATATAATATATTTTGACACAGTTTCTTTTGCACTTGAAAACATGTTTGCATGATCATATTTAAACATATATGACCAGGGTTGGCATGTTTCCAGGAAAAAACTGTTTTAGACAGGGCAGTGGGAAAAACCGGTATTTACCTGTAAATATTGTGTTTACTGGGAATAAGTCCATAAGTGATATTACCATTGACTAGTTCCTGTAATTAAACCTAGTCCATTTAGAAAGATAGTTAATATCCATTTAAACAAACAGGTTGACTAGTCACTAGTTCAGGGGTATCCTTGTATTTGTATAAAGCAAGAAGTCAATGAGATGAAAGAGTAATTCAGTTAGCAAATAAATATAATTGTCACTTTCACAACTGACAGTGCCAAGTACCAAGTATGGTGACTGAAGACAGACAGCCTGACCAGTATTGTCAGGTGCCAATTTGCAATCTGTTTAAGGAACAAAGGAAATGTTGAGCTCTGGACATTGGCAGGTTTTACTGCACCCTCTCAGCAAACATTAGTTGTGACATTGCCAGCCACATCATGCCTTGGCATTTAGACCTAGAGACAATGGCAGGCTAACTGGCTAAGGACCTACAAACAGCTGTAGCCATTGTCTCCATGAGCCCAACATCAGCTCCAACTTAATATTTGAACTTGTAGTCTGTTGGGATCCTCTGCTGGGAAGCCATGTACCCCAGTATCAGTAGACCAGACTAGACATACACATTCTGTCAGGCATTCTGTTCATGAAGCACTGGTCAGTTAGCATCATGAGTGTCAGAGGTGGAAGCCCGGCTGACAATATATGGCAATTTTTTTTGTAAAATTGAAGAAGGCGGCAAGGTGAAGAAAACCCAATGCCAACAATGTCAGGCACTTGTGAGTGCAAAGGCTGACCGAGTAAGGATTACTCTCAACAAATGTATGATTAAACAGTTAACTACCAATGTTTATCACCTTGACAGGATAACATACGTGGGCCAGAAACTATCGGCAGAACAACAGGAAATCGTGAGACAACTGCTAAACATGCAGCAACCAACATTGCTTCCACTGATACTGGCTTTCCATGCAAAGACCTCTCCATTTCCATCATCATTCTTCAATGAGTCATGTTTGACATCCATGTCTGGGGCTGTTTGGTGGAAATGTTTGAAGAGCGCTAATACCAACAATGACGTTGGAAAAGAGCTGTGCAATCTTGCAGTGTGACTGCTCATATAGCCTGCTAGTTCTGCATCAATCGAGAGAATTTTCTCTAACTTTGGTATGCTTCAAACGAAGCTACGAAACTGCCTAAGTCTAACTAAAACAGCAAAACTTGTGTCATGATACCGTGCACTTCGTGGCAGCACGTAGTTAGACTGGTAGAGCCACCAAGTCCTACTGACACTGTGACACAGGCGCAGTAACATTAAAACAGAACTGTATCGGGCTCCAGCTTGATTTACAAACCTGTCTGCAGTTGACGATCGATAAACACTTCTGTGGGCTTTAGTATAATCAAGTTTGATAATAAATGCAACTTATGCCTTATGTTGTTATTCCAGTGTTTTAGTAATAAAAAAGTTACTGTTGTTTTTATTAGTCATGTACCTGAAGTTATTTGTTTCTTAGAAATAGCATGGTGAATTAGCAACACTGAGGTGAGCCTGTAGCAACACTGTCAGTACATGACAACCAATTGAATATATTTTAGAATGTAATGTTTATTGTTGTTTTCAGTCAAACTATAATTATGATTATTCAGTAATGACTAGTGTTGATATATATATATTATATATACATACATGTATGTAAGTATGTATATATATATATATATTCATTCTGGTGATGGTACAGTAGCTTGTATTGTAAAAGAGCTTCAATTATAATCCTTTTAAGAGTTTTTCCCAGTTATCCTGGTTTTTACCACTGTTTGGGTTTTTTCCCAAGACAGGTTTTACCGGTATTTACCAGGGTGGGAAAAATGTGCCAACCCTGTATATGACATCAAAGTTACTATTATACATTCAATCATAAACTTGTTGCAAAGATGTCAATTTTAGTTTTTTTTTAAATCGGTTCCAATTAAAAAAATCTTACAAAATTGACCATCAGTTCTGGAATGGAATTAACCCCAAGCCTGATCCAAACTGTCTTGGATTTGTAGCAACCCTGAATGAGCTAGTTGATCAGTCGGCTGTGTCTGTTGTCTCTCGTGGTTTGTATCCCTGAATGAATCGGTTGGGTGTGACTGTTAGGGATAACTCAGAACACCAATGTCCAATATCACACAAAATTACATTTGTTTCTGGGAGGTGTGTCCGAGGCAGTTTCATCTGGCGTTGGACACCAATATTTTACGGGGGATTTACACTTTGGACTGATACTGTTAATACATTGATATCATCATATCAATGTTTACAAACTTTGTCCGAGTCGGGAGGGGGTCTGAGGCCAGATGAAAATAATGTCGTCTTGTATCAGACATCAATGTTCTGAGATGATCCCTTACGATATCTCTTGTGGTTGTAGCCGCGAGACATCCTGTGTGGTGCGGCGGATGAGGTCCTGGTGGTACTGAAGAATGACAGAAAGAAGGACAAAGACAAGAAGCTGGAGGTGGAGGAACTACTCGGGTCTCTAGCGGAGGAAAGGTTCGCTCTCCTCATCAACCTCGGCAAGAAGATCTCAGACTGGCGCGCTGACGAAAAGATGCAGACGGGTGGGTGTTAGAGAGTGTGTGTCTCATCAGAATTATTTGCCATTAATAGAATAATATCTGTGTTTCTTGTTATTCAGTTACGTCCTAATTCATGGCAACTTTGAATCGCCATAAACTAGTATGTAATGGATGTGGCGGGACAATGGCAAGGTCTACAAAATTGTCTTTAATGACACATTTTAAAGAAAATTAGTTCAGCTGCTAAACTGATTGGAGCCATGTAAGTACACATTGGTGAAGTATATATTTATTGATGTATCCAAGATGTGTGTCTGTTCTGTTGTGTTCCTGTGTTGGAAACTGGGTATGTTCAGACTTTAGAATTGTTTCGTTTTGTAACTTCAGATGAGAACATTGATGAGACGTATGGGATCAATGTCCAGTTTGAGGAATCAGAAGAAGAGGTTTGTGTCATGACCAGTCTTAGTTTATTTCTTTTCTCATATTAATCTTACAACTTACATCTTGCTTATGGATTATGCCAATGCCAATCACTTTGTGTTATGCAAGTCCCACTACAAGCTCGATCCAAAATGGACAACACACAATCGATTTATTTTGTATTTATCATATATATATATTTTATTTGAATTTTTCATAAATGTTCATGGTTAAACCAAACATTAAGTATGAACGTAGGTGACTAATTACTTATTTTAAAATAGGATTTGTTTTAGTGCATTTTAAAACTATCTTAACCACTCTTGTTTTAAATTGGGAGATGTGTATCAGTCCTTCGAGCTGTCCTAAGGACTGGATACAGTGCTGTATTATAATTAATTCTTTTACATTTTAAAATGTCTTTTTCAAATATTTGCCAGTGCAAATGGTCAGTACAGTAGTCTGAGATGTCTACTTTTTGCACCTAGGATGAGGAGGATGTGTTTGGGGAAGTGAAGGAGGAGGCAGATGATGATGACGACGAAGAAGAGGGTGTGGAGGCAAAGGTTGACTCGACACTCCAGGCAAATGTATGTAACACCCTACACTAGGCTCAGGTGTAATTGTATATTAATATGATACCTTTGGAGCACTGTTAGTGCACCTCCTCTTTCTATGTACAAACATTTCCTTGGACCAGCAGCCTCTGGTGTACCAATTGGCAGTGCATTTGGGAAAACAACGGTAGTTATTGAGAATTATTTACTTACATGTCTTTGATACACTCTCCTTTTCTAGAGGGTCTTTCTCCTGCCTGAGAGAAGTGAATAGTTATAATTTCCTGGTGATGCATATTTGTGTTGACAGTTGTTTGTATACAAGCTCACTGTAATGGATTAAAATCGGTTTTAAAATGCCAAATTGGACTTATAAGCTCATACGAATGTTTGTGAAATGGTCCCCTGATCTGATGTTTCCCACCCTCGTGTTCCCCAGCTGGCGGGAGGGGAGGAAGCCATGGGGAAGGCAGAGAAGGCCCTGCGGCCACACGACATCGATGCCTTCTGGCTGCAGCGTGAACTACGCAAGTACTACGACGACCCAATGGCAGCGCAGACCAAGGCCAACGAAGTGCTGCAGATTCTCAAGGTAGCATAATTAACTACAGTATTCGTTATAATAAACGCACATGCATTAATAATTGTACACCCCCTTATCACCATCTGGCAGTGATCTCCAAGGCCAAGATTCCTTGAGACCAAAATGTATATATATATCCATTTCATAGCAGCTTGCCAGCCCTGCAGTTCTTAACCTTTTTTGGCTGCGACCCAAATTCTGGTCTTTGAACTTGTTTGGCGACCCATGCCTTCAGAAATGGCAATTTTGTGATAAATTATAAAAAAGAAATAGACACAAAATGATGACAGACTCTTCGCGAAATATATAAACAATAAAGGGACATTCGGTCAGTCGTTTGATACTGAAGACTCTTGGCAACCCTCATCCAAGTGGTTAAGGACTGCTGTGCTAGCCACCTGTCACCATGAGACATTTAGTAATGTGAGAAGTTATTATTTTGATATAAAATTATCTTTTCCATAAACATCAATTCTGTTTGTTTAAATAATATAAAAGAATAAAATGCCTTTGTCTGTTTCCGTAGTATTTAAACACTTGTTGGTAGAATTGTGTTATATTCATTAAGGACGCGACAGACGGATTGGAAGCTGAGAACAAGCTGGTGATGTTGCTTGGATTTACGCAGTTCGACTTCATCAAGATTCTTCGACAACACCGACAGATGAGTGCGTGCAAAACGTCTTCCCATTAGTGTTCATTTTAAGCTGCTTCCTTAACCGTTTTTTCCGTGTTTAGATGTAGTGTGTCAGTACAGTGTACAATTGACGATGAAAACATAGATTCTGCACATTTTTTGAAACCAAAACATTTATAAAATTTGCCAAAAAAAGTATTCTGGATTGAATTTAAATACAAATTTCCAGTAAATCGATATGTCCCATGCACTATTTATCACTTTCCATATCAAAGTTTTTCACATAATATGCATTTTTAAGGTAACACAGAAGATTAAAAGTGATATCCACATACGTTTCTTATAAACTGTTAAAATGGTAGTAACTCAGAATGTAACTTGTACGTCTGAACTGTCACAACATGTCACATGTTACACCTCAAACATTGACACCAGAAGTGAATGAGACCTGCCTTTATAGTTCACTTTAGAAATCAACGTCAATTTTGGCCCGGTCCCAGTTGAATGCGTAGATGCTTACTCTAGACACTGGACTATTTTCGGCTGCTGCACCGGCAGTAATTTTGAACACGGGTTACACCGTGAGACATTAGACAAAGTGTGGATGGGCGGGGTGTGAGTGAGACCTCCTGTTGTAGTTCTCTACTGCACGCTGCTGGCCCAGGCCCAGAATGAGGATGAGAAGGCTGGGATAGAGGAGAAGATGCGGGCAGATCCTCGTCTCACCCGTATCCTGTCAGCCCTGGAGGAGATGGAGCGGGAGGACATCGTACATGAGGAGCGGAGTCAGCGACACGCCGCACGGCAGTCTCGCATCGATGCTGACCTCGACGCCATGGATATGGATGGGGAGACTGGAGGGGTAAGAGGTCATATGAACTGTTGCCTAGCAACATGTCTGTCGAAGCCATAAAAAACGGACACTAAAAACGTTGAGCATTTGGAAATTCCGTTGTATATTTTATTGAAATTCTGGCCTTAAATGGTTTTCTTTAGGACGAAACCCAAAGCAGTGCGATAACTGTATGTGGGAATGTTTGATCTAGCAGGTGTCATGCCAACGTAATAATGTAAGTACATGTGTCATTGTTGCCAACCTTGTTGCAAATTTGATTGTGAAGAAGGCAAAGCACACCACACTGGTTCCACGAGTTGTTGACATTTGTACAAAGTATAAGGAGGGGGGGGGGAATCGGTGCCTGCGTACAAATTGTAGTATCGGTCGCATGTGAAATGCATAACTATAGTGATTGTGAATAAATGTTTGCAGCCATTTTATAATGATGGTAGTTATTCTCTCCTATGCATGTACTGTGTCATAGCACTGTTACATACCTCCATATGACTTTCTATGTGGACAGTTATGAAGATTTTAAAGTACTAATATATGTGTAAGGAGTAAGTCTGATAACTACTACACAGTGCACACTGTATGAATAGGTAAATGTTGACAATTGCTAACAACACCTGAGACAACAAATAATGCGGCTCTCAACAATGATTGTTGGTAAATAAGGAAAATTACAAAATGACATCAAAAAAGCATGTTTATGATTATAAATATTGGCTTTGCCCTGCTGTCACTACTGTGGATATTTTCGTACAGATAGTCTTCGCGTATTAATTGCAGCGTGGCTGAATGCTTCCTCGAGAAGTCGAGATGGTGTTCAATTGAACAGAGTAAAGTGCTTTGAGCGGTCATTAGGACTGGATACTGCGCTATATAAGAACTTACCTTAACTTACCTCCTGTGTTGCCTACAGGCGCTGGAGTCGATGAACCTGGTCGACCTGGAAGATCTGTCCTTCTCCCAGGGCTCCCACCTCATGGCCAACAAGAGGTGTCAGCTGCCTGAGGGGTCGTACCGCAAGCAGCGCAAAGGTAATGGAACATACTATCAACATATGCTAATTATGTATTTCAGTGCTCAAAATTGGATAAGTTATCTACTTGTCTAATGCACAAGTAGAATAAATAATTAGTTTGCCCGTACAGTAATTCACTTGTTCCATGGAAAACTAACTTTTAAAACCTACATCTCTATAATGAATGGACGACATATTAGACGACAGACATATTATTAGTTTCCAGTTGTTTGTGCTGTAAATGGTTCGGTTGTCCTATGCATGGGCAACCACCGATATATCAGATGCCGAATTGGGACTGACAGGATATGTAATGTTTAGGAAAGATAGAATAGGAAGAAGGGGAGGTGGAGTTATTTTATATATTAAAGAATCTATCCAAGCTTATGAAATAAAATTAGACAGAGAAGCAGATTGCGAAGAAGCTGTTTGGTGTAACATAGTTACAGGAAACTCAACGTTAACGGTTGGATTAGTTTATCGAAGTCCAAACATAAGCATAGAAGAGAATTAAAAAATACAAAACGCTATAAGGGAAGTGAGCAAACGGGACTGTGTTATTATGGGGGATTTTAACCATGGGCATATAAAATGGAAATCTCTACAGAGTATGGGTAGTGAGGACCACAAGTTTTTAGTTTTAGTACAAGATAGTTTCCTTTCTCAACATGTGCTAGAACCAACCAGGGGAGATAATGAGTTAGACATAGTTTTGTCCTCACAGAATGAATTAGTTGACAATGTCATGGTATGTGAGCCACTGGGGAATAATGATCACAACCAGATACATTTTACCATCAAAGTGAAATCAGAAAGGAATAGTAAAAAGCAGTACAGGAGAAATTTCCACAAAGGAAAATATAAGGACTTAAGGAAATATTTAGCAAAGATAGACTGGAATAACACACTGAAGAATAAGACAGCAACAGAATGCTGGAATATCTTGAAGAGTGAAATTGAATGCATCATCGTCAAATTTGTTCCCTTAAAAAACATGGGAAACGGTCCAAAAAGAAACACTTATCGAAAGAAGCCATTAGAAAAATTAAGTATAAACAAATGATGTGGAAGTCATATAGACGTACTGGAAATGACGAAGACTATAACATTTATAAAGAAGCACTAAACCAAGCTACAGCTGAAATTAGAAATTCAAAGAGAAGCTATGAACATAAATTAGCTTTTAATATAAAACATGACAGCAAGAGTTTTTATGCGTATGTTCGAAGCAAACAGAAAGTTCAGGATAAAGTTGGTCCTCTAGAAGATAGTGCTGGAAATATAATATCAGAAGGATTCTTAATGGCAGAAGACCTGAATGAATATTTTAGTTCAGTGTTTACCAGAGAAGACATTAGTTCACTGCCAGTACCAGAGGCTAAGTCAAAGGGGGCAGAATCAGACTATTTAAGAAATGGTAGCTAAGAAAATTAGGGCTATGAAGGATAATAAATCACCTGGAGTGGATGGTATTCCACCCAAACTACTACTGGAAATTGTAGAACAAATTAGCATACCCCTTGCAACAGTTTTCAACTTGTCATTAGAAGAGGGAGTGGTTCCTTTAGAATGGAAAGAAGCAAACATTATACCGTTATTTAAAAAAAGTCAAATAATTATAGACCAGTTAGTTTAACATCGGTGATTTGTAAATCATTAGAAAGACTAATTAAAGATCACATGGTGGATTTTCTTGTTAAACATAACTTGATAAACCCATCTCAACATGGGTTTCTAAAAGCGAGGTCATGCTTAACAAATATGTTATGTTTTTTGGAAGATATCACTAAGTGGGTAGATGATGGATCACCAGTAGATATCATCTACTTAGATTTTCAAAAAGCTTTCGACAAAGTGCCACATCAAAGATTACTGCTGAAACGAAAGGCCCATGGCATAGGAAATGGTATAATTAACTGGATAGAAAAATGGCTGATTGACAGAAGACAACGGGTAGTTGTTGATGGGGAGGCTTCAAACTGGAAATCAGTTTTGAGTGGGGTTCCACAGGGATCAGTACTGGGACCTATATTATTCTTGATATATATATAAACGATTTGGACGATGATATAGCTAGCAAGGTGTTGAAATTTGAAGATGATACAAAAGTGTTTAGAAGGATTAAAAGTGATGGAGATAGACAGCATTTACAAGATGATCTTGTAAATGCTATGGTCTGAAAAGTGGCAAATGTTGTTCAATTTTGGGAAATGTAAATGCCTTCACACAGGACATGGGAACGAATATGTAGAATATACAATGGGGGGAACTGTACTAAGTACTACTGTAAAAGAAAAAGACTTAGGGCTGACAATTAGTGCTGACATGAAGGTTTCAGAGCAGTGTGGAATTGCAGCTTCAAAAGGAAATCAAATCCTTGGATTGATTAGGCTAAATATAGCATATAAAGAAAAAGAACTAATCCGCTGTACAAAACAATAGTTAGGCCTCATTTCGAATATTGTATACAAGCGTGGAGGCCATACCGCAAGAAGGACATAGATTGCTAGAAAGAGTACAGAGGAGAGCGACTAAAATGATACCAAAACTGAGGGATCTTAGTTATGAAAAACGCCTAAAAGAATGTGGTTTAACAACACTAGAGACCAGGAGATTGAGAGGAGATCAGATAGAAGTGTTTAAAATATTGAATGGTTATGAAAATATTGATAGAAATATGTTTTTTTTCTGTTAAGAAAGATAGAAAGACTAGAGGACATGAAGTTACATTAGTAAAGGAGCAATGTAGATTAGACGTAAGAAAGTTCTCATTTTTACAAAGGACTGTGAATGAATGGAACAGATTATCTGATGATTGTGTGGGTGCTAGTAGTGTGAATATGTTTAAAAATAAAATCGACACATACCTCAGAAGGGCTAGATACATGTAGATAAAAGGGTTGGACTCTCGATAAGCCAAAGGGCTTCCTTGTCCACCTGCCATCTAGAGTTAATTCTCTGGATGGCAATCTTGTTAAATCTTGTTAACCAGAAGGAACTGCGAGTTTGTCAGAGACATTTCAAGTGTCTCACACTGATGTGTGTTGTAGGGTATGAAGAGGTTCATGTTCCGGCCCTGAAACCGAAACCCTATGCCCCAGATGAGGTGAGACGGTCACATCACTTTTGTAACATGTGACATACAAATTAGTATTATTCATTCTTCTTTGTTGTCCCTTTTATGAAAGAGGCAGTTATTATCCATTTCCACGTGTCTCTGTCTCCAGCCTTCTCCCTCCCCTTGTCTTGGTCCTCTTCCTTTCTTACATCCCTCTCAACCTAGTCTTTCCATCTTAATACTCTTATTCATTTAGGTGTGTTTGTCACGGGTGATAGCAATCATGGCCCTTCAAAGCCCCTGGTTGTGTGTGTTTTGCAACAGGTCTGATGCTGTCTCCAAGCCATGTATCTAGTGTTATTATTGGTTGACTGTTGTTGTTAAGGGTAGCCACTACTCGAAAATGCCCATATAACCAATATGCCATATCTCTGTTAATATTGAACATATCATAACCAAATTTGGATGAATGGTATATGATGTGTGAAATATGGGCGCGTTTGGTTTTGTATTACCATGGCAATGAACGTTTCAAGTGAGATGGATTTTCACATCCTTGAAAATTATTCTTAGCTAACAACTGTATGTGTGATCATGCAACTGTCAAGAATCATTAGCTAGAATACTCCTTTGTACAATAAGGTGGTTTTGGGCAAAGATATCTGACTTCAGTGACTGTTCAGGTTTGAGCATTTTTCAAGACGTCATGAAAAAAGCTCAAATCTAAAGTCCCATCTCACAAAAGTCATTGCAGTCAAACGTCCTTGCCCAAAACCACCTTATTGCACAAAGGAGTAGTCTAGCTAATGATTCTTGACAACTGCATGATCACACATACAGTTGTTAGCTCAGAATAATTTTCAAGGATGCATGCCCCTCTATCACACTAGAAATGTTGATTGTCATGGCACTGCACAAGCAAATGAGCCCACATTCCACATATCATGTACTATTCCCTTAACTAATTAGTACTCCAAATTTGGCTAAGATATGTTCAGTACTAATAGAGATATGGCCGTTTTTGATTAGTGGCTACCCTTAATGCTCTTTAAATGTGCACGCATGCTATTTAGAAACATTCATGCTTTTTAAATAAATATATTATGATTGTAAATTGTCAGATTATGCAATGGATAATCCATTTAAAACATACATATCAAAAATTGTAAAAAAAAAGAAGAAGTTTTTTTGCACAACATGGATAACAACCGGACCATGATTATAATCACAACGTAATGTAGTTTGGTTACAAATCTTGAGATATTTGTTTCAGTCTCTGCTGCCCATTGACCGCCTGCCTAAGTACGCGCAGCCAGCGTTCGACGGCTTCAAGAATCTCAACCGCATCCAGACAAGACTGTGGAAGGCCGCACTGGAGAGTGACGAGAACCTCCTGCTGTCTGCTCCCACGGTTAGTTTAACTTCCACAGGCTCATGGTTGTATCCAAGTAAATACAAATAAGATACAAAATCATACGTCTACATTAAATGCCCATCCTGAATTGTACATCCAGTTGTTTACATTGTTCACAGGGTGCAGGAAAAACAAATGTAGCTCTCCTGACAATGCTGCGGGAGGTTGGAAAGCACATCAACAGTGATGGCACAATCAACGTGGATGAGTTTAAGATCATCTACGTAGCTCCGATGAGGTCGCTCGTGCAAGAGATGGTGGGAAGCTTCCGCAAGGTACAAATCATCCTGGTTGGCAATTCAACCTGCATATCTCCTTCCACTTGTGGGGGGTCCACGTCACTTGGTAGCTTTTTCTACTTTTCTTATCAGTTCTTTCCACCCCTCTCTCTCTCGTCCACAATGGCTGTTCACGCCGGCCCTCCCCAGATCTCGTTTTATGCTGTCGTTCCATCTCAGCCTTGGTCTTCCTCGCCTTCGTCTGCCACCCTCTTCTACTTTCCATGCTCTTCAACCTGCATGTAGTTATCATTAATGCAAAAGTCACAGGCTCTTTTTGAAATGTCAACGTTTAGTGAACTGTCATATGTTAAAAACTACTCAACATATTTTGACGACATTTCCCATATATTGCGTCTATATGAAAAGAAGGTCACATGTAACATAACAGTCAGTTTGCAGTATGGTAACCATAGTAACAAGATGTGCTTCAAAAAATTGACAAGGTGGTTTTGTGGAACGTCCCACGGAAACTTGATTTCATACATTTCCTTTTGTATTTATTCTTCAAGAATATATTAGGTTGTGCAATGACATAGTGTGGCAGAATAAAAATAAAACGTTTTTAAAACTATTTTTGTAATATTATTTTACATAATTTGTTTATTTATAAACAAATATTAAAAGTAATATTTTTATCAAAATTATTACGCTGTTTTCACTTCCAAACATCTAAAAAGCAAGTTTCTTGTGAGATAAATAATAAAATAATAAAAAACAAAACATTAAAAAAATAATCAAACCAAGTCAAGAAACCAGAATTTCTATACTTTAAAGATTCTTAAAAACCTGTTTCTACTGTGGATCTTCTCCGTGTCAGCGACTCAGTTCGTACGGGATCACGGTGGATGAGTTGACTGGGGATCACCAGCTGAACAAAGAGCAGATCCAGGGTACGCAGGTGATTGTGTGCACGCCGGAGAAGTGGGACATCATCACGCGCAAGGGCGGAGAACGCACCTACACACAGCTCGTCAGACTCATGATCTTTGTAAGTGAATACAGATCATCAGATTCATGATCTTTGTAAGTAAATGCAGATCGGCATACTCATGATCTTTGTAAGTGAATACAGATCATCATCATCAGTTTTATGATCTTTGTAAATGAATACAGATCATCAGATTCATGATCTTTGTAAGTGAACACATCTTGGCAGATTCATGATCTTTGTAAGTGAACACATCTTGGCAGATTCATGATCTTTGTAAGTGAACACATCTTGGCAGATTCATGATCTGTGAGTCTATCATTATTAGCCTCACGAGAGAGTTCACTCTGATGTTGTAGGATGAGATTCATCTACTTCACGATGATCGCGGTCCAGTGCTAGAGGCACTCGTTGCTAGGTGGGTACACAGCTCTAACGGACATTGAAATTGTCAACCGAATTCACAAAAGCTAGGACATCTTTCATGAAAGTCAAGCAAATGTGGAGCTTACATGAGCAAAACAAGAACTAAGTTTACAGTACGCAAGACAAATCAGTGATGTTTGAGTTGATCAGATTAACGTATCCACTCTGATCCATCTGTTGACAACAACCAATCTTGGGATTAACCAACCTGTTTGTCTTGATGCGCCTCAGAGCTTGGTTTCCATTGATTTATGTACAAAAGAAGTGATCTTATTATTATTGTTTGTACTAGCAAAAAGACCCATCCTCCAGATGGTCACCAGCCAAATGGAGGCCATTGGATCTATCTCAGAAAATATACGTAACGTTATGAACAATCGATTTATCATCTAACGTTTGATACATACCCTTAAGAAGGTAAAACAAATCTTAATTTGTTGGGAATTTCAAGAAAATAAAGCTGTTACTTTTAGGGAAAAACTTGAGGAAAATGTTAACATACCTTAATATATACATACACTAGCTTGATCATAGTTAGATATCATAGTGAACGAATAATAGCATTAAATGTGGTTTTTACTGCTAGAACGATCCGGAACATAGAGACGACACAGGAGGACGTGCGTCTGATCGGCCTGAGTGCCACGTTGCCCAACTACGAGGACGTGGCGAGCTTCCTCCGGGTTGATACCGCCAAGGGGCTATTCTTCTTCGACAACAGTTTCCGCCCCGTGCCCCTTGAACAGCAGTACATTGGCATCACCGAGAAGAAGGCTCTCAAACGCTTCCAGACGATGAACGAAGTTGTCTACGAAAAGGTGCGTGGTGGCATCAGTTTTATGTACATCAACAAAATGCATTAAAAGTTTGATATGATAGATAATTTTATATATTTAACTTGTTTATAATGCGTGTTATCTATGGAATGTTGCAAAATCTGTGTAATTTTGTAATTTCAATAGATTCTAGAGTTGTTTGAATCATGTATGGTACATGATACCTTTGGGGAGCATTGGGGCGTAGTGGTTTCAGTCAAGAGAGTCTCGGTTCAAATCCTCTTCCTGCCTCTCAGCTGTATGAATGAGTACCTGGCTATAGACAGCAGTGAATGAAGTGTGTACAACTAATATTTGTTCAGTAATTGCTGCGTGGCTGAATGCTTCCCAGAGAAGTCGAGATGGTGTTTGATTGAACAGGTCTACCAGGGAGTAAAGTGTAAAGCGCTTTGAACAGTCCTGTAGACTGGATATCGCGTTGTCTAAGAACTCACATATACTTTGAATGTTCTATTATTCTTGTGACACCAGGTGATGGATCACGCAGGGAAGAACCAGCTGCTGGTGTTCGTGCACTCCCGCAAGGAGACGGGCAAGACAGCGCGCGCCGTGCGGGACATGTGTCTCGAGAAAGATTCCCTCGGTCAGTTCCTCAAGGAAGGCTCGGCATCCACGGAGGTGCTGAGGACAGAGGCAGAGCAAGTCAAGGTGAACAACTCTCTCTGTCTGTCTGTCTGGCATCATGTGTGTCTGTCTGGGAACATGTCTGTCTATCAGTCTGTCTGGGGATATGTCAGTCTATCAGTGTGTCTGGCAATATGTACATCTGTCTGGGAGTGTGTTTGCCTGCCTGTTTGTCTTTCTGTTTGTCTAGTTTTTCTTTTCAGGCATACATGCGTTTATCCATGCATATATGCACAGACCTACGCCTGTCCGTCTCTATGAAATTTCTGTTTTTTAGTGTGTCTTACCAGGCTGTCACCAGATTCCTTGGTATCAGAACGAAAAAAGAAATTTGACCTCAGACATCTGCATGCTAGTCTGTCGTTATTAAATTTGTCATTAGTAATAATACTAACGTAATGAATGGTCTTACATATATTAATCATAACAATAAGTTTCATTACTTGTCTGTTTGTATTACAGAACCTTGAACTGAAGGACTTGCTGCCCTACGGCTTTGCCATCCATCATGCTGGCATGACCAGGTACTGCGCTCTGTTCATATGTGCACACAACTGACAATCAATAATTGATTGTCAGGTGTATATAATTATTAATGTAATTAGCCAGTTACATCACACTTCCCCAACTGGTCAGCGATTCCGATCAAACACAGAAAATATGCGTTGCATTATGAACAACTGATTTACATTCGCCTGACATACTGTACAAACCCTAAATCCAGGAATTACTAACGGAATTTCAGATGTCAATCCGTTGCTTTTCTAACCAGGGGTTGTAGATCAATCACTGAAAGTTTTATGCCCGACTTACAAACCTTCTAGGAGGAAAATGTTAACATACCCCCCCACACACACTTATACTTTAGTTCAGTTATAGCTGGATGCAATAACCAACACAAGTCGACAAGTAAAGGACTGAAGTGGACCAGGTGGTGGCTTTTTTAATTGCAAAATGAACTGCTTATCATGCAGCCATATATAGGATTTATAAAGTATGGTTAATCCTGCAGTGGATGTGAGTGAGAAGTATGAACCAACTTGAATAGCAGGGTGAGGGATAGACTTGTGACTTCTGCTATGAAATTTGTCTTTTTAATAGTTGGAAGACAATTCAAAGGTCTGAGATCTAAGGGTAAATTTCATAAGCGTCTCCCACAGATATATACACTTTGAAAAATGTGCACAGAAATTAGGATTAATGTTAAGCCCATTACCCTCCCAGCAATGAGAATGTTCCCTGCTGTGACCCTTAACCCGTGTCTGATGGTCAGTGGTCTGTTTCAGAGTGGACCGTACCCTGGTGGAGGACCTGTTTGCTGACCGTCACATCCAGGTGCTGGTGTCAACATCGACCCTGGCATGGGGTGTCAACCTACCGGCCCACACTGTCATCATCAAGGGCACACAGGTGTACAGCCCTGAAAAGGGGCGCTGGGTTGAGTTGGGAGCTCTAGATGTCCTCCAGGTAAGTCTGTCTGTCAGTTTGTTTGTCTGCATTTCTTGGAATATGTTTGTATATCTTCAACTATGTCTGTCTAGAAGTATCCATGTATGTAGGTGTGTCAGTAATGACAGAAAATATCCCTGTCATTGTCTTTTTACTTGCTTTGTATGACCCTGATCTATTCTTATTATTTTATCTGGTGAAAAACACAAACAACTTATTTTATGGAGACTTTCTGTTATATAGTTTTCATCAAAAATAGATAAGCATGCAAAACATGTACAACTCAAAAACTCAATTTAACGGTTGCTAGCTCCTGTATGAATTGTCCGATCTCAACGATGTTGGTATCATTGACAAGTTTACACATTTTGTTACTCTAGCATATAAATGGTTTCCTGATAGTCATTCCTAAAACAGCCTATTAACATACCTTTAATCATGTAATTTTCTGTGTTATTTCGCCAACAAAGGTAGCATTTTCAAATTTGCGTAGGTTTCAGACACGTGTATTTCATCTGATTTTATGCCATATGCTTTTAATTTATTGTGTGGGCACCGGCAATACTTACATTCTTGAAGTCGGCGTGATATCACAATCCCGTAAATCAACCAACGGAGACTGTGGGTAAATATTCACACGTCGCATGGACATTGAGAATGTTAGTTTTTGCCTACGTTTGTAAACAAATTAAACTTACCTATTTTTGCTGTCATGTGACGTGGCGTGACCGTTCAGATGTTGGGGCGAGCGGGGCGACCGCAGTACGACACGAAGGGCGAGGGTATCCTCATCACCAACCACAGTGAGCTGCAGTACTACCTGTCTCTCATGAACCAACAGCTGCCGATCGAGTCACAGTTCATTGCCAAACTCGCAGACAACCTCAACGCTGAGATCGTTCTCGGCACCGTGCAGAATGCCAAGGAGGCCGTGAACTGGCTTGGTGAGTCACTTTCTTTATTTTCCGGTCTGTCCATAGAACTTGTGTGGCAGACATTTTGTTTTGTTATAAGGTCAACCAATATCCAAGCAGGTGTCAGCTGAGATGTAATGCAGTCACCCCCTTTACCAGCAGCCACATAAGCATGCTGCAAATAAGGCTTTCCAAGATAATCCCCCCATGATAAGCCACACATCTTATTTCCTTTTTATCCTCTTAAATATCGCCAATATGTTCTCTGTTGTGTAACTTGGGTTTCATGCACCGCAAAAATCCTAGTAGAATTTTGCGTGTGACTGTTGTGCAGGCTACACGTATCTCTACATCCGCATGCTACGAGCACCGACACTCTACGGCGTGTCACATGACCAGCGGAGCAGCGACAAATACCTAGAGCAACGTCGGAGCGACCTCGTACACACCGGCGCGATGCTGCTCGACAAACACAACATGATCCGCTACGACAAGAAGTCGGGCAGCTTCCAGGTGCATTGTGGGAACTAAATCTTTGTTATAATAACACAATTCTTATTATAGGGAGGTCTTCCTTTGTATTCTAATGTATGTACTCTTCTATGCTGACTGCCCAAGTATGTTTTAACAACGTAGGAACAACGTTTGAATTCAACAGTTTAATGTTTATTTTTGATGCCTTAATAAGCAGAAACAACTTTTGAATTCAACTGTTTAATGTTTACAAAAATCACTGCTCTGTCACTCAAATCCTCGAACAGTGAGCTAAGATAATTTGGAGAACAACCATGAAAGTATATTTTGATATATTGTAGCTTTTTTTGATGCTATTTGCTTTTTTCCTTTGTGATCACAGTTGTTTGCATTGAGTCAGTAATCATCAATGAGTCACTGACAAGACTTGTAAAAATATATAACTTTTTGAGTTGATGAGGAGTTTGTGCTAGATTGTGGGTGCAACTATGGAAAAGCATGCTTGCCCAGGTTAAAGTTAGTTTTATGTATAACAAGTTGTGAAATAGATGATCTGAACTGTCTGGGCATATTAGAAAGACGCAGAAGATAGTCAAACTAGGGTGGCTGTTGTGTAGATGAAGCATGATAAGAAATACTAACAGAATAGTATATGTGTGTGTGCGTACGTCCTTACATTGTGTCCCTCTGTCTCCCCAGGTGACGGAGTTGGGTCGTATTGCGAGTCACTACTACATCACCCACGAGACCATGGCCACCTATAACCAGCTGCTGAAGCAGACACTCAGCGAGATAGAACTCTTCCGCGTCTTCTCTCTCTCCTCAGAGTTCAAGCACATCACAGTCCGCGAGGTACTTACCACTTGCTTGGGGCTCGTGTAGGAAGTCGGCCACTTTGTAGGGCCATTGGTCACTTTGTCAGACTACTGGTTACTTTGTGTGACCACTGGTCACTTTGTTTGACCACTGGTCATTTGTGGGAACACCAGTCACTTTGTTTGACCATTGGTCATTTTGTGGGACCACCGGTCACTGTTGGACCACCGGTCATTTTGAGAGGCCATCGGTCACTTTATGGGATTACTGGTCACTGGGGACCACCGGTCACTTTGTTGGTCCTCCAGTCCAGTCTTTTCATTGTGTGTTCCTGTATTGCACATGGGAAAAGATAAAACCAAACTGGTGTGAACCTTCCCAAATTGTATTTGTGTGATTCTTATAAAATTATTGTATGATGATAATTCTTAAAATGCCCATGAAGAGTAAGCCAAAGACATAATGAACTATCTTATCTTATTTGTCTAGTGATCTATAAGTGTCTTAGTCTGGTGCAACTAGTGGTAGTTGTTCTTTCCAGGAGGAGAAGATTGAGCTATTGAAGCTGCTTGAGAGAGTGCCGATTCCAATCAAGGAGAGCATTGAGGAGCCGAGTGCCAAGGTGAGACAGTCACAGACAGTCAGAGACAGTCTGAGACAGACAGAGATAGAGACAGGCATACAGAGAAAATCAGTGACAGCCAGAGGCATACAGTCGGAGACAGTCGGCAACAGTTTAAGATATCGGAGACAGTCACAGGTGGTCATAGACAGACAGAGACACAGATACTGGCAGAGACAGACAGTCGCAAACAGACAGAGATGGTGAGAGATGGATATAGACAATCAGAGACAGGCGGAGACAATCAATGACAGATAGACATAAATAGAGATTGTCACAGACAGTCATGAATATGCACAAAATTGATGAACAGCATTAAAAATGTTAACATTTTTGGTCATTAGAAACTAAATACAGCATACACCCAGTAATATTTGTTGCCGTACTGATTCATCTGTAACGTACACCCATGCTGCTTGCAGGTAAACGTGTTGCTGCAAGCCTACATCTCGCAGTTGAAGCTTGAGGGTTTTGCACTTGTCTCAGACATGGTGTTTGTGACGCAGTCGGCTGGCCGCCTGATGCGTGCCATCTTTGAGATAGTCCTGTGTCGAGGCTGGGCCCAGTTGGCCGATAAGGCCCTGGCTCTGTGCAAGATGATCGACAAACGCATGTAATTATTGTAGCAAACATTTATTATTTTTATTAAAAGTTTAGTAATGACATTTAAATATTTGTTTTGAAAGTTATATTTTCAAGATGTAATGGGGAAACTTAGTCTTCATCGGATTTCCTGACCTGAATAGTGAGGTGACAGTATTGGCAGAACTAATTTCTTATACTTTAATGTTATGGAAATGATTTGAGATTGTCTTAGGATGACCTTAATTTGAAGGTGGCTTATTACCCAGGTGACCCAAGGCACAACAGTAATATTTCAACATCTGAATTCCTACAGTTCCTATAAATGTTAGACCAAAAGTGGATCGACAAACTGATAAATACATATACAATTAAACAAATGGTATTATGATTCCGATTAAAACTTGTGTTTGCATTCTGCCACCACCAGGTGGCAGTCGATGAGTCCGCTGCGACAATTCCGCAAGATCCCGGAAGAAGTGGTGAAGAAGATAGAGAAGAAAGCATTTGCGTGGGAGCGCTTCTATGACCTCAATCACAATGAGATCGGGGAGTTGATTCGCATGCCTAAGATGGGCAAGACAATCCACAAATACGTGCACCAGTTCCCACGTCTCGAGCTCGCTGTGCACGTACAGCCAATCACACGCTCCACGCTCAGGGTCGAGCTGACCATCACGCCCGACTTCCAATGGGACGAGAAGGTTCATGGACACTCGGAGGTGAGAGAGAGAGAGAGGGAAGGAGGAATGCAGGAGGGAGAGGATGGGACTCGGAGACATGGAAGGGTGCCACTGTGCATTGTAAAAATCGTGTTTTCTTGAAATCAAGTTCACTGACATCCGACTCATTTTGTTATGTTACATTTTCCTTTTGATGGTTTCTAAAGTTTGATGAAAATGTCCATTGGCGAGCTCACAGAAAATAGTTCACAGCTGTAAGAATGAAATGTTTATTCATAAATGCATTGCATGCTGGGATGCTATGGTGTCACATGACCTGGTGAATTTTTGCCTAGATGGAGATATGACATGTTTGAGCTTCTGGAAAGAAAGAAACATAAATGGAAACTACAGAGTAGTTATGTTTTTAGAGGATGTTAATCAGGACTGACGTGTGTTGTGATCTGTGCAGGCCTTCTGGATCCTCGTAGAAGACGTCGACAGTGAGGTGGTCCTCCATCACGAATACTTCTTGCTGAAGAGGTCAGGAGATGTTTTTATCTTAAAAATCATGATGTCGTGAACACAATCTTTTTTGTTCTAACGTAAATTTGAGCAGTTTTTTGCAATGAAAGTTACATAGGCCCCAATTGATTGGTGGATGGTTTATATGGTTCAGAGGAACTGCAGAAACAAAGCAAACATTGCACACAAATTGGTTAAACTCCTGTGTGAACCATAAAACCCATAATTAATGGAAAATTTCAGATAAAAAAAAAATTACTTTTCTTTTGTTAAGGTGGCTGGATTGGCTATTATACGCTTCTTTTGAATTAATCATTTCTAATATAAGTTTTGAAGATAAGCTAACCATTTTTTCTCAGAGTTTGCCTCAGATACTAAACAATACTCCAGTCCAAAAAGAATTGATTTATTATGTTGTTTAGTGATATTTAAATGTAATGTCGAGTTCATATGCCAAGTTATGGCTTTGTAAGTATTATAGTTTTTATAAAAAGTTACATTAAGTAATACTTCCTGGTTGTTACCATTAATACAAGTGTCACCAGATGCTTGTTTTTTGCTTAGAAATGTGACTTTTTACAGACGTGGCTTATTTCAACACCATTTGACAGGCACTTCTATTACTGAGATTTCCCCCCAAGGTTTTCCTGCCAAGTTGTCTCATGATATTGTGTTAGGAAGGGCCACGTGTTGAACTCGTTGTGGTAGACAAGATTGATTGACACCTCAGTCACGTGTCATTGCAACTGGCAGCTGAGGTTGGGCATTATTGGAGAATAAACAAAACTATGGCCAGTATTTGGTGATTTGACAGTGTGATGCATTTAGGTAATTATAATACAACAGCATAGTGGCATGAGAATAACCAGACTATATGATCTGCATTCATGGTGAATGAATTTTTGTTTGAACTGGGCTGACGCACACGTGATCGTCACTATGGAAACATCGTCAGTTTCCAAGAATCTGAAAAGGGACTTTCCACAGACACACTAAAAATACTACTTTTTAAAGGACTGATTGGTGACATATGGCGCTAGTGCCTTGTTTTTTTTTATAGTACACATGTTCATACTGACACCTACTAATGTTCTATGAAGAAAAAAATAAAGAAATCGACTGACATGATACCCGGTGCAGCTACCTTAAAACAATGACGTGTCTCACTTGGTTTGTTGTAGCAAATTTGCGCAGGATGATCACGTGGTCAAGTTCTTTGTGCCAGTGTTTGAGCCACTGCCTCCGCAGTACTTCATACGGGTCATCTCTGACCGCTGGATCGGTGTGTTCACTTCATCAATCTGCACCCCAAATTAGCAATATAACTTCATTAATCTTTGCACCCGAACATAATGATATCATAAATCCCTTCATGGTTGATCTTAGTTTTTCTGTTTTACAAAGTGCATGATTGTATATTTGATTGTTTTAATAACTAATAAGGTCTGGTGTCTGTTGATTGTAAAAACATTTCAAATGAAGGGCATATATAAATTATGAGGTTTATGGTCAGTAATTTTTCATGCAACTTTTACAAGTAAAACCTTTTTATAATGTGTCATGTGTTTGTGCATGAGTGTGTATGTATGTATGCATATAAATAATAAAATATAAGTTTGCTTCTTTCCATTTGTTAATATAAATTGTTTCTAGCACCTCTGTATAAACTGTTTATAACTGTTTTCTTTTTCATATAGTGCTCTTTCATTTCCTCAGCACAATTTTGTATTTTCTGCCAACAGGAAGTGAGACGCAGCTGCCCGTGTCATTCCGACATCTGCTGCTGCCTGAGAAGTACCCACCCCCCACAGAGTTGCTGGACCTTCAACCCCTGCCCGTCTCCGCCCTGCGCAACCCGACCTTTGAAGTGCTCTACAATGAGAAGTTTCCCTTCTTCAACCCCATCCAGACGCAGGGTAAGTAGGCATCTAACTGTACTGTGTATATGGGTATGTTAATGTTTTCCTCATAAAGGTTTTGTTTCTCAAACTTTCAGGTATTTTAATCTACAATCCTTCAGAAGAAAACTAACAGTTTTTTTAAAGTTTTTTTATTTAATTTCCTGTTGGTTAAGGGTTCTGATCAGTCTTAGCATCTGTACCATACGTTAGACAGACAGTAATTGATTGGACACAGTGTCACATGTATGTTCTGTGATTGTTCTGAGAACGACAGATCAGTTGGGAGACATTTATATAACTTGCATTAGCACTAAAAACTTTTCAAATATTCGTTACAAATACCATTTATAATTTCTCCTGGAACCTGTCTTCTGTACCTGTGTGTATACAATGCCATCTGAAGGATGGGCATTTTTGCTTGTAATAGTAATAAGGTAATGTTTTTGTGCAGAAATCATTGGCTAGCTGTTTTGATGAGGCGACGTTCACAAAACATCCTTAACATAACCTATCAGCCACGTCTTACCCAGGAGGATAACGCATGCTATTAAAACTACCTGATTGGTCTAGACTGTTGAATATTTTACTGTATGTATACTCCTGGATAACACATGACTGATTCATCTTCCCTGGCTTCCTTGTGGTGTCATGCATTAGTATTTATAGTGTAAGTCAGGAAGTTAGGTGTACATGCAGTGACCGTCTGTATTGGCTCATTGCAGTGTTCAATGCCGTCTACAACAGTGATGACAACGTGTTTGTCGGCGCTCCGACCGGCAGCGGAAAGACAATCTGCGCCGAGTTTGCGATACTCCGCATGCTGTCCCAGAATCCCGATGGGCGATGTGTCTATGTGACATCGTTGGAAGCACTGGCGGAAATGGTAAGTTTTGTAAGAACTACTATGCACTAGCGTAGGCCCACCCATGGGAGGAGCTGCAACCTGAGGGCAGCAGTTGTCAACATTACAACATGTTTATTATTTAAACTCATTCACACAGTGGCACCCTCTGGAGCAGAGTGGTTCACTTTCCTCAGGTAGGAGAGAAGCCCTCTACAAAAGCATATCATATCAAAAGGAAATTGGTAAATATGTAACTACCAATGGTTGAAGGAAGTGAGTGAACATAGAGATAGGCACACGGGGGAGAAGCACTTACAATGATCCAAAGTCAGCAGAGTAGACAGTTAGTAAGGCAAGTGGGGGGATATGCACTTACAATGATCCGAAGTCAGCAGAGTAGACAGTTAGTAAGGCAAGTGGGAGGAGATGCACATACAATGATCCAAAGTCAGCAGAGTAGACAGTTAGTAAGGCAAGTGGGAGGAGATGCACTTACTATGATCCAAAGTCAGCAGAGTAGACAGTTAGTAAGGCAAGTGGGAGGAGATGCACTTACAGTGATCCAAAGTCATCAGAGTAGACAGTAAGGCAAGTGGGAGGAGATGCACTTACAGTGATCCAGAGTCAGCAGAGTAGACAGTTAGTAAGGCAAGTGGGAGGAGATGCACTTACAATGATCCAAAGTCAGCAGAGTAGACAGTTAGTAAGGCAAGTGGGAGGAGATGCACTTACAATGATCCAAAGTCGGCAGAGTAGACAGTTAGTAAGGCAAGTGGGAGGACATGCACTTACAATGATCCAAAGTCGGCAGAGTAGACAGTTAGTAAGGCAAGTGGGAGGAGATGCACTTACAATGATCCAAAGTCGGCAGAGTAGACAGTCAGTAAGGCAAGTGGGAGGAGATGCACTTACAATGATCCAAAGTCAGCAGAGTAGACAGTTAGTCAGGCAAGTGGGAGGAAATGCACTTACAATGATCCAAGGTCAGCAGAGTAGACAGTTAGTAAGGCAAGTGGGAAGAGATGCACTTACAATGATCCAAAGTCAGCAGGATAGACAGTCAGTAAGGCAAGTGGGAGGAGATGCACTTACAATGATCCAAAGTCAGCAGAGGAGACAGTTAGTAAGGCAGATGGGAGGAGATGCACTTACAGTGATCCAAAGTCAGCAGAGTAGACAGTTAGTCAGGCAAGTGGGAAGAGATGCACTTACAATGATCCAAGGTCAGCAGAATAGACAGTTAGTAAGGCAAGTGGGAAGAGATGCACTTACAATGATCCAAAGTCAGCAGGGTAGACAGTCAGTAAGGCAAGTGGGAGGAGATGCACTTACAATGATCCAAAGTCAGCAGGGTAGACAGTCAGTAACAGTCAGTAAGGCAAGTGGGAGGAGATGCACTTACAATGATCCAAAGTCAGCAGAGTAGACAGTCAGTAAGGCAAGTGGGAGGAGATGCACTTACAATGATCCAAAGTCAGCAGAGGAGTAGATAGTAAGGCAAGTGGGAGGAGATGCACTTAACATGATCCAAAGTCAGCTGAGTAGACAGTAAGGCAAGTGGGAGGTGATGCAGTTACAATGATCCAAAGTCAGCAGGGTAGACAGTCAGTAAGGCAAGTGGGAGGAGATGCACTTGCAATGATCCAAAGTCAGCAGAGTAGACAGTTAGTAAGTCAAGTGGGGGGAGATGCACTTACAATGATCCAAAGTCAGCAGAGTAGACAGTTAGTAAGGCAAGTGGGAGGAGATGCACTTACAGTGATCCAAAGTCAGCAGAGTAGACAGTTAGTAAGGCAGGTGGGAGGAGATGCACTTACAATGATCCAAAGTCAGCAGAGTAGACAGTAAGGCAAGTGGGAGGTGATGCACTTACAATGATCCAAAGTCAGCAGAGTAGACAGTTAGTAAGGCAAGTGGGGGGAGATGCACTTACAATGATCCAAAGTCAGCAGAATAGACAGTTAGTAAGGCAAATGGGGGGATGCACTTACAATGATCCAAAGTCAGCTGAGTAAACAGTTAGTAAGGCAAGTGGGGGGAGATGCACTTACAATGATCCAAAGTCAGCTGAGTAGACAGTTAGTAAGGCAAGTGGGAGCTGATGCACTTACAATGATCCAAAGTCAGCAGAGTAGACAGTTAGTAAGGCAAGTGGTGGGAGATGCACTTACAATGATCCAAAGTCAGCTGAGTAGACAGTTAGTAAGGCAATTGGGAGCTGATGCACTTACAATGATCCAAAGTCAGCTGAGTAAACAGTTAGTAAGGCAAGTGGGGGGAGATGCACTTACAATGATCCAAAGTCAGCTGAGTAGACAATTAGTAAGGCAAGTGGGAGCTGATGCACTTACAATGATCCAAAGTCAGCAGAGTAGACAGTTAGTAGAGTTGCGCTGAAGATATTAATCAACAGTAGAGGTGTTCATTTAAACTAAAGGGTTAGAAAATTTTGTTCAAAAGTGTTGTCCAGTAGCATAGTAAGTCACGATAAGCTACATAAAAAATTACTAAATTATTTCTAGTAGTGCAGTTGTTCTACAATTTATAGCTTAGTTGAGTTTGACAAAATACATTGCAGTAGATTGCACTGGGCGTCAAGTGTTGTCAACTCTATCAGATGTAAACTATCATATCTGCTATTGAATATGTGCATCAAAGATTGCTTTACTGCCGTCTGATATTACATACATCAGGAAACATTCACATGCATACACATGCATACATATTAGGGTACACAATTCTATTGTGCCATCGTCAGCTTTCAGGGAACATTCACATGCATACACATGCATACACATGCATACACATTACGGTACACAATTCTGTTGTGCCATCGTCAGCTTTCAGTATCTGTACCAAATATTGCTGCATGATTATTTTATTGACATCAATTTGTAGGTTTACCAAGACTGGCACAACAAGTTTGCGCTGCAACTGGGTAAGAAGGTGGTGCTTCTAACTGGCGAGACGGCCACTGACCTCAAACTGCTTGCAAAGGTCAGTTGTGTTTTGAGTAGGATCCTGTATGAGTAAAACATGAAATGATTCAAACCTGGGTTGAGTCAAACATTTAATAAGTCAAACAGTGATCGAGTCAAATTGGTTGAGTCTAACCGTGATTAAGTGAAGTACGTATTGAGTCAAACCTCATGAGTTGAACACAGATTGAGGTAAACAGTGAATCCAACATCCAATGAGTCAATACCTTTACTGAGTCAAACCTCAAATGAGTCAGGTGAGACCTTTTGAAGCACATATACCTAACATTTCATATATATATATAATGGTTATGTTTGTTTCCAGGGCAACGTGATCATCGGTACCCCGGAGAAGTGGGACGTGTTGTCTCGTCGCTGGAAGCAACGCAAGAATGTACAGAATGTGAATCTGTTCATCATCGACGAGCTGCATCTGATTGGTGGAGAGGAAGGGGTGAGTACGGTGTAGGCAGATTAGACAACAGCTCAGTGTTCATGTGTTGTAAATAGCTGTTAGCTGCTAACAGTTATAATTAAGGTGGTGCTGGTGGCGAAGGCATGCTTATTTTGAATTAATCATTTCTAATAAAAGTTTTGAAGATAGACTAACAATTGTTTCTTGGCATTTTATTTCATTTTGAGAAATACCATGAAAGAAAACTGTACATGTTTGTAAGCACATACACAGTATATTATTGACATTCAGACAGGTTTTTTTGTGAACAAATGCATATTAAGCATGCTACAGCTTCATAAAAATGTTACAGCAATGTTGAAAGACCCAAAACTTGAAGTATATTTTTGGCACAACCTCTTCACCGATCGTAAATCAATCCCATGCAATTTGGTGTACATGTAAGGCCATCTTATATGCCAAGTTATAGCTTTGTAACTGTTGCATTTAAAAAAATCACATTAAGTAATGCTTCCTGGGTGTCATTGATACAGACATGTTACCAGATCAGCAGGTTTTGCATAAAATGTTTTTTGTTTATTGGCAAGCAGTTTATTTTTAATACAAATTGACGGAGACATCTGTTTTGAGATATCAATATTGTTTTCTCGCCAACCAGGCCCTGCAATCTGTATTTGTAATGACAAAATGTTGAAAGACTTCGTGTTTATGACGGCCTACGGCCGACGTGCTAGTCTGTGTTTTGGTGGCACCTGATTGGTCAGGGGTCAACCCCGGGTTACTGACAAATGGCAGCGTTGTCGAGCATGGAATGGCATTCGGTCGCAAAACAAGAAGACTACCACCAGCATTGGTTATTTAACATTACAATGCAATTATATAATCTTCATAAAACAAGATCCTGGTATCAGAATAACCAGACTATCTGATATGCATTCACGGCGAGCGAATTTACACTCGTGGACATCTGCGCTGGTGTGAAACTTTTTAATAATAAAACTGTTATGAACCAATCATGTTTGTGTTTGTCTTCAGCCTGTATTGGAGGTGATCTGTTCTCGCATGCGTTACATTTCATCACAAATCGAGCGCAACATTCGAATCATCGCGATGGGATCGTCTCTGTCCAACGCCAAGGACATTGCCCAGTGGTTGGGGTGTAGCACGACGGGGTTCTTCAACTTTCATCCCAACGTACGCCCCGTGCCAATGGAACTGCACATCCAGGTACGTTTGATGTCAGTGTTCAGGTAAAAAATCATACAAAATAAAATATAAATTTGACTAATTTAGGAGATAATTTGCCTTCAAGATGTGGTTGTTCTTAGGGTGAATGTCTTCATGTAGGTTGTCTTGCACAGATTAAATATTATGTTTTTGGGGATTGGTTATTATGTTATTATGATACTTTTTGAACTATATTTTCTTAAAGTTTTGCACTGTATAGTCTTCCGTATGGCCGTATTTTTATTGTAGGGTTTATTTAGATACATAACCACAATTTTAGACTCCAGTGTGATCATTCATTCTGAAGTACAGTCTCAAGATTTTATGATCTGGAACACCCGTTGTCACATCCGTAGGGTTTCAACACTACCCACAATGCATCGCGGATCATCGCCATGGCGAAGCCGACGTACCACGCGATCGTGAAACACTCTCCCCACAAGCCTGTCATTGTGTTCGTGCCGTCGCGTAAACAGACTCGACTCACGGCCATTGACATTCTCACCTTCTGTGCCGCCGACATGCAGAACGACCGATTCCTCCATGTGAAGGAGGAAGACTTGAAGCCGTACCTCGACAAACTCACCGACAAGGTACTGCCATCTGGTGGCTAGCGCTGGTGCGAGAAATGGTACAATGTGATGTGCGATGATTGGTTGTCATTTAAGCAGAACTGGTCACTGATAAAGATGGTGGATGTGATATTGTGGTTGGAAAACTAAGAAACAAGGTTTTTTTTAAAGAAAATGTCAACATTGTATATTACAGGTTTCATGGAAATGTTTTTGTTATGTTATCAGATGCATTCAGATATGAAGAGAACATGTTAGTCTTATACACCGATTGGTGGATGGTTTTCGTAGCACATTACAGTCACAGAAACACTATAATTATTGAACATGTGGTATGAACACTTAATTGTTATGAACCCTTTACCATGTGGGAATTTTTTGGAAAAAATAGAAGCATTACTTTTCTTCCAAGGGGATGTAGATGAATCACCGAAAGCTTGCCGCCCAGGGTGTAAACCGTCTAGGAAGAAAACATTAAGATACATAACTACATACATACTTACACTAATTAGATTATAGTTAGATAAGACGTGTTATTGTGTGTCTCTGTATTTTCTTCGTATTGGGTGTCTACAGGTTTTTTTTTTCTTTTATTATTTGTACGCCATCCCAATTCTATTTTTTACTGATGTATGATGGCTAAACAGATTTTATTTCTCACAGACGCTGAAGGAGACGATCAGTAACGGTGTCGCGTACCTCCACGAGGGCCTCGGAGAGATTGAACGTAAACTTGTGGAGCAGCTGTTTGCTTCGAGCGCCATCCAAGTGGTGGTTGTGTCTCGCAATCTTGCCTGGGGCCTCAATCTCGCTGCCTACGAGGTCATCGTCATGGATACGCAGTACTACAACGGCAAGATTCACGCCTACGAGGATTATCCCGTCACCGACGTCTTGCAGATGATTGGACACGCGAATCGGCCACTCGTTGATGACGAAAGTATGGTGGTTAGGGTTTTTTGGTGGCAGTGTTATGCAATTCTTTCAGTACTTTTAATTTAAAATATTGTTGTTAAATATAGTTCTTGTATTACAATATTTTATTGTTTGTGGCTACTGAAATTTAGTTTAAACTTTAGTTTAATTAATTATTTCTGTAACAACCTAATGACCCTTAATTGTTTATCTAATAAAATCAAAATTTAACTGCTTTAGACATATTCCAGCTTAATACACACTATTGTGTTTCAACTAAATAAGTGTTGTTTGTTTTCTGTTAGTTGTGTATTGACATGTGTCACATTGTTTGTAGGCAAGGCGGTCATCTTGTGTCAGAATTCCAAGAAAGACTTCTTCAAGAAGTTCCTGTACGAGCCATTGCCGGTTGAGGTGAGTTTTGTCAGAGGTCCCGTTGAATTATGGGTAGTCTCATACGTTTGCAAAGTGCAGAAAAACGCTGTGTTTCGTATTGGTTCCGAGCACAACCCACCTCCACCAATATGCGTTGTTGGACGTACGATTTTGAGCGATCTAAAATAGCTTCCACAACCAATACCCACCGGAAACAACTGACGTGACATGGTTATGTGGTGCTTCTGTATCAATTTATTTTCTCCGCAAGATGCAGTGACGATCAACCCACCAAGATGTCACGTACACCTGCTTTCGCAGTTCAATTTTTTGCCTGTCTCATTTTTAGAAAACTTGTCAAAAAGTACGGGAAAATGTCAAACAACTTACATGTATGGCAGCAGCTTAATACACAATGTAACACGTCCATCAGTTGGCTGATAAAAGTTTTATTTCCAGGAAATTGTTCCAGCTCATGCCAGGAGTGTCTCGTCTGTTTCAGTCTCATCTCGACCACTGCATGCATGATCACTTCAACGCGGAGATTGTCACCAAGACAATTGAGAACAAACAGGACGCGGTCGACTATCTCACCTGGACCTTCCTCTACCGTCGCATGACCCAGAACCCCAACTACTACAACCTGCAAGGTCAGTCACATGATCCAGAACCCCAACTACTACAACCTGCAAGGTCAGTCACATGATCCAGAACCCCAACTACTACAACCTGCAAGGTCAGTCACGTGATCCAGAACCCCAACTACTACAACCTGCAAGGTCAGTCACATGATCCAGAACCCCAACTACTATAACCTGCAAGGTCAGTCACATGATCCAGAACCCCAACTACTACAACCTGCAAGGTCAGTCACATGATCCAGAACCCCATCTACTACAACCTGCAAGGTCAGTCACATGATCCAGAACCCCAACTACTACAACCTGCAAGGTCAGTCACATGATCCAGAACCCCAAATACTACAACCTGCAAGGTCTGTCACATGACCCAGATACATAACTACTGCAAGCTTAGTCACATGACACATATTCCTCTACATTGCTGAGAAATGTCCCTACTATTTTCCATGTATTTTCTTCTTGGAACATAAATAATTTAAGGCATGACGCTGGTCCGGAATTGCCGGAAAATTATAACAGTTGATTTTTAATAAAGTCGGTTTTCAGAAGGAACGATGTCTTTCACACATGTTGCTAACTTTATTTCACTGAATTCGTCCTAAGTGCCAATAAAATTATTAAATATGTCGTTACCCTTCTAGCTGTTAACGTCGTTATGGCGGATGGACTTTTAAGTCTGTGGAAATGGGCCAACTTTAAGCGCTCTCGAACATAAACATTACTCCATGCAAAGCGGCCATGTTTGGTATCCTCGTGTTGTAAATGATCCCTTCTGTACGCTGCCGAAGTCAAAAGTCGACGACATCCGTACATAAATTAAATATCAACGCCGAAAGAGGCTCAAAATTATTCAATCACAAACTGCCCTCAGGCGAACCATATATGGATATCGCGGTCACGTTACTAATTAAATTTGACCTTATGCAACGCCGCCAGCCAATCACGGCACAGATACGAAACAACTGACCTGAATCTGTCATGTTGCCCGATCAAAGAAAGTTCCGTACGGTCCACCAGTTTGGAAGAAAGAAACAACACAATAAACGCAAACATGCAGACTGCACGGGAGATCAACGGAACAGCAGCGACGCTGTTGAACCATGCAACGGCCCCCGCTGAAGCGGCAGCGAACGGCGAAACATGTAACGCCGCCGGCTCCCACGGCGACAGCGGCCGTAGCAACGGGATTCCCATTGACAGCTGCGCTGGCGCTGCCGAAGATTGTACAACTAGTCGGAAGAAATTAGACTTATTTGGAGGTATGTATTTATTACAGAAAAACATTTGAGTGGATTTGTTTCATTGATAATTTTCAAATGTGGAATTAATATCAAACGAAAGGTGTCACTAGGATTTACTTTTCCAGCATTATTTTGTTTTTATGAAATATTTATAAACAATATTTTAAGTAATTTAAAAAAGTTTAATTAACTTTAAACATTCACTTAAATAATTAATTTGTTAGAGAGTTTGCCTGTTATTTATTATGTGTGTTTGTCTATTATACTGACCAATTATTTACTATTATATATATATAATTATATATACATTTATTACATATATATATATAATATGGAGATATGTTTACCCCCAATACAATATATTTGTGTGTGTGTGTGCGTGTGTGCGTGCGTGCGTGCGTGCGTGTGTGCATATGCTAGTGTGTGAAGTGAATTGTGAGTGCACTAACAGATGCATGCATACACACTTGCTGACATGGTTTTTATGTAGTTGTCTTATTTTTATTTCAGACCTGCCAACTGCAGATGACAGACATGGATATGTTGATGATGATGATTACTGTGATTTCACAAGAAGCAACTAGACAGCTTGTTGTCACCGCTGCTCTGTCCACGATGTTGTCGCAACACCCTGACACTTGTCACTGCTGAGACGCCCAAGCGTGGCTATGCACACAAGATGGAGATTGTCTGCACAAACCGCACATATCGTCATGCCCAGTACAGCAGCCCCCAGATCTCATCGACTGAAACTCCTTCCAGGCGGCCATACGACATCAACCATCGCTCTGTGCTTGCTTCAAGGGAAGTTGGTATTGGGCAACCAGAAATGGTGAAGATGCTGGCGTTGATGAATATCAAGGGTGGGCTGTACCACAAGACCTTTCACAACATAAACCGCCAGGTCCTGGGCAAGCTGCTTCACGGTCCAGCCGCAGATAACCTGAAGGATGCTCACTCAATCGTCCACAGGCAGTACGACAACATGTATGGTTCTACCAGTGGTCCACGTGACATCACAGTGTCTTTCGATGGCACTTGGCACATGAAGGGGCACTCATCCACGATTGGAGCATGCTTTGTCATCGAGTCACATAGTGGGCTGGTACTTGACTACACAGTACTCAGCAAGTACTGTTCGGAGTGTCAGCTGGTGGGTGACAAACTGCAAGGAGAAGAGAAGGAGCTGTGGATGGAGGCACACAGAGATGTGTGTGACCGCAACCACACTGGATCAAGTGGATCCATGGAAGCAGAAGGGGCAAAGATCCTGTGGATGCGGTCGGTGGATGTTGGTGACTTTCGATACACCTCACTTGTGGGAGACGGCGATGCAGCTGTGATCGAGTCGGTCAGATCCATTGACCTGTACCATGGTGTGACAGTGGCGAAAGAAAAATGCATTAATCACGTCGCCAAACGTATGTGCAAGGGGCTGGAGAAGGTGGTGAGAGACGTGAATGCGGAGGTGAAGGTGAACAAGGCCGTGTGTGCAGCAGCGACAAATCGAAAAGACAGCGATGTATCCATACATCAAGCAAGGAAGCTGCTGACGACATCAATGGGAGGCAAGGGTCGTATGACCAACGATCGAATGAAGAAATGGTCGTCGTACTACCGGAAGGCCATTGCGGAGAATGCGCCAGATGTTGAGGCTGCTCGTCATGCTGTGTGGGCCATCTTTTTTTTCCACGCCTCTCCACCCTTGATGACCCGCACCACAGTTTCTGCTCGGAGAGCTGGTGATTTTGGAAGCAGGCAGAGAAGGAGGGAGTCGACCCGCATGCTGCAACAAGACATGATGTACCTCTCCCCAAGGACGTCAGTGAGCGACTGATCCCACTCTTTGAACGCTTGGCCAGTCGAGAACTTCTTCGCCACTGTATGAAACTACACACTTCAAACGCCAATGAAAGCCTCCATGCCACAGTATGGAGGAGGGCTCCTAAGTCCAAGTACTGTGACAAGAAGACGGCTGAGATAGCAGATGCGTTAGCTGTCATGCAGTACAAGAAGGGGGCGACTGCACTGGTCGATGCAGTAGACAGCCTCGGCGTGTCACCTGGTGCCGAAGTTGTGAGGGTTGCGTCTCGCATCGACGCTGTCAGAATGCGCAAGACTGACTATGCTGCAACGGAGGCATCAAAGACCACCAGAAAGAGGAAGGCTCTGGAGAAGCTGCAGCTGGCAGTGCAACAAGAGGCCACAGAGGGAAGACCCACTGAGCTGAGCCTCCATCCAGTCAGCACGCTTGCTCGAGTGACCCTAACTTGTGTTAATTATATATTTTTTGTCTATTAGTATTGAATATGGTTTATACATTTTCATTATTTATTTACCACATGTTGCTGGTATAAAAAACACTCATAAAGCTGACTTTTCACTGGTGTTATTAAAAATATTTGGTGTTCATTTGTTTTTTTGCCGTTTTCTCAAAACTCATTTTTTATAGTTTTGCGGGAGGTCTCCTGAAAAAAATTATCAAAGCTAGGTGTCTGAATTGTTTACCAGTTATTCCTTATGGTACGGTGAGTACAATGATGCTTTTAAATATGCTGGCTTATATATGAAGATTTATATAAATAATAGAAATGATATAATTTTTTGGAAAATCAAAAAAATCTTCAGAACTACTTTTGGATAATAATTATGCTAAGGGATTGAACAAAAATAGCATCATTGCACTCTACAGCACCTCAGTGGACCCTGCCAAACAAAAATGAAAGAAACATTTACTTAGTTTTAACGTAAGACCTGCAAAATCATGCAAACCTATTTTCATAGAAAAGCTGGTTGCCATGGTTACGGTTATGCAAATGAGATTAAATTACATAATTGGCCATCTTTCCCCCCCAGAAAAACATCCTGAAAATTTGGTAAAGGTTGCTTGTCTGGTTGCCGAGATATCATCTCAACCCATTTTCGGACCAGTGGCATGCCTTAATGATCTTGTGCTGTAATTACAAAGTGGCTGTAAGTTTCCAAAAGAAGTTGAGTTAGTGTTAGATTGAACAAGTAGCCGTTAATATGCGTGTCAATGTGTCATTGCACCTATCAGCAGGCATATCAATGTGTCATTGTATCTGTCAACATGCACATCAATGTGTCATTGAATCTGCCAACATGCATATCAATGTGTCATTGTATCTGTCAACATGCATATCAATGTGTCATTGTATTGGTCACCAGGTGTGTCACACAGACATCTGTCAGATCACATGTCGGAGCTCGTCGAGAACACGCTCAGTGACCTTGAACAGTCCAAGGTCAGTGTCACAGTTCAGTGATTATTCATGGTGTGACTGAAATTAAAACTGCTAAAAGTTATAAATAGCAATTGGTTGTTCTCATTCCTCTGTTAGGTACCAGACAATAGTTATACATTAGAGCTGTCAACCCTGTAGACCCTTATGGCCCACAACCGGCTGATACCAGACAATAGTTATATATTAGAGCTGTTAACCTTGTAGGCCCACAACCGGTTGATCTCTCGTTAGTCTCAACTGTCCGAACGTTTGTTATAACGTACGTTTAAAACAGTTTTTTGTGTCGAGGCAGATTCCTTAAAACGTCCCCAATTGATCAACGCTCCCCGAAACAATCGCAGAAAATATAACAATTGCTTTACCTCCATGTAATATCCGGTACAAACCCTAAGACCATTAAAAACCCTAAAAGGGAATTTCGAAACAATAATGGAGATAGTTTTCTTCTGATGGGTCGTAGGTTAATCCTGAAAGTTTGGTGCCCCACGTGCTAATCGTTAAAACCCATTCACTCACACATGCACGCACTCGTTCATACTTGATTGCTCAGCTGAACTGATAATAGAATGGTAATTGGCGGTGGTGGTTTCATGAGACATTGGTGGTTGCAGTGCATCGGCATAGAGGACGAGATGGACGTAGCCCCGTTGAACCTGGGCATGATCGCTGCCTACTACTACATCAACTACACCACCATTGGTGAGGCACTCTATCTGTCAGACCGGCATTTTTAGCGCGAAACAACTTTATTAATAAATTTATAAATAGGTTCCCCAATTTTTGCAGTTTCACAGTATGTCAATTTTTGTGCCTGTGACTGAGTAAGTGCTACTGTTTCTGTTTGAATTTGCTAAAATCATTAGATGTGTGAAATAAATATAACCTGATATATAGCGGTATAGATCCTGCAGAAATCATCGTGGGTGGCTGGTGGAGTAGCTCAGATCAGATCATCCATGCCCTCTTCGTTGCATGCAGGGTATGAATATTTCTTCCCGTCAGGGTGTCATGGTTAACCCTATTCCTTCTGCGTGCTATTCCAGAGCTGTTCAGCATGTCACTGAACAGCAAGACGAAGGTGAAGGGGTTAATAGAGATCATCTCTAACGCGGCGGAGTATGAAGCCATTCCGATCCGCCACCACGAAGACTCCCTCCTGAAGCAGGTAGGCCAGTGATCACGGATACTGGTTGATTGGCTGTATTGTTCGTCCAAGTCCCATATGTGACCTGTCAAAGTGAACCGGGTATTAAGTGACACAGGCCTATTTTGCACACGAGCCAAAAATAGCTGTCTCGGTCAGGTCCCATAAATTCTGTGATTTTGGCATAAATGCATACCTTATATATCATCTTTCAACATCGGTTTATTTTCCTCGACAAACAATCCATAACTAATTAAATACAAGCATTTACGAAGCTGTAGATTAAAACTAGTTGACACTAAAACTCAAAATTACCTCGTCTATTTAAAGTTTGCTTCTGTTTAAATATATAAAAAATAAATAAAAAAACTGGTGATTTCAGCAAATGGGATATGCTTTAAAGCTAATGATCTGTGGAATCTAAAAACTCCATTTCACAATGTTGCAACTTAGTAACCACGTTGTTGTGGCCGGTCACATAATGTAACTTGAAAATCATCAAGTTAAACATCAGTGTAACCGTTATTCATAAATTCTGAGTAAGAGGTGGGTGCTTGAGTTCCCAGTGACCCACAATAGGTTAAGGCCAGACACCAGGTGAAATGGTGTTTTTTGATAAAAAATACTCAAAACGGTTTTCTGCCAGATTATGATACCTTTGTATGCATACTATCAATAAAATTCACTTCTATGACAATTACATACCTCTAAGTGAGTTTTAGTCATGGATCAATCATGTCGATATCAAGTAATCAAATCTATTATGCAATGTTTGATGGCCATTTTCTGAAAAATATTTTTTTTTTTATTTCTGCATTTGGAAAAGGGATAACTCTGGGAGTAATTATGCTATACAAATAAGGTTTTCAGGGTTGCATTCAGCAGACTGCTGTGTGAAATGATCAGACAGATTTTTTAAATCATCAATAGTTCAAAAGTTATACCATGGGGTAAGCATATTGTTTGCCAAAAAGCAAGTTTTTTTTGCACTTTAAAAAACATTTATTTAAAAAATAAAAAACAAAACATGAAAAAATGTTCTGATCATTTCAAAACAGAATGTACACAGAACATGGATTTGCAAGAATTATAATTATATAGGTGTTCAAAAAGAATGGCAGTGTTTCCAAATTTGAAAATTTTGGCTCAAAATGGTAGCCATTTTGTTTGTTGCCATGGAAAAGGGGGTCTGGCCAAAAAAGTTAAATATATTTTTATCAGTATGATCCATTCTATACATAGGGCAGAAAAAAATTGCACAATTTGCAGAAATTAAAAAATAATCTTATCTTTCTGTCGTATCTGGCATAAGCATCACAAACTGGTCTTTTTGAATTCTGAAGACTTCAAAGTCTCCTTTTATGGTAAAACAACTGCAGATATTTAAAATAAATAATTGTTTAAGTTACATTCATCATTGTGAGTATGATAAAACTTCATTGACCTTTAATAGTAACTTTAATGCACTTCTTAATGTAACGGTATATGTCAGTCTATCATCTATGTTGGTGTCAGCCACAAAGCTTCTGTCTGTCTGTCAGCTGTGCCAGCGACTCCCCAACAAGCTGGCGAGTCCCAAGTTCAACGACCCGCACGTGAAGACGAACCTGCTACTGCAGGCCCATCTCTCTCGCATGCAACTGTCAGCAGAACTACAGTCAGACACGGAGGACATCCTTAACAAGGTACACACTCTTCCCCCTTCATCTCTTGCGGGGTGGGGTCAGATCTCTTACTTTGTTCCACCCTTTCCACGAGGTATGTCTGTTTATTTTTTATTTATTGTAATTGTCTGTCATTTTCCCCAATCTCACCTGTTCAATCTCTCATTCTCTCCATGTCCTGCCCATATCAGTCTGCTTCCAGATACCTAATTTTCAGGTGTTTCTTCATTCCGATCTTTTTCCCAGTTTCCCATCTTCCTTCCATATTCTTGTGTCACTTTATATATTCTGTGAACCCTGTTGCTCTCTGGTGCCTGTAGCTTCTGTTACTGTGTGTCGGTGCAGGTGTAGCCTCCCCAGTGCTGCAGTGGTGTACTATCATTAACAGTATCATGTGTCTGTGTGTGTTTGTAGGAGGTGAGTCTCATCCATGTTTTTATATGTGTGTGTTTGTACATAGTTCGTCTCATCGATGTGTGTGTGTGTGTGTGTGTGTGTGTGTGTGTGTGTGTGTGTGTGTCTGTGTGTCTGTAGGCGGTGCGTCTCATCTATGTGTTTGAAAGCAGTGCGTCTCATCCATGTGTGTTTGTAGGCGGTGCGTCTCATTCATGTGTGTTTGTAGGCGGTGCATCTCATCCATGTGTGTTTGTAGACAGTGCGTCTCATTCATGTGTGTTTGTAGGCGGTGCGTCTCATCCGCGTGTGTTTGTAGGCAGTGTGTTTCATCCGTGTGTGTTTGTAGGCAGTGCGTCTCATCCATGTGTGTTTGTAGGCGGTGGTCTCATCCGTGTGTGTTTGTAGGCGGTGTCTCATTCATGTGTGTTTGTAGGCGGTGTGTCTCATCCATGTGTGTTTGTAGGCGGTGCGTCTCATCCACGTGTGTTTGTAGGCGGTACGTCTCATCCATGTGTGTTTGTATGCGGTGCTTCTCATCCGTGTGTGTTTATAGCCAGTGCGTCTCATCCATGTGTGTTTGTAGGCAGTGCGTCTCATCCATGTGTTTATGTGTCTTTGTAGGCAGTGCGGCTGATCCAGGCATGTGTAGACGTCCTCAGCAGCAACGGGTGGCTGTCCCCTGCCCTGTCCGCCATGGAGCTGGCCCAGATGGTGACCCAGGCGATGTGGGGCAAGGACTCCTACCTAAAGCAGCTGCCCCACTTCACCACTGACATCGTCAAGCGGTGCCAGGACAAGGTGAGGGCTGCCAGGAAGGCTGCATGGTGGATGTATACATGTATAGGGTTGCTTCCCAGCGAAGTCCAGATGGTGTTCGATTGAACAGGTCTGCTAGGCAGTAATGTGTAAAGAGCATTGAGCAGTCTTCAGGACTGGCAGTCACTAGAGTCTAGACGATGTCGATGACTAGCGTAACGTAATGGTTTTGCCGTCCCTACCCCCCCCGTCTATCATTTATATACTAGAGTTGAGTAGACTAGAGTCTAGACGATGTCGATGACTTATTGACTAGCGTAACGTAATGGTTTTGCCGTCCCTACCCCCCCCCGTCTATCATTTTTATATACTAGAGTTGAGTAGACTAGAGTCTAGACGATGTCGATGACTTATTGACTAGCGTAACGTAATGGTTTTGCCATCCCCCCTGGGTGACAATATCTGACACGGTTCTGAACAATTACTGACAGGAAGTCTATATTCCTGAAAATCAATGTAAATGGGAAGATGGATTACTGACAGGAAGTTTTTGGGGTAGGCAGGTCTGTATATAAGAACTTTTTTAGTGTGGGTGCAGGTTTCATTATCTAAATTACTACGATCTCTCTGTGTGGCGTAAGAGTTCTCTTGTCGACCAATTATAAATACTGTGTAAGGGATAATTGTAAACAAAAATGCTCACAGTTGTACATTAATTACTTACATGCCACATGTTGGATAATCTTGTCTCCATACAGTCCTAACTTAACCTCATGAGAATTTTCTCAATATTCACCACTTGATGAAGAATTATTAGTATTTGCAATTTCAGTAAAATAACTTCATAATTTTTTTTAAAAGAAGTACAAGAAAAATGTAGCATTTTTTTAACTTAACTAATGATATGCCAACTACACGCTTATTGTTGTGCTGCAGCAAATTGAGACGATCTTTGACATCATGGAGATGGAAGACGATGAAAGAAATGAACTCCTGAAACTATCAGAGTCGGACATGGCGGATGTCGCTCGATTCTCCAACCGCTATCCAAACATCGAACTCACCTACGAGATACAGAACAAGGAACGTCTCGCAAGGTCTGCGATTCTTCCCCCTGTGGACCGTTTCATTATGATAGTAACCTCATGAGGAAAATTCATCATTAAACCGAATTTGTTGTTAAATTTAAGAAGCGTTTTCAAAGTGCAAAAATGCTGCCACTATTTCTATAATTATCTTAATATCTAACCTTCTTTTCATACACACTTAAAACACTGCAAATTTGGTTGAGGTAGGACAAGTCGTTTTTAACAGATGAGAGATAATTGTAGTATGGCATTCACGCCGAGCTTGTTTACAACACATCAATAAATTTACATCCCTCCACATTTAACGTGATTTTACAAGAAAAGCAATCAGACTTAATAATAACAAACAATCTTAGTTCATGATTCTTTATTATCGTGGATTAAAACATAAATTCACAGGTAAAATGATATACTACTACTGCTACATTAAGTTTATATGTCGGCAGAGCCTGAGAACATGTGTTGACAAGTAACCAGTGTTGTTGGGTGTGTTTACAGTGGCTCGCCCGTGAATGTCTCCGTTACACTGGAAAGGGAAGACGAGATCACGGGACCTGTCATTGCCCCGTTCTTCCCCCAGGTGCGTGCCCTGTCATTTAACTGGCCATTACCCTCTTCCTCCACGTAATTTGATGAGGCTGGTCTTACTGTAATGACCATGTGTAAAGTCCTGATGTCATGTCATCCTTGTCTATTACCCTGCACAAGTTGTTGCTGGAAATAAAGTGGAACTTTGAGCATGTGTTGCAAAATACATATTTTGGTAGTGTTATGTAACAGTTGTATAAACACACCCCCTCATAATGCTATAGGGCATTATGAGATGAACATGAACAAATTAATTGTTCCTGTTCCCCTTACTATTTAGATGTAAACCCCCACCCCGTTTGATGTCACAGAATGTTTGAATGGCCCCCAACTGAGCTACCAAAGTTTGCAAGTCTACCACTTTGACTGTAGAAGTCATGCTTTTTCTGTAATTTTTTAGATAATCTACAGCTCCACCACTTTAGTACTGAAATCTACCACCAGACCAATACATCACGATGTAATTCTGTTAACGATCTTAAATCTTCATAAAATGGACAAATATCAAGGTGTAACAAAACATATACACATTTTGAATCCAGCCTTACTGCCTAGCCATTATTTCACATATAGAAAGCACCAAAGTAAGGAAATATACCACAAAATAAAAAAATTCCAGCCGAGGAGTGGTTCCCTTTTTCACAGGCGTTCCTCCTCCAGATCCTCATATTCCACCATCACATTGTGGAAAGAGGTCAATCTACCTCGTTTTCTGCAATATTACCTCTTGTACCAACGTGTAAAAAAGACTAAATTGCTGTTTTCTTTTCTTTATAGAAACGTGAGGAGGGCTGGTGGGTGGTGATTGGCGATCCAAAGAACAACAGCCTCATTTCCATCAAGCGTTTGACCTTGCAGCAGAAAGCCAAGGTTAAGCTTGACTTTGTTGCACCTTCGCCCGGGAAACACAGTTATGTCCTTTATTACATGAGTGACGCCTACATGGGATGCGACCAGGAGTACAAGTTCAGCATCGACGTCCATGAGGCCGACAGTGCAAGCGAAAGTGACTGAAAGTGAAAGTGGCAGCAAGTGAAAGTGAAAGTAACTTAAATGAAACTGAAGATGTGAAACACAGTGAAGGTGGATATAGTTGATGATTTTTTGAAGAAATGCGAATGGAAATAAAAGTGAAAGTGGTTTTGCATTTAAGCTGGTTAACTCTCATGGATGTCATAGAAAGTGAAAGTACAAATAATGGTTGTTCAAGAAAGTGACTGGTAAGTAAGAATGTTATTAATTTCACATCATGATGACAGTTAACAAGGTTTGAATCCAGTGTGAATGTGTGGTGCTGCTTAGATCAGAACAGTTTTTGAAGACCAATGTTATCGTTTCCGCTGCTGTGACATGACAGGTTTAATTTTGTGCACATGTTGATGATAACCATAAAGATTAATTAATTAATCTTTTCATGAAAGTGTAGGTTTGATCAAATAGTGATGTTCAGGTAAAAATCACATCACATGTCACCATGGCATTGCCAGGTATTGCACTTTTGTATTCAAACAGAAAGCTTTTTAAAAAGTAGAAGAATTTGAGATGTTTCTGTAATAGACTAAGAATCGTACTACTCTGTTGGTATCTTCCCAAGTAAACACATAATGAACTGCCAGTTGTGTAGCCTCTGTGTGCATTGCAATATAATAATAGTATTTCCAAACTTTGTCAAATGTGTATACTTTATCAGTACCTTGTAGGAATATCATTATAAAAGACACTGCATGCTTAATCAAATATGCTGTGAATAAAGCTACATGTACGGTTCATTATTAGCACAATAAGGGGATATATAAACAAGACATTATTTTCATCTTGTCCTGTCTGACTGTAGTACGCTTGTAATGGTTACACATTCTTACTTAGCTTCTGACGAACAGGAAACAGTGAAACTAAGAAATCATAATAAAATTTTGCCGAACATCCACTGTTCGTTTTCTTACTCATTACTCATAATTGTGAACACAGATGACCTGTCAATTTCAGTGCGACATCTTTGAGATGGCTTTGTACAGGGCCATGTCTCTAAGATGGTAAACATGTCCGATCAAAACCTAATTTATTGGATATTGTGTTTTTTCTGTAATTAATTATTCATCATTACTGTGCAGTCGTAGTGGCCCGTGGTTGCACCAACATCATAAACACAATCACACTTAATGCGCAAGTAGGGAAACGAACAAACATTTCGGAAACGGCAACAGGCAAATTTGGCCTAGGTGTGAGAAACTAAAGAGGCGACACCTTGGTAGAATGGGCAACATCAAGAAAGTACAAAATCATGTATACCATGTTTCGGAAGAAAGCAGGGAGGAGATGGATGCGGAAAAACCCAAATGGAGAAACGAAGAACGAAATTGACTACATCCTGACAAACAGGCCAGACATGGTCACTGACATAACTGTCATCAACCAAGTCAACATTGGAAGTGACCACAGAATGGTAATGAGCAACATCAAACTGGACATCAAGGCTGAAAGAAAGAAGTTGATAGACAAGAGACCACCAAGTGTAGATACCACACAGATAGGAACAAAAAATATCAAATTCCAACTCGAACTGTGAAATCGATTCGAGACACTAAAAGAACTAGATGACATCGACACCATGAGCAAAAACATCACTGAGATGATCCAACTAAGTGCGACAAGTGTAGTCAAAGCAATCAACAGGCATGCAGTGTCGAGAATGAAGCACTAATGAAGAAATGACGAGAAATGGTAGATAACGACGACTTTAGAAAACCAAATAGAGTACGCAGAAATATGCAAGACCATCAAAAAGAAAGCAAAGGAGGACATCAGAAAGTACAAACAAGAGATCATACAAGAAACGATTATGTCATCAAAGAGCCTGCACAAAGCAAGAAGAACGCAGGCACTAGAACGAGACAGACTGATTACACTTCTAGACAAGCAGGGAAATACAAGACCAAGATATGATCATGGAACGAATAGACAATGAACCGTAATTTATACCAACCCAAAAGAGGTACCAGAGATAATACCGTGGGAGGTGGAATCAGTGCTAAAAGATATGAAGAATGGGAAGACAGGCAATGACCATGTAAATATTTAAACATTAAAAGCAGGAGAAGATACCATCTCGAAGACACTAGCTAAGCTGTATACTAAAATTGTTTATCAGAAAGACGAATACCCACCACATAGAAGAACGCAAAGATATGATCATGGAACGAATAGAGAAATTCTACAACCACGTTTTGACACCTATAGATGGTGTTAATTATCGGGTAACATGGGAGAGTAAAGGCACATATATCAGCAGGCAGTATTACTCAGCCTCTCAATCGAGAGAACCTGGGTTCGAATCCTGTGCTGTGGTGTCGAACGTTAGGCAAGTTCATTCACTCTACTTTCCTCCAATTCACTCAGCTATATGAATGAGTACCTGGCTACCGATAATGGTGGATATTTGTGTAAGGGAAATAGTCTGTGCATTAATTGCAGGATGGCTGAATGCTTACCAGAGAAGTTGAGATGGTGTTCGAGTGAACAGGTCTGCCAGGGAGTAAAGTGTAAAGGGCTTTGGCAGTCCTAAGGACTGTTACTGCGCTATGTAAAAACTTACCTTTTCTTTATGACATTGACCATTTCAAAACACTTCATATATATAGTGTTGTGGTGCTCACGTTATTTCATACAGAATGACAACAATCAACTGGCAGGTTCACCTTAGGTCAGAAAAATAGCAATTAACTTAACTAGCGTAAATGCATCACTTTGCTCTGGCTGTTTTCTTGATGATTTCAAATACGCCCATGTCACACCACTTCATAAGAAGTCATCTCTGCCTAAACAAGACCTACACAGTTATAGACCTATTTCTAACCTCAGCTTTATTTCCAAGCTGTAGCAAGTCATCTGAGGTATCATATTAGCACAAATTTGTCACAATCGGCATATAGACAGTTTCATTCAACATAGACTGCTTTTTACTCTACACGAAGCTCTGTTATACAAAGACAACGTCTTGGATCATCATCTTTACGCTGATGATACTCAGATCTACATTTCGTTGGCTACCCCAGATACAAATCACTCCCTTAACCAACTTACTGACTGCCTTCAAGATATCTTCCACTGGATGACTGACAGCAAGTTTAAATTAAATGCAAATAAAACTGAATTGATCATTATTGCTACTCCAATGCAGCGTAGTAAACTGGATGGTTTTTTCCCTACGCATAATTTGAATCAGTATATCACTTCAGCAACCTCGGACGGAATCTAGGAGTGATCTTTGATAGTACACCTGTAATTAACTTCAATTTTCAACAACACATATCTCAAACGTGATGCTGCTGTTTTGATCATATTCGTAATCTGCCGTATTCGCCGGTATATGACATTTTCTGTTGCTAAAACTATTGCAACAGCGCTTGTTAGCAGCAGACTTGACTATTGCAATTCCCTCCTCTATAATATCGCTAGCAAGGATATCACAAAACTTCAGCATGTCCAAAATTGTCTAGCAAGAGTAGTTACAAAATCTCCTCGTTTTTCTTGCTCTGTACCACTTTTGAAGTCCTTCCATTGGTTTCCTGTACGATATTGTGTAATATTTAAGATCTGTACCATTACATACCAGGCACTGTCCAGTAAGCAACCATCTTACTTATATTCACTGCTTACTCATGTAAGAAAACCTATCCAGCTTCAATCATCTAGTTCTGACCTACTACTGAGCTTGGTTTCCAAGGATTTAGGCGCAACAGAAGTTATCTTATTATTATAAGTATGTCTTCCTTAGGTCTCAATTGATCTTATGTTCACATCTGCTAGCGGAGGCGAAGCAGTGATAAACGGAAGAGGCCACATGTTACCTGGAAAACTTAACATGGTTCCAGGGAAAATCGTGGAATGTTTTCTTAAATTCCCGTGTAAACTTTCT
>CM034534.1:29653740-29691676 GCA_020002185.1 Paraescarpia echinospica | reverse complement strand
CCTGTGTTTGGTGGATTTTCAAATATTGTTATTCCGCTAAGTACACACTTATACAGAGGTTTACGGGATGCAGGATCCCGCGTCCTATGTGCATAGAAACAGTACCTGGACGTGTGCCAAATAATCATTGCGTCCACAGGACGCATACATATAACACACATATATATATATATATATTGAATATGAATGTCTTTAAGTTTAACTTGGTAGTTTATTACTGAATCAGTTCGTTTGGTATTTCTTTTCACGAGTCCTTCCAAATAACCATTCCCATAGGCATATGCTTTCCGATTCTGAAGGCCAACTAATCCTCTGTGTGGTGCCGCCCTGCACGTAGTTTTGTGAAGCGTCTCTAGGGACTGATTCGCGAACCAGACCAATCCGTGCGCATGTCTGTTCAGGCTTCAGCGTTTGAGCGCAGTGGCTGTGCATTTTAAGACTTCCTAATTTATTAGAGCTGTAGTTATGAAAAACAAAGCAACCTACGAACATTCTTTGGTATAACTAACCACTTGTTATCACCAAACAAATGATGGACCGTACGGCGACAAAAGAGAGTGCAAGCACTGCGATCCCGATTCCCATCCCGGGGCCGATTGTGCCAATCGTTCGTCCAACATTCAAACCGATTTGATTTAAAATCGAATTTATGTTACAAATGTATTTTTCTGTATTTTTTTTATGTTCTTGAATGTTACATACAATGTTAAACATGGTGTACACATGAAAAACAGATTTGAGCTAATACCAATATTCCCTTTAATATTGCTTGTTTCAAGTGAGACCGCAGCGGCGCACACTTTTTCAAACCTGAGTGAGCGCCATTTGGGACATTATATTCCTGAAACGATGTGGAATGATCGAATAAACGCGTTGAGGTACGACATTTAGTAGGCACAACTGTGATAATGCCGAAATTGGGGTGGGCCCAGATTCTACAAGTGACAATTAAGTGTCCACAAAGTAATGCACAGTTCCATCTGCTGCCTATTGGCTATTCCAATGCTACTGTCATCACCACGGTCAGGTTTTCCACCACCGAAACAAATTCAAGAGCCTTCCAAAGTGAGTCGTGGCTTCCTCGATATCCTTAGCTTAGCCTTAGGAGATCTCCCAATGTGACATTTACACGCAAGCCAAGGCATCTAGCAGACTAGCATGCCCTCTCATAAGTGACGAAGGCTGCTCTAACTTCCAAAACTACGTCGATTATCAAGGGAAAACATCAACAAATAAAACAGTGCACATTATTTTGTTAAGTTCTTGTTAGTATCAAACTGATAATAATAATAACCGGGTTTACATGGGTTATAAAGTTGTGATATTTAGAAAACAATACTTACAATTAAAAAAGAACAATAAATGGGACCCTTGGTACAGGCTTGGGACCCCCTCAAAAGAAGGCTGGGGACCCGAGGATCCTTGAACACAAACATCCAGGTAAACCCCTGCTTATAGACTTTGAACAACTGGTGCATTAAATTAAGATAGTCTGTATAGCTTTGTAATCCATGCTTTTTATATAAACCTCTTTGAACAAGAAAGGAAATATGCTACACTAAAAATAAATATATTAGTATTTGTATTGTTATTTATCTTAGCATTGTTTGGATGACATGTATTTAAACTTGACCTGTTCTGTATCAAATACATGTAATGGTAAATATAAATTTACCATATCTGCAGCTACTTGATCTTCCACCAGAGATGATGGTTCGTTGGTGTTTGCGGGGTCGTCAGCCTCAGCGATCGTGCACATGCGTTGGATAAGCTCATCTTGATCTGCCGTCACTTGGATCATGTTTCGATGACCCAACGATTGCGCATACCCCTGTGTAGAAAACCAGACACTGAGTAACATAATTATAAATTATCTAACACCCACCCGTGGAGCATCAAACCAAGAGCAGCACTTGACACTGACACATTATTTTGAACTTAACCTCGTTCCCACGAACATTTGACTTCTGCTGTCACCAATTATGGCACTGCACTTCAGCAGACGATAATGTTAACACAACTCCAGTGGTGCCACCTGGGGAGTTACTGACAACTCAGTTTGTTCACCAAAAAAGTAAATAATTTATGTAAATACATTTGTGTTTTTTCCAAGCACTTCGCCAAGTGGTAGATCAGAGGTCAACGGTTGAAGGAAGTGAATAAATATAAACAGACGTACGTGGAACTGGGTACCTGGGAGATGGACTTACAATGCACCAAAGTTAACATGTTAATATATATATAGACAGACGTATGTGGAACTCAGCATCTGGGAGGAGATGGACTTACAATGCCCTAAGTTAGCATATATATATATATATATATACATATATATATATACAGCAATCACTGAGCAGCAAAACAACATCACGGAATGATGCAATCTGACATAACCAAATACAATTAACAACAACTGTATTCTTTTTCTCCAATCCGACTACCTGTCTACCAATTTGGCCCCCTCCCAGTTTACGATGTGATTCTGGTGCATCATGTCCACACCAGAGTGATATGTGCGTGTAGAATGATGACCATGTCCCCATCTAGCAGTAGCCGCCTAATGAAGATTACCGAGAGCAGTCGAAAGGTCACGAGATTTAAAGTGAAAAAAGTAAAAATACTACTTTTGAACCATCCAATCTGATGAAATTCTTCACTTATATATGATCTGTTTTACCTGCAAACTGTCTGCCATAGCAATGTAGAATTCGACCATTTCCAACTTCTGTTCAATTTGTTCCAGTTCCTGAGTGCTGTTCTGCCTCAGATCTTGCAGCTCTGTTTCCTGTGAAGTTGCCGACATATGTGGAGAGTTCTCTCTTATAGCATACTCTATCTGCCGAACATGTGGGTAAAGAACTTTCAGCAACAACAATACACGCCGTTTGTATAAAATGTAGATGAAGAGGTTTCAATGATTACACTATTTTATATACTCTGACATGAAAGAGTTAACAAGTACATCCGCTCACTGGTTAATTTATATAAATGTGTAATTTGATGCAAGTGAACGTTTTAAAGGCATAATGTCATCAAGTCTGTCACAAAGTCAGAACAAAGACAAATAACATCCTCTGTGGGATGCAAGACATACAGACCGTATTACAACAGGACACAGTTGACAGTTGTACATAATAAAATTCTATGGAACAAAACCCACAAAGTAACAATGAAGCTACAAGGAGATGCACATACAATAATCAACAGTGAGTGTACTAATACGTAAAACATACCACGTGAATGCATGTCTCATATTTAATGCGGACTAACAATCCATGACTCACATGTCAACAATCAACTAGAAGTAACGAGTGGCGTACATCGCATACCTTCTCGCGCTGAAGATCTGTTTGTTTTGTGCTTCCAAGTCCGCTTTCACACTATGCCAATATTTGACCTTGTCGTCGATGATCGTCTGAAGGTTACGCATGTTTTCTTGTTGCTGCGCGTACACCTCGTCTATCTCGACGACTGCGTGCTCAGAGTGGTCGCTGGCACACAGGTTGCATATGACAGCCTTGCACGTCTGACACAAGTAGCGACCATCTTCCCCCTTGTGCGCCTGGTCCAACACATACACCTTATGAAGTCAGCATGTCAATTGTTTCATGATTTGATTATATATTGGAGCTTCTACCTTGTAACAACGACGATGGCAGTATCTCATTCTGATGCTGAAAAAGAGACCGCTAAGGTCTTGAAAGCTACGTCGAGTCTAAAAGTTGGATTTTGTATACCTGCCAACTCTGCCGTGATTTTTTTTGTATTTGGATTGTGGGTGTATCTCCTGGTTTCCTGAAATACAGGCAAATCTCCCCTATTTTCTCTAACAAAAATCTCCAGCAGCATAACCCCCCGTCTTCGAGACGGCGAACCAGTGAATTCCAGCAACAAATCTCAAACAGCACACCCCCCGGGCTTCCGATGTCAGTATCTGAAATAGCGCAACAAACAGCATGACATGGGAAGGTATAATTTTGAGAGGTCTCTAACCCTTGCTTTTATCAACCATACGAACCGATATAATTGTCATCCTAATTTGTAATCTCCCTGTTGACAGAGTTTGGTGCAGGAAAGAACTATGAATCACAGGTCAACGTAAGTAGTAGCAGTTTTGTTGATTCCCCGTTACCAGAGAAGAAATATTCAGATACATTATACATTCACATGTAAAATGACTAGCGACAATACATACGACGTCTTAATATAATATGTAAGCTTGATATAACTTATGTAGCTGAATTAAAAAATAGAGAGCAGTGGATTACAGTATGGTTGGTAAAGTTATGGCGCATACAATATTTATCAAAATTACAGGTTTGCATAATTTAAAATGCTAATACCACATCAAGACCACGTGACTGAATTTATCTAGTCATCGAATTCATACACTCCAGCGAAGTAAGGCAACTGTCATTTACCCATATATAATGCATTTTTTCAACTGCTAGCTTCTACGCACATACCTTACACGTGAGCTCCATTGTTCTAGCATCTTGCGGAGACTTCTCGAAGACTTTGTGGTCTTTGAAAATCGGGTTCTTGTCATGTTTCACCAGACATCCACTGCAGTAGTTCAGTCTGCATTTACTGCAGAATACACTGGCATCGACAATGATCTTTTTTGACTGACATAGACCACATAAATTGGATGGCACGCGTTTGCGAACAGTCATCATTTGGAACATTTCCTCTAACTTGTTTGCTTTGAAATAATTTGGCAAAGCGCAGACGCCTTTCTCCGAAATCAATATGAGTTTCCGGCGGGTGGGGCAAGACAACTCTCCCAGCTGGGCCGAGGGCAGCTGCTGGTTGACCTTATAGTAATCCTGAAGACACCCCCCACATAAGCAGTGTCCACACCACGACAGCATCTTAGGGTTGGTGAACTCCAGTACGTCACTGAACGATGACAATTTGCCATCGTGTTCGGTTTCCTGTTCCGCCATGATTTTTACTTTGTTATCAATGCTGCTGTCCAATCTACAATCGGATATACAATTTCATCTTGATAACTAATGTTACATATTACATAAAAAGGCATGGATGTGTAAGACTGGATTGCATATGTGTGTGTGTGTGTGTGTGTGCGCGCGTGTGTGTGCGTGTGTGCGTGGTGTGTGTGCGTGTGGGTGTGTGTGTGTGTGTGTGTGTGTGTGTGTGTGTGTGTGTGTGTGTGTGTGTGTGTGTGTGTGTGTGTGTGTGTGTGTGTGTGTGTGTGTGAGTGCATGTGGTATATGTGCGTCTGTCCATGTGTGTGTGATGGTGTGTGTAAGATACAACAAACAGCATGTAATCGTAACAGGAAGTTCTGTATTTCGTAAAGGTGTCACACGACAAGATTAGGTCAACAATATTATAGTCGAATAATATGACATCTCCCCCCAAAGATATCAACACATCTAGGATAGAGTTCCATAATAATCGTGAAGTCGAATCGCATGACGTATGACAAACTATTATAAAACACATGTAAACTACAAAATCAATACGAGGGTAGCTAGACAGCTTTCCCTGTAAGCGACAACAGATCATCGGCATTATTCTGGCCTACTGTGCACTTCAATTTTGACATGAATGGGCAAACTAAACTAAACGTCCATTCTGTCGGGCTTTCGCACTGCGCGCCCCGATCTCGTCACGTATCCAGGGCGACGCGGCGAACTAGGCACGTCTTCAGTCGCATCTTGAGGATGCTCATCGCCCGGAAGAGTCGGCGTCGTCTCGACGTCATCAGGCTCGTCTCGGTGGTCGTCTGTCGTCTCGGAAGTGCGTGGAGGTTCAGGTGGCACTTTGAGGAGGTACTTCCTGTTCCGTCGGTACACGCCCCCGTCGCTTGTCTCGACGATGAAGGAACGCGGAGCATCGGCACGTGCGAGTACTGTGCCGTTTGCTGACCATCTGCGTTCGTCGTCTCGTTTGAGGCGGACGGCGTCGCCCGGCTGAAGAGGTGGTAGCTGCTTCGCGCCGTGGTGACGGTCGTAGTGGTATCCGTACACCCGCTTCGTCGCCTCGTCGTTGTTGAAGGCGGACTCGTAGTCCGGCCAGTTCGGTTGTAGTAACTCAGGCAGTATCGGTACGGTCGTTTTCATACGCCTGCCCATCATGAGTTCTGCAGGGCTGTACCCTGTTGCGGCAATAGGTGTCGCGCGGTACACCATCAACGCCTTCGTCGGATCGTCCTGCGCGAGCTGTTTCTTCGCGACCTGTACAGCCCTCTCCGCTTCCCCGTTCGACTGAGCGAAGTAGGGACTGCTGGTCACGTGGTTGATGAGCGCATCATTCGTAAACGCTGCGAACTCGCGGGACTTGAACTGCGGTCCGTTGTCTGTAAATAGGATATCTGGATGGCCCCATCGTGCATTCACATCTTTTATCTTCGCAATCACGGCTGATGAAGATGTGTTGCTAAGATGTGCGACTTCGGTGTATCGACTGTAATAGTCGATCATGACGATGTAGGTTTTACCCCGGAAGTCGAACAAGTCTGCACCGAATTTCTGCCATGGACGGTCGGGCATCGGGGTGCTCTTGAGAGGCTCTCTCGACTGTGAGGATCTCTTCGTTTGACAGACAGCACAACGCGCTACCAGGCTCTCAATCGACTTCGACAAGCCCGGCCACCAAACTGTCTCGTTAGCTCGCGCGCGACACTTCGTGATCCCTTGGTGACCACTGTGGATCTTCTCGAGGATCTCGCTGCGCAACGACTGCGGGACGACGATCCTGCGAGCACGCACGAGGATTCCCTTCACGACACTCAACTCTGACCGAACGTGGTACAGATCGCGCAAGCATTCGTCTGCCTGCGAGATGTGTCGTGGCCAACCCCCAGACGTGTACGCGATGACTCTCTGAAATGCGTCGTCGCTTTCCGTGGCGTCGCGAATGCGTCGTAGCATTGAGTCAAGCACGGGCACTGTCGATAGCATACCCTCGACGTACGACTGCACGGCATCCACAGAGTCCGGTCGCTGGTCGCACTGTAGAGGTTGTCGTGACAGAGTATCTGCGATCACCTGGTCTTTACCAGGCACATGCTCTGCGACGATGTTGAATCGCATCAGGCGAAGCAACAAGCGCTGACACCGAATCGGTGTCTGGTCGATATCACGAGAGTTGATCAACGGGATGAGAGGTTTGTGGTCAGTCAACAACTTGATCTTCTCCAACCCCATCAGATATCGGTCAAACTTTTCGCACGCCCACGTACACGCCAGACACTCTTTCTCAATGGCCGCATATCCCATCTCCGCTTTCGTCAACGTTCTGGAACAATACGCCACAGGCATCATCTGGTGGTCATGGACTTGCATCAGAACGGCACCGAGGCCGTATCCACTTGCGTCTGCACATACGACTGTGGGTAGTTTCACGTCGTAGAATGTGAGTACAGGAGTAGACGATATCATCTGTTTCAATTCAGCGAACGCCTTCTCATGCACGCTTCCCCACGCCCACACGATGTCCTTGCAGAGGAGTTCGTTGAGTGGCTTCGTGAATCGGGCGAGGTCTTTCACGAAACGTCCAAGGTAGTTCACCATTCCGAGGAAACGACGAAGTTGATGTATGTTTTCGGGCGATTTCATCTCCTGGATGGCCTTCACCTTGTCTCTATGGACGCTGACTCCGTCTTTGCTGATCCAATGACCCAGGAACTCGAGCCCAGGTTGTCGCAAGGTACACTTGGCCTTGTTCAGCTTCAGTCCTGACTTCTCGATGATGTTGAACACCGTCTCGAGTCGTTGGTCGTGTTCTGCGATATTCTTCCCGCATACCAGAATGTCGTCCTGATACACCGACACACCGGGGACGTCGCGGAGAATGTCGCTCATTTCACGCTGGAATATCTCGCTCGCGCTACTTATTCCGAACGGTAGCCGTAGAAAACGGTATCGACCGAATGGCGTGATGAAGGTCATCAGTATGCTGCTGTCGTCATGAAGACCCAACTGCCAGTAGCCGCACGAGGCGTCCAAAGACGAGAACACCTCGGCCCCAGCCAGGTTGTGGATGACGTCTTCAACGGTTGGCAACACATATCGCTCGCGACTGATGGCGACGTTGAGACGTTTCAAGTCAACACAGAGGCGAATGTTCCCTCCTGATTTCGGCACGACGACTATGGGACTGCACCACTCGGTAGGTTCTGTCACTTTGACGATTACCCCCAAGCGTTCCATTCGAGCGAGTTCTGCAGCCACCTTGTCGAGCATCGGCAGTGGCACGCGTCTAGACGTGCTGCAGCTGTACGGCTGTGCATCAGGTTTCAGTTTGATGTGTACGCGCCGGGTCTTCAGCTCACCAAGATCTCCAAACACGTCAAGGTCATAGAGGTCGGACGTGTGAACGTTGTCGAGCCGCGCTATCAAGCTTAGATGGACCGCCGCAGCTCTGCTGAGCAGGTTTTCCTTCAAACCTGGTATGACGTAACAGTGGACGTTCGTCACCTTTCGTTTTCGCAACATCTTCGCTATGAAGTGACCATCACAGGACAGTTTACCACCCGGTGAATCTAGCGAAACGTTGGCCGACTTCAGCTTCGGTCGCTCGTGGAGTTGACGATAGGTTTCAGACGAAATGACGGTGACATCTGCGCCGCAGTCAATCTTGAAATCCACTACCGTGCCATTCATCTCCACTGATGTGTGCCAGGGTGGCTCGTCGTGTTCCTCGACTGCCGAAGTGATTTCGTGTACGTTTCTTCTCGTCGAACACCGTTTCGCGAAGTGACCCTTCTTGTGGCACATTTTACTGTAGGCGTTCAGCGCCGGGCACTCCGATCGTGTGTGCTGATGGTAGCCACACGCGTCACATGTCTGGACGACTGACTTTGCATGCCTGTGAGGAGCGTTCTGTGGTGTAGACGGCTTGAATGGCGGTTTTCCACGTCTACCACCCGGACTCCGCTTCACCTCGTTGATGACGCCTGCTGCCGGTCTAGTTTCGAGCGACTTGATTTGCTGTCTAGACGCCTCATCCGCCCGACACATTTCAACAGCACGCCCGAGAGTGAGGTCAGCTTCGCGCAGAAGCCGTCCTCTCACCGCATTATCGCGCAACCCTAGGACAATCCTGTCCCGGATTAGCTCATCTCGTAGTTCGCGGTAATCACACGTCGCTGCGAGATGTTTGAGTTCGGTGACGTACTGGTCGATAGACTCTCCTTCATGTTGTGTTCGAGTGTTGAGTTTATAGCGTTCGAAAGTCACATTTGAATGGAATGCAATAACTTTCGAATTTCTCCTTCAACGGGTCGAGCTTATCCGCCTCTTCTTCGTTGAACTGGAAGGTGTTGTAGATCTCCAGTCCCTCTTCCCCGATCACATGAAGAAAGATTGCACACTTCACTGGGTCGTCTTTGACATCAACCCCGGACGCTCTTGCATAAAGCGTCCATCGCTGGATCCATCTTTTCCACGTTTCTGATACGTTGCCGGAAAAGGACATCGGCCCAGGGGGCGAAAGAGTCTCCATTATGTGTGCCTATCTTCTTCGCCTTACGATCGCCGTTGCTAAGGTATACGTCAAAGCCACCTATTATCGCTCACGCGGAGAATCGTGTCTGAGTGCCCCGATATACGCATTTTGTTTGAAATCGCGTAAAGGGGACTTGCATAAACGTTCATGGTTTAATGTTCATCACAATTCATTCATGATCTACCGGTTTATGCGCGTGAATTCATCAAGATACGCTACCACCATGTAAGATACAACAAACAGCATGTAATCGTAACAGGAAGTTCTGTATTTCGTAAAGGTGTCACACGACAAGATTAGGTCAACAATATTATAGTCGAATAATATGACAGTGTGTGAGTGGGTGTAGGCACACATACATGCGTCTGTGGTGTTTGGAAACGTTGATATACTATGCCAATGAGTGGGTACTGTTCAGTGCAGTGTTGGGAACAACAGAAACAGCAACAAGAGGTCCAAAACCTCACCCCTGTGTACAATGGAATCAGGACGAAGAACATTTTGTAAATGGGTGAAACAGTAGTTAGTCTTGTGTCCTTGAACAAGATTACATTCCAGAGAAAAAAACTAACAGAACAGATAACAGGTTGACAAGGAAGTCATTGGCTTGTTGAGAGACTGGCTATTCAATAAACGTGTGTATCTGCAGGTGGCGGCACGCGTGGAATTATATATACAGTTGCGCCACCTGGTGGATACAAACATAGTATCTGTCGTTTTGAAGTTAATCAAAGAAACACAACATATATTTACATGTTGTGATAGTGGAGTTGACGATAGGTTTCAGACGAAATGACGGTGACATCTGCGCCGCAGTCAATCTTGAAATCCACTACCGTGCCATTCATCTCCACTGATGTGTGCCAGGGTGGCTCGTCGTGTTCCTCGACTGCCGAAGTGATTTCGTGTACGTTTCTTCTCGTCGAACACCGTTTCGCGAAGTGACCCTTCTTGTGGCACATTTTACTGTAGGCGTTCAGCGCCGGGCACTCCGATCGTGTGTGCTGATGGTAGCCACACGCGTCACATGTCTGGACGACTGACTTTGCATGCCTGTGAGGAGCGTTCTGTGGTGTAGACGGCTTGAATGGCGGTTTTCCACGTCTACCACCCGGACTCCGCTTCACCTCGTTGATGACGCCTGCTGCCGGTCTAGTTTCGAGCGACTTGATTTGCTGTCTAGACGCCTCATCCGCCCGACACATTTCAACAGCACGCCCGAGAGTGAGGTCAGCTTCGAGCAGAAGCCGTCCTCTCACCGCATTATCGCGCAACCCTAGGACAATCCTGTCCCGGATTAGCTCATCTCGTAGTTCGCGGTAATCACACGTCGCTGCGAGATGTTTGAGTTCGGTGACGTACTGGTCGATAGACTCTCCTTCATGTTGTGTTCGAGTGTTGAGTTTATAGCGTTCGAAAGTCACATTTGAATGGAATGCAATAACTTTCGAATTTCTCCTTCAACGGGTCGAGCTTATCCGCCTCTTCTTCGTTGAACTGGAAGGTGTTGTAGATCTCCAGTCCCTCTTCCCCGATCACATGAAGAAAGATTGCACACTTCACTGGGTCGTCTTTGACATCAACCCCGGACGCTCTTGCATAAAGCGTCCATCGCTGGATCCATCTTTTCCACGTTTCTGATACGTTGCCGGAAAAGGACATCGGCCCAGGGGGCGAAAGAGTCTCCATTATGTGTGCCTATCTTCTTCGCCTTACGATCGCCGTTGCTAAGGTATACGTCAAAGCCACCTATTATCGCTCACGCGGAGAATCGTGTCTGAGTGCCCCGATATACGCATTTTGTTTGAAATCGCGTAAAGGGGACTTGCATAAACGTTCATGGTTTAATGTTCATCACAATTCATTCATGATCTACCGGTTTATGCGCGTGAATTCATCAAGATACGCTACCACCATGTAAGATACAACAAACAGCATGTAATCGTAACAGGAAGTTCTGTATTTCGTAAAGGTGTCACACGACAAGATTAGGTCAACAATATTATAGTCGAATAATATGACAGTGTGTGAGTGGGTGTAGGCACACATACATGCGTCTGTGGTGTTTGGAAACGTTGATATACTATGCCAATGAGTGGGTACTGTTCAGTGCAGTGTTGGGAACAACAGAAACAGCAACAAGAGGTCCAAAACCTCACCCCTGTGTACAATGGAATCAGGACGAAGAACATTTTGTAAATGGGTGAAACAGTAGTTAGTCTTGTGTCCTTGAACAAGATTACATTCCAGAGAAAAAAACTAACAGAACAGATAACAGGTTGACAAGGAAGTCATTGGCTTGTTGAGAGACTGGCTATTCAATAAACGTGTGTATCTGCAGGTGGCGGCACGCGTGGAATTATATATACAGTTGCGCCACCTGGTGGATACAAACATAGTATCTGTCGTTTTGAAGTTAATCAAAGAAACACAACATATATTTACATGTTGTGATAGTGACGTTTTTGTTAGATTGATGCTGTAAATGCAGGGTGAACTTTGTCGTAATGTCTAGCCTGTCGATACCTGTGGTTGTGCCGTGGCAGCCTAGCTACCTTTGCTCTTCTTGAATAATTAAGCCGACAGATCTACCTGTATTTTATTAATTTATTTCCTGTTTTCGCCTATTGTTGTGGTGTCGACATTTACAACAGAACTACAACTTATGCCGATGTTAGTCTTAAATTAAGGTGTGTTACCGTGTGTGGCCTACCAGATTCACTGCTGAACCAGCCGATCACACCTGTGCAATTGTTTCTGTTAGTGTAGCCTACGGCTACGCCAAAGACAACGTACTCTACCCTAGCTAGTCTTCTAGCTGCCAAAATCACAAGGCCTGCCGCTTGGGCGTGATTAATGTTACGGCAACGTTTTTAGTTAATCAACTCAAGGTTCGGTTTATTAAATAACACCCTTGTGTATTTGCATCGATGTTTATGTAGTGTGACAACTTACACGCATCTTCAGCAATGAATAAACGAGTCATAAAGCATAGTACTGTATAGGTAGATACAATAAACTGTAGCGTTGTCAAATGCTCGAGAAATGATGCAGGTTCAGTTCTCCTATAGTCCGCTAGGGATACACTCCACTATGCCCCCAAGTCCTCGAGCCAGAGGGCTGACAATGGAAGTGTGACCCTCTACATTTCCTCCACTAGTCTCCTTGGAGGTCGCCGGGTGCGACCGCCAAATCGCCGAACAGCGGGTGTCGGAGCAGGGATCGGTGGCGGAACCTCAGCGGCCGGTGTGGGTGGGGGCGCGGCCAGCTGGAGCATCTCACGACTAGCACGAGGAGGCTGCCCGGCGCCGGACTCGGGCCTGGCCGGGGTCGCTGGCACGGGTGTAGTCGGCCTGGGTAGAGGCGACACTGGGTCGGCGGGCTGGGTCGGTGTCTCGGGTAGCATGGGCGACGGTGGCGTGGTCGTGGCGGGGGGAATGACAGATGGCGAGATGATCAACGGGGCCCTGGCGATATGCGGCGTGTACAGGGGTAGGTGTTTCCTGTTACGGAGTGTGACACGCCCCGACCCGTCCACTCGTACGACATATTGGTCGTATTGTCGTACCTCAACTACGATTCCGGTGCGGTCCCACTTGGTTGGGTGCGGGCCAACCAGATTCTGCAGCCTTACACAGTTGCCGATATTGAGTGGAGTTAGGACACGTGTGTGCTCCGACAGTCGCTCATGTGCCCTCATGTGTCGAACACGTAGTGCGTCCTCACTTGCTTGCAGTGTTTCGCGCCACGTCCAATGGGGTAGGTACTGTACGGGCGGTACTGGGATGAAGTCTCGGATGCGGCGTCCAAAGATGATCTCGGCAGGACTGACCTTAGACATCGGATCTGGCGTGTTTCTGTAGGCTAACATGGCCCGTTGGAATGCGTCGGTGTTCAGGGAACCACCTGGGCCCGTGCTGCCAACCAGCATCCGCTTGACCGTTTTCACCCCGACTTCCGCCCTGCAGTTTCTGTGTGGGTTTGCTACGCTGCTGATGCGGTGACGTATACCCCAGTTCTGGAGGAATGTCTTTGTAGCGCCTGCCTTGAACTCAGGTCCCCCGTCCGAGGAGAGCTCCTCGGCGATGCCGAAGGTCACGAACACTCTTCGAGCCGAGTGGAGTGCCTGCAAGACACGTGCTCGGAGAGTGGGTGGTATGACGATTCTGTCCTTGTAAAGGATGACGCCGTCGTACTCGGTTAGCTTCTCCCGATACTGGTGGTACGTGCGGATGGTATTGAGCATGGCTGATGGCGTGTCAGGAAAGCCGTTGTGGATGACATCCACTAGAGCGGACATGTCGGGGTCGCTCGCCGTAGCAGTGCGCACATCGTCCCATGTGACCGACTTGATGAGTTCCGTGGCCGTGGACGCGCAAGTCTGTGAGCAGCGAGGTGGCGCCGGATCGTCGCGGGATCGGAGGGCTGCGGGGGCTGCCGCGGCCACGTCATCGGGCAGGTCGGGAGTCTCGGCGTCGCCCACTGGGTGTCGTGATAGGGCGTCGGCGACGGTGTTGCGAACGCCGGGGATGTGGAGCACGCGAAACCGGTACCGCAGCGACTTTTCCTTAATGTTCCGCAAGCGAGGGTTTGGGATGTCGTCGAGGGCGCGGTCACCCAGCACCTTGAGTAGTGGCTTGTGGTCTACTGCTACCATGAGGTCCGAACATCCCAGGGTGAAATGTCGAGCCTTGTTAAGGGCGTCTACAACTGCCAGCGCCTCGCCCTCGATGGGGGCATAACGTGACTCAGCGCCGTGTGCGAAACGGCTGCCCATCAGCACTACTTTCCAGCCCAATTTGCAGCAGAACGGTCGGACACCAGCGCAGTCACAGTGTTTCTGGACTAGCCAGTACCCGAGCTCTTCCTTAGACCAGTCTGTGGCGAGGCACGTCGGGCGTGACTGGTCGAAGATCTCGACTCCTTGCCTGATCTGGTCGATGATCACGACTTTCGACTGCCTGAACAGGCGATCCAAATGTTCCGTCCAGGCGAACGGCTGATCTGGCTTCAGGAGGTCACGGAATGGTTGCATGTGGTCCGCTACGAGGATTTCTTCACCCACGTGTCTTGAGTGGCGTCGTAAACGCAGTGTTCGAGTTTGAAGTCAACCGAGGTTGCAGACGATCTCGTTGTCGACAGGCGGCGCGTTCTCCACACTGCATAGTGACTGGAAGAGAGCTGTAGCGGTTTCCCTCTGCGGTGACCGGCGCGGGCGGCGTTGCACATAGAGTGTGCCGGCCGTCGACTTTTGCTTGCATATGGTCCCAAGGTGACCTTTCTTGCCGCATTTGGTGCAGGTTTGGCCGTATGCCGGGCAGTTGTCAGAGCGTTCGTCCCTGCTGCTACCATGGCCGATCTGGCCGCAGTGTGTGTGCACCGCGGAGTAGGCAGGGGTGTGGGTGGGGCATGTTGTTTGAAGACCGCTCTCTGCTGTTTCCGTAATGAGCTGATCTGGGCAGCCGCCTCGGATCCGTCGCTCAGCTGCTGGAGGGAAATCTTTCCCGATTCCTTGCCCTCAACAAAAGCCTCAACCTCTTCGAGAGGTGTACTCGGTCCCTTCTCGGTCAGACAATCCAGTTTGATGTCATGATCGGCGCAGCCCAGGACGACCTGGTCCCGCACAACAATGTCGCTGTAATCTGCCCCAACGCATGCGTCGTGGTTTGGGCAGCTCGGGCACTGACACTTGACGACGAATTGGCAAACTCGCGCTTGCCCCTTGAGTCGAGCGCTGTAGGCGCGGACAGGTTCGTCTCGGTCCTGCCGCATCTTCGACAGCACGTCCCGGGCTACCATCGCGTTCTCGGCGCGCACCGCCAACTTCTTAATGTTGGTCAGTAGGTCTCGTTCGCAGCAGGAGGCCAGCGCATCACGGTGAACCCGCACGAGGTTCTTCCGTAGTCCCTCGGGATTGCAGCAATCCAGGAGCTGGTAAGTGAGGTCGGAGCCGGCGACTCGCGTAGCGTCTTTATATTCACACCAACGTTGCTCGAAATATAGCCAATCTTCCAGGGAGATCCCCTCATCAACGGTCGGGCGGCTAATTTTCTCCACCTTGGCCGTGGCGCCGGCAGCGTGGCTGGGCGCGGGTGTGGCAACATGCTGACTCTGCGCGTGGATGGTGAGGAGTGTGGCTGCGAGCGTGGCGTCGGTGACATTCGGGCGGTATTCGCATCTGTCGACGGGACACTTTACATCTACCGTGGGCGTGGCCGGATCCATGATCACAATGGCGCATTACGTAAACTTATTCCACGTTGATGCCGTGAATTAACATCGTTCAATGGACATCGGTATTCTAAGACATTAGCTAATTTTCACGAAGCATGTTTGCTTGTCCGAATAATCATTCACAAAATAAAAACGCTACAATATAAGAACATATTTTGTTTGTAAGTTTGTCCGCCAGGGGTGGAAACCGAAAGTAATTATATATAACCACAGGTATACATTTGTAATGCTGATATTGTGTGACTATATGTTCACGCGTTGGATGGCAATACACGAGTATGCGTGAAAAGTGAATATCTCAATGCCAACAGGTTCATAAAAGTATTGAGATTGAGTATCCTGTCAAAAGACGAGGTATCGTGTCGCTAGGTGGCGCCCTATTGGTTTGGTTAAACCATTGATATGTAGAGAATTTAGAACGATAACACACATAGTATAAAATATTCTGAATTACTGATTGTTGTAGTGCTCCGAAAAGCCAATTTATATGCAAATGGATATTACTGGGGTGGCCTATCGCAGTACACCCGTGAAAATCAGTTATTCGCAGACTCGGTGAGTAACTCGGTTGCTGAATATAAGCCGCCGCCGTCTAAACTTATCGTTCTGACATTTAGAATAATATTATATCGGTTACAATTTGATTGGTTGCTGTAATAGCCGCCGCCGTCCGAACCTATCGTTCTGACATTTATAACTGGGTATTATTTACCAGACATAGTCGTATATTGTGTATTATATATTGTATTGGTAGGGTTTTCTGCATATAATAAACTGTGAAAACGTATAACCTGACCTATCATTAGTACGACTGAGTGAGTGAACGTGTGCCCGTGTGCTTCCCTGTCGACCGCTCGCCGCAAACGCTACAGATAGATGGCGCTGGTCCATAAAACCTACGGGTAGGGGTGTCTGGGCAAGTCTTACAAAATGATTAAAACGTACGTACACTACGTAGGTTATCCTATTCGGTTTTCTTTCGATATATCAGACTGATAGCAATAAACCAGTCGGCTGCATGCAGAAGTGTACGTGTGATTTTAGTGTCTTAAATGATCGTATCGATTTACAAAAGCTCCAAATTGCTTCAATATAATAGTTACGACGTGGTGTTTTATATTGCGCAGGTGAACTTACTGCAGACACAAAACGTAGCGCTTACTCCACGATCAGATCTAGGGAGGTTGGCAGCAGCTAAAGAAGCGCCGAATGAGGTTTTCCATTCCCTAACTGTATACACTATTTTTCTTCCCATGTTAGAAAGAACAGTGTCCCTTCCGAAAGAAACAGGCATCGTGGGGTGGACGAGACAGCCTATTTTTTAAATCGCACATAGGTGGGTTCGAACCCCAATCGACAGCTCGGATGCAAAGAGTATAAAATTGACATGTGCATAACATATAGGGGAGTTGTTTTTTCTCTCTCTCAAATGGGGGTCTATGAGAAAGCGTAACGAAATGTTACGTGGAGATAGGAGGTATCTGGGTAAGCGCTACGTAACGATTTTGTCATGTTGTCACATCAAACTGAGCAGTTTAGGAGGACAGCCAGTGTTCTCCAGCAGCTTGAAAAATCCGCTTTTGCTAAAAGAGGTGAAATGCATCGTGAAGTCAACAACGACAATAGACGGCGGTCTTCTTTGTTCTCAACATTTCTTTTGCAGTTGTCGAACAGAAAATATCTAATCTACTGTGGATCTTCCGGTTCTGAAGCCACATTGAGACTCGGGATAGATGCGTTCAGCAAGGATCTGCAGGTTGACCAGAGCAACACGAGCTAAAACCTTTCCCATGACGCTCAACAGTGAGATGCCGCGGTAGTTGTTGCTATCGCTATATGCGATTATCTTTGCTTTTGTAAATGTTTTGTACATCGCGCATATCCCGACGAACTGCTCCCTTCTTCCAACGGAGGCGGATCAATTCATGATGCAATATTGTAAGTTTTCCATGCTTGATGATTTCACGTGGTAGGGCATTTTCAGAGGCTTTTCCACTGATGAGCCAATAGCTTTGTGGCGTTCTCCAATGTGGGTTCAACGTGTAGCTCTACTTTAACGGACCTCTCAGTGGTGTCTATAGTGCCATCTGGGTGATAATATTTTACCGGGAGTATAGTTCGAGGTAGTGCTCTATCCATCTGTCCATTAGCTTTTTGATGACCTCTCCTGACTTTGTTTTTAGTGGGGAATCTTCTTTTTGGATGGACCTGTTGTCTTCTTAATTCCACCACACGTGCCCCTGACATACCCTGTGTCAGGTGATATCTGTATGATCTGACTAATTCAGTTGCAGCCAGTAATTATTAGCGCAACTCCGAACAGTCTGTTGGGCTTTGTTCCTAGCAGAGCTAGCTTAGTGCATACACATTCATTTCGCTTGGGTCTCGCTTGACGTTGATGAGAGCAGAGCTCTTGGATTCGATGACATGTTCCACGACAGTGATTTTCACTTCGAACCAGTCAGTGTTTGCCCGTTCCCTTTTGCCATATATATGTTGTGAGTGCAGTGTAGTACACAGCATCACGAACATTTCTACGTATACTTATATTTACGTGTATAAAATGAATTAATACAACGGATATAATAATTAATAATGATGTTGCGGTACCGTAACTTCTATTACTTATTATAATATGAACGGGGGCACATTTCAGATGGTCTAGGGGGCACGGTCGCGTGGACCCATTATAAAAAAAGTATGCGGGCACGTATAATTCCTACGGGGCACATGCCCCCAAGCACCCCTGGATCCGCCTATGGAAACATTTCTACAAATAGCGTGATGTACTTTACAGAAGGCCCTTTTCCAAGAAAAATTTACAAGTGAGCGAACGTCACTGAAGCACAGCAGTAACTTCATATGCTATCCAGGGTATTGTAGTGCTAAACATTGCATGACTATTAAAGTGCCACACACAGTGTGACCAATAAACTGTTTGCATTCCATACACACACACGCACGCACACGCACACACACACACGCACGCACGCACGCACACACACACACACACACAAATGCTTGGTACGCATGAGTCCGGAGAATATCTCGTCATTGGTATCCAACAGTGAAAAGCACTGCGAACATTTACATTAAATTGTTGTGCACACAATAAAAAGATGTGTAATCGGATTATTGTACGATTGATGTGGCAACCTGTACAAACGACATCTACATCGTGAAGTGCGCTTTCTTACTCCAACAACATGCCCCGTATGACGTAGCAACTGATCTCACAGATGGCGCTAGTTGCAACAGTCGAGAAAGCCAGGGACAGTGCGCATATTTATCTAACTAACTATAATACGGAATGTCTCTTATATGGTAGATTTTATTAACAGGAATAACAAGTTACGTGCATGCTCTGAAATCAATAATGCATCTTGCATATACGGCCTACGTTTCACATGTCTATTACACTAAATGCATTTTCGAAACAAACAGTTCATATATTATGCCAGCAGCTAATTAACACTCACACGTTTTGCCAACTTTTTTGCAATTTTGCTTAAACTATGCGTTTGTTGAGTAAAATACACATTACACGTGCACAGACAGACAGACAGACAGATTTATTTGTTTTGACCATAAATGTACATAAATACAATTGTACAAACATAAATGTAAGGTCAAGGAGACTCCCATTAAGACAACATGTCGCTAACATGGGAGCCCCCTTTTAATAATAGCAAATTAAGTTAGTGAATAGCAACAGTGAATAGAAATAATAGTCACAATTCAATGTTAATAAATAAATATATGTAATTATATAGCATATTGTATACTAGTATTATGTATTACATATATAACAATTGTGGATATCACAATGACATTTATAATTCATAAGTAAGTAGTTTTTAATGTAAGTTGTGAAACCATGTAGGCTGTGTATAAATTTTATCAATGATAATCCTTGGAGTATTGTTAACTGTTTCTTTTACGTTGTGTCGTATGTGTTTTTTGGCATATTCATGATTGAATCTGGGAATAAAAAGGTTATTTATTCCTCGTGTGTAGTGTTGGTGGATTTCAAAGTTGCGTAAATATGGGATGTGGCAGAAATATTCAGGTAGATCGTGATTGACTAATTTATAGTAAAATTTCAGTTGCTGCATTTTATAAATATCACCCAGTTTTAGAAATTGTAGTTTTTGAAAAATCGGATCTGTATGTGCATTATATTTACTCTTAGAAATTATTCTCATTGCTTTTTTTTTAAATTAAAAACTCGATGTGCTTGATGACCCCATAACAGGATACCATAATTAATATGAGGAAGAATGAGGGATGTGTACATAGTAGATAGTATGTTTTGTGGTAAAATGTGTTTAAGTTTATTCAAAATTCCATTTGTTTTATTTATTTTGTTAGCTATTTTATTTGTATGACTCTGCCAGTTTAGATGACTATTTAATGTTATTCCCAAAAAATTAAAATCACTTACACAATCAATGCTTTCCCCATCTATTTTCAACAAGGGGGTATCGAGTTTCTTTTGAGGCATATTAAATATCATGAATTTAGTTTTCTTGACATTTAATGAGAGTTTGTTGGCTTTTAGCCAGTTACTGATCTTATTAAGTTCGATGTTTACATTATTATTTTGGATTTGGATATCTGAACCATCAAAATTGTTTAATGTGCTAGTAAGGGTCGTGTCATCAGCATAACATATAAATTTAAATAGGTTACTAGAAAGAGCTATATCATTTATGTAAATTATAAATAAGAGGGGTCCCAAAATAGACCCCTGGGGAATACCGGTGGTGATAATATGTTCTTCAGATTTGACATTTTCAAATTCAACATATTGTTTACGATTAAGTAAATAGCTTTTGCAGAGATCTAGAGCTTTACCGTTTAGTCCATAGTATTTTAATTTATGTAACAGTATATTGTGGTCGATAGTATCAAAAGCTTTTGATAGGTCGAGATAGATATTCATAGGTGTTTTGAAATTATCAATGTCTTGTGTAATTCGGTCTATTATTTCCAGGGTTGCCAGTTCAGTGGAATGTTTTTTCCTAAACCCATATTGGCTACTGTAATATAGTATATTGACTGGAAATATTCATGTATTTGATCAAACATAGTTCTTTCAAATATTTTGGAAATAGCTGGCAGAATAGAAATTGGGCGATAATTATCAAATATAGAGTTATCACCTTTTTTAAAAAGGGGAACAACTTTGGCTATTTTTTATTTGTTTGGAAATATACCAGTCATTATTGATTGATTGATAATTAAAGTGACCGCTTCACAGATTTCGTTCTTTATAGCTTTTAATAATTTTGTTGATACACTATCTTTCCCACAATTGGACTTTGAATTTAAGCGATCAATTATAGTTCTTGTAGTGTCCACATCTATTATTTTAAAACTGAAAGCGTGTGTACTTGGATTGTTTAAATAATCTTTGCAAGATTTGTTTTCAGTGTTACTTATTTGAGATGCAAGGGTACGACCTATATTCGTGAAAAACGAATTAAATTGATTGGCTATTTGTTTATCATATATAATATCTCCATTAATTTTAAAAGAATCAGGGAACTGGACTGAATTTGTTCTAATAATTTCTTTAATTATACTCCATGTTTGTTTTATATCATGTTTATCCTTTTCAAAACTGTACTGATAGTGGATTTGTTTGGCTATTCGAATATTTCTTTTAAGAATTCCATTGTAAGTATGCAAATTTGTTTTGTGTATAACATATTGTTCTGTATTTGCAGGTATTTGTTTCAGTTTAAAATATAATTTATCTATAAATTTAATTGACTTTATGATTCCTAGAGTAATCCAGGGTGTTTTCTTATGCTTATATTTGTTAAATTTTCTTATCTTAGTGGGTAAGAATTTGTTTATTGCATTGGTAACAATATCTTCAAATATATTGTAGTTATCATCTGGATCGGCATATACATCAGTATTTAGCTTATTGCAAATATTTGAGTGTATTAGTTCTAATTTAAATTTATTAATTGCATCAGGACTGTTTTGTTTAATTTGTATAAACTTAGGCGTAGTGTTAAAACAGTTTGAGCATAGTCCAAGGAAATAAAGTAAGGAAGGTGATCAGATATGTTGCTTATTAATATACCAGCTGAGGATTTGAAAAACTCTTTCGACAAGTTACATAGAAAATTGTCTATGAGTGTGCCATGGAAGTTTGAAAGTCTAGTTGGTAAAGTAATTTTGGGAAAAAAAACCATGTGAAGTGATTATATCAAAATATTCACTAATTATGGGTTTATCATTTATTTTCAGTAAATCTATATTATAATCTCCTGCAATTATAATCTCACTTTTAAATGTGTTAAGTTTCACTAATTTATTTGCAAAATCATCAATAAATGTACGATAGTTTTCATTGACGTCTCTGGGGGGTCTATATATATTTCCAAGAATAATGTTTTTCTTCATATTATAGCATGTTATTTCGAGAAATTGTCCTTCCCAAATATTAGAGTTATCGTATATGTTTATTGTTTTGTGTCTATATTTATTACTTAAATATATTGCTAAACCAGCATGTGAACTACATATTTTACCTTGACATATCAACGTATAACCATCTATATGAAATAATGATGTATCAGATTCACCAGCAAGCCAGGTTTCTTGTAAACAAAAAGCACTTATTTCTAACCCATTGTTTCTAAATGTTTCTATCTTTATCTTGATTTCATCAAATTTTGCATTTAGACTCTGGCAGTTTAGACTCAACACAAAAAAGGTATCCTGATTCTTCTGTAAATAATTAGTCAATTGTTCATCATCAAAATAAGGGGACTGATTAATAATTTATATTTCATCATCTTCTCTATCATCATCTATTTGTAATACATTAAGTAGAGAATTATTCTGTAAGCCTCCAAAGTGTGACAGAAAAGTGTTGTTATCACCCATTTTGAATATGATAATCAATCCTATCATAAACAAACATAGTATATATAGTTCCTATGAAAACACTAAGAATTGTACAATTATAAGAAATAATATATAACAATGTTTGACAATATACCATTATAAATCTGAACATTACAATACACATATACATCAATCTATTTTTTTTTATAGTTAGGCATATTATTATTCACGTTAGCGAAACTACCATTAACAGGATGAAAATAATATCAATATTATAGAAGTCATCTTTTCACAAGCCAATAACCTTTGAATAAAGCCATTTAGAACTGAGAGCACATCATATAAGCTTACATAACGTTATAGTTATATATTGTTTAAAGGGAAACAAAAGGCAACTTTTTGGTGTGATGCACCTAAAAGAATTAATACAAACTATTTGCAACTACAATAACAAAAATACATGAGTGGCAGATTACGCATTATGGAAATTGTCGCCGTATAAATTATAATGCGTATTAGGTAAATAAAATATCCGATTACCAAAATTATATAGGTCTATGTGTACGTTTTACGGAATAGGTAAATAGACCCTATATAAATAATGCCACTCCAGATGCCCCGACCACTTCGTGGATGTAGTTTTCAAATCAACTAAGCCGTAACCGTCCGCCGGCGACTAGCGAGCTACGCAGTCATCGGCGGCCGGCGCGAAGTGACTGACGTCGTCGTCGGCACATGTTATTTGAATAGTCGCACGAACTATATTGCATAATAAAGAGTTTAGGAAGGTGAATCACAAAAGTTATCGGCAGGCATACAACTGAAATATATACAATTAGATTGTTTAATCTTGTGAACGATAATACAATTAACACTTTAATTAACATGGGCTGTTATGTGAGGTTGTGAACTATTTATAAGTTTTATAACATTCCAATATTGAATGTGGTTAATATTAAATGAATACATACTTGTGATTGTTTTCATCATTGTTTAGGTTTAGTTAATCAAAAAGAATATTCGTTTTCCAACAACAAAATAGTGTTGAAGCCCGAACTTACGACGTAGATTTACTGGCCAAATAGGCGCGGTCCATGAAATACGGTCGCTGTGTGTTCAAACTTGTTTTCCTAATAAACCGCTGACGTTAAAAATGTGATTGTAGTTGCAAGCTAGTGGTTTGTTTGCATTAAGTGTTTCAGATGTGTAACACCAACACAGTTGCCTTTTGTTTCCGTTTAATGATACTGTTTGTTTTATCACGAGCGTTATCATGCAGTCAGATAACAACCGCAAGTGCCACAAATGAACATTTGAACGTGCTTTGACACTTTCTAGTTTCTGAATCTGAAGATCCTACTGCACATGTTGTATGTGGGTGCTTCACAGAAGCGATCTATTAACGTGACCTTCGGTGTGTGCGCAGTGCAAATTTCTAAAACAGTCCTTAGATTTAGCTCCGCTTCTTCCAGCCACACTTTAAAATACTTTATACAGCACTGACAACAGTTTAAAAACACGAAGAAGGTTGCTAGCTGTTGAGTGAAACCCTCTGCCTCCCAACTGCAGGCGAAAAGGCGTTGGGTTTGGGTAGGTTGATGTCATCTGTGACGGCGTTCTCTTTGATGACGGTCTGATGAGCCTCTATATCGGTCAGTCTTGGAAGGGGGTACTTTGAAGAATGTTATGAGTTTCGAAGCCCTCGTAGGTGGTTGGTCTGATCCTATACGTGTCTATGTTGGCTGATAATAGGAAGGCGTCCGCCGGTAGGGCTGGGACCAAGCCTTGTGCTATATATTGTATGTAGCATTGTCAGCTAGCCTAGGTTGCCTGCGTTGTTCTTCCAATGGTGGAAGATTGAGGAAGTCAAGTTTCTACCTGTGTAAACATGCAATAATATTCTTCTGTTGCAGCGACGTACTACGCTAACATACCCCATTTTGCATGACGTTCAGTCTCAGTTCAAATCTGTATGACCAACCAGCCTCTCACATTCCGAGACAGGTCACCTAAACGTGACCAGGTACTCTGGGTAGGCTTGGCACTCGATGAACACAACAAATATTTTCGGGTTGGAAACCATGTCCACCACGCTGTCGAACAGAACACCTGGCTTTCCTGGTCTCTCCGGCGGAATTAGGAGACCGGGTTTACCCTTCGTGTATTCACCAGTCAGAACACGTGTCAGGTACAGGCGTTTGAAACCATTGTCAGCTGGAGCGGAATACGCTGAGTTGCTTGATTCCACAGCAAAGTACGTGCCATCGCCATATAGGGTTGCTGCAAATCCGAAACAACATAAATGTTCCTTCTAACATACAATAATCAGTCTGCTTAAAACAAATATGTTGTAAGCAATTTGATCTAACTATTCATTGTCTTATGGAGACTTAATACTTTTTCTATACTGAATTGTTGAAATGCAATTAATTTTTATTTCCAATCAATGCTATCCTTGCTAAGTAGGCTATGGCTGAGCCTGTTGTCCAATTATCGCATTGCCTTTTAGATTTAACCATTTTGGGTTTGAGCCAATTGTGGCTGATTTTACATTTGATGTTCGGAAGTAGGGATAATTAGCAAAAACACACTACAACTGGCTCATGATGATAGCCAATCATATTAACATTACTGGCTCATGATGATAGCCAATCATATTAACATTACTGGCTCATGATGATAGCCAATCATACTAACATTACTGGCTCATGATGATAGCCAATCATATTAACATTACTGGCTCATGATGATAGCCAATCATATTAACATTACTGGCTCATGATGATAGCCAATCATATTAACATTACTGGCTAGTGAAAATGGTCAGGATATTATTGTGGATCTAATGGTTGCACTTTGATACTGGGCGCGAACAGTTGGTTCCCATAATGACGGGTGAAGACAGCAACTGGGACGAAGTACAACTGATTCAGCAAACGCCCATACATTACGTGGGATGTCTGCCAGAGCTTGTGTACTACTACCACCTTGCGCAAGAGAACGCTCGAAAGCAGTTCTTCTAGCCATCTGTTTGCACCCATGGATTGGATTGCATAAGAATGCCAGACCAACATTGAGTATGAATTATTTATTACCAGAGGATCCAGGATAAGTAGTTTCAAAAGACTACTTACCTAAATAAAAGTGTTAGTAAAGAATTTTTTATTACGGATGCAAATACGAACCGTCCTTGCTGCAGTAGGCCCGGTTGAAGCCAAAAATGCTGATGTCCTTGGCAGCAGTGTCAGTCGAGGCATGCCAGAGACTGCGTTCAACAGATATTGAGCATCGATTCTGCTCTTCCATAGATTTCTTGCGCACAAAGAAGTCGTGGTACAGTTTCGGATTCTGAATTCTCTCTATCTAAAAATCAGATGTTGCAGCGCCATTAGGTGATCAAATGCACACTTCGAGTCACACAAACAAACACTAGTACGTATGCGTAACTAGAACAGTGTTTTAATAAGAGAACACAAAACTGCAACTCACAACAGGAAGTATCCAAACATGCGAGGCCGTGACCCGGAAATTAGGGGTCACGACAATATTACCATTGAACAACAATCATGGAATAGTAACTAATAGCCATTGGCGTGACTTCTTTCTTCTCATAATTATGTATGCTACTATGAGATAGCTATCATATAGACATACAATAATGATTATAGAGATAAAGGTTCATGAGATGAAGTCTTTCAGATACTCAGGAGGCTTCCGAGTTCTTGTAGAGCGTCTCGGAGGTTCCTCGGGCGGACAGCTATGTTGATCTGGCTCGTATGACATTGTCGATTCGTTGTTGACTGTCGCCGTTTCTTGTCGATGAGACTCGGCTGTTGATGGTTCTACGGGCTGAGCTGCTGTGACTGGAGGGTACGAGAGTTGAACTGGTACGTCTGGAGGTTTCTCTGGAGGAGCTGGGTCATCTGCGGGTGTTAGTTCGTCATACTGGTACGACACTGGAAGATCGTGGATAGCTTCAGCTGCCACATTGTAGCACTCTGTTCGCTTCACTCTGTATGACGTGGCACGCAACTGGTTACCGGCGAACTTGCTGATGTTGATCCATTCTCCTTCTGTGCTCACTACGAGATACCGACACCTGGAGCGTAGTTTACTCTTGTCTGAGTACAAGTACACGATGTCGCCAATGTCGATATGTTGGGGTCTGGGTACTGAACCGCGAGGAGACTTCGATATTTGACTGTGTTCGTGGTTAGCGTTGCGCGAGGCATGCTGTTGTTGAATGATGCTATAGTCGTTCAGCGGTAATTGTTCGTTGGTGAATTGGTCACGCTGGGTCCACAGCTCACGAGCTGACATTCCTCTGTTTCGTACTCGGGCGTTGAGGTTGGCAGTAGCGACAGACAGTAGCACCTGCGTGATGGCGCCGCCTGTTGGTTGTTGGTGTAAAATTTCACCCTCGAGTTCCCGAATGGCTTTTTCGGCCACAGGGTTTTTGTTGATGTTTTTGACCCGTCCTAGTTCGATGGTGAGTCGATACTTGTTCAACAGTGCGTCGTTGACGAGAGCTGGGTCTGTGCGTATTACGGCAGGAGTTCCATCAAGCGGTCGGAGGCCGATGCAGAGTTGAATGATGGAGTCCCGTAACGTGTCGCGTCGTTCGTCGTTGACGAAGCATGTTACCGTGTATGATGTTACACACTCGCGTAGCACCAAGATCAGTTGTCTTTCTCGTTTGATGATGTCGGCTGCATATGAGATACCCACTACTTCTGGGGGATCGTTGGTAGATTGCGCGATAGTTAGGTTTGGGGTGTTCCGTAACGACGTACAGTGATGACAGCTGCGCGAGGTGGACTCGACAGACTTGTCGAGGTCGAGAGCGAATACATAGCGATGCATGACTTGCTTTAGCTGGTACGAAGACGGGTGATCCAGTTGGATGTGCAGGGCCGTTACTAGTCCGTCTAGGACTTTTCGCGGTACGATGATGCACTCTCGTGTAGGACTCAGTGGGTCGTTACGTTGTACGACCAGTAGACCGTCACGAGCGATTGATGCGACGTTAAGGTATCTTTTGACGTCTTTCGCGTTTGTCACCTTTTTGGATGGTCGTGTTCCTTGTGTAAGGTGTGAATGAGTCCTTCGCAAGTCTTGGCAGTCTGCTTGAATGCCGAGCCATGCTGAACGATTGGTGAACGGAAGTCGAGCTTTCCCAGATGTTATGTCGTCTGTTGTAACGCGTTGCATCACGACTGACTCTTCAGTCTGTCGTATATAGGAGCACATTTGGCACTGTTGTTCCCGGCATGTGGGTGCGTTGCGACTCGCGAAGTCTGATGGAACATTAGCTGAACCGGCGAGATGGCGAATAGTTGCCTGGTACCGACTGACGACTGATAGGAATGTCGATACGCGCGGGCTGACGGAGAATTCACCGCGACAAAGCTTCTCGTGGGCTTGTACGCAAGGCTTGCTGTCTGTGAGTATCGCTGTGTTGTGCGCTGACTGTACGATATACGGGCTGAAATGTCTGATAGCGGCTGCGATGGATAGTGCTTCTACTTCGCATGGCAACCAGGAGATCTGTCGTCCGCGGAGTTTTGCGCTGAAGAATCCGGCCAGCATCAATTTGCCATTGCGCATCACGTACAAGGTGGCTCCTAGACCGCACTGTTTGACAGCGCCGTCCGTCACTAGCCATAGTTCGTCACTTGGCCGAGGTAATGTGATAGCCTTGTTAGTCTGAAGACTGGTTTGTGCGTGTTTGAAGGCTTCTCTTAATGCATCGGTCCATGTGACGCGATCACTTGACTGTTTGCCACCCGTTACTTCGTCGAACGGGGCAAGCAAGGCGGAGCATCCTGGTATGACGCGTGCTAGCATTTTGTAGGCTCCGACGAATGCTCGCATCGCTTTGACTGTGAGTGGAGCGTCGCAGCTGGCTAGGGTGGCGATGCGATGTTGGCTTGCATGGATGGAGCCGAGGTTCCACACCCAGCCAAGTATCGTGGTCGTAGTAGGGCACATCGTTGTTTTGGCAGCGGACAGGCGCAACCCGCTGTTGGCGAAGCTTTGGAGCAATCGTCTTACGTTCTGTTGGAGTTCGGCGATGGTGTTTCCTCCACAATATATATCGTCTGCCAGTTTGGCGACGACACCTTCTTCGAGTAGATCTCCCAGTACGCGGCACAACAGCTCTTCGAGTGCGGTTTCGGACCCGGGCATGCCCATCGCTGAGCGAGCGTATACGCGTACACCGCGGAACGGAGTGACTACTCCGCAGTACTTCATTGATTCACGCGATAGAGGGATTTGGTAGAACGCATTGGACATATCGGTAGTCGCTATGTACCTCCATTGTGCGATTTTTCGTAGGGTGTTGTCGACATCAGGCATCAATGAAGGCTGCGGCTTGCTATAGCGGCCTACGTCAGTGAAGGCAGTGACGAGTCGGTGTCCTCCGCTTTGCTTCTTTATCAGGAATGACGGGTTGAGGTACTCGACGTTGACCGGTACATCCTCAGGCCGGACGAACACGCCCATCGTCTCGAGTTCATCGAACTTGTTTTGGAGTTCTACGAGCTGGTTTCGTGCGTATTGGGGTAGGCGTCCTTTACGTTGGGGCGGTTGTACTGGGCCCATGTTGACAACAGCTTTGAATGGTCCCACGTGACCATTGTATCCACTGTAGCTTGGGTCGAATACGTCGTCATACTCTTCCACGATCGATCGGAATGCCGCTCGTTCGTCGGGGGAGAGCGCGTGATCAGGATCGATGGTGACCGCTGTTGAGTGTTTGATGGCAGTAGCATTCGAGCTGCGTGTGCGTATGCTTACGGCTACGCTGGTGCATTGACTGTCTGGTATGGATGTTGCCTTGTCGGGTACGAACACTTCTCTGATTTGGCAAAAGTGTTCGTTTCTTTTCAGTGTGCGAGTGGAGTTCGTGAGATTTGGTATGCGCAATACACCTTCTACGCTGGTGATTAGTGAAGGTTGTGGCCACACATCGTTCTCGTGTACTCCTTTGTTGCCGGTGGTATCGTGACGTGGTTCAAGAGCGAATGTGGCGTCTGCGATATACGCGTCTGAAGGCAGGTCGACTTCCACGAAGTCGCCTGGCCACACAGTGATGTTGGTTGGTGGTGCTCGCAGTATGTGGGCACGGCGGACTGCATGCCTGTTGAGGGCCCTCTGTGTTGTACCATATGTGTACGTGGTGCCATCTGCGAGGGTGATGGTTCGTTTGGCGGGACGGATGGTAATGTCGTTGACTTCCATAAATGGTGTCCCGGCCAGCATCTCGACATCCAGATTCTGTACCACTAGTCCACAGAACTGGAATGATTTATTTTTGCGGGCGAGTGATATGGTAATTTCGCCAACTATGGTTAGAGGCGATGATCCGTCAGCTTGGTGAGCCGATTGGGAAGAGTTCTTGATAGTACACCCCAATATCACTGCCGTGTCATGACGGATCATATTGCCCGTTGCACCACTATCGATCGTCACTCGAACGGCGTGATGGTCGTGGAACGCGTCGAGGTAAGGCGATTGTCGTACATCGATACGTTGCACGGTAGTGGTGTTCGTCATAAACTTCGTAGGTATCGTCGTCGCCTTCATCGACTCCGTCGATGATATCACTGACTTGTCGTACCTTAGCCATGTAGCGGCGATCTTGTTCCGGAAAGTACGAGCACTCGCTGAGGAAGTGGTGTACATCACTGCGGCCTGCTTGTTTGCAAAGAGGGCAAGTCTTCACGCTCGTGGGACGCCTAGGGTTGTTAGATGGTGCCGGTTGTCGTCTTGAGAACGCTGGTCTTTGTCCGCGTAAGTTAGGCCTAGTCTCGGTGCGCATAACCTTTGCGGTGTCAGCAGACGCAATCTCGTCTAGTAGTGATTCGAGTGCCTGTGATATTTCTGGCTTGATCGATGCTAGTGTTCTTGACCTCAGCTCTGTGCCATATCGTTGCTTTATGAGCTTAGGCAGTGCGGGGTTGATAAGTCGTAACCAGGTCAGTACTACCATGTTCTCTAGGGAAGGAGACATTTCTTCGTCAACGTGTATGACGTCACCGTGGTGCAGAATGACACTTCCCTCTTGTAGCATGTTGTCTTCAACGAAGGCCACTAGGCGCTGATACAAGTCTTCGGGGCGTTCGTCAGCTTGTAGGTGGATATCAGCAAAGTCCAGGAAATGGGCCCCTGTAGACTGGAACCCATAGTGCAGTCGGATAGTTTGCCAGATACCGGATAAACTGGTTGAGTTTTTGGCGATCGTGTTGCGCGATATGACTGGGCAATAGTTCGCTATTTGGCCTAACATTAGATCGAGCATGTAGGCTTGCTGAATGGCTGTATGATCATTCTCGTCGGTGAAGCCGCGGTTTGGATGTGCTGCACATCGCTTCTCCCATTTAGCGTCAGTGGCGATAAACTGGGCGAAGTTTGGGTCGAGTGAGAGGGTGTAGACGAGGTTCTGGCGCCAGTTCTCAAATGTGTTGACCGTTTCCGTTTTTGTGAGGCACCACTGTCTTGGTGCGCGTTGCATGTTGTTAGCCATGTTGTTACCACACCTGCTAGTGATACAGAGCCGTTTCGGCTAGCTGTTTGCGCCGTGAGGTCGGCGGACTGTCAATGTGTATCTGCTTTTATTGCGCCCGTTTTGGTGAGCGGGTTCGTTGTGAGCGCTGCCACCACGCCATTAGGTGATCAAATGCACACTTCGAGTCACACAAACAAACACTAGTACGTATGCGTAACTAGAACAGTGTTTTAATAAGAGAACACAAAACTGCAACTCACAACAGGAAGTATCCAAACATGCGAGGCCGTGACCCGGAAACTAGGGGTCACGACAATATTACCATTGAACAACAATCATGGAATAGTAACTAATAGCCATTGGCGCAGACCATTAAAAGATGGTGACACATGCATATGTGTGTAACTGAAACTATGTGCGCATGCGTGTGTGAGCGTGTGTACGTGTATGTGCACATGCGTGTGTGAGCGTGTGTACGTGTATGTGCACATGCGTGTGTGAGCGTGTGTACGTGTATGTGCACTGAAACAACCAGTTTTATAAAAGAATGAAAAAGTTAAACCACGTACTCTTTGGAAGCTTGCAAATAGAGTAACATTTGATCACAATCATAGGTGTCTCATTTGAGACTTAAATTATAGAAAACTTACATCGGCAATAAACCAACACATATACTGGTAATGCACATGTGTTAATAATGTCACACCATAACTTCGTTTTAAGACAAAAACCAATAATCTAGGATAATGTGGTGCAATTTATGCACGCATGTTATAAGTGGTAGTGGAAAGTGTTGTAATTTCTCATTTTCGGTATCCATTATCTCAGACCGAGATGGACAATGATTGGGTGAGGAAGGCTTAACAACAAGAGCTTGGAGAATTACAGAAAAGAAAGACCAAAATAGAGATGTAGATGTAATGTCAACAAGACAAGAAAAGAGAATGTCAGCGTGGAAGTCAAGTAATGAAGATGGAAACGGATTAAATATGTTCTCAGAAAAAGATAGTTACCATCTGATAGTAGTAACTTGGATGCCAAAAGGTCTCCCTAAGACAACCTGGCATACAACATTTGAGAAGGAAAGACAAAAGTCGGGTGAGAAACATGGAAAGACACCAAACGGGTAGCCAACGACAGAACAAACTAGACATTTATGGGCAACGAGACTCAAAAGAGTATAGCTAAGAGGATAGTTTCAATAGAACTCACAACAAGGAAGAAATGAACCGCTGAGAATAACAGAGAGTAGCAGAACGTGGTCAGTGCACACGAATTGCCAAGAGGGCTAAACATGCCTAACCCCTTCCCGCAAACATGCAAGCCTGAAGAAGGCACTTTCAATATCACCTTAACGATGTCACTTTTTGGTCACTTTGTTATTTTACTTATAATTTTATTTTGACACACTGATTGAAGAGAAAACAAGATGGCGGGCGTTGTTGTTGCCCTGGTGAAGGCTCCTCAACAGAACACAATTTCTACTCTGTTGAATGGTGATTACCAACCCGGACAGATGTATTAAAACCGTAAAGGTACATGGAGCTGTTGCATGTTTAAACCACAAGAAATGTACATGAGAATTAAGGTACATTTTGAGTTTTATATTGTGTGCACTCGACCGGAACATCTACCACTGAACATGTGCTAATGCTGGGTGCAACTGTACCTACTGGATCTAACAAAATTGCGTAATACCCCTCCACTCAGACAGACCGTGGTGTAAACATGACAACTACACGTGGTAGTGGAAGCAAGCGTGGGTCGTCATCTGGTGGCTCAATAGCCATTGACAAAGAAGACTGGCATGTTGGCTGCTCTTGGCAGTAAAGAAGTGATTGATAAACTTCAAGCTGCAGTAGTCAATGATTTACGTAAAGAAGTTGCTTACCTGAGATGTGTCATCGAAAAGAAAGATGCGGCAATCGAACAACTTACAAAACGGGTCGATGACTTGGAAATTGCACTAGATGATCACGAACAATATTCACGGAGAAATTCACTGAGGCTTTTCGGCTTTGTGGAGAACGAAAGCGAGCTAAACGCACAGCAGATGCATTAAACGAATCTATGCATCCTAAACTGAGTCCGCCCCTCCGGCTGGAGGAGATTGACCAAATCCATCGAGTCGGACCCAGGGACAAGCCATTGAGATCAGTGCTTGTAAAATTCGCAACTTACGCAAGTCGCCGAAGAATATACAAGGCCAGGGTAGGGTTGAATCCCAACCCCCGTAGATCCCTATGGGACGAAACACCAGACAAATCACGCACAGACCAGACAGGCTCAGTTGGCAAGTCAGCTGAAGGCACCAGGACTCAGGTCCTCTTCCTTAACGAGGATGTGACGCAGATCAGGGCCAAAGAGGAAGAAACTGATCAATGACTGTTGGTCGTCAGGCGGAACTATCCTTATTAAGAACAATGTCAACAAAGTTATCGTTGTCAAATCTGTCAATGAACTAAACGACAATACCAAATAAGGTATGGAATTAACACAGCTCCAGTGCTTTTGTACTTGTATACACTAAGCTATGACTGTCTACAGTAAGTCCACCAAATACTATGTTATACTGCTATGTTTTTGTTATTGCACAATTTGTTTCTTTTCACAGTGCTTACATAGATTCTATGTTTATGTTTCTTCATGCATAGTTAAATGATGCCTATACATTGTTATATCTGTAAGAAGTATGCTAACAAGAATACTTCCTTAAATTGTATTTTATGTTCTTGTGCTTACCATGCTAAATGTGTACCTTATTTGCAAACTAATGATGTGAAGCTGGTTAATAACTGGCATTGCACTAAATGCATGTCTTCTATTCTGCCATTTAATCACTTTGAAAAAAACTATGATTTTCTCAATGCCATCGCTAATGACTGGTTTGATCTTACTAGTATATCGTTTTGTGAGTTACAAAATAAGTTACTTAATCCTTTTGATTTAAATAATAATAGTCATAATTTGCCTATGTATAATAATGATCCAGATCTACAATATTTTAATAATGTGTATGCAACTGTACTAAATAACTGTGACTATTTTGTTGAAGACACTTTTATTAAGAAATGTTCTCAATTGTCATAAATGAACAACACGTTTTCCTTACTGCACACTAATATTTGAAGTATTGGCAAGCATTTCCCTGAATTAGACCAATATCTCCAGGTGCTAGATCATAAGTTTTCTGTTATTGGTGTTAGTGAAACATGGTGTCAAGACTACAATGTCAACTGTTATGCATTACCAGGATACAAAGCAGAACATATTTATAGGCATACTAAAACAGGTGGCGGTGTCGCATTGTATGTTAAAGATAATATTGCATACCACACTAGATTAGACATTACTAAATTAAATGAATTCATAGAATGTCAGTTCATAGAGATTCATAAAGATAGTACTGCATATGGTAAAGATATTGTAGTTGGTGTCATATACAGACCACCGAACAATGATATAAATACCTTTATTGATGAAGTGTCTAATATACTAGACATTCTCAACAATGAAGACAAATTATGTTATATCATGGGAGACTTTAATATTAATCTTTTTAATTATGAAGAACATGTACCAACATGCAATTTTTTAAACCTGATGTTTTTGCATTCTTATATTCCATTAATAAATAAACCAACACGAGTAACTAATCAATCAGCAACATTGATTAATAAAATTTTCACAAATAACCATAAAAACATGTTCCAAGGCATTATGTACACAGACGTATCTGACCACTTCCCAGTATTTCTCATTGATAATAATTGTAAATTAACCAATTATTCTAAATATATAACAAACAGAAACTTTGTGAGGGCAATCATGGAAATTTTTTATAATAACATGCAGAACATTGATTGGGAAATTATAACATCCATAAATAACAGCCTACTCAATATTTTATAAACTACTACTTCGAGAATATAATGATTGCTTTCCATTAAAAACAGTCAAACTTAATTACAAGAATAAGAAACCATGGCTAACTACTGGTTTAAAAAACTCAATAAAAGAGAAGAATAGACTATATATTAAATATATAAGACAAAATACAATATATAATGAAACTAAATAAAAAGTTTATAAAAGTAAATTGAATGGCTTACTACGGAAATTTGAACGTGAACATTATGCAACTCTCTTTGAAGAAAATAAACATAACCTTAAAAAGTCTTGGTCCCTATTAAAAGAAATAAGAAACATGAAACCATAACACAGACAAAATTCATTATTAACAAAGTTGAAACATCAGATAAAAAACATATAAGTGAAAGTTTTAATAATTTCTATATAAATGTTGGTTCTAACCTAGCAAAAAACATACCACAGAACCAAACAGACCCTATGTCATACATAAAAAACAGTAATATGAAAACAATATATCTTGAACCGGTAACTGAAAATGAGGTATCAGTAATACTAAACTCTCTCAAAGCATCGTCTCCAAGATGGGATGACATTTCCTCTAAAGTAATAAAACAAACATAATAGTTTTATTAAACCATTGACATACTTATATAACGTATCTATAAATACTGGAATATTCCCAGATGAACTAAAAATAGCAAAGGTAATACCTATTTATAAAGCCAAAGAAAAAACTTATTAACTACTGGCCAATTTCAATATTACCTACTTTTTCTAAAATATTGGAAAGAGTAATGTATAACAGATTGTCAAATTTTATTAATAAGCATAATATTTTGTATAAATATCAGTTTGGTTTTCGAAAAAATCACTCTACTAACATGGCACTTATAACCATTGTAGACAAAATATCAGAAGCCTTACAAAACAAACAATTTGTGCTAGGAGTGTTCTTAGATTTATCTAAAGCATTCGATACAGTTGACCATGACATACTCTGTCAGAAACTCCAATGTTATGGTGTCCGTGGCCTAGCCAATGATTGGATTAAAAGTTATTTATTTAATAGAAGTCAATATGTGTACTACAATGACACTAGCTCCACGAAGCAAACTATTACTTGTGGTGTACCGCAAGGTTCCATCCTGGGGCCATTGCTTTTTCTATTATATATCAATGATATTGCTAGTGTCTCGGATATTCTTTTTTCTATATTATTTGCAGATGACACTAGTCTGTTTATAAATGGTGATCATTTGGATGATATAACTAACAAAATTAACGTTGAATTAAAAAAAATTATAATTTGGCTAAATGCCAACAAACTATCTTTAAACATTAATAAGACCCAATACATGATATCTAAAACACCTAACAGAAAACATACAAAACCAACAACACTTAAAATTAATAATAATGCTATTAAACTAGTATCTTCTACGACATTTCTTGGTGTGACTATTGATAGCAAACTCAACTGGGCTGAACACATTAACAAAGTTAAATGTAAAATTTCTAAAGGTGTTGGCATTCTCAACAAAGCCAAAAGATTATTAACTAGATCCTGTTTGGTCACCTTGTATTACTCATTTTTATTCCCTCACTTGACGTATTGTATTGAAGTATGGGGAGGTGCAATTTATTTTACACAATGATGTTAATATATAACATAATTTGTCTTAATTTGATTTGTATGTATTGTATTGTAATGAGTTACAATAAATTTGATTTGAATTTGTCTGAAATAAAAACATTATTATTGTTATTTATGTTTGAAAAATAAATTAAGGTATCATGTTTGGCACATTCATGTTAATGTACTGCCCTCACCTTCTGGATCACAAATGCATTGCCAGGTTTGAACATCTTTTCAACTGTCTGGTATTCTGCACAACCTGTCTGCAGCTGCACTAGCTTAGAGTACTCATCAGCTTTCATCTCAGTCCAGAGAACAGGCGGCTCAAAGTAGTCTTGCAGCACACCACTGAATTCCTAGTTCGGGAGAACAAAATGGGATAAAATATGATCTTCAGGAAAACACCACAAAAATATATTCATCAACCAAAATATGCCATGAATGTGATGCATATCACTTTTGGTAGATTATTCATGTGCAATTTAAAAGTTTGAATGCAAGTTTTGAAGGGTATTGCATTTCTTCATTTTCTCTTGCAATAGGTCTCTCTTACTTCAGCATTCAGAGTTTGTCTAGATAAAATAAGTTGGAAAGATGACACAAATACATATTCCAGGCTTAATTAATACTGCGGGGCACGTTGTTGTTTGGACAAGGAGTGTCGGGAGAGTTTAAAGTAAATGTTGGCCTAAGGCAGGGGAGCGCTCTGAATCCACTGTTGTTTATTGCAGTGGTGGAACTGATAAGCAGAAAGACTGGTACGAGGTATATCTTTTGGAAGCTACTGTATACAGACGATCTGGCAGTGGTAGCAGATGGGGAAGTAGATCTCCAAGAACAACTGACAGAGTGGAAGGATATGTTCAGCAGACATGAACTGTTAGTCTGGAAAAGACAGAGGTACTGGTGTGGCAGCAAAACAAAGAACTGGAAATACCCCTGGAGGGGAAGTAACTAAAATAAAGAGACAGTTTTGTATACCTGGTGGAGTGATATGTGGAGATGGTAACGCAGACACAGAAATTCGTAGGAGGATAAAGGCAGGGTCAAACACTTGGAGGAAAGTTGAAGGTGTGATGGGAGACAGGCGCATATCACGTAAACTCAAAGGAAAGGTGCTCTGCTCATGTGTTACCCCGGAATACCTGTATGACCTAGAGACAATGGCACTGACAGAGAAACAACAAGAGAGGGGGCAGGTTTGTGAAAACAACTGGGTAAGAAGAATTGCAGGAGTGAAGAGAACTGACAAGCAGAGAATGGAGGAATTGAGGGAGGAGGTTGGAGTAAAAGAAAGCCTTAAGAAGAAGCTGGTGAGGAGTCGACTGAAG
>CM034534.1:29546494-29652740 GCA_020002185.1 Paraescarpia echinospica | reverse complement strand
AACCCGGATTCGAAGCCTGTGCTGCCGTGCCAAACCTTGGGCAAGTTCATTCGCTCTGCGTTGATCCAGTTCACTCAGCTGTATGATTGAGTACCTGGCTATATGCTGAGCTGGATATTTGTGTGCGAATAACCTTCGCGCATTAATTGAAGCGTGGCTGGATGCTTCCCAGAGAAATCGATATGGTATTCGATTGAACAGGTCTGCCAGTGAGTAATTAAGGTGTAAAGTGTTTTGAGCAGTCCAGAGGACTGGATACTGCGCTATATAAGAACTAACCTTTTTTCTGCGAGCGCGTTTTATGCACCTTGCTGGCAATAGGCCTACCGTTCGCATTCGACTCATGCTTTCGGTCGACGCTTCATTTCACATCAAACCTAAATATTGTACTACCCTTTGAAATGCAACTTGTTGTTGACGACGTTTCGACTCTGTTTGTAAACCAAAATGAAAAGGGCCAACCAGACTTGCTCTGTGCTGAGATGTACGCAGTGAGTCGTTGTAAAGACGGCAACAGCGCAGCAACCATCTGTATATTCATAGGCGCCGGAACCGGTTCGGCTTGTGGAGAGGTGAGCCCCCAATATTTCTGGTGGGGACTGGAGACAGGATTATATCCAATATTTGTGGGAGGGGGTTCACTTATGGATGGAAATTGATATGTTGGTGCACTTGAAGCTGATTTTTTGGCGAGCCTCGGGGGAGAAGGGTGCAAGTCGAGGTTTTCAGAGAGCCTGAAGGTGTGTTTTTTGGCGAGCCTCGAGGGGGAGCGACTGGAGGTTTGTGTTGACTTTGAATGCCCCTCCTCCCCATCTTCCGATATCATGAGCTGACAGCGGCGCGGTGCTAAAGCTTCGGCCCAGCCCGCCCAATATCAATTTCGTTCCGGCGCCAGTGATATTGAGTCGCCAACTTTGGATTATCGTCAGCGTATCTCCTTTAAGGTGCTGGGGTCCACTCTGACAATTTATCAAATAACTGGAGGTGGGCCCTTAAAGGATATTATAATTGGAGATATAATTTATTAATATCTTATAGCTTTTACCCCCATATTACACTCCCAACAAGATTTTCAAATAATAATGGAACTCTAACAGATAATTTGTTTGTAGATTAATCGATCCTACAATAACATCTAAATCAGGTATTCTAACGGAACAATTATCGGACCCTCAACCATACTCTACTTCTCTAAACACAGTTCCCACTAAGAACTACCATCTAAATATATTAAAATTAATATAAAAAATCAAGAAGGTATTTCCAAATTCATAAATGAGATCACTTAAAAAGATGTTTATAGTAAACTTAATCAATCGCCATCTGCTGACCCAAACATAAATTATGAAGAGCAAAACAACTGTATTATGAATCTTGTTTTAACAAGTACAACATTAACATAGGTTTTACCACCTAATACATTATATATTATGTACAATGCTCTTATTCTCCCTCATATTAATTATGGCATACTTTTATGGGGTCATCAAGCACATCGAATTTTCAAATTACAGAAAAAAGCAATACGAATAATATCCTTAAGTAAATACAATGCTCACACACGTCCTATTTTTAAAAGATTCCAGTTGCTAAAGTTGGATGACATTTATAAAATCCAACAATTAAAATTTTACTATAAATTAATTAACAATCTTTTACCCTACTACTTCAATGTTTTTCCAAGCACACACATTTATGATATTCATCAGCACTGCACACGTGAAAGAAATAATCTGTATATGTCCAGATTCAAACATGAATTTGCGAAAAAATGCATTAGACACAACATAGTAGAGACAGTTAACAATACACCAAGTATTATCATTAGTAAAATTTACACCCACAGTCTATATGGTTTTTTAACATACACAAAAACGTTTTTATTTTAAATTATGAATCCACTTGTCATATTCATAATTGCTTTATTTGTAATTCGTAATACATATTATAATGTATACCGAAGTATCCGTATGTACGTCAATGTGATATAATCAGTCCTTGTATTATGTATGCATGTTGACACATTGAGTAATTATCAACTATAAAAACAAGTTATATGCTATTCTGATTTGTCATGTAAATGTTATTGTTGTTTATATTTATGGGGTGGCTCCTGTGCTAGCGATATTATATATCTTAATGGGAGTCTCCCGACCTTATCTATTACTTGCGTTATTCGTTGTATATGTATCGTATTTATAGGTCAAATAAATTTATTCTGACTTCTGACTTCTGACTGACTTCTGACTAACATAAAAAACAAGGGCAAGCGACATTCTGTCTAGAACATACGAAAAGAAAACTTTCCCTAAATGCATTATATATAACGACGAAATTATAACAAACAAGACGGCTATTGCAAACTCATTTAATACCTTTTTTTTACAAATATTTGCTGAAATTTAGCCAAACAAATAAATAATCCTATAAATAGAAATTACAGATACTGTGTGAATGAGCAGTATACCAATTCACTCAGTTTTGAACGTATGGACGAAGAAACTATATATAAAACAACAGATAACATGCAACCAAAAACAAACTGTGGGTATGACGGTATTTCGTCACGTTTACTAAAATTAATTCAACCCGCAGTAATAAAATCAGTAACACTAATTACAAATCAAATACCAGCTTTATCTTCCCTGATAAACTTAAAATCGCTAAAGTAATTCAAATTTTTTAAAAGGTGACGATACCCAATTAAGCAATTACCAATATTACTCTTATCAGTTATATCAAAAGTAGTTGAAAAGATAATTTACAACCAGCTAAATTCATTTTTAAAACGCCAAATCTCTTGTTCGAAAACCAATATGGATTTAGAACGGAACATAGCACTAAATTTGCTGCCCTTGAATTAACCGATAGGATAATGACACACATTGATAGAAATGAAATTCCTATAAATATTTATCTGGACCTTTCCAAAGCTTTCGATATCCAGTTTCATAACATATTACTAGATAAATTCGTGTATAACTAACTTCCTGTTTACTTTCAAAATTTGCCGCTTCATCAGAACAACAGCATTCACAATCTCAACACACGTGGACAATACAATATACATACAATCAGTGTACAACACGAATTTGCGAAACAAAGTCTCAGATACACCTTGTCGCATACTATCAATAATGCACCTGATTTAATAACTAGTAAAATCTACATTCACAGCATACACGGGTTTGCAATGTATGTTAAACATCATTATTTGCAGACTTGTTTACCTGTATGTACATTTCGAAAGTGTTACATTTGTCATGATGTACCTCTTTGGATGAATAGCCAATCGTCCCAAATCATGTATAATGTCACGTTCTAAGCTTTGTCTGACTTATTCTGTTAACCGATTTATGTTGCAATTTTTTATGCACCAGGATTTTTCATAAATATAACTGGTGGCTCCCGTGAGAGCGACTTTTTTGCCTTAGTGGGAGTCTCCCTGATTCACATATGATAATTTGTATACCATGTGATTACTATATTTATGCTTTTACATACTCACTTATTGAGTGATATTAAAAATAGATAAGCGAAAAATGAACAACTCGGGACATGTCCAAAATCACTCAATTCAGCGGTCGCTAGAAAACTTACGGTTCATCCGATCCCAAAAATCTTGGTACCGTTTGAAAGATTACACCTTCTGTTATTCTAACACCGATAATAATTCTTACAAGAACTTTGACACATATTTGCAATCATGTTGTTTGCGGTCTTTTACACACCAGCGAACCAACTTGTTTCGTCGACTGTCTGTCAGGACCAGCGGAAACTCTCTGACTGATTTAAGTTGTTATGATAAATTGTACAACTCCTTCATATATCGATATTCTAGTGATATTATGTGATATATACACGTTACTTTCTGTAGCTGAATACAATATATGTTTGCTATGCATGTTTATTTGTGTAGATTATCCCCCGTTGGTTGCATTCGATATAATTATTCTGAAAACAAGCCCAAGCTCGGCGAAACCTAGTCGACTTGTAGGCCCATTCGCATTCGTTGTTTTGAATAAAATTCGATTCATGTGGAACCGTAAGATAACTGCTTGTTGCTCTAAGATGACTAGTGTTTGTATTACGTCGGAATATTGCACAATAACTCATTCTGACGCTCGTTTCGACCCAAAAGCTATACTTGTAAACATGCTCTGAATGCATGGAAAGGGTCGGCCTGATGCGAGTGTGTGTCATAAGTGACGTCACATCTCGGCATCCAGAAAAGCGCGCCAAACATATGCATATTCGAAAATGTCTGGATGCACAGCATAAAATGTGGAATTTCTAATTGATTGATTTTTAAAAATTTGTTTGGCTTGGTGGACGTGGAAATAGATAGCAAGATGTAATATAACATGAATTCAAGCAATAGATGTTTTTATTCCCTTTAAATGAGTAAAGTTACCAGGAACATTTTTGAATAGCGCCGTTAAGATTTCAGAGACTGGATTCACGACGACACAACCGTACCGGTTTGATATACTAGACGTCAGTTGAGCTTAAACAAAGGAGATCGGGAGTCGTGCGATTCCCCGGGCGAACAACGATAGTATTAACAAATATCAAAAGACTACAACCTCGCTCGCCAGGAACACTGCGGATTACACCAGTTCCATGACAGATCGCCTTGCGAAACGCCGGGCCAACAATATCGTCGTTCGACTCGTTTTAGTTTCAGCCAACATTTGCTCATGTTGCATGTAATGTTCGGGAAGTACAAATCATTATTGTCAATATACAATGCCGTTCAGTCGCTCAAGAGAATACGGTCACACAGATGTTTCTATTTTGGGACTCCGAGGGCTTCGCCTTTGTATTGGTGCGCGGTTGTGGTGGGTGTATGCACTGTTCTCACGGGTGGAACAGACGCGACCGGCGGAGTGAATTACTTCAGCTAACGTACATTCATTGCGTTCGATATCTGCCAGGGATTTTGGAAGGGTTAAAAAAGGGGGTTTCGAGCTCTCCCAACTCACCGCCATTAGGTGATCAAATGCACACTTCGAGTCACACAAACAAACACTAGTACGTATGCGTAACTAGAACAGTGTTTTAATAAGAGAACACAAAACTGCAACTCACAACAGGAAGTATCCAAACATACGAGGCCGTGACCCGGAAACTAGGGGTCACGACAATATTACCATTGAACAACAATCATGGAATAGTAACTAATAGCCATTGGCGTGACTTCATTCTTCTCATAATTATGTATGCTACTATGAGATAGCTATCATATAGACATACAATAATGATTATAGAGATAAAGGTTCATGAGATGAAGTCTTTCAGATACTCAGGAGGCTTCCGAGTTCTTGTAGAGCGTCTCGGAGGTTCCTCGGGCGGACAGCTATGTTGATCTGGCTCGTATGACATTGTCGATTCGTTGTTGACTGTCGCCGTTTCTTGTCGATGAGACTCGGCTGTTGATGGTTCTACGGGCTGAGCTGCTGTGACTGGAGGGTACGAGAGTTGAACTGGTACGTCTGGAGGTTTCTCTGGAGGAGCTGGGTCATCTGCGGGTGTTAGTTCGTCATACTGGTACGACACTGGAAGATCGTGGGTAGCTTCAGCTGCCACCTTGTAGCACTCTGTTCGCTTCACTCTGTATGACGTGGCACGCAACTGGTTACCGGCGAACTTGCTGATGTTGATCCATTCTCCTTCTGTGCTCACTACGAGATACCGACACCTGGAGCGTAGTTTACTCTTGTCTGAGTACAAGTACACGATGTCGCCAATGTCGATATGTTGGGGTCTGGGTACTGAACCGCGAGGATACTTCGATATTTGACTGTGTTCGTGGTTAGCGTTGCGCGAGGCATGCTGTTGTTGAATGATGCTATAGTCGTTCAGCGGTAATTGTTCGTTGGTGAATTGGTCGTTGGTGAATTGGTCACGCTGGGTCCACAGCTCACGAGCTGACATTCCTCTGTTTCGTACTCGGGCGTTGAGGTTGGCAGTAGCGACAGACAGTAGCACCTGCGTGATGGCGCCGCCTGTTGGTTGTTGGTGTAAAAATTTCACCCTCGAGTTCCCGAATGGCTTTTTCGGCCACAGGGTTTTTGTTGATGTTTTTGACCCGTCCTAGTTCGATGGTGAGTCGATACTTGTTCAACAGTGCGTCGTTGACGAGAGCTGGGTCTGTGCGTATTACGGCAGGAGTTCCATCAAGCGGTCGGAGGCCGATGCAGAGTTGAATGATGGAGTCCCGTAACGTGTCGCGTCGTTCGTCGTTGACGAAGCATGTTACCGTGTATGATGTTACACACTCGCGTAGCACCAAGATCAGTTGTCTTTCTCGTTTGATGATGTCGGCTGCATATGAGATACCCACTACTTCTGGGGGATCGTTGGTAGATTGCGCGATAGTTAGGTTTGGGGTGTTCCGTAACGACGTACAGTGATGACAGCTGCGCGAGGTGGACTCGACAGACTTGTCGAGGTCGAGAGCGAATACATAGCGATGCATGACTTGCTTTAGCTGGTACGAAGACGGGTGATCCAGTTGGATGTGCAGGGCCGTTACTAGTCCGTCTAGGACTTTTCGCGGTACGATGATGCACTCTCGTGTAGGACTCAGTGGGTCGTTACGTTGTACGACCAGTAGACCGTCACGAGCGATTGATGCGACGTTAAGGTATCTTTTGACGTCTTTCGCGTTTGTCACCTTTTTGGATGGTCGTGTTCCTTGTGTAAGGTGTGAATGAGTCCTTCGCAAGTCTTGGCAGTCTGCTTGAATGCCGAGCCATGCTGAACGATTGGTGAACGGAAGTCGAGCTTTCCCAGATGTTATGTCGTCTGTTGTAACGCGTTGCATCACGACTGACTCTTCAGTCTGTCGTATATAGGAGCACACTTGGCACTGTTGTTCCCGGCATGTGGGTGCGTTGCGACTCGCGAAGTCTGATGGAACATTAGCTGAACCGGCGAGATGGCGAATAGTTGCCTGGTACCGACTGACGACTGATAGGAATGTCGATACGCGCGGGCTGACGGAGAATTCACCGCGACAAAGCTTCTCGTGGGCTTGTACGCAAGGCTTGCTGTCTGTGAGTATCGCTGTGTTGTGCGCTGACTGTACGATATACGGGCTGAAATGTCTGATAGCGGCTGCGATGGATAGTGCTTCTACTTCGCATGGCAACCAGGAGATCTGTCGTCCGCGGAGTTTTGCGCTGAAGAATCCGGCCAGCATCAATTTGCCATTGCGCATCACGTACAAGGTGGCTCCTAGACCGCACTGTTTGACAGCGCCGTCCGTCACTAGCCATAGTTCGTCACTTGGCCGAGGTAATGTGATAGCCTTGTTAGTCTGAAGACTGGTTTGTGCGTGTTTGAAGGCTTCTCTTAATGCATCGGTCCATGTGACGCGATCACTTGACTGTTTGCCACCCGTTACTTCGTCGAACGGGGCAAGCAAGGCGGAGCATCCTGGTATGACGCGTGCTAGCATTTTGTAGGCTCCGACGAATGCTCGCATCGCTTTGACTGTGAGTGGAGCGTCGCAGCTGGCTAGGGTGGCGATGCGATGTTGGCTTGCATGGATGGAGCCGAGGTTCCACACCCAGCCAAGTATCGTGGTCGTAGTAGGGCACATCGTTGTTTTGGCAGCGGACAGGCGCAACCCGCTGTTGGCGAAGCTTTGGAGCAATCGTCTTACGTTCTGTTGGAGTTCGGCGATGGTGTTTCCTCCACAATATATATCGTCTGCCAGTTTGGCGACGACACCTTCTTCGAGTAGATCTCCCAGTACGCGGCACAACAGCTCTTCGAGTGCGGTTTCGGACCCGGGCATGCCCATCGCTGAGCGAGCGTATACGCGTACACCGCGGAACGGAGTGACTACTCCGCAGTACTTCATTGATTCACGCGATAGAGGGATTTGGTAGAACGCATTGGACATATCGGTAGTCGCTATGTACCTCCATTGTGCGATTTTTCGTAGGGTGTTGTCGACATCAGGCATCAATGAAGGCTGCGGCTTGCTATAGCGGCCTACGTCAGTGAAGGCAGTGACGAGTCGGTGTCCTCCGCTTTGCTTCTTTATCAGGAATGACGGGTTGAGGTACTCGACGTTGACCGGTACATCCTCAGGCCGGACGAACACGCCCATCGTCTCGAGTTCATCGAACTTGTTTTGGAGTTCTACGAGCTGGTTTCGTGCGTATTGGGGTAGGCGTCCTTTACGTTGGGGCGGTTGTACTGGGCCCATGTTGACAACAGCTTTGAATGGTCCCACGTGACCATTGTATCCACTGTAGCTTGGGTCGAATACGTCGTCATACTCTTCCACGATCGATCGGAATGCCGCTCGTTCGTCGGGGGAGAGCGCGTGATCAGGATCGATGGTGACCGCTGTTGAGTGTTTGATGGCAGTAGCATTCGAGCTGCGTGTGCGTATGCTTACGGCTACGCTGGTGCATTGACTGTCTGGTATGGATGTTGCCTTGTCGGGTACGAACACTTCTCTGATTTGGCAAAAGTGTTCGTTTCTTTTCAGTGTGCGAGTGGAGTTCGTGAGATTTGGTATGCGCAATACACCTTCTACGCTGGTGATTAGTGAAGGTTGTGGCCACACATCGTTCTCGTGTACTCCTTTGTTGCCGGTGGTATCGTGACGTGGTTCCAGAGCGAATGTGGCGTCTGCGATATACGCGTCTGAAGGCAGGTCGACTTCCACGAAGTCGCCTGGCCACACAGTGATGTTGGTTGGTGGTGCTCGCAGTATGTGGGCACGGCGGACTGCATGCCTGTTGAGGGCCCTCTGTGTTGTACCATATGTGTACGTGGTGCCATCTGCGAGGGTGATGGTTCGTTTGGCGGGACGGATGGTAATGTCGTTGACTTCCATAAATGGTGTCCCGGCCAGCATCTCGACATCCAGATTCTGTACCACTAGTCCACAGAACTGGAATGATTTATTTTTGCGGGCGAGTGATATGGTAATTTCGCCAACTATGGTTAGAGGCGATGATCCGTCAGCTTGGTGAGCCGATTGGGAAGAGTTCTTGATAGTACACCCCAATCTCACTGCCGTGTCATGACGGATCATATTGCCCGTTGCACCACTATCGATCGTCACTCGAACGGCGTGATGGTCGTGGAACGCGTCGAGGTAAGGCGATTGTCGTACATCGATACGTTGCACGGTAGTGGTGTTCGTCATAAACTTCGTAGGTATCGTCGTCGCCTTCATCGACTCCGTCGATGATATCACTGACTTGTCGTACCTTAGCCATGTAGCGGCGATCTTGTTCCGGAAGGTACGAGCACTCGCTGAGGAAGTGGTGTACATCACTGCGGCCTGCTTGTTTGCAAAGAGGGCAAGTCTTCACGCTCGTGGGACGCCTAGGGTTGTTAGATGGTGCCGGTTGTCGTCTTGAGAACGCTGGTCTTTGTCCGCGTAAGTTAGGCCTAGTCTCGGTGCGCATAACCTTTGCGGTGTCAGCAGACGCAATCTCGTCTAGTAGTGATTCGAGTGCCTGTGATATTTCTGGCTTGATCGATGCTAGTGTTCTTGACCTCAGCTCTGTGCCATATCGTTGCTTTATGAGCTTAGGCAGTGCGGGGTTGATAAGTCGTAACCAGGTCAGTACTACCATGTTCTCTAGGGAAGGAGACATTTCTTCGTCAACGTGTATGACGTCACCGTGGTGCAGAATGACACTTCCCTCTTGTAGCATGTTGTCTTCAACGAAGGCCACTAGGCGCTGATACAAGTCTTCGGGGCGTTCGTCAGCTTGTAGGTGGATATCAGCAAAGTCCAGGAAATGGGCCCCTGTAGACTGGAACCCATAGTGCAGTCGGATAGTTTGCCAGATACCGGATAAACTGGTTGAGTTTTTGGCGATCGTGTTGCGCGATATGACTGGGCAATAGTTCGCTATTTGGCCTAACATTAGATCGAGCATGTAGGCTTGCTGAATGGCTGTATGATCATTCTCGTCGGTGAAGCCGCGGTTTGGATGTGCTGCACATCGCTTCTCCCATTTAGCGTCAGTGGCGATAAACTGGGCGAAGTTTGGGTCGAGTGAGAGGGTGTAGACGAGGTTCTGGCGCCAGTTCTCAAATGTGTTGACCGTTTCCGTTTTTGTGAGGCACCACTGTCTTCGGTGCGCGTTGCATGTTGTTAGCCATGTTGTTACCACACCTGCTAGTGATACAGAGCCGTTTCGGCTAGCTGTTTGCGCCGTGAGGTCGGCGGACTGTCAATGTGTATCTGCTTTTATTGCGCCCGTTTTGGTGAGCGGGTTCGTTGTGAGCGCTGCCACCACGCCATTAGGTGATCAAATGCACACTTCGAGTCACACAAACAAACACTAGTACGTATGCGTAACTAGAACAGTGTTTTAATAAGAGAACACAAAACTGCAACTCACAACAGGAAGTATCCAAACATGCGAGGCCGTGACCCGGAAACTAGGGGTCACGACAATATTACCATTGAACAACAATCATGGAATAGTAACTAATAGCCATTGGCGCAGACCATTAAAAGATGGTGACACATGCATATGTGTGTAACTGAAACTATGTGCGCATGCGTGTGTGAGCGTGTGTACGTGTATGTGCACATGCGTGTGTGAGCGTGTGTACGTGTATGTGCACATGCGTGTGTGAGCGTGTGTACGTGTATGTGCACTGAAACAACCAGTTTTATAAAAGAATGAAAAAGTTAAACCACGTACTCTTTGGAAGCTTGCAAATAGAGTAACATTTGATCACAATCATAGGTGTCTCATTTGAGACTTAAATTATAGAAAACTTACATCGGCAATAAACCAACACATATACTGGTAATGCACATGTGTTAATAATGTCACACCATAACTTCGTTTTAAGACAAAAACCAATAATCTAGGATAATGTGGTGCAATTTATGCACGCATGTTATAAGTGGTAGTGGAAAGTGTTGTAATTTCTCATTTTCGGTATCCATTATCTCAGACCGAGATGGACAATGATTGGGTGAGGAAGGCTTAACAACAAGAGCTTGGAGAATTACAGAAAAGAAAGACCAAAATAGAGATGTAGATGTAATGTCAACAAGACAAGAAAAGAGAATGTCAGCGTGGAAGTCAAGTAATGAAGATGGAAACGGATTAAATATGTTCTCAGAAAAAGATAGTTACCATCTGATAGTAGTAACTTGGATGCCAAAAGGTCTCCCTAAGACAACCTGGCATACAACATTTGAGAAGGAAAGACAAAAGTCGGGTGAGAAACATGGAAAGACACCAAACGGGTAGCCAACGACAGAACAAACTAGACATTTATGGGCAACGAGACTCAAAAGAGTATAGCTAAGAGGATAGTTTCAATAGAACTCACAACAAGGAAGAAATGAACCGCTGAGAATAACAGAGAGTAGCAGAACGTGGTCAGTGCACACGAATTGCCAAGAGGGCTAAACATGCCTAACCCCTTCCCGCAAACATGCAAGCCTGAAGAAGGCACTTTCAATATCACCTTAACGATGTCACTTTTTGGTCACTTTGTTATTTTACTTATAATTTTATTTTGACACACTGATTGAAGAGAAAACAAGATGGCGGGCGTTGTTGTTGCCCTGGTGAAGGCTCCTCAACAGAACACAATTTCTACTCTGTTGAATGGTGATTACCAACCCGGACAGATGTATTAAAACCGTAAAGGTACATGGAGCTGTTGCATGTTTAAACCACAAGAAATGTACATGAGAATTAAGGTACATTTTGAGTTTTATATTGTGTGCACTCGACCGGAACATCTACCACTGAACATGTGCTAATGCTGGGTGCAACTGTACCTACTGGATCTAACAAAATTGCGTAATACCCCTCCACTCAGACAGACCGTGGTGTAAACATGACAACTACACGTGGTAGTGGAAGCAAGCGTGGGTCGTCATCTGGTGGCTCAATAGCCATTGACAAAGAAGACTGGCATGTTGGCTGCTCTTGGCAGTAAAGAAGTGATTGATAAACTTCAAGCTGCAGTAGTCAATGATTTACGTAAAGAAGTTGCTTACCTGAGATGTGTCATCGAAAAGAAAGATGCGGCAATCGAAAAACTTACAAAACGGGTCGATGACTTGGAAATTGCACTAGATGATCACGAACAATATTCACGGAGAAATTCACTGAGGCTTTTCGGCTTTGTGGAGAATGAAAGCGAGCTAAACGCACAGCAGATGCGTTAAACGAATCTATGCATCCTAAACTGAGTCCGCCCCTCCGGCTGGAGGAGATTGACCAAATCCATCGAGTCGGACCCAGGGACAAGCCATTGAGATCAGTGCTTGTAAAATTCGCAACTTACGCAAGTCGCCGAAGAATATACAAGGCCAGGGTAGGGTTGAATCCCAACCCCCGTAGACCCCTATGGGACGAAACACCAGACAAATCACGCACAGACCAGACAGGCTCAGTTGGCAAGTCAGCTGAAGGCACCAGGACTCAGGTCCTCTTCCTTAACGAGGATGTGACGCAGATCAGGGCCAAAGAGGAAGAAACTGATCAATGACTGTTGGTCGTCAGGCGGAACTATCCTTATTAAGAACAATGTCAACAAAGTTATCGTTGTCAAATCTGTCAATGAACTAAACGACAATACCAAATAAGGTATGGAATTAACACAGCTCCAGTGCTTTTGTACTTGTATACACTAAGCTATGACTGTATACAGTAAGTTATGACTGTATACACTAAGCTACGACTGTATACACTAAGCTATGACTGTATACAGTAAGTTCACCAAATACTATATTATACTGCTATGTTTTTGTTTTTGCACAATTTGTTTCTTTCCACAGTGCTTACATGGATTATATGTTTATGTTTCTTCAAGCATAGTTAAATGATGCCTATACATTGTTATATCTGTAAGAAGTATGCTAACAAGAATACTTCCTTAAATTGTATTTTATGTTCTTGTGCTTACCATGCTAAATGTGTACCTTATTTGCAAACTAATGATGTGAAGCTGGTTAATAACTGGCATTGCACTAAATGCATGTCTTCTATTCTGCCATTTAATCACTTTGAAAAAAACTATGATTTTCTCAATGCCATCGCTAATGACTGGTTTGATCTTACTAGTATATCGTTTTGTGAGTTACAAAATAAGTTACTTAATCCTTTTGATTTAAATAATAATAGTCATAATTTGCCTATGTATAATAATGATCCAGATCTACAATATTTTAATAATGTGTATGCAACTGTACTAAATAACTGTGACTATTTTGTTGAAGACACTTTTATTAAGAAATGTTCTCAATTGTCATAAATGAACAACACGTTTTCCTTACTGCACACTAATATTTGAAGTATTGGCAAGCATTTCCCTGAATTAGACCAATATCTCCAGGTGCTAGATCATAAGTTTTCTGTTATTGGTGTTAGTGAAACATGGTGTCAAGACTACAATGTCAACTGTTGTGCATTACCAGGATACAAAGCAGAACATATTTATAGGCATACTAAAACAGGTGGCGGTGTCGCATTGTATGTTAAAGATAATATTGCATACCACACTAGATTAGACATTACTAAATTAAATGAATTCATAGAATGTCAGTTCATAGAGATTCATAAAGATAGTACTGCATATGGTAAAGATATTGTAGTTGGTGTCATATACAGACCACCGAACAATGATATAAATACCTTTATTGATGAAGTGTCTAATATACTAGACATTCTCAACAATGAAGACAAATTATGTTATATCATGGGAGACTTTAATATTAATCTTTTTAATTAAGAAGAACATGTACCAACATGCAATTTTTTAAACCTGATGTTTTTGCATTCTTATATTCCATTAATAAATAAACCAACACGAGTAACTAATCAATCAGCAACATTGATTAATAACATTTTCACAAATAACCATAAAAACATGTTCCAAGGCATTATGTACACAGACGTATCTGACCACTTCCCAGTATTTCTCATTGATAATAATTGTAAATTAACCAATTATTCTAAATATATAACAAACAGAAACTTTGCGAGGGCAATCATAAATTTTTTTTATAATAACATGCAGAACATTGATTGGGAAATTATAACATCCATAAATAACAGCCTACTCAATATTTTATAAACTACTACTTCGAGAATATAATGATTGCTTTCCATTAAAAACAGTCAAACTTAATTACAAGAATAAGAAACCATGGCTAACTACTGGTTTAAAAAACTCAATAAAAGAGAAGAATAGACTATACATTAAATATATAAGACAAAATACAATATATAATGAAACTAAATAAAAAGTTTATAAAAGTAAATTGAATGGCTTACTACGGAAATTTGAACGTGAACATTATGCAACTCTCTTTGAAGAAAATAAACATAACCTTAAAAAGTCTTGGTCCCTATTAAAAGAAATAAGAAACATGAAACCATAACACAGACAAAATTCATTATTAACAAAGTTGAAACATCAGATAAAAAACATATAAGTGAAAGTTTTAATAATTTCTATATAAATGTTGGTTCTAACCTAGCAAAAAACATACCACAGAACCAAACAGACCCTATGTCATACATAAAAAACAGTAATATGAAAACAATATATCTTGAATCGGTAACTGAAAATGAGGTATCAGTAATACTAAACTCTCTCAAAGCATCGTCTCCAAGATGGGATGACATTTCCTCTAAAGTAATAAAACAAACATAATAGTTTTATTAAACCATTGACATACTTATATAACGTATCTATAAATACTGGAATATTCCCAGATGAACTAAAAATAGCAAAGGTAATACCTATTTATAAAGCCAAAGAAAAAACTTATTAACTACTGGCCAATTTCAATATTACCTACTTTTTCTAAAATATTGGAAAGACTAATGTATAACAGATTGTCAAATTTTATTAATAAGCATAATATTTTGTATAAATATCAGTTTGGTTTTCGAAAAAATCACTCTACTAACATGGCACTTATAACCATTGTAGACAAAATATCAGAAGCCTTACAAAACAAAAAATTTGTGCTAGGAGTGTTCTTAGATTTATCTAAAGCATTCGATACAGTTGACCATGACATACTCTGTCAGAAACTCCAATGTTATGGTGTCTGTGGCCTAGCCAATGATTGGATTAAAAGTTATTTATTTAATAGAAGTCAATATGTGTACTACAATGACACGAAGCAAACTATTACTTGTGGTGTACCGCAAGGTTCCATCCTGGGGCCATTGCTTTTTCTATTATATATCAATGATATTGCTAGTGTCTCGGATATTCTTTTTTCTATATTATTTGCAGATGACACTAGTCTGTTTATAAATGGTGATCATTTGGATGATATAACTAACAAAATTAACGTTGAATTAAAAAAAATTATAATTTGGCTAAATGCCAACAAACTATCTTTAAACATTAATAAGACCCAATACATGATATCTAAAACACCTAACAGAAAACATACAAAACCAACAACACTTAAAATTAATAATAATGCTATTAAACTAGTATCTTCTACGACATTTCTTGGTGTGACTATTGATAGCAAACTCAACTGGGCTGAACACATTAACAAAGTTAAATGTAAAATTTCTAAAGGTGTTGGCATTCTCAACAAAGCCAGAATATTAGTAACTAGATCATGTTTGGTCACCTTGTATTACTCATTTTTATTCCCTCACTTGACGTATTGTATTGAAGTATGGGGAGGTGCAATTTATTTTACACAATGATGTTAATATATAACATAATTTTCAATCACGATTATATATTGTACAACTGCACGCTGTTTTTGTTTTCAATATAATGATATTTACATTGAAATATACCAAACGGAGTATAACATTATTTAATGTTCTTCCCTTGGTGTGCTCATTATGTTATTATTAGATATGATTTGTCTTAATTTGATTTGTATTGTATGTATTGTATTGTAATGAGTTACAATAAATTTGATTTGAATTTGTCTGAAATAAAAACATTATTATTGTTATTTATGTTTAAAAAATAAATTAAGGTATCATGTTTGGCACATTCATGTTAATGTACTGCCCTCACCTTCTGGATCACAAATGCATTGCCAGGTTTGAACATCTTTTCAACTGTCTGGTATTCTGCACAACCTGTCTGCAGCTGCACTAGCTTAGAGTACTCATCAGCTTTCATCTCAGTCCAGAGAACAGGCGGCTCAAAGTAGTCTTGCAGCACACCACTGAATTCCTAGTTCGGGAGAACAAAATGGGATAAAATATGATCTTCAGGAAAACACCACAAAAATATATTCATCAACCAAAATATGCCATGAATGTGATGCATATCACTTTTGGTAGATTATTCATGTGCAATTTAAAAGTTTGAATGCAAGTTTTGAAGGGTATTGCATTTCTTCATTTTCTCTTGCAATAGGTCTCTCTTACTTCAGCATTCAGAGTTTGTCTAGATAAAATAAGTTGGAAAGATGACACAAATACATATTCCAGGCTTAATTAATACTGCGGGGCACGTTGTTGTTTGGACAAGGAGTGTCGGGAGAGTTTAAAGTAAATGTTGGCCTAAGGCAGGGGAGCGCTCTGAATCCACTGTTGTTTATTGCAGTGGTGGAACTGATAAGCAGAAAGACTGGTACGAGGTATATCTTTTGGAAGCTACTGTATGCAGACGATCTGGCAGTGGTAGCAGATGGGGAAGTAGATCTCCAAGAACAACTGACAGAGTGGAAGGATATGTTCAGCAGACATGAACTGTTAGTCTGGAAAAGACAGAGGTACTGGTGTGGCAGCAAAACAAAGAACTGGAAATACCCCTGGAGGGGAATTAACTAAAATAAAGAGACAGTTTTGTATACCTGGTGGAGTGATATGTGGAGATGGTAACGCAGACACAGAAATTCGTAGGAGGATAAAGGCAGGGTCAAACACTTGGAGGAAAGTTGAAGGTGTGATGGGAGACAGGCGCATATCACGTAAACTCAAAGGAAAGGTGCTCTGCTCATGTGTTACCCCGGAATACCTGTATGACCTAGAGACAATGGCACTGACAGAGAAACAACAAGAGAGGGGGCAGGTTTGTGAAAACAACTGGGTAAGAAGAATTGCAGGAGTGAAGAGAACTGACAAGCAGAGAATGGAGGAATTGAGGGAGGAGGTTGGAGTAAAAGAAAGCCTTAAGAAGAAGCTGGTGAGGAGTCGACTGAAGTGGGTTGGGCATGTGGAGAGAATGGGAGGAGAAAGACAGCAGATACCCAGAGAATGGAGGGGAAAAGGAGATGAAGATGACCTAGACTGTGATGGGAGGACTGTGTAAAAAGAGACTTGGAAGGATTGGGAGGGGAATGGAGAATGAGAGCAATAGATAGAGAGGAATGGAGACAGTTGGTGGAGAGAGCAGTGCAAGATCAGTGAGGGAAAAGAAGAAAAAGATAACTGAAATCAAGGAATGGAATTGAGGCCAGCCTCATCCCTGATGGCAGGGAATCAAGAAGAGAACAACATCTGTTTCTGGCACAACATCCTGAAGGATGGTTTGAGCCAGTGGTGTTTGTTCCACTTTGGGCCTGTCCCTTTCATGGTTTTGATAATAAATTACACTGGGTGACCGCTCAGGGAAGGGGAGTCAAGCCCTTTCACAGGTTGTGAGTCTGTGGAGTACCTAATTCTTATTAGCATAGCAAACACGTGTGTATCTTCTCAACAAGTCTTCATCAGTATAACATACGTCCTGGTATAACGACGTCATCATTAACATACTGAAGCTAATAGCAGGGTTGAGTACTTGTACTTAAGTACATTTTTCCAGTACTTCTACTTGTACTTGGGTTTTTGAAGTGACAAGTACTTGTACATGGTCAATTGTACTTGCCAAAATATCAAGTACATTTCAAGTACTGTACATGACTTAAGTACTTAGTATACAACACAGTATTTCTCTATTGTTTTCCCCAGTGACAGACACTTTTGAATGGCCATCCTGATTTATATCTACAATTAATGATGTTTTCAAAATAGTTAATAACTAGAACCTGAATGATATAATTATTGTTGATCACTGCCACTGTGTTGAACTTGGATGGATGTAATGTACTTGTACTAGGAATTGTACTTGATACGTTTATGTTTTGAATACTTGAACTTGACCTAATGTATTTGTACTTGATCAATTGTACTTGACGCCAACTTAGCTGAAGTGGTTCCCCTCGTTTTGGTTGATCGTTGAAAGGAATTGCACCCATAAAGCAATAATGATGACACAAACAAAAGTCTCTATGGGTATTTGTAAATGTTGGATATGTCAATATAAATGCATCAAATAAAACGAACTACACTGAAGAATGTTAAGTTGTTTTATGTTATAACCATATCATAGCATTCACTTGCCTGCATCAATGAACGATTCTTGAGATTCATCACAAATCGTACGTCTTTCAGTGTTGTGCTTTTGTACTGATGACTGAATTTGAGGAGTCCATCGAACATGATCTTAGCAACGAAATGAGGAGGGATTTGTAGGTCGTCGATGCCAATTGCAGGGAAAGCAACATATGTCAACTTCTTCTCGTGAACAGCCTTGAAACTGTTGGTCAGGAACTCTCCCAATACCTACAGTAATACCAAACCAAACCACTTGTCTCAGTGAAGTACAGATCATGTTATTGAGGGAATACATGGTTCATTGACTAGTCTGAGCCATTATGTAAATTAGCTTTTTGTGCTATACCAGATAAAAAGTGTTTTTTTATGTAGACAATGTTGTCCTGTATCAGAAATCCACCTCTGGCTAGGTTTATGCTACTTTGGCTGTCATTTTAAAATGCCTGCCAAAATCATAATATGCTAGACTAAGTCATGTAAAATGGTGATCTTGATGGCTAGACCCACATATTAGAGGACATGGTATTTGATTATTACAAGATTAACTTGCTTACATTAATGGTCGCCATCTTTGATTTCAAGATGGCTGCCATATATACTACTTCCTGCTTTTTCTCATATATCTCCTTCTAATAATAATATATTTTATTTGGTATAGCGCCACATCCAGTATTGTTTGTGGCGCTTCACAACATATTAAAATGCATAAAAATGGTAGAATTGCAATAAATATGTATATGTATATTAATTTAAAATAACTATTAGTGGTAAAGAATAAAATAAATAAATACATACATATTTAATAATGTACAATTTCTAAATAAAGAAGTAATTACACTGTAAATAGCAGTTATTCATCAAAATTAAATAATATTAATAATAATCAATATAGCACAATAACTATATAAAATGATACTAATAAATAAATATCTTCTAGACCACACAGATGCTGCAATATGTCAGCGAAGGACAACAGCCTTGAGAACCCCGGATCAGTTGAGGGCAGTTTGCATAACTTACAAAACTCGAAATCTAACTGATTATAAAAACAGGTATTATAGGCCTTTTAACAAACTGTAGTATCATGGATCCTTCATAGGGTTGCAGATGTCAGCCAGCCCAAACCACAAACAGCTTTGCTGCCATATCATCACTGTCAGGCATCGTGCATTATCATCCAGAAATAGTGCATTCATTTCCCAAGCTATTGAACCACGTCTAGTTCTGAGAGCGGCTCAACATGCAATAAAATTACAGATACCATTTTAATAACATATTATAGATATATCTGTATTAGGTACCGTTATGACATAATCTGCACATCATAACTTGCAAACTTTTTTTAATAGCGACATTCAATTCAATAACACATCACACCACTAAGTAACTACAGTGTACGCCTGTTCACATTCTGGTATATTTAATTTAGATTGTGAATTATATTAGATACCTGCACTGGTACACTGACCTGTTTACATTTATCAAATCCATCAGTCCAGTGACAGCAAGCTCCGTGAACGACGTACTGACACTGTAGCTGACCACCAGATGTCACCACTACTTGACCGAACTTGATTCCATTGGATGCCGCGCTATCACACTGTTCCTGAAGTGTTTTCCCAGCCTTCTTAAGCAAAGCTCTGGATGAGGTGTCACGATGCAACTGAAGCTTGGTACCAGCCAAGTGGACAATGGCATCAACCTGAAATAGCAAAAGTAAGTTCTTATATAGCGCGGTATCCAGTCGTTAGGACTGCTCAGAACACTTTACCTTTCACTCCCAGGCAGACCTGTTCAGACTGCTGAAAGGGCTTTACACTCTGGCACACACGTTGAATTGAATACCATCTCAACTTCTCTGGGAAGCTCTCAGAAATGCTGCAATTACTGTGCGACGACTATTCATACACATACATCCACTACAGCCTGTAGTTAGGTACTCATTCATATAGTTGAGTGAACTTCAGCAATGTGCAGTGAAATACTACTCGAAACGATACCACGAGGATTCGAAGCAGAAATCTCTCGATTGAGTGTATGATCCTCTAATCACTGTGCTACAGCGCCCCACACATAACACATGAAAGCTTAATTATTTGCAGCAATTACTTATCCTGGGAGATATTAACTGTTAAATTGTTCATACTAGCAATAAAATGGATAACTATTTGGTTCATGAGCACCTCTAAGTTATCGTCATTAGTCGGCTGGGGCTGGTGCATAGATGAGCCATGTTTACAAGCCCGTACAAGGGTTGATTGTTCATTACCGATGGAGGGTCAAGCCATTTCAACTTGCACTGTAATGAGTGCATCGAACGTATATAAGAACATACACTTTCACTTTCACTTTACCTGTTCATCAGCCAGATTGGACACACACATTGACAGCTTCAGTCCCTCAGTTGTCTCCACTATCATCGCAAAACATCGGTTGAGAAGAACCTTCTCAAATGCCTAAACAAGGACTATATCTTCAAAAGATACGACCATTTGGCAAACATAAAATCATTGTGTGAGCGGCTAAAAATGTGCAAACAACTTCATAAAACAATGAAACTGGACACACCCATCCTGCCAGTGCCAGTCGTTATTGTAACATGTAGTGTAGCTGATTACCCTACTAGTTTACACCCTCAAAGGGCTGCCGTTACATTCACTACAGTCAATGTTAGAGTATTTAAATTTGTTTAACTCATTCATTCAGTGACACCCTCTGTAGGAGAGTGCTTCGCCACTTAATTACCTCAGGTTGGAGAAAGACACTCAGGAAAGGCATAGTATATCAAAAACATGTAAATATAACTATATTTTAAAATACATCACCAACTGGTTGATCAGAGGTCAATGGTCCAAGGAAATGGATGACCACAGAAAGACGCAAGTGAATCGCAGCACCTCGGAGGAGATGCATTTACAGTGATCCAAGGTTAGCGTATTAATACATAGATATGCATAATGGATGCAGAGAAACAATATGAATGCGTGGCTTAGCATATTAATAGATATTCACCTGCACAGTTCGGTCGTCTTTCGGATACACCACAAATCGTACATCTCTCACTTGAGTTAGGGGATTTCGATGACTGAATCTGTAGAGTTCATCCAGCATCACCATGGCAGCCACCTCAGGTGGGATTGCCTGCACTCCAGTGCCTATGGCAGGGACAGCAATAGAGACGAGCTTCTTCTTGTTCACAGATGATAAACTATTGGCAATAAACTTTCCCAGTACCTATAAAAACAACAGCTACCATCACTACCAGTTGGACTACATTATGAGGTTAAAGGTATGTACAGTGATTTCATCAACTGATTTACTGGCGTGCAATAATATACAACACTGCAATCTTTATTTATAGCAAATTAGCAGCATGTGAATATGTCATGTAGCATGCACAGATATTTCAGTAACACTCCCGAACAAAAGTTGACTTTGATAATTAGATAATATGGCAAACTGTGAGTATTATATGGCCTATAGAGCTGAACCACATTTTTATGAATTTGGACTGAATCCTTTAAAAACATACTTTTTAATATTTTATCTGATGATTGCAATAAAACTAAATAAAAACATAATCTGTCATTGTGGATACCATATATTTAAATTTTTCTGTGAAATTAATTTGAGACAAATTGAGAGAAAAATGTTCGGGCAAAAACTGGAAAATTAAATGGATTCTTTAATTAGACATTTTGTCAAAAGCTATACTATCAAAATACATTAAGCAATTTAAGTAAATTAAACAATTAATATAACTGAAATTAACTTCTGCCTACACTGTACCTGTTTACACCTGTCATGTCCGTCTGCCCAACTACACACTGCTCCGTGAACTACAAACTGACATGGCAGTTGTCCACCAGATGTCACCACTATGTCACCGTGTTGGATGCCACGTGGTGCATTCCTCTTGCATTCGTCCTTGAGTGTTTTACCTCCCGCTTTTAGTATTGCTCTTGACAAGGCCTCCTGGTTCATATCAAGGGATGTATCGGTTGAGTTCCACCTGCACCTCCTTGGCACCTCCAACTGCAGCCGCCATGAGCTCACCAAAAATCTCCAATTGTACACCTATGAGGATCACCAAAACCCTCCAATTGCACACCCGTGAAGCTCATGAAAAACCTCCAATTTATGTTTTCAAGCAAGATTTCTAAGAAGTGTAGAAGTGAGGAAGGCCACTAATGAGGTGGTGACGAGATGAGAGATCGTTATACTGGGCTTCGGCGGTTGATGATAGAGCTGTAAGCAATAAATAGAACATGGTGGATGAGTGCAACCTCCCAGAGGAATACAGGGAGTCAGTTTCACTTATGAGTTGTATGACAAGTATAATAAAATCAAAAATATAAGCTGTTGGAAATTCACACAACTGGACTGAGCAGGTACGTCTAAGAACCCCTGTAGTTTGGATTGTACAGTATACACCACTGGCGTGTGAACAAAATTTATATTAGGGGAGCTGTAAACGAGAGCTTCAGCACCAGTCCACTGTCAGATCATTGCATCAGAAAATATAGTGGGTGGCTGTTGAATATTTGTTGCGGCAACATTCAAATTTTTGTATGCTCACCAGAAACCTCCAATTGTACCCCCTTGACGTTCACAACAAATTTCCTTCACCTTAAGGCTCTCAGAAAACCTTGATTTGTACCTCCAAATTCAGAGATGGGGTGATTACAATAAAAATGTAATAGATTACGATTACTATGAAGATGTACGAGTATGATTACGAGTACGATTACACAGAAAACAAATATAATTTATTACGATTATGATTACTTTAGCATGTAATCATGATTACAATCATGATTACTTTAAAGAATATGCAAATCATGTTTCTACCATGTGTGTGACCTTCTTTGAATTCAGAACTGATTATTGCTAATCAGGTTTTGTTATTATTTATTGACATCATAAACATTTTTGGAATTGAAATGAGCTGCACTTCTTAGGTCTGAAGCATTTGTAGTGAAACATCATTTGCCCAGTTGAACTGCTGGTTTAGTGGTCCTAGCTCCAGTCCCAGGTACGGTGCATACAATGACTGAGCCATTGGGGAAACAATGTGAAAAGATCAATAACTTTGTACTATTACAATAAGCAAGAGATGTGGCTTCTCTGGGGAGAGAAGGTATTAACTAGGGAAATCTAACTGAATTTGTATGCAACTGAAATGCTCAATTGTAATAGAAAAATAATAGCTCAATTACTATTACATTTATTAGATCGCTTCTGGTATAGCCATTTCTATCTGTCTAATCTATCTGCTTGCATTGTAAGTATGAACAAAAATTGTAATCATGATAAGTAACCATGATTACGATTACTTTGGCAATGTAATCGAGTACAATTACGATGATTTGGTTTTTTACCAATGTAATCGAGTACGGTTACTCAAAAAGTTGCCCACGATTACAATGAGTACGATTACCCCATTTCTGCCTCCCATTGAGGCTCACCAAAAACCCCCACATTTAGATTTATTGGGGGACAGAACCATTTGCACCCCCAGAGAAATTCCAGTGGGATAGCTGCCTCCCTTTGCCCCCCTCTTCTTGCACCTATGATGTGCATCATGTGTGGGTGGCAGTGTGTCTGGACATTTTACCTGTTGCGATGCAATCTCACCCTCGTGCAGTGACAATGTGATTCCTTCGGGTGTCATAATTTCAACGACAGGAGAAGTACCCTGGTTGGAGGCAGACGATGATCTAGTGCTGCCACCTGTTGAACAACAAATATTATACAACTAGCTGAGTTACCCGGCATTGCCCGGGGTAAAGAGGCAGTCATGTGTTTTCTAATTTAATCCACATAAGGGGACAATAAAAACTGACAGTAGGCCTTTGAAGTCATACATTTGTTTGTATTGGTAACTTGTATGTCACTGACGGCGTGAAGAAAGAGTTTGCGCTAGTTACTGATATATTGGTGACGGCGGGTATAAACGATGATTGCTGTAGTAAATGATATATTGCTGATGGCGATGGCTGCACTGGTAATGTGTGTCTTATCATAGTGCCTCGTGAAACACAACATTTCGGGTCTTGTTCCCCGTTGCCAGAATGGTTCATTTACCGACTTGTCCAACTCGTCAGACGGCAACATACATGGCTAAAACAGGACGAGGAAAGGTCGATGCCGCACTCTTTGAAAGTCTGTCCTTGTCAATAGCTCATCCATACAGCTGAGTGACTGGAGCAACGCATAGTGAACGAACTTGCCCAAGGTTCGACATCGCCGCACAGGATTCGAACTCGGGTTCTCTCGGTTGAGAGTCTGCAGCTCTAGCCACAACACCATGGTGCTACACCATTGCTCGGAGTGCAAGATGTTGACCACCACATTGTCGGAGGCCTTGGTTATTGTAACGGTATTACTCGTATGTATGTATTATATAACATACAAACAACTCTATATACTAATTAGAGTCCAGAGGTTGCTGCTAGGCAATCAGTCCATATATACCCTCCCTGCTGGGCATCAGCTGGGGTATCTTGTGACATCCCTTTTTGTTTTAATTTTTGTTTGTTTTGTTTTTAAGTTTTGGGATTCACATTTCATTAATGAGCCGTCGTGGTGGCTTAATGTCAACACGATCTCGAAGTGTCATGCGTCTTGCACTTGGCTCGTCTCGCCTCGGCATAATGCCCGGTGTCCCCTGCGGCGTGTTCGGGCGAGGACACGGCGATAACGGAATGTCAACAATAACAGCCGGTTGTCGTTGACCAGTCGGCTTGGAGATAGTTGTACGGGGCACGGAATCTCCCACGTCTGGCGTTACGTCATGAGCAACAATCACTGAGAGCGCCGATTCGTTGGTTGCCCTCAACTGTCGTCTGTTGCGCCGATAGGTGTGTCCTTCGACATCCATGGTGTAGGATCGCTGTCCTAGCGCTCGTTTACATACACCCAAACTCCACGTGTTGCATCCAGGCAGTTTCATCCGGACTGCCTGTCCAACATTTAGCTCTTTCAGCGGCTTTGAGTGGGTGTCGTAATGTCGTTGGTACTTTCGTTTTCGTTGTTCGATAACATCGCTGACATTTCTTCCTTGGATATTTGGTGCAAGCAGACTGTTTCGCGTCGGCAACTGTGTCTTAGTCCGGCAAGCCTTCTGTTGGTGTGTTGCGCCATTCCAGAATGGCTTTCAGTGGGTCGCTTCCATCCAGTTTGGCCTTCTTGAGCAAAGCTTTAGCTATTTTCACAGCGTTCTCTGCTTTCCGTTGCTTTGCGGGTAGTGCGGGCTTGATGTTATGTGCACAAAGCCCCACTCACGAGAAAATTTCGCAAATTCCTGTGACCCATACTGTGAAGCACTGTCACTGACCAGAATTGATGGAACTCTGTGATGTGCGAAGTGTGGCTGTAGAGCATTGACAACAGCCTGTGTCGTTGTCTTCTTCAGCTCGTTGATCTCAAGAAGTTACTGTAGTAGTCTACCAGTATGACAGACTGGTGTCCGTCGAGCTCAAACAAATCTGTTGCGACCTTGGCCCATGGGGCAACTCGTGTGCTTGCAGCTTCTCACGGCACTGTTCCGGTCGGTGTGCATTGCAAACGTCGCACTTGCTGATGTGGTCCTTCACCTCAGCATTCATACTGGGCCAATAGATGACTTCGCGCACCCTCCGCAGGCATCCCTCTATTCCAATATGGCCATGGTCTATCAATTTCACCATTCCCGGTCGCATCACATGGGGGATTACTAATCTGTCTCCCTTGAAGATTAATCCATCTTCAACTAACAGTTCATCTTTGAACTGCACGTACGGTTTTAGTGCTTCCTTACCGGTATTCGCTGCTGGCCACCCTGACGTGATTGCCTTCTCGAGTTCTCGCAACACTGCATCTTCCTTCGTGGCAGCATGATGTTGTCGCTGTACATCATCTCGTCTAAGTCGTCAACTTTATTATCGTATCTCGCCGAATGTCTCGTTTAGCCTGCGTGTTGTACGCTCGGCTCAACATATCTGCAACGTACATTTCCGATCCTTTCTTGTACCTCACTTCGAGTGGATACTTCTGCAGTCTGAATCTCATGCACTGCAGTCGCTTCGGTGCCATGTGTATTTTTCTCTTGAAGATAGTTCCTAGTGGCTTGTGATCAAACTCCACGTGTTCTACATCTCGACCATATATGTAGTCGTTGAACCGCTCACACGCGAACACAATCGCCAACAGTTCCTTCTCGATCTGTGCGTAGTTTTGTTCGGTATCCGTCATGGCTCTGCTTGCGTAACATATCGGCTGGTCGTCCTGCATGTGCGCAGCTCCCCGGCCTGTTTGCGACGCGTCTGCCTGGATTGTTACGTCTTTATCCACATCATAGTAACGCAGCACTGGGGCGTTACTGAGCTTCTCGTGTATCGCACACACTGCTTTGGTGTGCGACTTGTTCCACGTGAACTCGTTTTCCTTGCGAATCAATTCATGCAACGGAGCTGTGAGGTCGGTCAGTCCCTTCACGAACTTGCCTAGGTATTGCACTGTACCAATTAGGCAGCGTACTCCTACGTCGTGGGCATTGGCATCTCGATTATGGCCGCGATTTTCTTCGGGTCAGGTTTCATGCCCTCGTCTGTCAGCAGACATCCCATGTAGCTGACTTGTTTAGCTTGTAGCGTACCTTTTCCGCGTTGAGGACTAGGTTTCTCTCACGACATCTCTTGTGGAACGCATGCAGATTGACGTCATGTTCGTCGTCGTCTTTCCCCTTGATGAGAAAATCATCTGCGATTACTTCAATGTCATGTAATCCTTCGATGGTCTCATGCATCTTCCTCTGCCAGACTTCCGGTGCACTGGAAATGCCAAATGGCGTACGCTTCCATCTGTAGCATCCAAACGGCATGTTGAATGTTGTGAGTCAGCTGGATTCCTCATCCAATTCGACCTGCCAAAACACATTTTTGGCGTCTGACAGTGAAAACACGCGCACCGCTTAGTCATGTGGCAATTTCCTCTATCGTTGGCATTTGATAATGCTCTTGCTTGATAGCTTGGTTTAGATCCCGTGGATCCATGCAGATACGTAGTTTTCCTGGCTTCGACACGAGCAACAAGCTGGAAACTCAACGATGATGTCATCGTTGACCATCTCACACAGCTCATGTTTCAGCTTGTCCCTCAGAGGCACTGGTACTCGTCGAGGGACGTGTACGACAGGATTGACGTCTCTGTCAATCTTGATGTGGTACGGGCCTGGTAATTTTCCAAGTCCCTTGAAAACATCTGCATACTGGTGCTGTATGTACGCGGTGTCAAAGCTAGGCATCTTCGTTGCCTGCTTTGCATCAACGTTGTTTACGCTCGGGGTCTCCGGCGATTCCTCTAATGGCCGTATGGCGTCCATATCAATCCACTGCAGCGCACCGATGCCAACGCATGCCTGGCGGTTGAGAAGCGGTTGGCGGTGTTTACCGCTCATCACTTTGAAGTGCAGATTGTGTTTATGGCCGTTTCTGTGGACTTGAAGTGTTGTGATCCCCATCACTTTAACTTTCGTCCCTCCATACACAGTCAGTGTGTCTGTGACTCGTGTCAGATTCTGCAAGTTAGTGTCTCCTGTAGGTAACTTATAGTCACTCAGCGGCAGGGTGTTACATTGGGATCCGGTATCGCACTCGAGCTGCACCTTGTGCGACTTGATACCAAGCGTTATGTATCCAGCGTCCATCTGTCGTCCGTCCACACGGTTGACTGAGTGTCGAGTAGCTGCATCGTCTATCAGACTACTCACGCCATATTGTTCTGTCCCGATTGTTTTGATGTCTCTTCTGACTTTCAGTTTGCGACACTTTACGGCGAAGTGGTTCAGGCCCTGGCAGACTCTGCATTTCTGTCTCCAGGCTGGACATTTGCCTCTTTCATGTGTCTTTCCACAAAACGAACAGTTCACAACTGTGCTTGTTTTCGTGTACATTTTTTCTCGAGGTCTTGCGTGATCTGCCTCGCTGCCTTGCTTTGCGGACTGCCTCGTTCTTGTGTTTTTCTTCATCGAGTGCACATCTACATCACCGACGGAATTGCATGCCTTAGCTCGTTCAGCTTTCACTTCCGAATTTCTGATGATGTCTAAGGCTTTCTCCAGCGTTATGTCGCGTTTTTTGAGGAGTTGATTTCGGACTCTCTCTCGTCCATAACACTCGAAACAAGATGGTCACGGTAAATTTCATCCGTCGTGATCTCATCAAACGCACAATTTGTTCTAATTCGCTGCAGCTCATTATACCACGTCATTACATCTTCCCCAGCCCGCTGTTTACGAGAATGAAAGATGTGTCTCTCATACGGTATGTTCACCCTTGGCATACAGTAGTTCTCATACATTTGTAGAACTGGTTCTACTTCGTAGCGATGTGCAGGATCATTACACGAGTGATTCTGCCAGATGTCTTTCGCATCCTGGCCGATCACTGACAACAACGTACTCACGCGTTTCCGTTGTGTCTTTTCATCGAGATCTGTGGCGACTTCATATTCTATCCAGGCACTTTTCCATAGACGCCAAGAATTCGCAGCAGTTAGTGCGTCGATTTTCAACGGCGGCGGTGGTGGAATACTGCTATTGTACGTTGTCACAATACGATTAAGTGGAGGCGATGTTGGCGACGGTGGCGTAGCCAGCACACTGGACGGAGGCGTTGCCATCAAGTGTCCCTCACACTTAACGGAGTCTAGCTGATCTTATCAGGCACTGTTTTCGCAATCCCGCTGAGCCGGTAATTCAGCGATCATCCAGATAACGTAATCCAGTTAACACGTAATGATAAGTCACTTCCTGACACCATGTAACAGTATTGCTCGTATCTATGTATTATATAACATACAAACAACACGTCGAGAAGAATATGTTTAATACGTTACTATCTGGATACACAGATGCACTGGTCTAAATCCTAGGCTAGACTGATTCACTACACTAACAGTGGCAGCGCCCACTACTCTATATCTAATTAGAGTCCAGAGGTTGCTGCTAGGCAATCAGTCCAAATATACACTCCCTGCTAGGCATCAGCTGGGTTATCTCGTGACAGTTATGTACTTGATGAGGAACTTGACAGCCTTCATTGAGGTGCACATTTCCACATTCAGATGACAGTTGAACTGCCTCAGTAGGTACGGGTTGTAAGGCACAATTCACTGGTTGGTGATTTGCTGGTCTACTTGCTGACCATTCATTTTCATTTTTATCCTGCCGATGTAGCCGCCATCCTCAGGCATCCGACGCCGGTACTTCGGATAACTGTCCTTTCCCTGTTCGGTGCATCACAGGTAAGTCATGTGGCTGCTGGCTGGGTAGCAGGTTCTGGACAATCTCTGGCCACTTTGGTTTCGTGGTCATAATGATGAAGAGATCTGGCCGGCTCGACCTCCGAACGATGCTCACTGCATCTTTTTGTCGCTCGTGCCTGTAACGCAGCCCACCAGTGTATGTGGATGGCAGGACAACGCGTCGTCTGACATTGCGCACGTCACCGTCAGTTGAGAGCAGGCAGTCTTTCAGGTCATATGGTACTTGTCTGCTCTGATGGCTGTTTGCTCGTTTCTCAGGTAGTTGAGCCTTTCCGTATAAAATTTGTAGAAACAGTCTGTGATGAACTGCTGGGTGAGGCGACGGAACAGCAACAAGTACCGGGTAGTTGCCATCTCGCACCACGAGGATGAATGCGTAGTACTGGTCGTCAATTTGTGGTTGGCATTCTTCAGATTAGTCCATCAGTCCCGTGCAGAAACAAAAGCGGATATTGATGGGGATCGTATGTTCGATGAAGCTCACATATGTGCTGCAGACCACCATCACGCAACCGCAGAACAATGTCACGGTGGTATGTCGGCTCCTCTGGCATCAGGATGGCCACCTCGTTGCACTGCTGTGTTGTAGCGGCGCCTGTGCTCGCCTGCCGGACATTTGCTTTCATAGATGACGATCTTGCACTCTTTACCATTGCCTTGTTGCTGATCAATCTCAGTAGCAGTCTTCAGCTGTCTGACAAACGCGTTGTAGACATGGCATTCCTGTGTCAATTGTAGGAGGAGTTGGCGCTTGAGACCACTGTAGCCTCGTGCATCAGCTTGTTCAGCATGACTGTCCAGAAAGTAGACTTGCAGGTATTAGTCTCAGGGGCAGCTAGCACTGTTCCAATTCTGTGGGGGACTTGGCCAAGGATGCGGAAGCAAGGATTCCAGTCTTGCACATTTGCCTCCTTGATGCCCATCGACGTCATGGAGAGTGTGTTGTTTTAGAGACAGGTGTTGTATAAGAAGTGGTGGCTATGATGACCACTATGTCCATCATTATGACTGGGCTGAGTGGTGGAAAGGGTGGAATGTGGACTTTTCCAGATGCACAAAACATGCCTGCAGTTTCGGTTGCAAACTTTTGAGCATAGCATGATCGACACATGCAGTCCATACAGCCAATGCCAATAATGACCTGGAAGTTGACCGGATCATAGTTCAGGGCCACAGGGATGTCTGCTTCGGACCCGACATAAACCTGATGCTGAACTTGGACGTGTGTCGATGAGTGGGTAGCCTGCTGAAGGCATGCTTATTCTAATGGGTAGTAGCAGTGTTGGCCATGAACAGACGAACGGCGCTGGGTGCATTCCTTGTCTATCTCTTGCTGACAGGACAGCTTCTTTGCCCTTCCGTCCAATAAATGACATGTTGGTTGCTTTAAAAAATATAAAAACTTCCTTAAACATTGCTTCAGATGTCAACATTTTAGAGAAAAAAAATAATTTATATAGATTCGGCTAGTTGGGGAAAAAACGAAGAAACTTTTGTGCAAGAGATCAATACTCTAAATCATTCACAGTGTTTTAATCGATTATGTGCAAACAAATTTTTAGAATACTTATGTGAAATGTAGACTGCGCAGTTTGCAGGGGGAAATATGTCATATTTGGAGTTACCAATGTACCCTTTATAGTCACCTTAATGGTGTTGTAGTTGGTTGCATAACTTATATAATTATAGAAGATTGGCGATCGAGAACAAAAACAAATTCAATATCTTTTAGTCTAAATGATGGTCAGAACAAATAATTATTGCACTCCCAGTACAAAATAAATCTTGTTGTTACACTGTACAGTACAACTGTTGAAACTTACTTTTCAATTTTCATTGAATTTTTGTTGGCTGCAGAAGTGCAGAAATAAGAAATATTGTATTAATCAGTAACTTGATTGACGGACGCCAACTTTACACATAGCTCCATCTGGAGGAAAGATATGAAATGCAAAAGAGTGCGCCACTCCAGAAATAGCACGCACTGACGCGGTGAAATGTTGGTGCCTGCATACATCCAGCAACATATTTTTAGATGGCATAATTATTTTTACAATGATACGTATATAAAAACATGAATTTCTGCGGCTAGAACTCCACGTACAGCCTTTTGAAATATTTAGCCCCCAAGTTCTCCAACCCTCCGGACGAATTTCGGAAATGTCTAAACCATAGATCACATGCAAAATTGCATATTTGTTTAAATGGTCAATAGAATTACTTTGGGGACTGGTCCATGAATGGGGCATTAAGTCTATTGTATTGTTTGCTGGTGTCAATTCAATGTCTCTGCGACTGAAATCGCCACTCAGTAGACCACAGACGCAGTCAATATGAGTTTGAGTACAGTTTTAAATTTATCCATATAGGAAACACCTTGACTGGTCAAATTAACAGGAAAAACATTTGCTGTGTCACTATATATAAAGATGTGGTGTGAATAGTTTGGCAATACACTAGAATTTGACACATCAACCAATATTGGAAGTTCAACTGAAACAAGAATATTAAACTGTTAATTAACCCTTAAACATTCTTTACTATTACTATTCAAACTGAATTTTGTAGTTCATTTAAAACACAAACGTTACCTGTGTTTATATTGTAAGAAGATTCCATACTGAAGCATGAATTAACTTGAAGCTAGACATCCCACCAGGTGGAGCCTCTTTAGAAGCCTGAATCAAGAAAAACATTTCACACAGATAGTGACTATTCAGATAAAATAACAAAGGATTAAAGGAAACATATTTACTCAATCTTGCTACACTTTCTGAAAGAGCTTTGTTCTTCGAACTGGAGAGGACCATATCATTATCATCATCAGAAGAAGAATTTGTTTTATTTGACCCAGACATATCAAATAATACATACTATACATCCATGTCAAAAAATGTAAATAATACATATATATAACCTTATTTAACAAGATGTAACAAGATTGCCATCCAGAGAATTAACTCTAGATGGCAGGTGGACAAGGAAGCCCTTTGGCTTATCGAGAGTCCAACCCTTTTATCTACATATATCCAGCCCTTCTGAGGTATGTGTCGATTTTATTTTTAAACATATTCACACAACTAGCACCCACACAATCATCAGATAATCTGTTCCATTCATTCACAGTCCTTTGTGAAAATGAGAACTTTCTTACGTCTAATCTACACTGCTCCTTTACTAATGTAACTTCATGTCCTCTAGTCTTTCTATCTTTCTTAACTGAAAAAAACATTTCTATTAATATTTTCATAACCATTCAATATTTTAAACACTTCTATCTGATCTCCTCTCAATCTCCTGGTCTCTAGTGTTGTTAAACCACATTCTTTTAGGCGTTTTTCATAACTAAGATCCCTCAGTTTTTGTATCATTTTAGTCGCTCTCCTCTGTACTCTTTCTAGCATATTTATGTCCTTCTTGCGGTATGGTCTCCACGCTTGTATACAATATTCTAAATGAGGCCTAACTATTGTTTTGTACAGCGGTATTATTAGTTCTTTTTATGGTAAACATGGTATAATGTATGATAAATAATTAAAAGTAGGGTCAGGAGACTCCTCTAAGACTGGTAGTCGCTATCGAGGAGCCACCTTTTGTGATAAAACTTTACCTGAATCAATACATCACCTAATCAAATTCTTCCAGAATAAGAAGAAGAAAAAATGGGCCAAGTGGCCCTGAAGTCCTTTGGACTAATACGTCTATATGTGACCCCGGCTGACCAAATGAGTGATAAGTCGGAAAAATTGTAACATTGTTTTCTTCCATCCTTGTAAAGGTTTGGTAGGGTGCTTTACACGGTTTCAAAAATTATGACTGCTACAAAAATTTGCGAAGTTATGGAGCATTGAACATGGCAGGGGTCAAAAAGTGAAAATGAAGAAAACGGCTGTTGAAGTTTTACATTATATATGCAAATGGATTGCATGGAAATATTACATGCACAACATTCAAATGTGGCACACAGTATGTAATATGTATGTTATGTTGCAATGATACACTGGAAGTACAAATGTGCTGCTACAAAGACTTATCAAGTTATGCCAGATTATGTCTTTATGTGTAAAACTAAGAGGACAGATTATTTGAGAGCAAACGGTAGACTCACTGTTTGACACAGTTTAAACCTACAGGCAACTGTCCAGTTTAACAGGGGTCTAGTGGCTTAATGCTGTCTGTTGACACAAGCTACTGCCAGTAACCAATTACAGATTAGTCACAGTTTCCATCAAACAATAGCAGGCAGAGAATCTTAGCTCCACAGCTGGGTGTAATACACAACCAGAGCCACCACTGATTCATGGTCAAGTAGATTAGCTCAATGCACCAACTAAGACAATACACAACACTGTGAGTGACAGTGTCCAGAGTGAGGCCTAAGCAGTGTCCTCATTGCTGAATAGATCAATTAAACCTGCCAAGTGGGTGACATTCTGCACAAGTGTTCATTAATCCTTAGTGATTGTTCAGAACACCAGACTGACCACATACCTAAACAAAGCGAATGTAACAGGTGAAGAATAGGCAGTGTTCAGATAGGGGTATTGTTTGAATTGTATTTGTCTCGACGCAAAAGGCTTTATTGTGCCTTCATCGATTATAAGAAAGCATTTGATTTAGTAGACCAGTCCTCACTGTGGTCTAAGATAATTTCATTCGGTATTAATGGTAATGTGTTGAAAGTTGTATACAACATGTACAAAAATGCTAAATCATGTATAAATCAGGGCCAGGCTGTGTCAGCCTTCTTCTCATGTGATGTAGAGGTATGGCAAGGAGAAAACTTGTGTCCTTTGTTATTTGCGGAACTATGTCAACTCTTCTAATGGTTGACATTTGGTTGCTTCAGGTGTCAACTATATTGTGAATCTTTAATTATTAGTCTATATTGATACAATTGATTTACATAGTACCATGTCTACACAAGGCATGGCAAGCGTAAACAGAACAGTAGAATGCATTTGATATAAATAAAGTGTAGGATATTTCACTCTATAGTTGTCCAGAATATTAATTTCCTATGTTTGTCACCTACAGGTGACAGAATATTAATTTTCTATGTTTGTCATCTACAGGTTTCTACAGACAATACATCTTTAACGAATAGACACCACAGTCACACCATTTTATAATAATTAAATGAACATCAAAATAAACACAACTTGTAATTATAGAAAATCAATAGTTTTGAAGATACAGTTTAAAAGTTTTAGGCAACTGTTCAGTCTAACAGGGGTCAAGTGTGTCTACTGTGCCTGGGCCCTGTGACCAATTATAGATTAGTCAAGGGCTCAATGGAAGAATAGCACTAGGCTGCAGAGTTTAGTCGTGCTGCTGGCTTTCTGGCACATTAAACAAAATCTACTGTTGGAGGTGGTCTCAAGGGCCCCTCTCAAAACCACATCACTAGATAATGTAAAACTTTTGCACTTTGGGGGCCCCTTAGGTGCCCTTAGAATGATTCAATCAAATACAGATTTCTTGTATATAGTGGCAGCACCCTAAGATACATCCACGCAAAATTAGAAAAAAAAGTTACTGAACAGTTTTTGAAAAAATAGGCAAAATGTTACATTTTTACCAGTTTTGGGATCCTTGGAGGCCCTAGGGAGCCCTTAAAATGATTAAATCAAATACATATTTCTTGTGCATAGTGGCAGTGCCCTATATGTCTATGCGAAGTTAGAGAAAAAGTTGCTGAACGGTTTCTGAGATACGGCAGCTAACGGCAGACTTCGGAAGGAGGACGCAGAGTGATGACAATAGTTCCTTAGACCTTCGGCCAAAGGACTAAAAACAAAGCGGGTGATTTGTCTGATAACAATAACTACAGACCTATTGCTCTTGCAACAATTGCTAGTAAATTATTTGAATCTTTAATATTATCAAGGGCTACCATTTTCTTCACAACGTGTGCCAACCAATTTGGATTTAAAAAGCATCACTCAACTGAGATGCTCATATTTTTATTAAAAGAACTTTTTCGACACTACATAGTGAATGGCTCTTCTATGTATGTCACTATGCTGGAAGCCTCCAAGGCCTTCGACAAAGTGAACCATAGCAAGCTATTCACTAAACTAATTGACCGTGGCTGTCCTGCTTACATTGTGCGCATTCTGTATCACTGGTACAGTACCCAGAAATTCACTGTCAGATGGTGTCCGAGCTTTTCTAGATATTTTACTGTCTCAAATGGTGTTAAACAAGGTGAAATCCTTTCTCCCCACCTTTTTAATGTGTACATGGATGACTTAAGTGTAAATCTTATCGTCTTTATGCAGGCACCATTATGAACCATTTGATGTATGCAGATGATCTCTGTATTTTTTCACCTAGTGTTTCTGGGTTGAGAAAACTAACAGATTGTTGTGCCAAGTATGGCGAAATGTTTAACATAACATATAATGCCAACAAATCATATTGTATGGTTATTGACAACAAACCTCAGGACATGAAAAATAGTCATCCTGTCACTCTCAATAATCGTCCATTACCTTACACTATTAAATGTAAATATCTGGGTCATATAATTAACACTAATCTTACTGACGATGATGACATTGCCAGACAGAAAAGATCCGCATATGCTCAGGCCAATGTCTTAGCACGAACATTTCACCTTTGCAACTGTACCATTAAAACTTACCTATTTCTCTCTTACTGTGGTGCTATGTACATGTCAAGTCTTTGGTATAAATTAAAAAAAAACAGAGTTTGAAAGATATTACTGTTGCCTATAACAACAGTTTTAGAATTTTACACACAATTTGTCATCACACTGCAGTGCAAGTTTTATGTTTGCTACAAACTGTGTTAAATCTTTTAATGAACGTATGTGTTAATCCATATATAGCTTATTATGTCGTCTTGAACGGTCTGAAAATCCACTTTTGTGAATTATTTTTATACTGATATACATTTTAGAAGTCCTATGTTTAAATATTGGACTACCCAATTGTTTATTTAAAGTTGAACGCACATTTTATATATATATCTTATTAACCATCTATTTTTATTTCATGTGCATCTATATCTTTGTATTTTAGTTATTTATTACTTATTTTTTGATTTGCTTGTATTGTATGTACATATGGACTTTTGTCTGAAATAAAACATTATTATTATTATTAAATTATATAAGTCGTGTCATATATGGCATGTCCACTGATGCCCACCATGGGGGATGGCGGGGTCATAGTTAATGTTTACCTGTAAAAATGTACGTTGTGCGTGAAGTTGTGGTGGGCAGGTAACTATACTATAGGCTATAATTATAGCCTATAGTATTGTAGCGTTTGCGGCAAGCTGTCGGCAGGGAAGCATACGAGCACACGTTCACTCACTCAGTCGTACTAATGATAAGTCAGGTTATACGTTTTCACAGTTTGTTATATGCGGAAAACCCTACCAATACAAGATCTAATACACAACATACGGCTATGTCTGCTAAATACTACCCAGTTATAAAGGTTCAGACGGCGGCGGCTTATACACAGCAACCGAATTGTAACCGATATATTCTAGATGTCAGAACGATAGGTTCAGACGGCGGCGGCTTATACACAGCAACCGAAATGTAACTGATATATTCTAAATGTCAGAACGATATCTTCAGATGGCAGCGGCTTATACACAGCAACCGAAATGTAACTGATATATTCTAAATGTCAGAACGATAGGTTCAGACAGCGGCGGCTTATACACAGCAACCGAAATGTAACTGATATATTCTAAATGTCAGAACGATATCTTCAGATGGCAGCGGCTTATACACAGCAACCGAAATGTAACTGATATATTCTAAATGTCAGAACGATAGGTTCAGACAGCGGCGGCTTATACACAGCAACCGAAATGTAACTGGTATATCCTAAATGTCAGAACAATAGGTTCAGACAGCGTCGGCTTATACACAGCAACCAAAATGTAACTGATATATTCTAAATGTCAGAACGATAGGTTCAGACAGCGGCGGCTTATACACAGCAACCGAATTGTAACCGATGTATCCTAAATGTCAGAACAATAGGTTCAGACGGGGAGGCTTATACACAGTAACCGAATTGTAACCGATATATTCTAAATGTCAGAACGATAGGTTCAGACGGCGGCGGCTTATACACAGCAACCGAATTGTAACCGATATATTATAAATGTCAGAACGATAGGTTCAGATGGCGGCGGCTTATACACAGCAACCGAGTTACTCACCGAGTCTGCAAATAACTGATTTTCACGGGTGTGCTGCGATAGTCTTTTAGTACTTTTCGCAGGGCGCTTAGTGACAGTGCTTCACGAGAAACGTTCCTCCGGCAGTGTGCCCCAGTAGTCGCCATGATACATCACTGGCCTGTGTTATGTACACACAGCTCCAGCATGCATCTTCGGGCCTGTCCTAACAAACAGGTTGTTCGCAGTGTCTGGCTGCATCCCTCAACAGCCAGCCCTGATCCTCATTATAGCCCTCCTTATATACAGCTAAATCTGTAGCCTTGGAACAGACGCTGTCCCTTGATTATGTCATTTCCAAAATCTAGGGGTCTCTAGAAATCTTGGCAGGGTGCCAATGAACTTACAGTAACCTTCTGAACAAAGGCCCTCTGTATAGGGCTCTTGCCTCCCCAAAACCAGATGGCCTCAATTTCAAATGTAAACAAACCCTCCACCCCAGCTATAGCCATTTGCATATAAATTAGCTTTTCGGAGCACTATAACATTCAGTAATTAAGAATATTTTATACTATGTGTGTTATCGTTCTAAATGTTCTATGCTATTATAAGAATATAGCATAGGCCGGCCCGTATACGTGTGACACCTCTGTTGTAATGAATACTGCAATATGATATAATGTAAATGCTAAATTGCTAATAATAACTCAAATGCTACATTTTTTTAAATGAAATGTAATCATAACTGAAGAAGAAAATAAGTAAGTCGACAACAATGAAAATATGACGTCAATCTCAACATCGTGAGACATGAACATTTGTAACGTCAGTAAGTAAGCTCTTACCCAATTCCCCATCGCCTTTGTTAATGTGACGGCGATCTCGTGCGGAGGGAAGACAAAAGAAGCAGTTACTCGCTCTCGTAAAGTTCTAGACTTTAGTCTAGACTATAGTTTACAAAAAACCATGATCTTACGGTCGCCAATTTGATTCGCTAGGTGGCGCATTACAAAGCCAGTTCGCGCTTTTACAGCTAACTGCTATAAATGAGGCGATATACGTATGTTTAATTATGACATTAGTTAGTATAACTAATACATTAAGGTTTGTCAGACAAACGAAATAGAAAGCCCGGTTAAATTTAAGAACACATTTGTTTAGTTTACCATTTATCCACCAGGTGTCAAACCGAAAGTGATGTAACGAGGGAATTTCTCAGGATATGTTGCATGTTTTCCTTGGTCGCGATTATGCAGGCTCCGTGATGTGGCGCCACCGTCTGTCGCGTACCAAAGTGGCCTCGATTATTCAGGCGCCGCGAGATGGGAGCACCGAAATGTTCACGTTCTACCGTCTGCGTCTTTGAGATTCACTTATGAAAAACTAAATATCAGGCGCTTTTAAGCCACGCCTAGCGGGCTCGTGATTGGTCGCTAGGGCAAGGAGCGTTTGACACACGTGTCACGCGCGTTTCATTTTGTTTTTCGCGGGGAGACGTCAGACGTTATGATGTTAGCAAGGGGCGATACGTACACAGACTATAATTTTACGAACAGGTAGGCAGGGCTATACGTACACAAACTAATTTTACGAACAGGTAGGCAGGGCCGCAGGACCCTACGTATACGTACGTTCATCCAGATTATATTGTTTAGCGTTCAAAGACTGATACTGATTAGGACAGTCGCGAAATCCATTAATTATAAATGTTGTCATACTGTTTATCCATGTTATCTTAATTAACACATTGTAAACGTGTAATTACCTTTGCATTTATATAATAAAATTCTAGAACATGCACAAAACTAATATCTAATTAATTTGACTTTAATCGAGCTAGCATACTAGGGAAGACTCTTCTCAATATAGTAATGTAATTGCGGTCTTCAAGCTTTATTATGAATATTTGCAATGGGATGGGTGTACAATTATTAGAATGTTGTTCATTTGGAAGAAGGATATATGTGGAAATATTTATAAATGCTAGCCAACCAATGTGCTGTAAGTTGTATTCAGCACAAATAATCTACAAACTGCCAAAACACATATTTGGTGCTAAAATCATTGAGAATTGTTTTAAAGTTAGTTAAACATATTTTAGCAAAAAAATAAATGTGTTCTTGTAGATGTATAACATAATGTATTCTGAATATAATCCTGCAAGAATTATGATATATCTGTTCACTCACGTACCCATTTGGCATGTTTACTGCTGACCTCGACTCCACGGGACTTTTCAGAAATGTACACATGAATATTTAGCTATAATTAAATATGTAAATATCATATGGTAATTGGGTTGCACTTTGCTCAGTTCGCAAAGTGAAAGAGTCTCAGTAATGGTGCATAATGGCAATCATACTTGTAGCAGGAGAGGTTGTAAAGTTGTTGTCCCCTCCGTCTTCCTTCCTTCCTTCCTTCAGTTGGGCGGTACGCAAATGGCTTAAGAAGACCGGAGCCTTACCTCGGGTATGTCGCTCGCCAAGCCGTGTGCATCATCGTGCTGTGGTGATGCAATGTCCCCTCACGGCTAAGGGTGTATTTGTTTGTCAATGAAATTGAACAAACAAGCGTTCCAGGTTCGTCACGAATATATATGTTTTATTCATCAGTAGAAACTTCAGACACGATGTCCGTACAACGTTTACACATTCATGTGCGCCGACAGTATAACTCTATTTTACATTTAAAGTGTCCGTGGTCTTTGAAGATCGAACGATAAAACAATATATAAACCACCATGGTTTATGTTTGCCGAAATTTTGATAAGTCTAAACTGTGGGAAACATTTTCCTAGTTTCCCGTGGAGAGCGTCAACGTGTCTCTTCGTCTGTGTTCATTGCCGCCCTCTCCGTAATTCCAAAAATAGTTCCCTTTTAAACATACTGGCTTGGCCTCAAGCCAAATCCGGGAATTGTCTTTAAACCCTAAAGGATCGAAACGTATAGTATGACATTTTTAGAATTATGGCTCTACGCATGCGTGTTTTTATGTCGTCATACTTTGGGGATGAGGGTGCTCATTCACGTGAGGGGGTCTGCATTTATTTGCATAATTTCATCTTTCCGGTTCGATCTTAAAACCAGGACATGGTCACGAAGTGAATCTAAGGTCAGGCCAATGTCTGCACCAAATTCCAGTCATGACTCTTAACTGTCAACTACATTCTGTTCCGGTAGACACCAAGAACTACGCCTACAGACGCGAAAATAAACAAATCGTTCAAACCTTGTTGCTTTAGAAACGCGCCCACAGTGACGGCGACCATATGCTTGCCTTGTGCAGCATTCTTTTATATAATGCTTTTATATAATGTGAATCTGGATTTTCTGTTCTAGTCTTTCTCTGATAACTAATAATAATACTAATTAACTAAACTAGCCACTGCAGGTCTGTTACATGGTGGGACAGTTACCTGCGGTGAGACAGGGGGCAGTTTCCTGTGCTGGGACAATTACCTGTAGTGGGAGATGGGACAGTTAGTTGTGGTGGACAGGGAGAGCTACCCGTGGTGGTACAGGGGAGAGTTACCTATGGTGAGATATTTACCTTCGTTGGGACAGTTACCAGTGGTGGGACATGGGACAATTACCTGTTGTAGGGCAGTTACGCACAATTTGTGTTAATGACCACACCATGCAAGGAAAGTATGTATATTATAGTTGCTCAAGTTCGTTCATCGCGAAATTCTGTGTCAATCAGGTATTGTGTTGGTTTTCTCACATCTAATCGTTTATAAACACAAATATAACATACCAGCCAGGTTTAGGACACGCAACGATACTAAACAATGATTACTACAAGACACATCTCTGGAAGTTTGTACCGGGATCTCTTTTAATTTTTAACCACACATTTTGAAGATCAGTACCTTTGGGAAATAATGGAATTATACAGTGTTTTCTTTCTTAGAATCGGAGAAGCAACATGGAAAACAACACCAAACCATGTTGCCCACACACAGTTGCTAGAGACGCAAATGGCGTGATGGCTGTTAGGTCGACTGCTTCTGAGGTCAGGGACCGCAGTGCCATCACGTGTTGATGAACTACATCCGTTTCCAGTGGTTGGAAGGGCTTCACTTTGCCCTTTCCAAAGAAGCAGAATGTGAAGTCACATCCTGTCAAAGCATGCAGACCCACGAGTGCATCCGTGAATCCATTGTTTCTCTCGTCAAGGGTGACAGCTATATTTGTTACATCAATATATCTACGGTTCTTTCCAGATCCATAATCCAGGATGATGTTCATCCCTTCTGACCTTCCGACAAGACCGAGAAGAATGACAAATACATATGTGTCAGTTGACCTCACCATATTGTTTCCGGTGGAGTCCTGCTTGCATGAAATGCAATGAGTGTGTCGGCCTCCTTGTGCTGACCTTGGAGATGATTCGGTTCCTCTGTTTGTACAAGTTCTTCCTCGTTGGTCTTTATCGCCATACATTTACCGCCGTGTGATACGAACAGGGTCCTCCTCCCTAGGATTGATCCGTTGTGTGGTTTCTTCATTCCTCCATGAGGAAATTGGCAAACTCTTCCTTGAATGCACCGTTCTTGCGGAGCTCGATCCGTCCCACTCTCTTGCTGGGCCTGGTCAGGCCCAGTGATGATGACTGTGTGATGATTCCAAGCTCTGGGCTTCCGGTCTATTTTTCGCTACACATTCATAACGCGTTTTCTCAGCCAGACTCTGTTTCCCGGCGAAGTAATTCAGCCGGACGAGAGTCGATTAAACAAGACTAGTACCAAAGTAGCCAGGCGACCGTACGTCGGCGGCGATACCGCTTCAGCGGTAAATTCTTGGATGTCTCAGCGAATAAATGTTGGCCGGTAATTCCGTTTCGACGGCGAAATTCTTGGACGTTTCATCTCCGGCAAATGGTCGGTTCGGCGGCGGTATAAATAGATGTGTTATATGGTGTATTCTAGCTGTTTGTTTGCTGATTTTCATACTGTTTGTTGAGTAATAACTAAACAATTTTATTCTGGAAATAAGCAATTTATATTAAATACTATGAAGCCGAAACTTCCACGAAGCACGGATTCAACCAAGCTGTACGCACGGGTGATAAACTATGAAGTGTAATCAAAGCACAACGTGTGAATAATACGTGTTATAATATAATATATTGATTAAACCAGGGAGAACTGTTGTTGGTAGTCAGAGCCTGTCATATACATTTTTCACAGAAGGGCTACCAAACGATACCAATGATATGGCATCAACCCCTGCAATAGTTGGAAGGTTGAAGCTGCCGTACATTCAGGTTTCTGCTTCGCCAGGACATTTCACCGCTAATATGTAAAATCACATTATAACATCCCACCCCTATGTAACGTTGGACATTACATTCAACAACTACCCCGTCATGATCAGTAGACTTGCACATGATGTCAGAACGAGCATGCATTTGTTTGATTTGATCAATAATGCACCGCGACAACACGAGGGCAATCACAAATTAGCATTACTTTCGTCGATTAAAATACCATTTAATCGATTAAATGGTATTTTATTCTCCATCCTTCCCACACTCCCCTTTCTCTCTTCCTGTCCATCTTCGTTCTTAGATGCTTATTGAGTACTTTGAATAGCTCCCAACCTATAGCGACGAATTGGGATTTGGCTTTTCTACTTAGTGTAGAAGTAGTGAGGTGTCATTTTGTAAAATAGAGTCCAGCAACATAAATACTGTATATACACCCAATATCCTTGCAGTAAGACCTGCATGTTGCACATTATGTCTTACTCCGTTATCTAAGTCTTCTAAACAGTCATGCTCGAAGTGCAAGTGCATGATTCATCTTTGTTTTTCGACCGCGGAATGGTGCAATCAGTCAGAAGATGAAACTTGGCAGAAGCAGAAAAGGCAGACTGTGATTACGGTTCTTCTCATTCCCATCTTGGATCTTAACGATTAATCATCTTCTTCCGTTTAAATGCATAATCCCACTCTGGAGCAGAGTCGCACTGTTGTGATTATGAACATGAATGTGGTGCAGGTTAAAAGGCGACAAAACAGGTTACCATGAAAATAATGCAAATATATTTTATTGTAAGGAGATAAATTGATGGTCAATTGCACTCTCGCCAGCCTCCATCCAACCGCAGTGTTTCTCACGAGACTCAACATTCCAGTGCATTTACAAATACGTATACGTCAGGAGTGCGTTTACAAGTAAATAATTAACATTCAACATATTACTCAATGTTTCATAAGGCACTTAAACGCTGGAATAATGAACATTCTTAATGCGTATAGTTGCATCCTGAGATCGTCCATTTTTTTAAAACAAATTTTCAGTTTATCATCATGCCGCTTACACTTATATATTACTTTCCACAACGCAAAATAAACTTTATGTTCACGTAATATGCAATTGTAAGATAAAACGGCGCAAAAACATTATATCCGCTTGCCATGCGTTTATTATTTTGATGGCTGAACCTGGTGACCGGTAATTTGGTAAAAGCATAGCTTATCGAATAACACATACAATGCCAAAGAGACATATGTGGTAGCAAGTACGATCAAATAAATAACTATTGTTCACGGTGGTGGCCTAACTCAGAATGCAACTTTAACATCCACTATGACATTCCATGTTAACTATAATATTCAGTTGATCGTAGACATGTAGCACAGAAGAATGCCAACAAATAGTGAGCTAGTTATTCAAGATTAACTAATTATTTACATATGTCTCTGGAGTAAATATAAATACCAACAATACCATAAAATACTCACACATTGTAATTGGCCTTACAATAATTATATATCAAGAATTACATAAGAAATTAAAAACAGGATCCACCTCATGTACGACACTACACGTACACACACATACATATGTATATATATATATATATGTACATGCCCGAAATACAGCTATATATATATGTAAATATATATATATATATATATACATATATATAGCTGTATTTCAGGCATGTATACAGCTGTATATAGGGCAGTACCGAATTTTCATGAGCATGCCATGCATGAATGCTGGCGTGAACGTGAAACTCCGCGTACGTCGAGTTATTATATCGATACATTGTCAAGGTCATTTGTGATTATTAAAACATAATATTAATAAACAAATGCATAGAAGTACATCAATATTAATCATACTAACAGGGTCAATGGATAACTGTGTACATAATAAAGATATTAAAAATCTCTAAGAATTGCGTTAATTCGCCAGTTAAAATAAACAGAACACTGTTTGTTTCTAGTGCTACCTAATTTCGAAGGCGTTCGTATACTGACCACAACAGTTCGAAACGAAAAACAACTTCTTTCTAATATGTACTGTAGTGATTGATTGCACTTTGGTTATTCCTTCTCCAAACTTCTTCATAACGGTTTTATTCGTAGTTGTCACTATATATATATATATATATCCAACATCATTACACGTGAACACTTTCCACACGGTTCTAGAACTTTCTTCAGTAGCTACATTCAGACATCCTTTCAATATCAAAACAAAATCTAGAGCGAGAGTTGACAGTTTAGTGATAGTCTGGAAATAGTGTTAAAAACATGACGTTTTTACTTGCTTATGTCAGAACATAATAAATTGGCAATTTTATATGACGAGAATATTGTTGCACTCTATCTATGTGATGTAAAGCTTATGTGTCCATGCTTCATTATTTTTATATCAAAACTTCGGCGATATATATATTCTTAACACTTATTTTACGCATATAAGATCACAGTTACGCATAAAATGCAAGAAATGAGTGGCAGAGAATGTACTTAAGGGAGAATATTTTGATACAGTACACCAGTGAACAGTTGTTTGCATGTTTCTGGTTTTGAGAGGTAACTTAAAAAAGATATACCCTTCTTTTATGTTAATGAATTTCATATTACACACCAATTTGGAAACTGCCATTTTTTTAGCTCGGTTTTCCGAGAAATGACATGCGATGGAAGTTTTCTTATTGTATATTACATTACAAGCTCCAGTGAATATCAATGACAAGAGATAGATAAGTATTTCATCATTATATTGTCACAACTCTAAACAATTATACCGTTCATGGTCAAACCCTTTCATAGGCTATATATATTGATAAACTCAAATCAAGTAAATTACTGACGCAATTTAGTGAACATTGATTGTAACATTGATATCATCGCGCACGCCTGCATGTGTGCGTGCTGATATGTACTATGGTGAACAGCACAAAGGTAACAGCTACATCATTCTTCATCATGACGTCCAAATTGTCCAGATTGTCGATATGTGCACTTCTGTACGCATACCTTGCTTCTCGCTTTCCGAGCCAAGTCAACGAAATGTGACCAGGTACTCTGGGTAGGCTTGGCAGTCGTTGAACACGACAAATATCGTTGGGTTGGAAATATTGTTCACCACCGTGTCAAACAGAACTCCGGGCTTCCCTGGTTGCTGTGGTGGAACTTTGAGACCGGATGTACCCTTTGTATACACGCCAGTCAACACACGGGCCAGGTACATGCGTTTGAGCCCGTTACAATCTGGGGCGGAGTATGTGTCACTTGCGGAGTAGTTTGATTTCACGGCAAAGTAAGCACCGTTGCCATACACAGTTCCTGAAGAAAACAAATATCATAATAGGTGTGTGAGAAACGACAAGGAGAATAGTGAAAAATTCTGCGAAAAACTTGCGGCCAGAATGCAGTGCAAAAAGGATAGTAAACAAAACAAGGCAACAATACATGAATTACTTTGCCTCGCCCCATTATTATGGTGAAATGCAGGGAAGAGCACACGCCCGAACGCACGCACATAGCATATGCATATAACGTCGGACCCGATTATGAGAATAAAATTATTACAGAATCCACATCGGGGAAAGGACCTTATCATCATAATTATTATTTAGCATTAAAGACATTTTACTTGAGCGTGAATACCAACCGTTGGTGCCGCAATAGCTGCGGTTGAATCCATAGATGTTGATTCCGTGTGCTGCAGCCTTGCTCGTGCCATGCCAGAGTCGGCGTTCAACTGTTCCCGAATCGTCGCTGTGTGTCTCCATGTCTTTCTTGTGCACCATAAACTGGCGGTAGATTTTCGGATTCTGGACTCTCTCGATCTACAATGCCACCATCATATATGAATGGATGTTGTAGAGCGAGCACTGTAAATGATGTGCACATGAACACATGAACACACAAATGTCTCAATGTCTGAAACACAAGCAATATATACATATGCACGCATGTGCAAACAGAAATTGATTCAACGTTTCAAAATCACTTTGCCAAAGAATAAGAAACGTGATGCAAATAAGGTTACCTCCCTGCTTTACTTGAATATACAAATTAATACTCTACAGTTATGAGTACAGTTACATCTACACCCCGTGTCTTATGTCAAGCAGAAATGCAAAATATCACAATCTTACTATTTTTATATGCAATATGTACATCTCTTTCTCTGTGCTATTTCGTTTACTTGCAAGACCAAGTAAAAGACAGTGCAAAATGTATTGTATTTACCTTTAAGATCTCACATTTTGTGCCAGGATTGAATGTGTTTTCTACGATCTGGTATTCTGAACTGGCTGTGTGCAGCTCATCCTGTTTGTAGAACTGTGTAGACTTCATCTCCGTCCAGAAGGTGGGCAGGGGAAAATAGTCTGGAAGGCAATTAAATGGAGGCGTTCTGTTAGTTTTCATTATAAAATCATGTTGTACATATAAAGTAAATCAATCTTGGATGTAGTGAATCACTCGGGACTAGCCAATGTATTCGTTATATCTGAAATTTGTTATATCTGAAATTAATCACCAACATGGTCATACTAACAGCAATTGGCTTGAAATCAATTGATAAGAAGCTTATTATAAAGTGTTCGATCTAAGTACTAAGAACTTTACTTAATCTCGTAATATTCAAAACTTCAATTTTACACTCTTACTGATAGTAACCAGTTTTCCACATTATGGAATTGATGATAAATAACAAGGGCGGTCAAAATACGGGTTCAGAGACTCCAAAATTGCATTTTTTTAAATTTCACTTCGTCGACGCGTTATATCTGATAACATACTTTAATGGATTCTGGCCCGACATATCCGAATATTCGTTATAAAAATGTGTTATAAGCGCAGAAATTCATCAAAACGAAAAAATCGGGACCAATTCATTTGTTTGGTGTAATCGAGCATTCGTTATAACTGAACTGATTATACCCAAGGTTTACTACCTCGTTGGTATATATTTTCTAACATATTAACAACACAAATATTATATTTGTTTACTAAAACCATAGCGTTGTCCGTTAAATCCCCAAATAGAGCTTCTACTGTCAATACGCTATCATAATGGCTTCGGACTTGACGTCACGCTTTCACATGCAGCGCACAAACTTTCCCTGCGTAAAATCCAATGGTTCATTTGGACTCTGTATGTTTCAGTGAACACAGTTCATGCCATATAACAACATTTTATTATAATAACAAACAGGAAACCTCTCCTTGGATATTACATCGATACTTAAAAACCTGAAATAAAACAAGAATATTCAACATGAACGTGAAAAGCAAATTACAAACCCTGTGTCGGGCTTATTACGCGGAATATGGCAGGCAGTGAAGTAAGTATACTTTCAACATGTTCATTCTACTCTTAAAATATATTAAAACCAGACCTAACTGTACAATGGTATATTTATATGGGCCGGCGTAACACCTTCCGAAAATCGCTGACGATAGCACGTTCCTAACACTATAGATCAGAAATGGTGAAAGCTTGCGGCAACATGTGCCTCATTTACGATATCGCAAATGCACTTCTTGGTCGAGACGTAGACTGGACCGTACTCGAAGAGCGGGTAGAAGTATCCTATGCGGAACTTGCTACCAGATTCCAGCGAAACTTCACGGACAATGTGGATGCGCAGTGTCGTGATCGGTCTTAGCAGCCAGTTAATGACACGACGACCGACAGTCGTGACTGCTGGTTTAGATTTCTTTGACCTGGGTTGCCATCGGACATGAAGCGGTAGTGCTGGCATCACCTGTGAGTCATGTGAGCTGGACTCATTCTTAATATCGCACCTGAAGTGTCATACTGATGTAGTCTCCGGTGCTGGCCCGTATCACCAATGCCTCGCTATCGTCGATTGTTCCTCAATCTACGAAGTACGCTGTTGTAACACCAATACTGAAGAAGCGAGGCTGTGACATCAACGTACACATTAACTGCCCCCCCCCAATATCTAACTCACGTTTGTGGCGAAAACGTCTGAGCGCTTCGTTGTCCAACAACTGCAACACTTCATGGAGGAGAACGATATTTACAAAGTTTACAAGAGTGCGTACTGTCCACACTATAGTGCAGAAATAGCACTCTTGCGCATCCACTACGACGTGGCACAATTCATTGACAGTCGTCAAGGTGTAGTTCTGGTGTTGCTAGATCTCACTGCGGCATTCTACACCATCAACCACGCCATTCTGTTGCGATGGCTGGTGGCAACGAATTATGTGGCGACGTTCCAGCTTGGCTGACATCGTACTTATGTGATCGAACCGATACTCGTGCAGTGCTCCGTTAACGAAACTACTACACCAGCACAACATTCAACACCACCTACATGTCGACGTCACTCAGTTGGACATCACATCACCAATGGGCCACATGCAAGTACTCGCGCGCATGGAGGCCTGCATACAGGAAGTGAAAACATGGTCCTGTAACAACGGACTCGTCATGAATGAGAACAAATCAGAAGCGATAGTTGTGCGTTCACCAAATCTGCGTACTACTATAACGTGATGCTGCATCAATATATGTGGCCTGTTCGTCGGCCCATTATCTGAGATCTTGGATTCGTCATTGATACTAATCTGTCAATGTCGATGGCCTATCGAACGTATATCACAACGCCTATTATTATCTGTCTCGAATTGCGAAAATACGAGAATTTCTTACTACCACTGTATGTAAAAGTTTGATCAATGGAATAGAAACATAACGACCTGACTATGGTAATGCGGTGCTATTTAGAATAACCGATCGTCTGGAAATGATTCCACGTTGTCATGCAGATTCAGCTGGGTGATCGGCAGTGCCAGTTCATGAAAACAATACTGCGGCAACTACACTGGCTGTCTGTTAGGAGACATACTGGTGAGTACAATATACTCGTCCTTGTGCACAGGGCACTCTACGATGGTACGACAGAATACCCTGCAGCACTACTTCACCAGTACGAGTTAATACGCACTACGGCGTTCCAAGATTGAACGGAGAACGTTTCGGCCTCTAAGCATATACTCTTTGGAGTAAATTGCCTATGAACATACGTAACAACGGCAACATCCCATAATAATAAGCAACTAGCGAAATTTGTCTTCTCCACTCAATGGGTTTTACATATCTGACATTGGATTTTCAATGTATTACAAATTATTGATCATATTTATTACTATTATTACCAACTACAACTGTAATATTGATGGTATTAGCGTTTTAATTCCTATTTCACATATTAAACATACGTTATGTATACATTTAACCTGTAAATATCTACTTAAGATAAGTTATACCTGTGAACATTTTGCATAGGTTTTAACATGTTTTACATCATATTATTATTATTGTTATCATTTACAGCTACCAAGTTTTACCTAAATTAAATTGAAACTATTTCGAATTTGGTATGTTTGTTTACATCCATGAACGTGCAGCCCCGGATTTGAAGGTGTCAAAATAAAGTAGTTTTATTATTATTATTTATATTAGTTAATTATGAATCTGAGAAACAGAACCGCCCTTTAACCTTCTTATGCTAACCGTGAGAATAATTTAATGAGTGTTTCAGTCAGATTTTTGATTTTTAAATCCTGTCTGCTGTAAGTTTGTTTTGCATAGACTGTTTATTTGAGCTGTTATTTTTATCATGGTATAATACAAGAGCATGTTTATACAGATATGTGCAGTAAAATCACCTTTTTGTGCTGGTGGTGCGTCGGGTAGAGCAGAGCAGCTGCTACACAAAACCTTGCTGAATGCCTAGTTTAAGAGAACACAAAGCAATGAAACATGCATTGATAGACACATTAACTCACAAACATTTTAAAATACCAGAAATTCTTAATACCATCTTTTTGCCACATAATAACCAGCTGCTAAACTACTAAAAAGTCGGACATGAATGCAGAGCAAGAGTGTTCCAGTACTGAAAGCATAAGAAAGTTTCATGTCCACTTTTGAATAAAAGTTATCATTAATGCAACTGCAGGTTTTTGGATCACAATAAGCCAGTCAAACTCTAAATTCTTTACATTAGTGTAATGTTCACCCCTGTCCGTATTGCTCAACGAACTGCCGGTAAATTTCAAATCCCGTCACCCTCGACTTATTTATTTTTTGAAATTCTTCCAAATTAAAAAACAATCCAATATTTTTTCATCAACGTACAAGTATATTGTCAACTGTGTCATCATTTTGGCTGGATAACATTTTGCACAATCATATATTGGCTCTCATTCATTGAGCATTTGTTACTATCTAGGTTCTAGAAGTACTACAAAAACAATGGACTATGTCAAACATGGCATCAACAATGTCATGATATGTTGGCACATTTATTGCTCAAGATTATGGACTAACATTTCTGAGCATTGGGTCTGGCAAATGTCACAATTTTCTGAAATGTTGGAAAATTCCTAGGTGTGAGCAATGATGAGGGAAAGCATTCTTGTCCCAGGAGGTCAAATAAGACCAAGAGTGCTTTTATTTGTTGCCCCCACCTAGAGTGAGTTACATAATAATGATCGCTAAACATTACAGTTACGCGGATCAAATGTGATTAATAAATATATGTTGTTTCAGTAAGAAATGGACATATTTCAAATCAAACTTGTGTCTGTTACCTGTTTGAACATCCACCTAAGCATCGAGATCAAAAGGAAGACGATATCAAACATGATTTAACTCAGAAGAAACTTGCTTTTCAAAGAAGACGATATATACTAGTAAGTTTACTTGCCTGCATTGCTGGAAGATTTGTGTAGTACAATATAAATCGCACATTTTCCAGTGTTGTGCATTTATTTTGATGACTGAATTTGAGGAGTTCATCAATCATGACCTTTGCAACAAAGCGAGGAGGGATTTCTAGGACACCAGTGCCTATTGCAGGGAAGGCAATAGACGTCAACTTCTTCTCATGCACAACCTTGAAACTGTTGGTCAGGAATTGTCCCAGTATCTACAGCAAGAAAACACACAATCACACATACATATTCAGCATTGAATCTACCTCTCTTTCACTCTCTCTCCTTCCCTCCCTCCCATTTAGAGGTATTTACTTACATATTTTGACATGCTATCCTTTCCTAGAGGGCCTTTCTCCTATCTGAGAAAACCCAGTGGTGATGAATTCACCAGATGACACGAACATCAACCAGTGGTGTGTTGCACAATGGGCAGGTGTAAGTCAGTATTCTAAATGTTACTTGAGTCAATAGTATTGATCCAAGTGTGATGGGAAGTGTGAGGGGAAGTGTGAGAGGGAAGTGTGAGGGGGAAGTGTGAGGGGAAGTGTGAGAGGGAAGTGTGAGGGGGAAGTGTGAGGGGGAAGTGTGAGGGGAAGTGTGAGAGTGGGAAGTGTGAGTGGGAAGTGTGAGTGGGAAGTGTGAGAGGGAAGTGTGAGGGGGTGTGAGGGAGTGTGAGAGGGAAGTGTGAGGGAGAGGGAGGTGTGAGGGGAAGTGTGAGGGAGGAAGTGTGAGGTGGGAAGTGCTTGAAGGGGAAGTGTGAGAGGGAAGTGTGAGGGGGAAGTGTGAGGTGTGAGGGGGAGGTGCTTGAGGGGGAAGTGTGAGGGGGTGTGAGGGCAGTGTGAGGGAGGCAAGTGTGAGAAGTGTGAAGGAGGGAGTGTGAGGGTGAAGTGTGAGAATTGAGGTGTGAGGGGAAGTGTGAGAGGTAGGAAGGGAAGTGGCCAGGGGGAAGTGGGGGAAGTGTGAGGGGAAGTGTGAGAAGTGTGAGGGAAGTGTAGAAGTGTGAGGCAAAGTGTGAGACACAAAGGGGTGTGAGGGGTGAAGTATGAGGGAGGGTTCCTTCCTCCTTCCTTCCCTCCTTCCCTCCTTCCTCCATCGGCCATGGTCAGCCAGATCAGGATCCTTATGGAAGGAACTTGACCGTGTTTCAAAACAGCAACAAGAAGATTGCTCTAATCACTACACCACTCGCTCCACATATACGTAACTAACACTCTTATCTTGTAATCTTCACAACTCAGTGTGGTGATTGGTTTGTGGTGTTCTGACTGGTAAATCATAGGGCGTGAATTTCCTCGATAATTGATATATCCACTACGTCGTGGTTTGCCTATGTCACAATCGAAATTTTGCATGTGACCTCGTCAAGCTTTACCTTTGCCAACAATGTTGCTGCATGACATCTCATAGACCAAACATTCCCACATACAGTTGTCACTTTGAAACTTTGCCTTATGTTTCTGTCATAAAGAAACACTGATGTGACCAGAATTTCAACAAAATACGACGGAATGTCCAAATCCTCCACATGTTTTACTGATGGCTTGACAAAGTTTTTGCTAGGCATCAGGTCACATGATGGATAGGTCAATTGTTCAGACAATTTGTTTGCATAAGGATAACCTATTTTGAATGGTGCCAAGCTGATTTGGTTGGTCATAGATTATCATTTTCTTGTCCCTGATGTCCTGATATCCCATTAAATAGTGATAATTAGTGCATGGTGATACTGGCCTGTTTACAGGTGTCAACTCCATTAGTCCAGGCACAGCAGGCTCCATGCACGACGTACGGACTCTGTAGCTGACCACCAGATGTCACCACTACTTCACCGAACTTGATTCCTTCGGGTGCATTGCTATCACATTGTTCCTGAAGTGTTTCCCCACCCGTCTTAAGCAGTGCTTTGGACGCCTCACCTCGATGCAATCGCAGCTCAGTACCAGCAGAGTTGACTATGACATCAACCTGAAATAGTAAATACATCCAAAACGACATCATTATCTATCCCAGGAAACAATAGCAATTGTTTGCAAATTCACAATATATAAATAAGGTGTTAAATGTTGGTGTTATCTCTTCCAATCGATCATGCAAAGAAGGCAAGTGTCACACAATCTGTGTTAGTGAAATGATCACCACTCAATTGTTTCAGGTAAGAGAGAAAGGCCCTCCAGGAAAGCCACGCGTGACAAAAACATGTAAGTAGATAACTCCAAATAACTTATGTTGCTTTTTTTCTGAAACACATTGCCAATTGGTAGATTAGAGGCCAAAGGACACAAACGAACAAAGAAACAGGAGAGTGGACCTAAGCACCTTGGAGGAGATTCACTCACAATGACCTCAAGTTGGTGTATTTTTGCTAATGCTGGTTCGATACTCGCGATACTTGTGAAAGTTTGATACCGATATTTTGTGGCATCGCGATACTTCGATGTATCTGGTATGTATATGGAATTGCTGGTTCGATACTTCTATACCGTCGATACCTTCGATATATTGACTCCATTCAGTATCTACGAAGTCAAAGTTACGGATATAATACGGGACCTACGCCGACACCACTACGTCTACGGGCTTCATTTGCCGCAGAAACTCCGGACAGTAGCATCACGTATGTCTATTGGTTGACTGACATTGAATAATGTCAGTATATTTGGGCAAATCACCAAATCGGCACCGTAGATTGGTTATATTTCGACAATTTTTGAAGGATAACTCCGCAAGTTTACTCCATCCTTATAATAATGAGGCAGACCAGAGGACAGATGCTATGATGTGCCCTGACATGTTAACTGGTGCGATATTTGTCAGTGAAAATGTATTCGGAAGCCGATGGCTTTGAAATGGAGTAAACGGCACCTACTTTTGCCCAGCCGTAGGTCGGGCATGAGGCAATTTTGGCGGCCACAAACTTAATGTTACTTTCATTGACGGTACCTAATTAAAAAATAAATTTACGTTGCGATGTTGTCCAAGTTCATCAGTTTAGATGATTGGTTGGTTAGTTTAAGAAACGAGCCACAAAATGAAAACGTTGACATAATATATTTCACAAATTTCCATAATTCTGCTCACGTGCTCTGTGGCATGACATGTTGCATTGTAATAGATTCGCGTGGCTGTATTACAACACAATTATACATAACAAGATTATTATCCAAGATAAGTATACAATTGTTATGCCTTTGTTTTCTGGAAAGAATGGTGTATAAAATAAAATCAACTTGCTCATGGAGAAAATTTCTCGTGAATAGTAAAGTCACAAGTCAACTACTCATATTTGTGATTTGAATTTGTTAGAAAATGTTTTGTCACATGCCGGCCCACATTGTTACCAAACGTCAAATTGGCCAATGTAAGTAGATAGTTTGTTTTAATCTGCTTTCTAATGATATTACATTAAAAAGTGCAATGGGATATAATAATGTTACATTCATTTTAAACAAAGACCTGTAATTTTCTGATGCTGACAAAATGATTTTTAGTCCTTTGGCCGAAGGTCCAAGGGACTATTGTCATCTCTCTGCGTCCGCCGTCAGCCGTCCGCCATTAGCTGCCGTATCTCAGAAACCGTTCAGCAACTTTTTCTCTAATTTTGCACATATATATTTTGGGGCACTGCCACTATGCATGAGTAATTTGTATTTGATTGAATCATTTTAAGGGCTCCCTAGGGCCTCCAAGGACCCCAACACTGGTAAAAATGTAACATTTGGCCTATTTAAAAAAAAACTGTTCAGCAACTTTTTTTCTAATTTTGCATAGATGTAGCTTACATCTGTATTTGATTGAATCATTCTAAGGGCACCTAAGGGGCCCCCAAAGTGCAAAAGGTTTACATTATCTAGTGATGTGGTTTTGAGAAGGGCCCTTGAGACCACCCCCAACATTAGATGTTGTGTATTGTTCCACAAAATCAACAGCTGTGACTAATCTCTACAGCCCAGTCCATTGAGACCTTGATTAATCTTTAATTGGTCACAGCACCCAGGCAGAGTAGACACACTTGACCCCTGTTAGACTGAACAGTTGCCTAACATTTTTAAACTGTATCTTCAAAACTATTGATTTTCTATAATTGCAAGTTGTGTTTATTTTGATGTTCATTTAATTATTATAAAATGGTGTGACTGTGATGTCTATTGGTTAAAGATGTATTGTCTGTAGAAACCTGTAGGTGACAAACATAGAAAATTAATATTCTGTCACCTGTAGGTGACAAACATAGAAAATTTCTATTCTGGACAACTATAGAGTGAAATATCCTACACTTTATTTATATCAATTGCATTCTACTGTTCTGTTTACGCTTGCCATGCCTTGTATAGACATGGTACTGTGTAAATCAATTGTATCAATATAGACTAATAATTACAGATTCACAATATAGTTGACACCTGAAACAACCAAATGTCAACCATTAGAAGAGTTGACATAGTTAAGGCACAATAAAGCCTTTTGTGTCAAGACAAATACAATTAAACCAATACCCCTATCTGAACACTGCCTGTTCTTCACCTATTACATTCGCCTTGTTTAGGTATGTGGTTCTTTTTATATAATTTTTTTGTTTCTTTCTGTACCTGTCTACATATGATAACCATTTGTCCGCCCTGCTCACAATAAACATCACATGAATGATAAAAGGAAGATCACTACCACTTAACTTGTGGATTATTATTATTATAAAACTGCTCTGCTACTGCTTGGTGGACAGTTAATTAGTGGATCAAGTTCAAATACATCAGCACGTTTTTCACATGGTAGTTTAGGCTCAGTAGTGTGCTGGCAGCTACTAAACCTATAGGCTTGTGTGAAAAGGATAGTTGGCAGAAGAACTAACTTCAAAGCACCATTGCATCCATTTAGCCAGGCAGCAGTCACACTGTCCCAGTGTCTGCTGCTATGTTTATATAATAATTATATAGGCTTAATGATCCCAATACACCAATCTGTTGGCACAATGTCAGATAATGGAACTAGGTTAAACATCTTAACAATAACTATAATTAGTTCTGTGGAGCTGTTTTTTTCAGTGAACAGTAAACATGTAAACATTTTACTTCCATCATAAACCTTAATGATCTGTAACTATGATTCACCAAAAAACATTTGATTAATAATTACCTACAGGGTTGTTTGATTTATGCCGGGCAGAAACTGTTTCTGCCCGGCAGAAACAGCAACAATAGGAAATACATGCCATTGATAGGCAAACGTGTTCTTTTTATAGAAAATTTCAGTTTCTTTCTGTACCTGTCTACGTATGATAACCATTTGTCTGCCCTGCTCACAATAAACATCACATGAATGATAAAAGGAAGATCACTGCCACTTAACTTGTGGATTATTATTATTATAAAACTGCTCTGCTACTGCTTGGTGGACAGTAAGCTGCAACTGTCTTTGAGTTTGTTTACATTTTGACAAACTACTATTATATAGCACTAATTTTTGAATGAATCACATTTTGAGAATGCATGTCATTGTTTGCGGTGTAACTTTTGTATGCTTCATTTTCTGCTGATACAAGTTGCATTCATCTGAAAGATTATTCAATTACCTATCCAATGATAATACATATGTTGTGGTGTTGGATATATAGCTTTGGTATATTGTACACGAGGGTTGTGATAGGAAACTATTGGACATTGCGACAGTGCAGAGAGACAGTACGAGATGTGTCACTCAGTATATGAAGTGTGACTTTCAGATACTTCATTTTGTAGTGCTATGGATTATGATGGGCCTCTCCATTAGCTCCCTATATACTTGTAAGTTAGGTGAGTAACACCTTCGAAGTTCTGACAGCAGGACACCGCCTTCGGTGAAGTCGAGACAAAAGTTTTACAAATGCTTCAATTTCACCGTCCAGCTGACCCATTTTTATTTTTTCAAAAACTTTTCAGTAACTTTTTCTTAAATTGTTCATAGACATTTCATGTGGTAGTGCCACTATACACAATAAATTTGTATTTGATTGATTCATTCTAAGGGCACCAAAGGTTCCCTAAAATGCTAAATTTGCTAACTAAAATTAATTGTCTACCTCAGAATAGCTATATTTATAACTTGTTGTGTATTACACCCAGCTGTGGAGCTAAGATTCTCTGCCTGCTATTGTTTGATGGAAACTGTGACTAATCTGTAATTGGTCACTGGCAGAAGCTTGTGTCAACAGACAGCATTAAGCCACTAGACCCCTGCTAAACTGGACAGTTGCCTGTAGGTTTTAAACTGTGTCAAACAGTGAGTCTACCTTTTGCTCTCAAATAATCTGTCCTCTTAGTTTTACACATAACGACATAATCTGGCATAACTTGATAAGTCTTTGTAGCAGCACATTTGTACTTCCAGTGTATCATTGCAACATAACATACATATTACATACTGTGTGCCACATTTGAATGTTGTGCATGTAATATTTCCATGCAATTCATTTGCATATATAATTTCAACAGCCGTTTTCTTCATTTTCACTTTTTGACCCCTACCATGTTCAATGCTCCATAACTTCGCCAATTTTTGTAGCAGTCATATTTTTTGAAACTGTGTAAAGCACCCTACCAAACCTTTACAAGGATGTAAGAAAACAATGTTACAATTTTTCCGACTTATCACTCATTTGGTCAGCCGGGGTCACATATAGACGTATTAGTCCAAAGGACTTCAGGGCCACTTGGCCCATTTTGTTTGGTCAGGAACTAGCTGTATCTCCTCTGCACAAGCTTATGTGAAAATGGATTAAAACCACCCACTGGTAGTATTTGTGAATCTAGTTTCAAAAAATTAATATTGTAAGTAATTATTCAAACACAACAAAATAGCCACGATTACCCAGGCTTCGTTCAGTGGCACTATCTTTTGCTGTTTGGTGGCGCCACTATATTCCCCTTGAATTAGAAATATGCAGTCAGTTTATTTGTACAAACATTTCTTTAATATATATATTCTAATTTGTCTTTTTAATGTAATAAATTATTCGTTGTGATGATTGGAGCAGCCAGGCTTATCTAATGTGTATAATAACATCCCAATCTGTATTTTATAACACTTTCCTAACAGTCATGTAAACTGCTATTTGTAAACAGTGTTAGTGTGTAGTACAATAATTAATTTAATTTCAATATTTTATTACTAAGTATTTTATTACAATTGCCTAGACGTCGTTATAACAACATTTACTATAGTAATTAATTAGAATTAAACAATTACAAATATAATTTGTTTATTGAAATAAGTGATAACTGCATAATAATAGTTTTTGCATGAATAATGATCAGTCAGTATGTCAATGGTCAAGTTGAAAAATTAATAGATATACCGTATTGTTCCCCATAGATGCTCGGTGCTTGGTAGCGAAGGGTGCACATCTATTATTATCTCAAAACCGGCATCAGGCAACACGTATCAACAACGTGTGTATTAAGCATATCTACCTAATATCTACCTAATATCTACCTAATATCGACACATGACAACAACGCAACACCTTGCAGATAGACACACACACACATTATGATTGACCTAACAAATTTCTGCACAGTGGTGGCAGCAGCAGTATTGCCAAAATTTGCCATCTATGACATTAACAAGCATTCATCATGAAATATCTATATATTTTAAGCATGTTTCCATAATGGAAAAAGGGTGTGTGCTTCTATTGGATAATATGCTTCTATTGGGAATTATACCCTATATGAATTAGACTTACCACATGAGTATCGAGCATCGAACATAATTCTGGTATCGATCGATATCGAAGAAATCAGGTATCGAACCAGCACTAATAAATATGTACCATAGATGGATCCAGTGGGGGCCAGGGTGGCAGTGCCCCCCAGGCCCATGGAAATGTGCCCCCGTTCAGGTTACAATAAGCTGAAGTTATGCCAACGCGGTGATGACAAATTTTCAACAGCACCAGCCAGCAGAGAAGCTGAAGAAGAACTAAAGATACGGCGGTGCAGCGGTGAAAATTGGTCAACAGCACCCTCCATCTTCCAATGTCACCAGTCGAGCTGAGACAGTGGAGAAGCTGAAAAAGAACTAAAGATACGGCGGTGCAGCGGTGAAAATTGGTCAACAGCACCCTCCATCTTCCAATGTCACCAGTCGAGCTGAAACAGTGGAGAAGCTGAAGATACGGCTGTAGGGCAGTGAACAATTGTCTATACCATTTGGTTCGGCTGTGCCCCTTAGACTACCTTCTTTTGACCTGTGTACTATGTCTTTACCTGTTCATCTGCCAGATCGGACACACACAGCGACAGCTTCACTCCTTCAGTCGTCTCCACTGTCATCGCAAAACATCGGCTCAGAAGCACTGTCTCAAATGCCTAAACAAGAAGAATATCTTCCAAAACTACCACTTTAGGGCAAACCTATATAAATACATTTTACAAAGAGCTACTACATTAAAACCTCATTAAGAGTTCAATTAGAGCAATCTAGACCTGGATGTAATACCTTTGGCATGTCAGAGTAGATGGTTTGCTTTATCTGATAACTTGAGGAAAGGCATCAAAGCTAGTGTAAGACTGGAGGAGATAAGCTAGATTTTAACAACTCATATATTTGGTGCAATCTACTGGATAACTGCATGGTATAGGCGAAACATAACGTATAAGGAAAAAGAGCTAATAATACAAAACCAAACAATAGTTAGGCTTCATTTAGAATATTGTATTCAAGCATGGAGGCCATATCGCAGGAAGGACATAGATATGCTAGAAAGAGTACAGAGGAGAGCAACTAAAATTATACCAAAACTGAGGGATTTTAGTTACGAAATATGCCTAAAAATGTGGTTTAACAACACTAGAGATCAGGAGATTGAGAGGAGATCAGATAGAAGTGTTTAAAATATTGAATGGTTATGACAACATTGATAGAAATATTTTTTTCTCAGTTAAGAAAGATAGAAGGACCAGAGGACATGAAGTTACATTAGTAAAGCAGCAGTGTAGATTAGATATAAGAAAGTTCAAATTTTCACAAAAGACTGTAAATGAATGGAACAGATTATCTCCTGATTGTGTTGGTGCTAGTAGCGTGAATATGTTTTAAAATAAAATCGACACATACCTTAAAAGGGCGGGATAGACATAGATAAAAAGTATTGGACTCTTGATAAGCCAAAAGGCTTCCTTGTCCACCTGCCATCTAGAGTTAATTTTCTGGATGGCAAACTTGTTAAATCTTTATCATTTTATAGCTCAGTCTATTTGCTATGCATCATGGAAATTTTTTGTTTGGTTTTACATTGGAAGTGTTTGACTTGAAAACATGACTCGCTAAATGCATATGAGTGCTATGGTGAATTGAAGTGCATTTTATTGAAACATGATGGGACCTAAAGGTCTAAGAATGAACACCCACCTTCATGATTTGACTGTCGTTCGGGTATACCACAAATCGCACATCTCTCAGCTTGGTGTGTAGGTGCAAACGACAGAACTCACAAACTTCGTCAAACATAACCCCAGCAACGACCCCTGGTGGGATGCCAAGACCAACAGTGCCCAGGGCAGGGAATGCGATAGACACAAGGTTCTTCTTATGTGCTTCCAATAAACTATTGGCAACAATACTTCCCAATATCTGCAACAAAACTCCTTCACTACAAAACAAGTCACACAGCATTATGAGGTTAGTGCAGCAACAAAAATAGCATTATTCTTGAACGTAAGGCAAAATAATAATAGCAGAAGACAGTTAAAGTCATACTTGTCTACAATACTACTAGCCTATATGCCATAAGATATGTTTTTCATAAAGTATTAATTTTTAGTTTTCAAAGTACATAGTGATACTGATAGAGATATATGCACTGTTGTATGCCGAATATTGAAACGAAAGTGAATAGTATGAACAATGTTCAAATGATAAGACATTTAATGGGGATCAACTTGCTCTGATCTGTACCTGTGTACACTGTTCATCCGACCAACTGCTGGCTGTTCCATGAACTACATAGCGACATGGCAATTGTCCACCAGATGTCACCACCACTTCACCAGGTTTGATGCCATTTGGTGCATTTTTCTGACATTCATCCTTAATTGTTGTACCCCCTGCCTCAAGAATTGATCTTGACAAGGGACTCAAGTTCAGATGAAGGGAAGTATCAGTGGAGTTGACAATGACATCAACCTGCAGAATAACACAGGCATGATAACACCAGCAAAATTATACACAGAGTGATAGATAAACAAATCTCCTGTGAGAGAGAGAGAGCGAGAGCGAGAGAGAGAGAGGGAGAGAGAGAGATCCTGGTGTTGTTAGTATCACATGATAATCCTTCAACATATATAGTTTGTGCAATAGAATCCTTGTCCACAAACATACACACTGCTACAACCCACATTGCTTTTGTCTTCCAGAAAAGACAACAAAAGCGATTGGTGCCTTCTATCTGGTGTTTAATTGAGGGAAGTAAAATATCCTTTATAGGGAAATGGAATAAACATGTCTGTATTAAGAAGAAAAAGAATTATTTCAATCTGCAAAAAAACACATGGATGCTGTCCACAGTGGACCCTCACTATTAAGGTCACCTTTGGGACTGGACAGAAGTGTCATGAATAACGAGGTGACCACATTAACGGGATTGATATGCTATACTTTACAGTATGTGGGCATGATTTGGGACTATTCTAGGGCGACAGTAATTGTGAGGTGCTGTTTTACTGAGGGGACCGTAAAGCGAGGTTCCACTCTATTTAATAATAATATTTACAAGTGCCATGAGCATATTAATTGTCAAAGGTGGATAACGGCTCCACACATTATTATCTACTAGCAACTAACCAAGGACAGCAATTTACATCATTGCCATGTCATTTCGCCTGTTTCCAATTATGGCATTGGCATGAAGCAGGTATAACAATTTTAACATAACTCCACAGTGTCGCCACCTGGGGAATGACTGACAACTAAATTTTTCCACTGAAAAAGTAAATAACTGTAACTGAAGTTTGTTTATGTACATTGCCAACTGGTAAATCAGACATCAGTGATCCAAGGATGCAAACAAACATACCTAAGGGGAAGACAGAGGTGAGTCGACATCAGTGCCTCACAGGAGATACATTACTCACTTACTAATCTCTAAAGTTAGCATATTAACATACAAATTTTATGCAACAAGAATGCTAATTTGTTCGACACACTCCTTGATTTAATACTTTATGGATCTAGCACGTACGACAACTGACCTGCTGAGATGCAATTTCTCCCATGTGCAGGGCCAACGTAATTCCTTCTGGTGTCTTCAACTCAATGGCAGGTGAAGAGGCATTCTCAACAGAAGATGATGGTTGGCTGGCGTCATCTGTACAACAACAAATAACTATCATGTTATCTAGTTTGGTAATCAGAAAGAAACTGGAAAACAAATTGCAAACAAAAAGTAACAATCTTAACAGTAATAATATAAATCAGGGCTGGGTTCAATTACATTTTCAATAATTTTTTTTGGTAAATAACAAACTTTGATTCCACCTACACTATGGGGATTCCGATTCCAACTAACATGTTTCATTCCAACTCTGATTCCACTCACACTATGGAAATTCCAATTCCCACATATTTGTTACTCAAATTCCACTCATCCTACACCCTATGGTGACTCTGATTCCACTAGAGGTATTCTGATTCCATTGGTAACAGTTCACTGTCTATAGTAGTGATGATTTTCTGGTTCTTCTCCATGAAATGCAATAGTTACCTGTGTCTTTTGTGACCATTTGCCATCTTGATTCACGAACGAGCTTCAAGGAAGAAGCTGTACTAGACAAAGCCGCCATGGACGTCTGAATAAGAAAAATATCTATTAAAAATATCCAGACTTAAAAGGGCTATGCGCTGTATGTAGTGTTAACCAGACATATCAAGTACATATAAATCTGCACTTGAACGTATTTAAATACTTTTTGCAGTATTTGTAATTGCATTTGTCACTAATGCAATGAAACTATTTGTATTTAAATACCTCCCTCAAGTATTTGACATTTTAAAATACTTTCAAATACCATTTCAAATACTTTGGGCATGGGTAAATGGCAAGTTTGATTTCGTATTCTCCTGGGGCAAGTTCCAAAAAGCGGCTAAGAATGTTCTTAACGCTAAGATGACTGTCTTCGTAAATGATGTTTTTTTTTAAATAAGCGAACATAAGAGTTTACGCAAACATGTGATGCTAATTAAGTAATTGCATAACTTTAAGAACGCTTCATAAAACTGACCCCCTGTATTGTTTAACTTCTTGCGAGTCAAACATTTTTACTTACAACACTAACTTGTCAGTTGTCACCAGTGACCATACACAATTAACAACAACAGGACTCTGTTACACTGACCTGTCTGTCGTTCAATCACATTTTTTTTATCAGACTACAGGAACTAATAAAACATTAGTTTTATAGGATGTTTGTGAAGCTCTCCAAAAACCTACATTTGCACCATTGAGCCTAGAGGATTCCTAAATATTGAAGGGAGCTGTAATCCTATATCCAACCCCCAATTAAAATATTGAGGCTCAGACCCACAAACTCCCTCTCCAGTTCTGGTGCCTATGTTACCTGTTCACAACAACTTAATGCTGAGTAGTGATAAATTCACCAGGTGTTTTTCCCATGCATGAGAGGAACTGGGAGGTGACTAGCTCATTGACTTACATATGTGTGTATGCACAGTCATACAGGACACACTTATATACTACCCGTCTCTCATGCTCGACAGGGAAGCAACTTCGGCTCCTGGGAGCAAGATCCAGTGGGTCAGAGATAGAGACAACCACTCCGTGAGTCCACGACTGGTTACACATTTACCCCCTGTGTGGGATCTTTTACTTCCCCTGGCATAGGGTCTCTTCCGAAAGATATCGGCAATGTGAGGTGAACGAAATTGCCTAAGTCTCGAAATGGTGGCTCGATTGACAGTTTGGCGCACTACCGCATGACCTCCGCTCCCCACTCGAAGTGTGGTAACAATGTAACTGTATTTATTTGCCAAGTACTTGCAAAGCACTGGATAATTAAGTACATTTGGGAAGTACTTAAAAGTACCTGTACATAATAAACAAATACTTTTTATTTTTTGCAAATGTATGTTCTTTAGTACCAGTACTCAATTTTTTATGTAAGTGCAAAAGTACTTAAATACAAAGTACTGAATGTGGCACAGCACTGCCATGCCATGGCATAGTACATAAATGGCCTGTAGGGGTAGGTGGGGTAAGATGGCCCATCTGTCAAAACAGAAGGGTATAGATAAAAACTATGCATTTACATACAGGGAACCAAATAATGCTCCACATTAAAGACTTGGCCTTTGTGAAGAACATGATAATGAACTTTCTGGAGGAAGACATTGTTCAGTTATGACAAAAGCAAAACTGTTGTCATTTAGGGTCATTTTACCCGCTACTGTGGGTAAAACATAGTGCATAGTAGAAAAACTTCCAATACAATAAATGAAAAATTATATATGGTTGCACGTCCTAAATTTGTGCACCGTCCAATTCAGCATCCCTCTGTACGTTGTCTCGTTTGACTGCTTCGGTGAAAGTGTATGTTAAACTGGCTGCTCAGTCTTAATAAACCTGGTAGTTGTGCCATCATTCAGTGCAAGTTTTGGGTTTGAGACAAAATTACAATACAGCATTGCAACGGAAATTTGTGTTGAAACGATAGCATACAAATAAAATCGCTCGAGACCAGTGAGGCTACAGCGTCAATGGGCGCTTATTACAAGTCGTTAAAGTTGCAAATAAATATGTATTATTCCTGAAATGTTCCGTTTGTTGACATCCTTACCACAGCATGGCCTATGTCTATTAATGAGCTAATTTGTTAAACTACGTCTATGATGTTTTGTATTGACTTAATTGCCTATTTGGTTTTAATTTAGTATGGTATGTGTTGCTATAGAATTAATATTATTATAGGGGTTATAAAAAGTTACTGTTGACAACACTAATTATTGTGAACTTACAATAAAGTCGAAAATGACCTAAACCAAAGTCGGAAATGCTGCCTCTGTTCGGCAATATGCACCAGCTAGAAGCTTATGGCCGAGATATAAGGGGGTGGCCATCTTAATACACGGGTGAGCATCTTACCCCAACTTCCCCTACTAATGATATAGGCAGTACAGTTCCATTTCTACTTCTTCTTCCATTAATGACCGTCGGTCAAGCAGTTGGTATATGGGTTGCTATGTACGACAATCCAGCACTATAACCGCGCCCCACCCCAGTTTTAGTTTCACTTCCTGTTAACGTTTTGCGATATAATTTATGACAGCCCTACAACTTGCACTTCAGTTATACAGACGAAGAAAGTATTACCTGTGTGATTCGCTGTTCTACATGTGAGTTGATGTTTCCATCCGTTCGCCTTTACTTGTTTTAGGCTCTAGCCGACCGGACCCGCCAACCTATTTCTTGTTAGACTGTTGATGACTCGCGACTCGCTAGGTGGCGCATTACGTAAGCTTATTTCACGTCGATTCAGTGAATCAGCGTGATAGATGTATTCTGAGACGTTTGTTAATTAATATTAACAAGGCACGTTTACTTGTCCGGATAACCATACACAAAATAACAAGTTACGATATAAAATATATTCTGTTTGCAAGTTTGTCCGCTAGGGGTGGAAACCGAAAGTAATAATAACCACGGGACTTTCCCAAAGACAGATCAAGAACCTAAATAGTACGCTTAAATATTGACGTTGTTGTGTGATAAATACTGGGCATGTTGACGCGTTGTACGGCATCCGTCGCGCACGCGTGACAAACGATTGATAGCACTACATATAGCTAGGGTCGAGCCCGCGCCGTTAAGTGGCGCATGTCTCCATGCATAGATCGACCTGTTGAAGATGCCCCCGTTACATGTCCCCCAGAGTATCAGAAATTGTTAACGTCGCTGCAAAATATGTTCAACAGGACCCCTCCCCCGTGTCAGGATCCGACAGCACGATGACGGAGTGGTTCTGAACATCCGGGGAAACATCTTCAACAGCACATGTAGATTAATATATATATATAATATACATGCACACACATGCATATATATATATATATTATACATATGCCTAATATTAGCGTCGGAATTTTGTGAATATTGGAGCTGACGTTCTCCAAAAACCTATAAAAAACGCACCTTAATTGAAGCTCTCCATATATGGTAGGCCTATTGATGGATACATAATCTTTGTTATTCAATAAAAGTAAATGTCATCAATTTGACCTATTCCACTCTACATTGGTCTTGCGTTGTTGCACTGCATAAAACATAATTCCACCAAAACATATTGGGGTGCAATTTACATAATTGAAAGTGGCATAATCAGTTGAGAACATTATCATTACAAATGCTAACAACTGCTTGGCATGCAGCAATACATGGGTTTGTTGTGCGCTGCAAACTATACTGATATTCCTAGTTCGGCGACTGCAAGCACGGTTAGCTGGGAAGAGCAGAAACTCGTGACATGAGCCTTTCTATGAAAATGGCGCAGTCATTGTCTATGGAAATGGCGCATATATCTATACAACTTAATTTTTATGTCTTCGGCAGCTTTTTCTAATAAATATATTTGGAATTGTAGTTGCAAATTGTTAGTTTGTATTAACACTTTTAAATGCACGCAAACAACATTTTATTTCCCTGTATACATTAAGAAGAAGTTCCATTATCCCAGCGTTTAAATGCCTTATAAATCTTGGAATACTTTATATGTTGAATGTTAATTATTTACTTGTAAACGTACTCCTGACGTATACGTATTCATTTTGTAGATGCACTGGAATTATTGAATTTCGTGAGAAACAACGAGTTCGGAAGGAGGCTGGCACGAATGCAGTTCACCATCTAAGTATATCATCTTACAATAGAATATATTTGCATATTTCTGTGGTAACCTGCTTTATTGCCTTTCAACCTGCACCACATTCATGTTGTGTACAATCACCGACTTCACCATTGTAGGTAAACACAGAAATACGACAATGCTCCATAGTGGGATTACGCACTTAAACGGAAGTAGAAGATTAATTAAGCTACTTTTCCCAAACCAGCACGGGGATAAAACGAACCAAACACACAGCTTGCCTCTTCAGCCCCTCTCAGGTTTCCTGTTTTGACTAATGTGCCAAAATACAGATTCTGGACTTGCATTTCAAGCATAACAGTTTAGAACATTTGGATAGTGAAGTAAGACCCGAGTGTGGAACATGCAGATCCTCCTGCAAGAATACTGAATATCTACTGTATTTATTATTATTATTATTTACCAACATTTCTAAAGCGCTATATATTTATCCGGGACCAGCCCGTCCATAGGCGCGTACACACATTATAAAACGTACATGGAATTATAAGAAATCTATGATCCTGGTAAAAAGTAATGTTATATTAACATTTGAAAAGACTGTATATATTAAGTAATTAACATGCATGACATAGTTTCGAAAATACTAAGATAAATACATAATTTTTTCGTTTGTTAATTAATATTAACAAGGCACGTTTACTTGTCCGGATAACCATACACAAAATAACAAGCTACGATATAAAACATATTCTGTTTGCAAGTTTGTCCGCTAGGGGTGGAAACCGAAAGTAATAATAACCACGGGACTTTCCCAAAGACAGATCAAGAACGTAAATAGTACGCTTAAATATTGACGTTGTTGTGTGATAAACACTGGGCATGTTGACGCGTTGTACGGCATCCGTCGCGCACGCGTGACAAACGATTGATAGTACTACATGTTAAACAAAAGAAAATATATTATATAATAATAATAATACAATTAATTAATTAAATAAATAAGTTAGTAAAACACATGTTCATAAAAGTGTCCTGCAGCACCGTTCTTTAGTGGAAGTAATTTAAGTTATTTTAAATAGGTGAGTTTTAAAGAGTCTTAAATCTGCTCAGTATGTCTGTTCGGCGAATGTTGAGTGGCAAAGCGTTCCAGGGTGTCGGTCCGGCCAGAGAGAAAGCCTGCCTGCCGTATCCCTCTTCAATTCAATTCAAATACCTTTATTGTCCCTCATGGGGAAATTCTCTTGTGGTGTTTCGCTATTAAGAACACAATAAATAAATAAACATTTTAAACTGAGAACACTGATTCAATGAATTACATATGATTAAAATACAATAGCACACAACAATCAGCCATTTGTTAGGAAACATCATTTACATTTTGTATAATACAGCCATCAGTACAGGAACACGTTAATCATCACATATGCTATTTAACTAGGTGGAATACAGTGCAATTGCCAGTATAATCACACACACACACACACACACACACACACACACACACACACACACACACACACACACACACACACACACACACACACACACACACACACACACACACACGAACCCATATTCTCAAGCGGCCAGACAGGCATTGGAGAGAGGGGTGAAGGAGGATTGTAACAGTGATTGGGGGGGGGGGTCCAGAGAGATATGCCTTCCCTTCCTCTGTGCCCTCCGCCTGCACAGGTCATTGCTGCTGAGTCTGATGACGCAACTCAGGATAATCCACCATGCCATGCCAGGAAGCCTAATGTTACAGTAATCTCAAGGTAACAGCCATAAAAGGTCTTCAGAACGTGAGAGCTCACCCCGAGGGATCTTATTTTATGCAGAAAATAAAGCTTCTGTTGGCATTTCTTGTTGTTCAAAGCTGTGTTTGCACTGAAGGTAAGTTTAGAGTCAATTACGGTACCTAGGTACTTGTACACTAATACACGCTTGGCAGTCTCACCATTGATGACCAGGTCTTTTGGTGGGATGGGGTCTCTCCTGAAGTCGGTGATGAGCTCCCCAGTCTTCTGGGCATTAAGATCCAGGAAGTGATCACCACACCACTGGACAAATTCTGAGACCACTTCCTCGCACACCGTGTCAGAATTTGACAGGTCGACAATTGCTGTATCGTCAGAGTACTGCACAAAAGTGCACTGCTCGTGTTTGCTGCGGCATTCGTCCATGTACAAGGTGGAGATCACCGACGAAACCACTGAGCCTCGAGGGGCCCCGGTGGATGTACACAGGGGGCAGGACAACGTCGTCCACGCCCCGGTTGGGTCTATATGCAAACTGGAGCGGATCACGCTGATCGCCGACCTGCTGCAGGAGTTGTGAGAGGATGAGGCGCTCGAAGCATTTCACTACCATAGAGGTCAGCGCTATCGGCCTGAAGTCGTTCGGAGTAGATGGCCGCGGCTTCTTCGGAACACGGCAGATAATAGAGGATTTCCATATCCGAGTGATATGGTGCTGCCTGGGGACCAGTTAAACAGAATGCTGAAAACTGCTCCAAGCTGGGAATGACACTCCTTCAGGACACGGCCGCCGATGTTGCCCGGTCCTGATGCCTTACGGGGGTTAATCCGCTGAACAACCCGGCTGACGTCATCCGGAGTGGTTTCAGGTAAGTCATGATCACCTAGCTGGGACTGAAGCAGCTCGGCGTTCGTGTGAAGTCGTGACGATCGAAACGACTGAAGAAAATGTTCATGTCCTCTGCGAACTTCATGGTCTTCTCCTTCATCCCTGTGTTGGAGACAGGCGCGTTACGGGGCTGAGCACCCGCAAGAGCTTTAAGTCCATGCCTTGTTGATCTCATGTTGCCATATTGAAACTGCCGTTCGATTTTGTCTCTGTACTCTTTTGGCGTCTCTAATCTGTTTCTTTAACACACTTCGACTCTGTATGCCCTCCTCATGATCCTGTGCCATGAAAGCCCTTTTCTTTTCATCAAAGTGTTTTTCAGCTCTTTTGACATCCAGGGCTTGTTGTTGGCGAAGATCCTGACTTGTTTAGTTGGAATAATCGTGTTCTTACAGTTGATATAGTCCGTGATCACGCCAACAGCCTCATCCAGAGATAAGCTGGAGTCAATAAAGACATCCCATGATGTGCAATCAAAGCAACCTTGAAGTGTTTCTATTGCGTCTTTAGTCCATGTGTTCATTGTCTTCTGCACCGCCTTCTGTCTCTGTAGCACTGTTCTGTTCGCTGGTATCATATGGACTGCATTGTGACCAGCTGTGCCCAGGGGCGCTTTCTTCACAGATTTGTAAGCGTCTCTGATATTACCATAACAAAGGCCCAATGTGTTACTGCCACGTGTGTGGCACGTCACATACTGCTGGTACGTGGGGAATGTTGTGTTTAGCCTACAGCTGTTAAAATCACCGAGAATCAGTTTTGGCGAGTCTGGCAACACCGATTCGAACCGTTGCACACAGTTTGTAATGGCTTCAGCTGCACGTGCACAGTTAGCAGATGGGGGGGGGGGGCACGCAAACAACAATCAGAAACAAATGGCCAAATTCTCTGGGCAGGTACGTGGGCCTGAGTGACAGTGACAATAGTTCAAGGTCGGGGGTGCACAGCTTCTCCCTATAACGACCACTGACTTGCACCACCGTTCGTTCACATAAACACACAGCCCTCCCCCTGAGATTTCCAGTTTAGATCTTTGTCTCTGTCCGTCTTGACTGGCATGTAAAATACTAAGAAAATAACAACAAAAGCAGAGCTTAGCGAACGCCACAAATCGCCTTAATAACGCCACGTAGCGGGGAAAAAAGGTTGTAGCGCAGAACTATCAGCAGACGCAGATCGGAGGTTGCGGGTTGGCGAATAGGGTGTTATGATTTGTCGGGATTTATTCAATATAAAATGTAAGCTTGTACATACACAAAATGTGAATACAGGGTACATTAAATATACAGGATGACACAAGACAGTGCAAGCACTTGTTTCCATTGTGGTCCTTGGACAGACACAGACAAATACATTACTCAGATATTAATAGAATATGACAAAAACATGACACACACATATATTAATAGAATATCACAAAATAACATACTAAAACAACAATGATAAATAAATACTAGTTACAGTTCAGATGTCAAAAGACATTGATAATTATAATATTAAGAAAGGAGGGACATTACCTTCTGATTATAAACACTATTAAGTAATTTGAAAAATCGACTCATGTACTACAAATATACATACCAGTTTTTTTTTATTAAACACTTTTAACAAAAGATGCGTCATCATTAAAAAAACGTTAAAAAAATAAAATATAGGTACACTGTGTACCGTATTTCGTCTAAATACACTATATATTTACAAAACACGACATAACCATAAGATGGCGGAACAGGAACTACTTTTTATAGTATCCAATTATGGATCATTACGCCGATACAAAACAATAGTAATTACGCATCAACACGTAGTTCTAAATACACAACATTTCCTCCCCAATTAGTTTAGTAATCCCTATTGGAGATATGATACTGTTAACTTTCACATTTTGAAGCAAACATAGCAAAGTTCTAACAGCAAGGAAAAATAACTTTGTCCGTTCTAGAAAAATAACAGTAGTCATGATCTAGTACAATTACTGTCCTAGTTCTGTGTTAGTCAGCGTCATTACTGTGAATGTTGGTAACAAGTAATGTTCCACTTGGTATCTGTTCACTCTCATTGAGTCCGAGTACAATTAAAAGGTAATGGATATTAAATTAAAGCAAGTCTTCGAATTATCTCAATTAACAAGAAGTCTCAAAACTTCAACAGTTACGTGTACTCCGAGTCACAACTTATAAATCCAGCTTCTGCGGTGCCTTGCGCATTCGCGAAGGATAACGTTTTTCTCTCACGGGCGAAGACATTGAAGTGGATGGTTTCACACGTGTTTCGCTGGGTTGTGGTGTTGAGTCACATTTCTTCTCTTCTTCAGTGAGAACGGATGGCGAAGGATCACTACTGGGAAACACAACCACGGCTTCCGGCACTGGAATCGGAGACTTGATTGTAGACTCGGCATCACAAATTTGTTCAATGTGTCGTCGCCAGACGACACCTGGTGTTATCTCGACCTGGTATGACACCGGACCAGTACGCAACACGATTGTACCGGAAACCCATTTGTCGTTCCCACGATAGTCGCGCACTGCTACGGATTGTCCTACTGCGAGTTCACGATGTTGAACCGTTGAACGATTTGCTTGTGACATCTGTTTAGCAGCAATGTCGCGGCGTAAGTCTGGTTTCAGCGCGTCCAGTCGAGTGCGAAGGTTTCTTCCATAGAACAACTTAGCTGGCGTTTCATTTGTCGTTGCGTGGGGAGTATTCCTGTACGCCATCAGGAAATTTGCAAGTTTTTGTTCGACCGAACCGACTTCCCACTTCATCGCACGAAGAGATTGTTTGAAAGTTTGTACAAATCTTTCAGCCAATCCGTTGGTTGTGGGATGATACGGTGCTGACTTCAGATGTTTGATTGCATTGGCTTTGGTGAATTTGTTAAACTCATCTGAAGTAAACCGAGGCCCATTGTCACTAACCAAAATTTCGGGCAGACCGTTACGAGTGAATACACTTCGTAGAATTTCGATGGTCTTTGTAGCGGTTGTTAACTGCGTGCTGATCACCTCGGGCCATTTCGAGTGTGCATCCATGATGACGAGAAACTTAGTTCCTTGAAAGGGTCCGGCGTAATCAACATGCACACGTTGCCATGGCTTGGTCGGCCATTCCCAAGGGTGTAATGGTGCTTGTGTGGGCATCTTCTGTACATGTTGACAGCCTGGGCAACCTTTTGCCATCTGTTCAAGATCATGGTCAATTCCTGGCCACCAAACATGACTTCTGGCCAAGGATTTCATTTTGACTACTCCCAAATGTCCTTCGTGTAGCAAATGTAGAACCTGCGGGCGAAGTTTCAATGGTATTATCACTCTGATTCCCCACATCAGACATCCTTCTGACAGGGAAAGTTCTTTCCGTCGCGTGTAACCGTCCTTGGTTAAAGTATATACTTTCGCCAGAACTTGGTCATTTTGGGTTTCAAGTCTCACTTGAGCACTAGACACTGGAACTGCGTCCACCTGAGATATGTGGAAGGCTTCCACAGGATCAATGACCTCTTCATCCTGGTCGTAGGTTTCCTTTATAGGAAGACGTAATAACGCATCAGCGTTCGCATGACTGGAAGTATTCCGAAACTTTATTTCATAGTCCATTCCAGACAAGAACAATGCGTAGCGCTGAAGTCTTGCAGATGTCATCGTCGGTACTCCCTTGCTTGGACTGAGAATTGATAGCAAAGGCTGATGATCCGTCACTAATGTGAAGCGGCGACCATATAGATATGAGTGGAATTTCTTCACTCCCCAAATCAACGCAAGTGCTTCCTTGTCAATTTGGGCATAGTTACGTTCTGCCGATGTCGCTGAACTTGATACGAATCCGACTGGTCTGTCAGTTCCATCTGCCATTGTGCGAGACAAGACTGCGCCAATTCCGTAAGCTGATGCGTCACATTCCAACTTTATTGGCAACTGCGGATCGTAGTGTGTCAACACTTGATCGGAGCTTATCATGTGCTTTGTTTCCGAAAACGCCTTCTCGCACTGTACAGTCCATCGCCATTTCCTGCCTTTCTCCAACATCTGGTTTAGTGGCCATACTACTGTGGACAGATTTGGCAGAAACTGGTGAGAGTAGTTAAGCAGGCCTAGGTATGCCCTCAGCTGAGCTACATTCTCCGGTCTGGGCGCATTGACTACAGCGTCGATCTTCTCAGGCATTTTGTGGAGTCCCTCTTTGTCGATTCTGTGTCCGCAGAATGTGATTTCGTCCTTGAAGAATTCACATTTCGTTATTTCAGCCCTGAGATTGTAATCGCGTAGACGCTCGAGGACTCGGCGCACATTCGCTAGGTGCTCCTGGTCAGTCTTTCCAGTAATGATGATGTCATCCAGAATAACTTGTGTTCCTGAAATGTCCTGTAGTATCTGGTCAATTGTTCTTTGCCAGATTGCAGGTGCAGATGCGACGCCAAATAACAGTCGGTTGTACTGAAACAGTCCTTTGTGCGTGTTGATAGTCAGATACTTCTTTGACTCCTCCTCCATTTCGAGTTGCAGGTAAGCTTGACGGAGATCAATCTTTGTGAATGTCTCACCTGCACTGAGATTTGTGAAGACATCTTCAATCCGGGGTAACGGATAGTGATCCACTTTCAGTTCCGGATTTATGGTGACCTTGAAATCACCGCATATTCTTACCGATCCGTTTGACTTAGGTACAGGCACGATTGGAGTTGCCCATTCACTCCAATCAACTTTTGTGATGATTCCTTCTTTCTCAAGTTCTGCTTCAACTTTCGGGCGTAGTGAATAGGGTACTTGTCTGGCCTTGTGGAATTTTGGAGTTGCCCCCTCCTTGAGATGGTGTTTCGCCTTGGGTCCTTGGATGGCTCCAAGTCCGGCTTGAAAGACTTCCTTAAACTCCAATTTAAGTGCATCCAGTTGTTCCTGCATACTCTCTGTATGCTTCGTTGCAGTGATGTGTCTGATGGACTTCCAGTCTAGCTTAATCCTGTTAAGCCACTGGCTCCCAAACAATGCTGGTCCTCCCTTTCTGACCACACATAATGGCAAGTTTTGTTGCTGTCCATTGTACTCTACATCGACATATACCATGCCGAGTGGAGCAATTTCTTTGCCAGAATAGGTCTTTAAGACCACCGAAGTGTGTTGTGTCTTTACTTCGGGAAAGTACTCATCAAACCGTTGCTTGTTTATCACCGACACTGCCGAGCCTGTATCGAGTTCCATTTGTAATGGTTTACCATTTATTTTAGGATTTACCCAAATAATCCTGGTATCAGGCGATCGGTCCATGGTATGTATTTCCAGAGCAGCTACATTCTCAGCATCACTGTCATATACATCTTCAATCACGTGTACATGTTGGGAACCTGTGTTTTTACCACCAGTACTACCACGCGATGCATCGTTACCCTGGCAACGTTGGTTTCCATGTGTATTGGCACGGTACGCTGGCTTGATATGTCCTTTCTTTTTGCATTTATGACACTGTGCCTCTTTAAATTTGCAATCTTCCGGGGTGTGGCCCGACCATCTATAACATGGTTTGCTATATTGTCCTCTTTTTGGCTTGACATGGACTTTGTGTACAGCCGTACCATTTCTGTACTGCCCCAGTTCAGCAGCATCCCTTGTAGCTGTTTCCACGGCCACTGAAATCTCCACCGCACGCTCAAACGTCATGCAGTGTTATTTCTGACAACAATCTCTTTTGTATATGTTCGTTTATTAGGCCACACACAAATCGGTCTCGCAGGGAATCTCCCAAATTTTCTCCAAATTCACAATGTTCTGACAGTTTTCTAATTTGTGCAACGTATTGCGCAACACTTTCTCCCTCTTGTTGGTCCTTCTTGTAGAAACGAAACCTTTCTGCAATCACGAGAGGCTTGGGTGACAGATGTTGACTAAGTATCGCCGTTAACTGAGCGAATGTTTTCGTGGCAGGTTTATCCGGCGCACACAAATCTCTCAGCAGACTGTACGTCTTGCCTCCTATAAGACTCAGCAAAGCCGGCACTTGTTTCATAGCTGGAACGTCATTCGCCAGAAAATATTGTTCTAACCGTTCATAGTAAGCTGGCCACGATTCTACCGAGCTGTCGAAAGTTTCAATTTTGCCAATGGGGGCGGCCATTGCAGCGAATACGGTAACACGTTTTTATCGGAGTTCCGAGCGCTTCAAAGTTCGACACAAGTCAACGCACACTTGTACCAGCGTGACAGTTCATCACTTTTCTTCTACCGACCTGTGCAAGTGGATTGACGAGTTCTTTGAGTCATCCTCGTCGCCAGTGTAGCGTATTTCGTCTAAATACACTAGCTATATATTTACAAAACACGACATAACCATAAGATGGCGGAACAGGAACTACTTTTTATAGTATCCAATTATGGATCATTACGCCGCTACAAAACAATAGTAATTATGCATCAACACGTAGTTCTAAATACACAACACACTGTACCTCAGAAATAAGATTGAATTTAAAGTAAACAAATGAGCTGGTTTCCTGATCATTAAGATAATTGAACAAAAACTGTTTCACTAAATGTTTAAATTGGTTCTTGTTCGTAGCCCTTGTATATTATATGGCAATTCATTCCATGCCTGTATACCTGTGTAGTAAAAAGAAGTTTGACCGAAAGATTTAACATACGGCACATGAAGAGACAAAGTACTAGATCTGGTATTTCTACTGTGCTGCTTGCGTGTTACGTTGAAAGAATCGGACAAATAAATCGGTGCTCTGTCATTGACAATATTATAGAGAAGGTTCAATTTTAGTTGCTTAACCCGTAGATCCACTGGTAACATATTGACCTGTCTAAACTCCGTTGATCCAATGTGGGTTCTGGCTGGTGCATTAAGAAGGAAACGGATTACCTTGTTCTGGGTACACTGCAGTCTAGTTTTATATTTCTTGGTTAAACCCGAGAACCATGATGAACAGGCATAGTCAAAATGACATTGTATTAAGGCAGAGGTAAGAAGTTCTTTGTTTTCATGTTGACATTTCTTGCTTGCCTGTACAAGAATTTTAACTTAGCATTTTATTTACAAATTTTCTTCTCAGCCTCTATTTCTCCAGTTAGTGACTGATCTAACTTTACACCTAAGTATTTAACGTGCGTCTGACACGTCAATGTGTTGCCAGCACATTTCACCTGAATGGAATTACATGTGTGGAGTTTACATTTCGATCCAAAAAGGATTGATTCAGTTTTCCCTAGATGGAGGGACAAGATGGAGGGAGCCACAAGCTCCGAAGAGAAACTTTCTTGGATGTGTTGGGTGTTCTTACCCGAAACTATCAGGGCCGAATCGTCAGCGTACAAAAGAAGTTTGCCGCGAACAGCCGATGGAATATAATTAATATATATATTAGAAACAGCAAGGGTCCGGGAATTGACCCTTGAGGTACACCACATGTGACAATCATCGGTTTCGATAAGGTATCACCAATTTAAACTAATTGTTGTCGTTCATATAAATATTATTGAAACCAAACTATGGCAGATTTGTGAAGTCCTATAGCTTCGAATTTGTGAAGCATAATCTTATAGTCTACGGTGTCAAAAACCTTCTGAAGGTCAAAAAGCACCATGCCTATATAGTGACCTTTATCTTGCGCCTGTTTTAGGAAGTCTGTGAGATGTACTAAACATGTTTCGGTAGAATAGGAGGATATAAAACCAGATTGATATTCATATAGGATCTGATGTGCTTGGAGATACTCGTCCAGCTGTTGACAGACGATCCTCTCAAATAATTTCGAGATCGTATTTAGAATCGAGATCGGCCTGCAATTACCGGCTTCCATCTGACTATTCTTTTTTGTAAATGGGCAACACCCTTACTGATTTAAAATCTTCTGGAATTTCGCCGGTGGACAAAGATAAATTTAAAATATGCGCCAAAGGAGACGCAATGAGCTTGGCACCACCCTTGATAAATCTTGGTGACAATAGATCTAAACCAGTTGCCTTGTTTGAGTTTAGTTTGCTAAGAATTCTTAGTACTTTGTTTTCGCTGACTTCACTAAAACAGAAACTATTACTGGTGACATCCAGTGACCTGTGGCTGTAGAAGTCTTGGATGTATTGCCCTTCATATTTACCATTACTTAGTGGAAGTTTGCCAGCCGGTGTTGAGGCTACATTAGTAAAATAATTGTTAAAATGCTCAGATACCATTGATTTATCAAACAAATGTTGTTATCGATATCGAGTCCTACACTCCCTGGCTTAGGTTTACACTGAGACGAAGTTCTGAGGCTTTTCAGCATTTGCCATAATTCACTCGGTTGTTGTTTTAATTCGTTAGCTTTGTTAGCAATGAAGTCTGATTTTGCCTGTTTCTTCTTATATTGAACCTGATTCCGAAGATAAGTGTATTTTCCGTGCCAACTGATGTGTTTTTTTTTTTTTTTAAATGCCCGATCTCTTTCGTGAATGAGTTGTAGTATCTCCCCGGTCAATGTTATCAATAACGGCCATCAACTTAGACTTTAAATGATAAAAAGCCTTATGCACAGAGTTAATATCCAGTACAGCCTGCCAATCTACCTCCTGAAGTTTTGCTTCAAAAAGTTCCTTACTGTAGTTTTTGAGCGATCTTAATGTCACACCATTGTGTTGATTAATAGGAATTTTCTTGCATTTGCGTGTACAATATACTAATTTGTGGTCACTTAAGCCAAGATCTAATACACCACATTGTGTTATTTTAGCCGGGTCTGGGATGAGATCTAAGATGGTGGATGCTGTACAGGTAATCCTTATAAAGGCCCGTAGCCAGGGGGTTCACGCGAACCCCCTTTCTCCAAAATGTGAACCCCCCTAAAATGTGCGTCTTTAAAATGTGAACCACTAATTGTACTCCATGTTTCTCAAAAGCGTTAACCCCCCTCCTAAAAGCTGCTGAAAGTTGTTGAAATATTACAAGGAATGCCAAGGAAGCATGATTTGAACAGAAGTTAAAGGGGAATCCTTATTTATTAAGTGATTATCATTGAATGTATGGGAGCCTGGTTGAGGGGTCTGTCTCCAATGCCATGTGTGAAAAAGGCAGTCACTAGAGGAATGTATGTCAAAGGACCACTGCATCCACTTAGCCATGCAGAAGGACTTCACACTATCCCAGGGTCTCCGCATGGGGTAACAAATACAGAAGAAGCCAGTTTTATACCAAAGGTAAAATTATGAGTCCTAATTGTAGTAATTCAGAGGTGACAGACGCAGACAAAATACTGGTGAATGAACGGGTGACGATTATTATCAGTTATGAGCATATCAATTATGAACTAATTCATAATTTCTCATCAGAAATATGTTAAAAGTAAAAGAGAGATGCGGATTTTTATTGTTAGTATGCTGATTAAGGTAACTACCGACAATTTAAGATGTGTAGCGAGTGTATTTCTTACAAGCTGCAAACCCGGTAGACAAACTCATCTGGCTTAACACAAATTACAATTGTCAACTATTGCGCTGGAATGCGAATTTCGATGAATAATTGTATTTATTCAATACACAATAAAGTTTAGCTTCACCTATTTTAAAATTTAATAAGATTTAACAAAATTGTCACCCAGATAATTAAATCTAGAAGGCAGGTGGACAAGGAAGCCCTTTGGCTTATCGAGAGTCCAACCCTTTTATCTACTTGTATCCCGCCCTTCTGAGGTATGTGTCGATTTTATTTTAAAACATATTCACGCTACTAGCACCCACACAATTAGCAGATAATCTGTTCCATTCATTTACAGTCCTTGTGAAAATGAGAACTGTCTTATATCTAATCTATACTGCTCCTTAACCAGTGTAACAAAAATGTGCGTGCTGATGAGAAATTGTGTGGCTGTATATGGTAGCCGAAATACTGTGGTTGCTAATTGCATGTTTGTAGATATCAGAAAGGAGAGCCTTTATTATTATGTAAATTTTGTGTTCCGTACAGTTATAAAATACAGTTAGTGTTTCCTGGAGTTAGTGCGGTGTAGAGGATATGGTACTTGACTGTTTGACACACCTAGAATTTAATTCAAATTCCACAAGAGGACAATAATTATTCTAATCTTCTCTTTACAGGGGGTGATTTATAAAGGTTTGTTAATTTACTAACTTAATTATGTTTATGATAAATTATGGAACTGTTTATTCTGAACAAATAACTTGGACACACACACACTCCTCGGTGCCTCGTTTATTATATTAATATGAACATATTCAAAACAATTGCACACACGGCGAATGTTTTCGATAAATAATTCAGTCATATACTTTCACTGCAAGTTGGCTTTTATTAATAGAATTGAGTGTAAATTAGGCTTAATCAAACAAACAAAATGGGACAAATCTCCACAGACCACAAATGAGTCCCACTTTGTCTGAAAACGCACATTCAAAACGACCTCGTTATGGGCCTGCTGGTGATGCTAATGTGGTGTTTGTGCACCAGATGAAAGGATATAAGACGAAACCACATGGTCCACCAATCTAACACCCACTTCATTGTTCTTCAAGTTAGAAATATATGTCTGCATTATGTGCCCCTATCTGAACGTATAGGGCCCTCTGCATTGTAAAAAAACCATGATGAAACTCATACCTCTTACAACAATTAGGAAAAGTCTCACAATACGTACGTTGAGCATTGTGTCATTTTTGTGGGGGTGGTTGTCACCACGTACCGCTGGGAAAATAATTACTACATCTGGCAGGTGCTGTTGAAAATGTTTCGCCGCCGCGCCACTGTGACTTCAGCTTTTACGTACGTTGTCTCGGCTCTCGACTGGTTGATATCGGAAGACTGTTGAATACTGTTGAACGTCGGTGCTATTAAATATTATTCGCGGCATCGTTCACAATTTTTGATGCTCACCAGAAACCTCCAATTGCACCCCCTTGACGCTCGCCAAAACACCTTAAGGCTCTCAGAAAACCTAGATTTTCACCCCCTTGAGACTCGCCAAAACCCCCACACTCAGGCTCACATTTACTGGGGGAGAACCATATGTCTGCCCCCAGTGAAGTTCCAGGAGGCATGCAGCTGCCCATCCTTGTCCCTCTGTTCCCGCGATTTAAGGCTTCCTTCTAGACTACTACTACCATCTATCGGATGATTTAAGTTACGCAAAATGCACTGTTCCTTCCCTTCCCGCTAGAGGGCAACAAACGCATTTGACCGGAACTTGCAACTACGATGCCAGTATGGCCGCCAGAGATGGGGATGTAGCTTTGTGGCTGCATAATAAGTTGGGTTCTACCGACGACCTTTGGTCTGGTAGCTCGATATGTTCGCAGTTGTCACGCGAGAAGCTATTAAGTATCCAGGAATGCTTTCACAACCTCCAGCCGTATGTGAAAGTGAAATTAATGCTCGCGTTTCTTCATGTTCAAAAACGCAACGTCGAAGAGGTGAGTGACTGAGACTGACTCACTGAGTGAGTGCGGCGTGAGAACTTAGTCATATAAGTCTTAGACACGCAAAGTTACGTCTATAACGGTTGGAGATGCAGGTAATTGGTCATGTTAAATGCTGTCTACGGCCGTCTATAATATTTAACAAGATTGCCATCCAGAGAATTTACTCTAGATGGCAGGTGGACAAGGAAGCCCTTACTTAGGCTTTGGGTTTGGCTTATCGAGAGTCCAACCCTTTTATCTACATATATCCAGCCCTTCTGAGGTATGTGTCGATTTTATTTTTAAACATATTCACACTACTAGCACCCACACAATCATCAGATAATCTGTTTCATTCATTCACAGTCCTTTGTGAAAATGAGAACTTTCTTAGGTCTAATCTACACTGCTCCTTTACTAATGTAACTTCATGTGCTCTAGTCTTTCTATCTTTCTTAACTGAAAAAAACATATTTCTATCAATATTTTCATAACCATTCAATATTTTAAACACTTCTATCATTTTAGTCGCTCTCCTCTGTACTCTTTCTAGCATATCTATGTCCTTCTTGCGGTATGGCCTCCACGCTTGTATACAATATTCTAAATGAGGCCTAACTATTGTTTTGTACAGCAGCATTATTAGTTATTTTTCTTTATATGCTATATTTCGCCTAATCAATCCAAGGATTTGATTTCCTTTTGAAGCTGCAATTCCACACTGCTCTGAAACCTTCATGTCAGCACTAATTGTCAGCCCTAAATCTTTTTCTTTTACAGTAGTATTTAGTATAGTTCCCCCCATTGTATATTCTACATATTCGTTCCCATGTCCTGTGTGAAGGCATTTACATTTCCCAAAATTGAACAACATTTGCCACTTTTCAGACCATTTGATCAACCTGTCAAGATCATCTTGTAAATGCTGTCTATCTCCATCACTTTTAATTCTTCTAAACACCTTTGTATCATCTGCAAATTTCAACACCTTGCTAGCTATATCATCGTCGAAAATCATTTATATATATTAAGAATAACATATGTCCCAGTACTGATCCCTGTTGAACCCCACTCAAAACTGATTTCCAGTTTGAAGCCTCCCCATCAACAACTAGCCGTTGTCTTCTGTCAATCAGCCATTTTTTTATCCAGTTAATTATACCATTTCCTATGCCATGGGCCTTTAGTTTAAGCAGTAATCTCTGATGTGGCACTTTGTCGAAAGCTTTTTGAAAATCCAAGTAGATGATATCTACTGGTGATCCATCATCTATCCACTTAGTGATATCTTCAAAAAAACATAACATTTGTTAAGCATGACCTCGCTTTTAGAAACCCATGTTGAGATGGGTTTATCAAGTTATGATTAACAAGAAAATCCACCGTGTGATCTTTAATTAGTCTTTCTAATAATTTACAAATCACCGATGTTAAACTAACTGGTCTATAATTATTTGACTTATTTCTCGAACCTTTTTAGTCCTTTGGCCGAAGGTCCAAGGGACTATTGGCATCACTCTGCGTCCGCCGTTAGCTGCCGTATCTCAGAAACTTTTTCTCTAATTTTGCATAGACATATCTTGGAGCACTGCCACTATGCACGAGAAATCTATATTTGACTGAATCATTTTAAGGGCTCCCTAGGGCCTCTAAGGACCCCAAAACTGGTAAAAATGTAACATTTGGCCTATTTTTTTTTTAAACGTCAACTTTTTTTCTAATTTTGCATAGATGTATCTTAGGGTGCTGCCACTATATACAAGAAATCTGTATTTGATTGAATCATTCTAAGGGGCCCCCAAAGTGCAAAAGGTTTACATTATCTAGTGATGTGGTTTTGAGAAGGGCCCTTGAGACCACCCTCAACAGTCGATGTTGTGTAATGTGCCACAAAGTCAAAAGCTGTGACTAATCTCTACAGCCTAGGCCATTGAGACCTTGACTAATCTTTAATTGGTCACAGCACCCAGGCAGAGTAGACACACTTGACCCCTGTTAGACTGAATAGTTGCCTAACACTTTTAAACTGTATCTTAAAAACTATTGATTTTCTATAATTGCAAGTTGTGTTTATTTTGATTTTCATTTAATTATTATAAAATGGTGTGACTGTGGTGTCTATTGGTTAAAGATGTATTGTCTGTAGAAACCTGTAGGTGACAAACATAGAAAATTTATATTCTGGACAACTATAGAGTGAAATATCCTACACTTTATTGATATTAAATGCATTCTACTGTTCTGTTTACGCTTGCCATACCTTGTGTAGACATGGTACTGTATAAATCAATTGTATCAATATAGACTAATAATTACAGATTCACAATGTAGTTGACACCTGAAACAACCAAATGTCAACCATTAGAAGAGTTGACATAGTTCTGCTATACACTATATATGTAAATTTAACCAGCTGCCATGTCAAGTCCGTTATAATTGTGACTAACAGTGTTCAAAATTATTCAGGTAAATAGCAAATAACAAAGGACACAAGTTTTCTCCTTGCCATACCTCTACACATGAGAAGAAGGCTGACACAGCCTGGCCTGCATTTATATATGATTTAGCATTTTTGTACATGTTGTATACAACTTTCAACACAATACCATTAATACCGCATGAAATTATCTTAGACCACAGGGAGGACCGGTCTACCAAATCAAATGCTTTCTTATAATCGATGAAGACACAATAAAGCCTTTTGAGTCGAGACAAATACAATTCAACCAATACCCCTATCTGAACACTGCCTGTTCTTCACCTATTACATTCGCTTTGTATAGGTATGTGGTCAGTCTGGTGTTCTGAACAATCACTAAGGATTAAAGGAAATAAAAATAAGGCGTTAGCTAAAATCCTTTTTCCATGTGTACACAAAGTTTAACATTAACCCTCTCAAGGCCAGATTAATGCAAATATGTGCCTGTTATTGAATCCTATTAAATCGAGAGAATGTGCTGTGAGTGAATCATATACTCGGGTTGCATGAATGCAAATAAATAAATAATTTTTGATCCAATTCAAATAAAATTTTCACTACATCTGAAGAACTAATTCCTAGTATAGCTAGCCAAGTATGTGACATATATGTGATTTTATTACCCAAATATGAATTGCTAAAGTTTGACAAAAATAAAATACTTAAATAATGTTGAACAATTCATTTTTTTTTCATTAATAATTAGCGGTTACATGCTGTGTATGAAATGTTCATAAATTACTATGCTACAGAATGGAAAACTAATTAAATGTCTATGTAAATAAAACAGAAATAATTTCAGTTTTTCAGAGTGCATGTATTTTCAAGATTTTATACAAAAAAGCGTTCTTTGTGATCATAGCCGTCATCCCGTCTGAATTATTAAGTTGGTGTTATATTTAAAATGCATAATCATAGTGCAAAATATTCCCCTTCGATGGCAGCGTTCGTTATAAACTCGATTCGAAAATCCCATCAAAGTCCGAATTACTGGAGTTCGACATAATGACAATGTCAAGAATTACATCAAAGCTAAAAAACACCACCCGCTTCGTTGCGCGGCGCATTAATACTTCTTTACAACAAAATAGACCGCTCAAAAGTTAGCATTTAATCGTAGAAATCGCCTGCGGACGCGTGTTTGGGAATAATTCCTGGGTGCTTCCATGTTTATGCCCGCAGCAAATGTTAAACTTTAATCTCATTGGCTGAAAATCACCATTAAAATATTCACTGCGTGGCGTAAAAGTGGGACCGGAAATTGTGTGTCGCTGCGTTCGACTACAAAACCGCATGGTGGTTGGCGCTATTTAGCCACGGAAATCGCCATAATTTCTTACTTTTGACGCTTCCCAGTGAAACTTCAATATTATTATATGTTAACTGCCGAAATAAATTACTGTTATTGGATGACACTGTTTCGCGGTACCAGTTTAAATGTGCCCCTGTATTCGGGCGTATTCAGACATTCTGGCCGTGAGTGGGAGTCAGGTTGATTCGGGCGTTCTGACCACGAGAGGGTTAAACAAATACAGAAAAATACATTTGTAGCATAAATTCGATTTTAAGCCCGTCAGTGAAGCGATTCCCGCGGAAAATTAAATTTTAATAAGCTGAATTAAATTTTAATGAGCTAGGCGATCACGTGGTATCGTGACGTCACTTATGACACACACTCGCATCAGGCCGACCCTTTCCATGCATTCAGAGCATGTTTACAAGGATAGCTTTTGGGTCGAAACGAGCGTCAGAATGAGTTATTGTGCAATATTCCGACGTAGTACAAACACTAGTCATCATAGAGGAACCAACATTTATCTTACGGTTCCACATGAAACGAATGTTATTCAAAACAACGAATGCGAATGGGTCTACAAGTCGACTAGGTTTCGCCGAGCTAGGGCTCGTTTTCAGAATAATGATATCGAATGCAACCAACGGAAGATGATCTACACCAATAAACATACATAGCAAACATATATTGTATCCAGCTACACAAAGTAACGTGTATAATCTCATAATATTACTAGAATATCGATATATGAAGGAGTTGTACAATTCATCATAACAACGTAAATCAGACAGAGAGCTTCCGTTAGTACCGCTAGCTCAGTGGGTAGGTGCGTTGGTTACTTGTCATTTATTTTACAATTGGGTGACGCCGGTTCAATCCTGACAGCATGCAAACCTTTGATTTTATTTACACTTATTTTGTTTATGTTTTCACGAAGTAATATAAACAAAATCATTTTATACTATAATGCACTGTTTGTAAATTAAAAAAAAATTTTTTTAGTAATTAATTATTCGCCACAAAAATGAAAATATGGTCATGATATATAACAATGTTTCTAAATTGTATTTATCCAGACAGATCTCAATCTGTTTTCACATATATAATTACAATATATTACCGTACAATATATTTACAATTAATAAATTATATATCCATTACATTATATTTGTTTCGATAAATAAAATTTAGAAACATCGTTATATAATGACCATATTTTCATTTTTGTTGGCGAATAAATAGTTACTACAAAAATTTAAATTATTTACAAACAGTGCATTATACTATAAAATGATTTTGTTTATATTACTTCGTGAAAACATTTAAAAAAAAGTGTAAATAAAATCAAAGGTTTGCATGCTGTCAGGATTGAACTGGCATCACCCGATTGTAAAATAAATGACAAGTAAACAACGCGCCTACCCACTGAGCTAGCGGGACCAGCTGAAACTCTGACTGATTTAAGTTGTTATGATAAATTGTACAACTCCTTCATATATCGATATTCTAGTGATGTTATGAGATTATACACGTTACTTTATGTAGCTGGATACAAGATATGTTTGCTATGTATGTTTATTGGTGTAGATTATCTCCCGTTGGTTGCATTCGATATAATTATTCTGAAAACGAGCCCAAGCTCGGCGAAACCTAGTTGATTTGTAGGCCCATTCGCATTCGTTGTTTTGAATAACATTCAATTCGTGTAGAACCGTAAGATAACTGCTTGTTCCTCTATGATGACTAGTGTTTGTATTACATCGGAATATTGCACAATAAGTCGTTCTGACGCTCGTTTCGACCGAAAAGCTATACTTGTAAATATGCTCTGAATGCATGGAAAGGGTCGGCCTGATGCGAGTTTGAGTCATAAATGACGTCACATCTCGGCATCCCGAAAAGCGTGCCAAAAATATGCACATTCGAAAATGTCCGGATGCACACCATAAAATGTGGAATTTCTAATTTATTGAATTTTTTGTTTTTTTTGGCTTGGTGGATGTGGAAATAGATAGCAGGATCTAATATAACATGAATTCGTGCAATAGTTGTTTTTATTCCCTTTAATGAACACTTGTGCAGAATGTCACCCACTTGGCAGGTTTAATTGATCTATTCAGCAATGAGGACACTGCTTAGGCCTCACTCTGGACACTATCACTCACAGTGTTGTGTATTGTCTTAGTTGGTGCATTGAGCTAATCTACTTGACCATGAATCAGTGGTGGCTCTGGTTGTGTATTACACCCAGCTGTGGAGCTAAGATTCTCTGCCTGCTATTGTTTGATGGAAACTGTGACTAATCTGTAATTGGTCACTGGCAGTAGCTTATGTCAACAGACAGCATTAAGCCACTAGACCCCTGTTAAACTGGACTGTTGCCAGTAGGTTTTAAATTGTGTCAAACAGAGAGTCTACCTTTTGCTCTCAGATAATCTGTCCTCTTAGTTTTACACATGAAGACATAATCTGGCATAACTTGAGTCTTTGTAGCAGCACATTTGTACTTCCAATGTATCATTGCAACATAACATACATATTACATACTGTGTGCCACATTTGAATGTTGTGCATGTAATATTTCCATGCAATCCATTTGCACATATAATGTAAAACTTCAGCTTTTCTTCATTTTCACTTTTTGATCTCTACCATGTTCAATGCTCCATAACTTTGCCAATTTTTGTAGCAGTCATATTTTTTGAAACCGTGTAAAGCACCCTACCAAACCTTTACAAGGATGTAAGAAAACAATGTTACAATTTTTCCAACTTATCACTCATTTGGTCAGCCGGGGTCACATATAGACGTATTAGTCCAAAGGACTTCAGGGCCACTTGGCCCATTTTTTGAATAACAGTATAATGTTTGCTTCTTTCCATTCTAAAAGAACTTCTCCCTCTTCTAATGACAAGTTGAAAACTGTTGCAAGCGGTATGCTAATTTGTTCTACAATTTCCAATAGTAGTTTGGGTGGAATACCATCCACTCCAGGTGATTTATTATCCTTCATAGCCCTAATTTTCTTAGCTACCATTTCTGGGGTTACAATTAACTGTCTTAAATAGTCTGATTCTGCCCCCTTGAACTTAGCCTCTGGTACTGGCAGTGAACTAGTGTCTTCTCTGGTAAACACTGAACTAAAATACTCATTCAGGTCTTCTGTCATTAAGAATCCTTCTGATATTATATTTCCAGCACTATCTTCTAGAGGACCGACCTTATCCTGAACCTTCAGTTTGCTTCGAACATACGCATAAAAACAAGTGCGGACTATACTAATATACTAACCAGGCCTGGCCCTGAGGTCAATAACACAATTACGTAACGTTGCCTTGGCATTGCAGTGTAATCTATTACTTAGTCTATTATTATTAGTTTGTTTCCGGAGTTACTATTACAGTTGAAGCAATTACTATTACAGAATACAGTGCATTATTTTTGAGGCGAGCGATAGCTCTCGCTCCCTATCGCTCGCGCTAATCGCTCATGTAGGGACCGATTTATCACTCACGCTAATTGCCATTATCGCATTTGTCACCAGACCTGCTGCATGTGTTGCCCTCTAGCAGCAAAATGCACACCTATTTGTTTGAAAGAAAGTCTGTTCTTGTTACATAAATTATTGTTGGCGCGCAGTTGGTGATGTTTCCAGAGCCATGATTTGGAGTTTGCTTATTGCTCAACAGGGTTCTTGTCGTTGTTTGACAGTCACAGATCATTAATCAGGTACATTTTTCCGCACTGGGTGGCGGTGAAATCGAAACCGCGTCGACAGCTAGTGTCCGTCCCATAAACAAAACAACTTAATCATCAGTGTTGTTACACTGAGCAGTGAGCACTGTGATTTTCTGTAACATCATCGCTAGAACTTTCTGTCTCAGATGTTTTATCAGCATGCAACTTTTCAATCTGTGCCAACGCTTGATGTCCCGAATTGACCCAATCGAATTAATCTTGTGTAATGGATACTCAGCGTTCGAAATAGCACTTGTCCGTTTGTCCGGGACAAGTGATTTTTGGTCCGGACAAGTAAAATGACTCTACATGGTTATCCGGTGGACAAGTAAAAATTTATAGTACATTGTGACGCGTGCAACATTGCAAACTTTTTATTTGAGGAAATTCAAACATAAATGAAGTTCGCTAGCAATCGTGCGGGTTGCAATTTTGTTAGTGTGTCAGCGTCTTCTCATTCTGCTGCCAGTGTGTTGTACGTCAGTGTTCGACCGAGTTTAGTGCCTGCATTAACAGGGTCATCCGCGGTCATCGTTGATCAAGGCTGTATTTCACAAAATCGTAAATCGTTAAGTTTGGCCGACGTACAACTTTCTTTCACTCACGGATCATATTTGATGAATTTTGGAAATAGTAGACTTTGTATCGCTACCTGTTATTTGAATAATTATATAGTTTTAACCATTATTACGCCTAACCCACGCGGACACGGCAGTCTTCCAAGTCATCGAACGTTACCCAATCCAGATCGGTGACAATTTTCAAAACTTGTAACCGGTAAATCTATGGTGGTGGTTGATAAACGGAACATTAATGACATTTCAGAAGTGTTGTTGTATCTATGTAACATTTATTTTAACCATAAATTGCTAGTTTTCGAAAACAAATTATACAAAACCCGGGGACGGGGTGCCAACCGCTGTTGACATGACAGTTTCCACCAACTACGGCGGTCTGCGTGCAGTAGCAATGTTACAACGTAACTAAATCTATAAATTATATTCCGCCTGGTAAATGTAATTCAGGCACCGTTAAAACTGTCTATCGTCATTGAAATGGTAATATAACATTTAGGAAAAATATGCATTTGTTTGCTGATGATCAGTTGAATATTATCTTCGTTTGTAAAATACAGAACTTTGTTAAATTGAAGTTCATAGAGGTTGAACAAAATAATAGTTTATTTTGATTTTTGTAACAACATTTCCTGGCTTTGAATTGGTTGTGTTCCTGATGGTTGAGTGGCATCTTCAATGACAAACTGGTGCCAAAATGTTACAGCAGTGTTATATATATATATTGTTTTCCTTGCTATTTGTTATAACGTAGCAAAAACTGTTTATGTTTTAATATGGTATATATATATATATGGTATATATATATACCATATATATATATATACCATATTAAAACATAAACAGGTTTTGCTACGTTATAACAAATAGCAAGGAAAACAATTGTCTCATTCCTATCATCGTAATAATTGTTTGTTATTAATAAAAGCGTTCATATCAACATCATTAAAATATTGGTATACATCAAGTAACGTTTGACTCAGTCTCAAGAAGTTAAACAAGACAGGTGAATACAAAATCTAACTTGCCATCTTCATCATTAGGGAAGTATTATAACATTTTATAAAGTATACAAATTCATAAATATTTACAACAAAATATATCTATATTATATACCATTTTTAATACAATCTACTAACTGCAGACCTAGGGCCGAGTACATTTTTATGAGTACGAGTACTTTGACGATGGATAAGTACGAGTACATTCTCACGAGTACGAGTAAAAGTACGAGTATATTAAAAAAATTTAAATATTAAATAATAATGTATTTTAAAATTATTAATTGATCTAATTTATATAACTCAGCACAAGTGAATATGTAATGGCAGTTGATCAATTTTTTATGAGGAAAACTAAAAAACCTCTGTTTCATCAACAATGAAATTCACTTCATTTGTATTCATTTCAGTGGCATCGTATGATCTTATCATCTATTTGCCATTGCACCGAATGAACATGAGTTGTTCACAGGTTGAGTTTTTCAGCCTGATACAACAACACTTCTGAAATTTCATTAATATTCCGTTTATCAACCAGCACCATAGATTTACCAGAGCCAGTTACAAGTTTTGAAAATTGTCACCGATCTGGGTCGGCTAACGACTTTCGATGACTTGGAAGACTGCCGAGTCCTCGTGGGTTAGGCGTAATAATGGTTAAAACCATATAAGTATTATAATAACAGGTAACGATACCAAGTCTACTATTTCCAAAGTTAATCAAATATGATCCGTGAGTGGAAGCAAGTTGTACGTCGGTCAATCTGAACGATTTACGATTGTGTGAAATACAGCCTCGATCAATGATGGCTGATGCGCAGTCTGTCCTATGCGTATGACAGAGCTAGGTCGGTGCGCTTAACGGATGACCCTGTTAACGCAGGCACTAAGCTCACACACACACTGGCGGCGGAACGACAAGACGCCGACACACTAACAAAATTGGAACGCGCGCGATTGCTAGCGAACTTCATTTACGTTTGAATTTCCTCAAATAAAAAGTTTACAATGTTGCACGCGTCACTATTAATGTAAATTTTCACTTGTCCACCGGATAACCATGTAGAGTCATTTTACTTGTCTGGGCCAAAAATCATTTGTCCCGGACAAACGGACAAGTGCTATTTCGAACGCTGCTTGAAAATGGTAGTTGGCAACTTGGCACTTTGCAGAACTGGCTTCAAAGCAGTGAAAGCCCAGTTTGTTGCCTTTAGTCAATGCACATACCATACCAGTGTCTCTTGCTATGTAAACGTTCGTAAAACTTCATGAAGGCCATGCTGAAGTTGACGAGTGGGAGCAACCATCAAACCTGGAGAAACTAGTGGAATCTACAACCTAATCAAATGGAATTGTTATGTAGTTGAAATTCAGTTGAAATGTACAAAAGTAATAGGTCAATCACTATTGCATTGCTTCCTATTACACTTATATTGCGTTTTTGCTCAACCTATTACTATTTAATATTTGTAATCGTTACTATTACATATTACTATTACCCCAGGCCTGATACTAATGCAAAACAGCTCTTTATGTCATGATCATTTCTTTCTATTTCCTGCCACAATACACAATATGTGTTGAATCTGGACCCACATCAATTTCGCCGCTATTACTCGAGTTTTGTCTAACTTTGATACCTCAGTGCATTAGTTCCATCATTCAACATCAACCCAGGTTTAAGAATATTGCGCAGCGCACTTTTGAGGCATAAATTTGAGAAAAATAACTTTGTTGCAAGTTTGTAGATGTCATTTGCTCCTGGTGACAGATATATCTGACAAAATACATATCTAATGTGAGATCCAGCAAATATCAAAATGCAACAGAAACCTAGATACAGCAGAAACCGCACAGGTGACTAAACAAAAAACTCGGGACGTGAACCGTGCCGCTCTGTTTTGTTGCAATATGTCGTAATCGTCATCGATGCGCTCAACTGTCTGTGGAACTTATAGACACTGTACAGCATAATTTGTAACGCAGAAGCACTCGAAAGCGGTGTCTTGCGAATCACGGGTGCTACTAAAAAGCTTCCGTTCTCGATAGCCGGGCGCACATGGATCTCCATAGCTGGGTAAATTACCCAGGTCCCGGCTCTTAATAAAAACGCTGTATGATACTGGCGATATTTGTAGCATTACTGCCATTAGTTGGCGGATGGTAAACAACGGTTGTGAACAGTGTAAATGTTTAGTATGTCATACTAAACACTGTCCAAAACAGGGCAGTGTTTACAGTTTATAGTATGACCCCTGGGAATATATTGTTAGTATACATAAATTATGTACATACATCTTACGTTACGTGTGCCATTAGGTAGCATTTGTAATATAATTACACCTTTTTCTATTATGAAAGAAAGTTAATGATTAATATAGTCTCAATTACAGAGGCATACCAGACCCTTAAAAGGAGGCAGTCTGTTGTCCTAATTTTTTATTCTATGTCAAATTAATCACTTTGAGGCCATTTTTGCATCACCCGACTCCAATTTTGATGAGATTTAGCACAGTTGTTGGCTCACATGAGAATATCTAAATAAAAAAATAAAAAAAATCTAGGTCAAGTATTATTGAAGATATAGGTCACTGAACTTTGACCCGATTTGCATACTGACCGTTGCAGTAATGCCGATAACTCTGCTGTTAATAAAGCTAGAAAAGCAAGAAGTACATAATTGGAAAGCCAATAAACAGGCGCACATAGGTATTATAAAATAAGAAATTTCATGTAAATAAAAATCATATATTTTTAATCTGACCTTTGACCTCAGATACAACAAAAATGTTTACAGTATCGTGTACTAACGCAGAATAATCCCTAAAAATATTAGAGTGGGCAAATAATAATGTTCAGAGATACATTAAATTAAGTACACCCGGGGATGACAAATTGCACCAGGATGGCACAAAATAACTCGCTTCAACGATACAGTACAACCTCTGCTGTGTAAATCCATATATATATATATATATGCTTACTAATTGTTATTCATTACACCAGGGATTATTGTTATGCAATAATCCATCAGAGGGACTAGATCATGCATATGTACGTGTCTACTTTGTTTGTAATTTTATGTTATTTTGCGGCATATAGAGCAATGTTCAAACATTACAAACGGACAGATTTGATTGCATAATACGTATGGTAAGCATTACACATTGAATTGTATTGAAAATTGCACAGCTTCATGTGTGATGATTGCAGTTTCATTTGACTGAGTAATAATATATGAAACTCATGCATGCTCATTGCACATGTGAGTGGTGCTAAAGAAACTGCTATGAAATAACTATTTAGTCTGCCTGTAATCATCATGTCTACTAGTGACTTAAACTTGTGCAGACGGTGTACTGACCCACCCAACAGCACCCAGACAAAATAAAGAAAAAAGGCTTGCAAAATGTTTCTGCAGAACTGGTTTCAAGAACCTAACACTGGGTTTGACCACACAACATAAGCTGTGCAGACAATGTCGTGAAAAGCTGGAATCACTTTTTGAAGTAACTTCGTCATCACCTGCTTCTTCATTTGCACCAATGTCTGGCCAAGAATCTGATCAAGGCCAAATATCTGATCAAGAAAGAACTGTTTTTGAAGAGCATGAACTGTCAATACTCAGTGAATCATCGGACATTATTGGTGAATCCCCACTCTCAAAACAAAAGTTAGGCCAGGAATCCTATGCTGCAAGAAAGGTGCACAAAATTAACACAGCAGTGGTGAAGAAGTTAAAGCTAGTTGCACCAGATAAATGCTTTGAACATGAGGAAACAGCTACTTCCGGTGAGAAAGACTTTGGTGAAATGATGGCACAGTTAAAGGACAAATTCCGGGAAACAGACAAGAGAAGCGAAAAGATCAAATTAGTGACTGTGATCCCAAAGAGTTGGAGCATCCGAAAAACAGCAACAGTCTTCAACACATCATACTTCATTGCGCGTAGAGCAAAACATTTAGTGAAAGAGAAAGGCATCATGAGTGATCCAGATCCCAAACCAGGAAAAAGCCTGTCCTCTGAAACCATCCAGTTGGTGGTAGAATTCTATCTGAGTGATGAGATAAGCCGAATGATGCCTGGGAGAAAAGACTATCTCCATCCTTGTTCATGGTGAACGAGTCCATAAGCAAAAGCAACTAGTTCTTTGTAACTTGAAAGAGGCATACCAACATTTTAAGAACACACATTCAAACATTAATATTGGCTTCAACAAATTTGCAGAGCTACACCCAAAACAGTGTGTTCTGGCAGGATCATCAGGTACCCACTCTGTGTGCATTTGCACAATTCATCAGAATGTAAAATTAATGATGGTTGGTGCAAAATTCAGCAAACTTACCGAAAATGATCACATCCCACTGGTTCACTGCAACCATTGTCTTTCACAACTACGATGTAATCCATCACAACATGAATGCTTTCTGCAACAATGTGATGAGTGTGGTGACTCGAGTAATTTGAGTGAACGACTATGGATTGCATTTGACAGCCAGGTAATCGAGGAAATTGAATTTAAAAAATGGATAACTACTGATCGATCAACACTACAAACCATGAAACTCAGTGCAGATGATTTAATCCATGAATTCTGCATCCAACTTGAAATCTTGCAGTGGCACGATTTCATAAGCAGACAGCAGTCTTCATGTCTAAGAGACACTCGTGAATCACTTCAGCCAGGCCATTTTCTTGTTGTCTGTGACTTTGCAGAAAACTACTCTTTCGTCATACAAGATGAGGCACAACCCTTCCATTGGAATAATGCACAGGCAACACTGCACCCATTTGTTTGCTGCTATCGTGAAGCTGGTAATCATTGTGTGTCACATGTTAGTTATGTTGTCATTTCTGACTGTAACATACATGACAACATTGCTGTGCACCTGTTCAAGAAACACCTCATCAACTTCCTTACCGCACAATTTACAGCTGTTCAGAAAATCATCTACCTCTCTGATGGCTGTGCTGGTCAGTACAAAAACTGCAAAAACTTTCTCAACCTCTGCCACCATGAACAGAACTTTGGAATAAGTGCTGAATGGCACTTTTTGCAACTTCTCATGGGAAGGGGGCGTGTGATGGCATAGGTGGAACGGTAAATAGACTTTCGGCAAAAGCTAGTCTACAGAGACCATACGACCATCACATCACCAATTGCAGCTTTTTGAATTTGCATCAGCCCAAATTCCTACAATCAAGTTCTGCTTTTCGACCACAGAAGAGTACTACGAAGAAACAACTCTTCTTGCAAGCTGTATGCAAAGAGCAAAAACAATAGCAGGAACACAGAAGCTACACTTCTTCAAGCCATTGTCACTTAATCATTTGGAAGTAGCAATATAATCCACATGTTCCATAAGAAGAAAAGAGATTGTGACAGCCCAGTGTGATGGTCTCAGTCTCGTGGATATCAAAGGGTATGTGATGGACACTGGTGGGTGGCATATGTAATGGATGTTATTCCAGCTGATGAAGAGGCTGAACTGAACTTCCTTCACCCATATGGACCATCATATTGCTACCCACGACACAGTGACACTCTTCGTGTTCATGTGAGTGATATTCTCATGCATATTCACCCGACAACCGACACTGGTCGGACCTACAAACTATCCAAAGAGGACACAGAAAAAGTATATGAGGCCCTGCAAAGAATTTGAATATGTTGAGAGACTACAGCGTGTGCGTATATACTCATTTCATTATAAGGTACCCTTTAGCAGCTTGGTAAGTGATCAGAAAAAGATGAACTAATGAAATTCAATGTTGCATCCACTAGTTTATAGACCAAGTCACCCGGGTGTACTAAATTTAATGTATCTCTGAACATTATTATTTGCCTACTCTAATATTTTCAGGGACTCTTCTGCAATAGTATGGGATACTGTAAAAAATCAAAAAAAATGGAGGATACATTTTTTGGGTATCTGAGGCCAAAGGTCAAATTAAAAAAAATATGTTATTTTTATTTACATTAATTTTTTTATTTTACAATACCTATGTGTGCCTGTTTATTGGCTTTCCAATGATGTATTACTTGCTTTTCTAGCTTTATTAACAGCAGAGTTATGTGCATCAATGTAACGGTCAGTATGTGAATCGGGTCAAAGTTCAGTGACCTATATCTTCAATAATACTTGACCTAGATTTTTTTATAATTTTTTATTTTTTTACTCTCGTGTGAGCCAACAACTGTGCTAAATTTAATCAAAATTGGAGTCGGGCGATGTTTTGAGTGATTGATTTGACATGGAATGACCCCATAATGATTTTCAGACTATAGTAAATATGTCAAATTAATACTTACACCTACACATACATACTTACCAAATTGTGTTTAGTAAGCCTGTAGCTACGTTCTCAATTTGAAACTATTTCCACCTGTGACATGTTCAAATGGTAAACAAAACATCCAGTTTCAAAACAAGCTTTATTGGGAGTATTGCAAAGAGGGGCTGAGGTAACCACAATACCCTGGGATGTTCAACCATCTTCCCACATTGAACACAGTCAATTCAGCAGACTTATTGTTACAAATTACTACACTTGCTCATTCCGAGTAGAGTCATGAACAGACTGCTGCACTTCAAGTATTATTTATTAAGCAGGCATACTGCCGTGTTTCAGTATAAAAACAAAGGTGGATTTAATTTGTGTGTTCTCACATGATTTAAATCCTAGATGAAAAATATGATACAAATATGAAACATATGCATCAGAATTGAACCCGACTGCGTCTGTATGTATCTGTGATGTTGCTGTTTGCAGTGGAAGGTGGAGTTGGAGGAGATCCTCCAGATGGCACAAGAAGACTCAGACCAGTGGGTGGCGATGGTTGGTGACATTCTCAAGACGTTTCCCTCCGCCGGCACTCTCAACACAGACTTGGAGCATCGCCACAACTTCTACCATGAAGTAGTCGCTGATCTCAGGAAGCTTGGTATGACCTTTACCTAGTTTTGTCCCGGTTATGCAGTTTTGTCGAAGATTGGTTGTTTCATACTTCCGATCAACGAATTCATCACAATTTCACATAGCTGATCATTTTTTAGTATTTTTAATCTGAATTTAATTCCGTTCAAGGTTGTGACACGTATGCAAACTGTGATGTATGTACAATCCACCAGACATGACAGAAATTGCACTAATCATGACAACAAATCAACAAAGTCAACCAGTGCTTACAAGATTGTGTAGTGCAGTGGCTAGAGCATCGGACTCTCAAACAAGAGTACCTGGGTTTGAATCCTGTGCTGCCGTGTCGAACCTTGAGCAAGTTTGTTCACAATATGTTGCTCCAATTCACTCAGCTGTATGAATGAGCACCTGGTTATAGCCCGTGGTAGATATTTGTACGAATAATCTTTGTGCATTAATTGCAGTGGGGCTCAATGCTTCCCAGAGAAGTCGAGATGGTGTTCGATTGAACAGGTCTGCTAAGGAGTAAAGTTTAAAGCCTTTGTGTAGTCCCAAGGATTGGATACTGCGATATAATTATTATAAATTTGGTGTGGAGTGCAATGGCTAGAGCATCGGACTCTCAATCGAAACAACCCGGGTTTGAATCCTTTGCTGCCATGTCAAACCTTGAGCAAGTTCGTTCACTCTACATTGCTCCAGTTCACTCAGCTATATGAATGTACCTGGCTATAGACAGTGGTGCATATTTGTATGAATGTTCTTTGCACATTATATGTTGTGCATGGCTGAATGCTTATCAGAGAAGTCAACATGGTGTTCAACTGAACAGGTCTGCCAGGGAGTAAAGTGTAAAGCACTTTGAGCAGCTCTGAGGACTTGATACTGCGCTATATAAGAACTTACCTTTTTTAAATGTTTAATTATAAATGCACATTGAAAGTATGGATCCACTTTAGATTAGAAAACTCAAGAACAAATTAACATTGACCTGTTGAACGTAGTGCATAAGCTCTGCCTGTGAGTATACTTGGTCATTAACATTAGACACACCAATGGCCGGTGTTAGATGGTATGACCTTCGTACTATCTACATTGTCTTGTATTGTTGTGAGGAAGTGTCATGACATCAGCATGCTGTCCATGAAGTGTCCATATCTACATTGGTTTGTGTTGCAATGAGGAAGTGTCATGACATCAGCATGCTGTCCATGAAGTGTCCATGTCTACATTGTCTTGTTTTGCAATGAGGAAGTGTCATGACATCAGCATGCTGCCCATGGAGTGTCCATGTCTGCATTATCTTGTATTGCAATGAGAAAGTGTCATGACATCAGCATGCTGTCCATGAAGTGTCCATATCTACATTGGTTTGTGTTGCAATGAGGAAGTGTCATGACATCAGCATGCTGTCCATGAAGTGTCCATGTCTACATTGTCTTGTTTTGCAATGAGGAAGTGTCATGACATCAGCATGCTGCCCATGGAGTGTCCATGTCTGCATTATCTTGTATTGCAATGAGAAAGTGTCATGACATCAGCATGCTGTCCATGAAGTGTCCACATCTACATTGTCTTGTTTTGCAATGAGGAAGTGTCATGACATCAGCATGCTGTCCATGGAGTGTCCATGTCTGCATTATCTTGTATTGCAATGAGAAAGTGTCATGACATCAGCATGCTGTCCATGAAGTGTCCATATCTACATTGTCTTGTGTTGCAGTGAGGAAGTGTCATGACATCAGCATGCTGCCCATGGAGTGTCCGTACCTGGGCCGGGCAGCCCTGATGTCAGTCGCTGGTCAGCAGCCGCAGCCAGTGAAGCACTTTGCCCTTCAACGCAAGCCAAAGTCTGCAGCCTTGAGGGCAGAACTATTGCAGAAATGTAAGTAGACACATGGAAACGGCTTGTCCATACTCCAATCCCAGTCAACCAGTGATCTTGTACACATATTAGAGAAGGAAAGGGGGGTGTTGACATTAGTAAGTAGTGTAATCGGTCATTTGTTTTTTAATATTGTTCAATTACTGGCAAAAATGTCCATACACACAAAAGTAGTTTCCCGAACTTATGATGTAAATCTGAGCAGTTTTTCGTAATGCAAGTTATGTAAATTTTCTTCTTCCGACATGCTTTTGGTGTATATCATTCATTGTAAATCATATTTTGACTTTTTTTATCAGTTGTATATAATCATTTGACATAATTCACCTATTGTCTAGAACAGTTTGATTACTTGATGTGTATGTTGTCCATTGTAAATAGTTATTTGGCATATATTGTCTAACTATAAAGAATCATTTGGTGTATGTTATCCATTGTAAAATATCAATTGGTATATGTTATCTTTTACAAAGAATCTTTCCAGGCATGTGTTATCCATTATAAATAATCATTTGACATATGCTATCCATTGTAAAGAATCCTTTAGCAGCGTTTGAAATAGCACTTGTCCATTTGTCCGGGACAAGTGGTTTTTGGCCCGGACAAGTAAAATGACTCTACATGGTTATCCGGTGGACAAGTGAAAATTTACAGTAAATTGTGACACGTGCAACATTGCAAACTTTTTATTTGAGGAAATTCAAACGTGAATGAAGATCGCTAGCAATCGCGTGCTTTACAATTTTGTTAGTGTGTCGGCGTCTTGTCGTTCCACCGCCAGTCTGTTCTACGTCAGTGTTCAACCGAGTTTAGTTCCTGCATTGACAGGGTCATCCGCTGAGCGCACCGACCTAGCTCTGTCATACGCGTAGGACAGATTCCGCATCAGCCATTGTTGTTCGAGGCAGTATTCCACAAAATCGTTCAGTTTGGCCGACGTACAACTTGCTTCCATTCACGGATCATATTTGATGAACCTTGGAAATAGTAGACTTTGTATCGCTACCTGTTATTTGAATACTTATATAGTTTTAACCATTATTACGCCTAACCCACGCGGACTCGGCAGTCTTCCAAGTCATCGAACGTCGTTTAGAAATAATAGACTTTGTCTGTTGTTTTAATAATTATATAGTTTTATCCATTATTACACGTAACCCACGCATACTCGGCAGTCTTCCAAGACCAAGTCATCGAACGTTAGCTGATCCAGATCGGTGACAATTTTCAAATCGAGTTTTCAAAGCCAAATTATGCAAAAGGCGCGGACGGGGTGCCAACCGCCGTTGATATGTCGGCTTCCGCCAACTACGGCGGTCTGCGCGCGGCAGCAACGTTACGACGTAACTAAATCTATAAATTATATTCCTGCTGGTAAATGTAATTTGGGCACCGTTAAAACTATTTTATTATCTTTGAAATGCTAATATAACATTTAGGAAAAATATGTGTTTGTTTGCTGATGATCAATTGAATATTATCTTCGTTTGTAAAATACCGAACTTTGCTAATATTGAAGTTCATAGAGGTTGAACAAAATAATATCAGATTATATAGTTTATTATGATTTTTGTGACAACATTTCCTGGCTTTGCATCGGTTGTGTTCGTGATGGTTGAGTGGCATCTTAATTAATTGGCTTATATGACAAACTGATGCAAACATTTTATAGCAGTGTTATATGTTATACATTATATACACCATATTAAACATAAACATTTTATAGCAGTGTTATATGTTATACATTATATATACCATATTAAACATAAACATTTTATAGCAGTGTTATATGTTATACATTATATACACCATATTAAACATAAACATTTTATAGCAGTGTTATATGTTATACATTATATACACCATATTAAACATAAACAGTTTTTGCAACATTATTACAAATAGCAAGGAAAACAATTTTCTCATTTCTATCATTGTAATAATTGTTTGTTCTTAATAAAAGCATTAATATCAGCATCACTAAAATATTGATCTACATGATGTAACGTGTCTACTTTTAATAATAATAACGATAATGGACCGGAAAATAGTTGCAAATATAATTTTGATCACAAGTTACTCAGATATACATGCAATGAAACAGCAGGAACATTATGTTGTTGTCAAGTTTGTTTTTCCAAAGCTTCGATTCCCCTTGACAACCACTCGGACAAGTTAAAATTTTGGTGGACAAGTAGATTTCAAAACTTACTTGTCCGGTGGGCAAGTAAATATTCTGGCTTATTTCTATCGCTTTTTAGTATGTGTTGTCTTTTGCAATGTATAGTTTCACCTGTCGTCCATTGCAAACAATCCTCTAGCACCTGTCGTCCAGTGTAAACAATCCTTTATCACCTGTCGTCCATTGTAAACAATCCTCTAGCACCTGTTATCCATTATAAAGAGTTGCTCTACTTACAGCGAGTGAAGCCGCACAGAACATGAAGAAGAACATTGGTTCAACGTTACCTATCAAGGTGCGCAGTTTCGCCAAGCGGATGGACGACACGAGTAAGTGGTCACTTCATAACGTGTAATGCTGCCAGTGGGTGTCACATTTCTCATCCGTTTTTGTCCCTTATATTACGGAAGGTCTCAGACGTTTGTGTAATCATAAACTGTTATCCATTTAGCAGTGGTCCCGCCTTCTCCCACCAATACTTGCTGTGGCACTTTTATGACCCAAAATGGATGTTAGCATCAAATTGCAGTGACATTTCATTGGCTAGGTGGTGGTGCTACTGTAGCAATTTATTTTCTTGTGATACATGGTAACGAACAATCCCCCCATCCCCCTACATATTGCTTGACATAATCTGGGACTTTGCAAATATTTGCGTCCACCTCTTGGACGACATACAAGTGATGTCATGGTTATAAAAAGTGGGTTCTTTCTTACACCCCAGGGGCACCAGATTCAGCTACTGGTTTAGGCTTTAATGTGGGTCTGACAATTTAACCTTTGCAAGATTTGATATAATAAAATGACATGCAATGTTTCTGTAGCACCTTAACCAAACTGTACTCTGTGTGTGGTTGGGATCATGCAATGTTTCTGTAGCACCTTAACCAAACTGTACTCTGTGTGTGGTTGTACTCAGATGCAATGTTTCTGTAGCACCTTAGGTACTCTTGTAATGTGGGTCTGACAATTTAACCTTTGCAAGATTTGATATAATAAAATGACATGCAATGTTTCTGTAGCACCTTAACCAAACTGTACTCTGTGTGTGGTTGTACAGTGATCAGATGCAATGTTTCTGTAGCACCTTAACCAAGCTGTACTCTGTGTGTGGTTGTACAGTGATCAGATGCAATGTTTCTGTAGCACCTTAACCAAGCTGTACTCTGTGTGTGGTTGTACAGTGATCAGATGCAATGTTTCTGTAGCACCTTAACCAAGCTGTATTCTGTGTGTGGTTGTACAGTGATCAGATGCAATGTTTCTGTAGCACCTTAACCAAGCTGTACTCTGTGTGTGGTTGTACAGTGATCAGATGCAATGTTTCTGTAGCACCTTAACCAAACTGTACTCTGTGTGTGGTTGTACAATGATCAGATGCAATGTTTCTGTAGCACCTTAACCAAACTGTACTCTGTGTGTGGTTGTACAATGATCAGATGCAATGTTTCTGTAGCACCTTAACCAAACTGTACTCTGTGTGTGGTTGTACAATGATCAGATGCAATGTTTCTGTAGCACCTTAACCAAACTGTACTCTGTGTGTGGTTGTACAGTGATCAGATGCAATGTTTCTGTAGCACCTTAACCAAACTGTACTCTGTGTGTGGTTGTACAATGATCAGATGCAATGTTTCTGTAGCACCTTAACCAAACTGTACTCTGTGTGTGGTTGTACAGTGATCAGATGCAATGTTTCTGTAGCACCTTAACCAAACTGTACTCTGTGTGTGGTTGTACAGTGATCAGATGCAATGTTTCTGTAGCACCTTAACCAAACTGTACTCTGTGTGTGGTTGTACAGTGATCAGATGCAATGTTTCTGTAGCACCTTAACCAAACTGTACTCTGTGTGTGGTTGTACAATGATCAGATGCAATGGTAGAATGCAAGGATCTTCTGTAATTAACTTTACAAACAATATCTTTTATCAAACGCTGCATATAAATAAACCAGTAAACAGCACAAACAGGACAAGGTCATTTTATATATATTATTTAGGAATATTTGTTATCCACTGTTATATTCGTTATTGTACAAAAATAGCTGTTCAACCAACTACTTGCAAGTTTCTGATGCACTGACTCGGACAGACAGTCAAGGAACTAACATTGTGTTATTGCAGCACCCCTCAAGGGCATTCCGAGCAAGACCCCCCTATCCGGGGGGTTCCTCCGCTCCAACTCCCGATCCAGTAACTTCGCCAGGGGGACAGCGCCAGGGGGGCGGACATCGTATGGCCAACGGGAAGGCGGCATAAAGGTGAGACTCGGCATTTACTTTCAGTTTCTATTTATGTCAGGACTGGGGACCAAGTACATTTGATCAAGTGCAATTCCAAATAGGTCAAGTACACTAGGTCAAGTACATTAGGTCAAGTACTTAACATAAACTATTCAAGTACATTAGATCAAGTATAAGATCACATCATCCATACCTGCCCACTGACACAGAGAAAGTGGAATTGTGGGTCTGGTTACCTGAAAACAGCTACTAAACAACTGACTACACCTCTGTGCTGCTGGTAAATTAAAGAAGAAGAAGAAACAGATGTTAACTTTGCCTGTCTTCGTAACCTTACTGTATCCTTAGTGTGTACACTATATTATATTAGTAACAGAAACCTGTAAGAATCTGTATTTATTGTTTCGGCTGCTGGACGAGGTGCCTATCGACCATTGCACTGTTTCAGCTGCTGGACAAGGCGCCTATCGACCATTGCACTGTTTCAGCTGCTGGACGAGGTGCCTATCGACCATTGCACTGTTTCAGCTGCTGGACGAGGTGCCTATCAACCATTGCACTGTTTCAGCTGCTGGACGAGGCGCCTACCGACCGACCATTGCACTGTTTCAGCTGCTGGATGAGGTGCCTATCGACCATTGCACTGTTTCAGCTGCTGGACAAGGCGCCTATCGACCATTGCACTGTTTCAGCTGCTGGACGAGGTGCCTATCGACCTTTGCACTGTTTCAGCTGCTGGACGAGGTGCCTATCAACCATTGCACTGTTTCAGCTGCTGGATGAGGTGCCTATCGACCTTTGTACTGTTTCAGCTGCTGGACGACCCCCGACTACGCTGCTGGTCTCATCGCACCCGCCACCATTGTGGGAGTTGTTTCCCCAACTTCCAGAATGGGCCTCCTCCTCCTATCTTCACTGGCTTCCTTACACCATTCGCCACTAATCTACCATTGATGTGTTTTTGAGAGCGCTGTCACTAGTACAATAATAAAACACAATTAAGATATGTTTTGTGTGAGCTACTACAATAATAAAACACAATTAATATATTTGTGTGTGAGCTAGTACAATAATAAAACACAATTAAAATATGTTTTGTGTGAGCTACTACAATAATAAAACACAATTAATATATGTGTGTGTGAGCTGGTACAATAATAAAACACAATATATTTGTGTGTGAGTTAGTACAATAATAAAACACAATTAAGATATTTTTGTGTGAGCTAGTACAATAATGCAACACAATTAAGATATGTTTGTGTGAGCTAGTATAATAATACAACACAATTAAGATATTTTTGTGTGAGCTAGTACAATAATGCAACACAATTAAGATATTTTTGTGTGAGCTAGTACAATAATGCAACACAATTAAGATATTTTTGTGTGAGCTAGTACAATAATACAACACAATTAAGATATTTTTGTGTGAGCTAGTACAATAAATGCAACACAATTAAGATATGTTTGTGTGAGCTAGTATAATAATGCAACACAATTAAGATATTTTTGTGTGAGCTAGTACAATAATGCAACACAATTAAGATATTTTTGTGTGAGCTAGTACAATAATACAACACAATTAAGATATTTTTGTGTGAGCTAGTACAATAATACAACACAATTAAGATATGTTTTGTGTCAGCTAGTGCAATAATACAACACAATTAAGAGATGTTTTGTGTCCGCTAGTACAATAATACAACACAATTAAGGTATGTTTGGGTGTGAGCTAGTACAATAATACAACACAATTAAGATATTTTTGTGTGAGCTAGTACAATAATGCAACACAATTAAGATATGTTTTGTGTCAGCTAGTGCAATAATACAACACAATTAAGATATGTTTTGTGTCCGCTAGTACAATAATACAACACAATTAAGAGATGTTTTGTGTCCGCTAGTACAATAATACAACACAATTAAGGTATGTTTGGGTGTGAGCTAGTACAGTAATATAACACAATTAAGATTTTGTTCGTGTGAGCTAGTACAATAATACAACACAATTAAGGTATGTTTTGTGTCCGCTAGTACAATAATACAACACAATTAAGGTATGTTTGGGTGTGAGCTAGTACAATAATGTAACACAATTAAGATATGTTTTTGTGAGCTAGTATAATAATACAACACAATTAAGATATTTTTGTGTGAGCTAGTACAATAATGCAACACAATTAAGATATTTTTGTGTGAGCTA
>CM034534.1:29495934-29545494 GCA_020002185.1 Paraescarpia echinospica | reverse complement strand
CATACGCGTAGGACAGATTCCGCATCAGCCATTGTTGTTCGAGGCAGTATTCCACAAAATCGTTCAGTTTGGCCGACGTACAACTTGCTTCCATTCACGGATCATATTTGATGAACCTTGGAAATAGTAGACTTTGTATCGCTACCTGTTATTTGAATACTTATATAGTTTTAACCATTATTACGCCTAACCCACGCGGACTCGGCAGTCTTCCAAGTCATCGAACGTCGTTTAGAAATAATAGACTTTGTCTGTTGTTTTAATAATTATATAGTTTTATCCATTATTACACGTAACCCACGCATACTCGGCAGTCTTCCAAGACCAAGTCATCGAACGTTAGCTGATCCAGATCGGTGACAATTTTCAAATCGAGTTTTCAAAGCCAAATTATGCAAAAGGCGCGGACGGGGTGCCAACCGCCGTTGATATGTCGGCTTCCGCCAACTACGGCGGTCTGCGCGTGGCAGCAACGTTACGACGTAACTAAATCTATAAATTATATTCCTCCTGGTAAATGTAATTCGGGCACCGTTAAAACTATTTTATTATCTTTGAAATGCTAATATAACATTTAGGAAAAATATGTGTTTGTTTGCTGATGATCAATTGAATATTATCTTCGTTTGTAAAATACCGAACTTTGTTAATATTGAAGTTCATAGAGGTTGAACAAAATAATATCAGATTATATAGTTTATTATGATTTTTGTGACAACATTTCCTGGCTTTGCATCGGTTGTGTTCGTGATGGTTGAGTGGCATCTTAATTAATTGGCTTATATGACAAACTGATGCAAACATTTTATAGCAGTGTTATATGTTATACATTATATACACCATATTAAACATAAACATTTTATAGCAGTGTTATATGTTATACATTATATACACCATATTAAACATAAACATTTTATAGCAGTGTTATATGTTATACATTATATACACCATATTAAACATAAACATTTTATAGCAGTGTTATATGTTATACATTATATACACCATATTAAACATAAACAGTTTTTGCAACATTATTACAAATAGCAAGGAAAACAATTTTCTCATTTCTATCATTGTAATAATTGTTTGTTCTTAATAAAAGCATTAATATCAGCATCACTAAAATATTGATCTACATGATGTAACTTGTCTACTTTTAATAATAATAACGATAATGGACCGGAAAATAGTTGCAAATATAATTTTGATCACAAGTTACTCAGATATACATGCAATGAAACAGCAGGAACATTATGTTGTTGTCAAGTTTGTTTTTCCAAAGCTTCGATTCCCCTTGACAACCACTCGGACAAGTTAACATTTTGGTGGACAAGTAGATTTCAAAACTTACTTGTCCGGTGGGCAAGTAAATATTCTGGCTTATTTCTATCGCTTTTTAGTATGTGTTGTCTTTTGCAATGTATAGTTTCACCTGTCGTCCATTGCAAACAATCCTCTAGCACCTGTCGTCCAGTGTAAACAATCCTCTAGCACCTGTTATCCATTGTAAACAATCCTCTAGCACCTGTTATCCATTATAAAGAGTTGCTCTACTTACAGCGAGTGAAGCCGCACAGAACATGAAGAAGAACGTTGGTTCAACGTTACCTATCAAGGTGCGCAGTTTCGCCAAGCGGATGGACGACACGAGTAAGTGGTCACTTCATAACGTGTAATGCTGCCAGTGGGTGTCACATTTCTCATCCGTTTTTGTCCCTTATATTACGGAAGGTCTCAGATGTTTGTGTAATCATAAACTGTTATCCATTTAGCAGTGGTCCCGCCTTCTCCCACCAATACTTGCTGTGGCACTTTTATGACCCAAAATGGATGTTAGCATCAAATTGCAGTGACATTTCATTGGCTAGGTGGTGGTGCTACTGTAGCAATTTATTTTCTTGTGATACATGGTAACGAACAATCCCCCCATCCCCCTATATATTGCTTGACATAATCTGGGACTTTGCAAATATTTGCATCCACCTCTTGGACGACATACAAGTGATGTCATGGTTATAAAAAGTGGGTTCTTTCTTACACCCCAGGGGCACCAGATTCAGCTACTGGTTTAGGCTTTAATGTGGGTCTGACAATTTAACCTTTGCAAGATTTGATATAATAAAATGACATGCAATGTTTCTGTAGCACCTTAACCAAACTGTACTCTGTGTGTGGTTGTACAATGATCAGATGCAATGTTTCTGTAGCACCTTAACCAAACTGTACTCTGTGTGTGGTTGTACAATGATCAGATGCAATGTTTCTGTAGCACCTTAACCAAACTGTACTCTGTGTGTAGTTGTACAGTGATCAGATGCAATGTTTCTGTAGCACCTTAACCAAACTGTACTCTGTGTGTGGTTGTACAGTGATCAGATGCAATGTTTCTGTAGCACCTTAACCAAACTGTACTCTGTGTGTGGTTGTACAATGATCAGATGCAATGTTTCTGTAGCACCTTAACCAAGCTGTACTCTGTGTGTGGTTGTACAGTGATCAGATGCAATGTTTCTGTAGCACCTTAACCAAACTGTACTCTGTGTGTGGTTGTACAGTGATCAGATGAAATGTTTCTGTAGCACCTTAACCAAGCTGTACTCTGTGTATGGTTGTACAGTGATCAGATGCAATGTTTCTGTAGCACCTTAACCAAGCTGTACTCTGTGTGTGGTTGTACAGTGATCAGATGCAATGTTTCTGTAGCACCTTAACCAAACTGTACTCTGTGTGTGGTTGTACAATGATCAGATGCAATGTTTCTGTAGCACCTTAACCAAACTGTACTCTGTGTGTGGTTGTACAGTGATCAGATGCAATGTTTCTGTAGCACCTTAACCAAACTGTACTCTGTGTGTGGTTGTACAATGATCAGATGCAATGTTTCTGTAGCACCTTAACCAAGCTGTACTCTGTGTGTGGTTGTACAGTGATCAGATGCAATGTTTCTGTAGCACCTTAACCAAACTGTACTCTGTGTGTGGTTGTACAGTGATCAGATGAAATGTTTCTGTAGCACCTTAACCAAGCTGTACTCTGTGTATGGTTGTACAGTGATCAGATGCAATGTTTCTGTAGCACCTTAACCAAGCTGTACTCTGTGTGTGGTTGTACAGTGATCAGATGCAATGTTTCTGTAGCACCTTAACCAAACTGTACTCTGTGTGTGGTTGTACAATGATCAGATGCAATGGTAGAATGCAAGGATCTTCTGTAATTAACTTTACAAACAATGTATTTTATCAAACGCTGCATATAAATAAACCAGTAAACAGCACAAACAGGACAAGGTCATTTTATATATATTATTTAGGAATATTTGTTATCCACTGTTATATTCGTTATTGTACAAAAATAGCTGTTCAACCAACTACTTGCAAGTTTCTGATGCACTGACTCGGACAGACAGTCAAGGAACTAACATTGTGTTATTGCAGCACCCCTCAAGGGCATTCCGAGCAAGACCCCCCTATCCGGGGGGTTCCTCCGCTCCAACTCCCGATCCAGTAACTTCGCCAGGGGGACAGCACCAGGGGGGCGGACATCGTATGGCCAACGGGAAGGCGGCATAAAGGTGAGACTCGGCATTTACTTTCAGTTTCTATTTATGTCAGGACTGGGGACCAAGTACATTTGATCAAGTGCAATTCCAAATAGGTCAAGTACACTAGGTCAAGTACATTAGGTCAAGTACTTAACATAAACTATTCAAGTACATTAGATCAAGTATAAGATCACATCATCCATACCTGCCCACTGACACAGAGAAAGTGGAATTGTGGGTCTGGTTACCTGAAAACAGCTACTAAACAACTGACTACACCTCTGTGCTGCTGGTAAATTAAAGAAGAAGAAGAAACAGATGTTAACTTTGCCTGTCTTCGTAACCTTACTGTGTCCTTAGTGTGTACACTATATTATATTAGTAACAGAAACCTGTAAGAATCTGTATTTATTGTTTCGGCTGCTGGACGAGGTGCCTATCGACCATTGCACTGTTTCAGCTGCTGGACGAGGCGCCTATCGACCATTGCACTGTTTCAGCTGCTGGACGAGGTGCCTATCGACCATTGCACTGTTTCAGCTGCTGGACGAGGTGCCTATCAACCATTGCACTGTTTCAGCTGCTGGACGAGGCGCCTACCGACCATTGCACTGTTTCAGCTGCTGGATGAGGTGCCTATCGACCATTGCACTGTTTCAGCTGCTGGACAAGGCGCCTATCGACCATTGCACTGTTTCAGCTGCTGGACGAGGTGCCTATCGACCTTTGCACTGTTTCAGCTGCTGGACGAGGTGCCTATCAACCATTGCAATGTTTCAGCTGCTGGACGAGGCGCCTACCGACCATTGCACTGTTTCAGCTGCTGGATGAGGTGCCTATCGACCTTTGTACTGTTTCAGCTGCTGGACGAGGTGCCTATCGGAGCAAAGGAGGCAAAGAGGCGACGTAAGGTGGCGGAGCAGGACTCTGTGGAGCAGGAGAAGAAGGACCAGGAGGTGACATCCAACACCCCCGACTACGCTGCTGGTCTCATCGCACCCGCCACCATTGTGGTCAGCACAACACTTCTTTCTTTCACCCTCTTCCAGTTGTTTCCCCAACTTCCAGAATGGTGCCTCCTCCTCCTCCTCCTATCTTCACTGGCTTCCTTACACCATTCACCACTAATCTACCAGTTTGTGATGTTATATAGTTATTTAGAGTTATTTATTGATGTGTTTTTGATGTGCCTTGCTTTTCTGGAGGGCGCTGTCAGCTAGTACAATAATAAAACACAATTAATATATTTGTGTGTGAGCTAGTACAATAATAAAACACAATTAAGATATTTTGTGTGAGCTAGTACAATAATAAAACACAATTAAGATATGTTTTGTGTGAGCTAGTACAATAATAAAACACAATTAAGATATGTTTTGTGTGAGCTAGTACAATAATAAAACACAATTAATATATGTGTGTGTGAGCTGGTACAATAATAAAACACAATATATTTGTGTGTGAGTTAGTACAATAATAAAACACAATTAAGATATTTTTGCGTGAGCTAGTACAATAATAAAACAATTAAGATATTTTGTGTGAGCTAGTACAATAATACAACACAATTAAGATATTTTTGTGTGAGCTAGTACAATAAATGCAACACAATTAAGATATGTTTGTGTGAGCTAGTATAATAATACAACACAATTAAGATATTTTTGTGTGAGCTAGTACAATAATGCAACACAATTAAGATATTTTTGTGTGAGCTAGTACAATAATGCAACACAATTAAGATATTTTTGTGTGAGCTAGTACAATAATACAACACAATTAAGATATTTTTGTGTGAGCTAGTGCAATAATACAACACAATTAAGATATTTTTGTGTGAGCTAGTACAATAATGCAACACAATTAAGATATTTTTGTGTGAGCTAGTACAATAATGCAACACAATTAAGATATTTTTGTGTGAGCTAGTACAATAATACAACACAATTAAGATATTTTTGTGTGAGCTAGTACAATAAATGCAACACAATTAAGATATGTTTGTGTGAGCTAGTATAATAATGCAACACAATTAAGATATTTTTGTGTGAGCTAGTACAATAATGCAACACAATTAAGATATTTTTGTGTGAGCTAGTACAATAATACAACACAATTAAGATATTTTTGTGTGAGCTAGTACAATAATACAACACAATTAAGGTATGTTTGGGTGTGAGTTAGTACAATAATACAACACAATTAAGAGATGTTTTGTGTCCGCTAGTACAATAATACAACACAATTAAGGTATGTTTTGTGTCCGCTAGTACAATAATACAACACAATTAAGGTATGTTTGGGTGTGAGCTAGTACAATAATACAACACAATTAAGGTATGTTTGGGTGTGAGCTAGTACAATAATACAACACAATTAAGGTATGTTTGGGTGTGAGCTAGTACAATAATACAACACAATTAAGGTATGTTTGGGTGTGAGCTAGTACAATAATACAACACAATTAAGGTATGTTTGGGTGTGAGCTAGTACAATAATACAACACAATTAAGGTATGTTTGGGTGTGAGCTAGTACAATAATACAACACAATTAAGAGATGTTTTGTGTCCGCTAGTACAATAATACAACACAATTAAGGTATGTTTGGGTGTGAGCTAGTACAATAATACAACACAATTAAGAGATGTTTTGTGTCCGCTAGTACAATAATACAACACAATTAAGGTATGTTTGGGTGTGAGCTAGTACAATAATATAACACAATTAAGATTTTGTTTGTGTGAGCTAGTACAATAATATAACACAATAAAGATTTTGTTTGTGTGAGCTAGTGCAATAATACAACACAATTAAGGTATGTTTGGGTGTGAGATAGGACAATAATACAAAACAATTAAGATATATTGGTTGCACTAAAATGCCCTGGGTAATTTCTATAGGTTGACATTCTAGGGATACTCAGCAACCTCTGCACAAGACCATTTCAGTGATATCGTTATGAGCTCATAAGCCCGCAATCGTTCCTTAACAGTGATCTCATATACTGAAAAGCGGCTGTTTGCATTTAAAAAATGATCCTTAAATAGAAGAATATATTCTGCTTGTGACAGGGGTTTCCTTACGAGCTCATTGCTTGAGTAAAACAGTTGCCTTGTGAGGATGTATGTAGCATTGTTCCATCCCTACAGCCTCCGACTGGTCAAGAACTGAGTGCGACCGGGCCGAGCTATGTGCCGTCCAACGTCGGTGTGACACGTCTGCCCAGCGAAGCAACGGGAGGAAGCGTCACGCTACCAGGTAAGTTGTAATAACAATAATTACTTTATTTATTCACAAATATCCAGAGGACTGTTGAGGAGTGTTTCCAATTGATTAAAATGCTAAAATCTATCTATAATCAAGCCATAAATATTGTGAAACTTTTCCTCATAGAAGCTTTGCATCAGTGCCAAACTTTCAAGGGTTTTATTTACTACCCTAGTACACCAATAGTGTAACTTTACGTATTAGAAGTACTGTAATGCCTATACGTGTTGGAACACCTAATAATAATTAAGTTGATATATCCAGTACATCGCAGTTTGCCACAATCAAAATTTTGCGCGTGACATTCGTTAAGTTTTGTCTTAGCCTCCAATGTTGATAACGGTTATATACATCAATTAAATTACAATTGTGGCATGACATCTCATAGATCAAACATTCCCTCATACAGTTGTCACATTATAACTTTGTCTTACGTTTCTGTAATAAAGAAGCATTTTGGTGGCCAGAATTTCAACAAAATATACAACGGAATGCACAAGTGCATCACGTGTTCGGCATTCATTTTTAGTCCTTTGGCCGAAGGTCCAAGGGACTATTGCCATCACTCTGCGTCCGCCGTCCTCCGTCCGCCGTTAGCTGCCGTATCTCAGAAACCGTTCAGCAACTTTTTCTCTAATTTTGCATAGACATATCTTGGAGCACTGCCACTATGCACGAGAAATCTGTATTTGACTGAATCATTTTAAGGGCTCCCTAGGGCCTCCAAGGACCCCAAAACTGGTAAAAATGTAACATTTGGCCTATTTAAAAAAAAAACTGTTCAGCAACTTTTTTTCTAATTTTGCATAGATGTATCTTAGGGTGCTGCCACTATATCCAAGAAATCTGTATTTGATTGAATCATTCTAAGGGCACCTAAGGGGCCCCAAAAGTGCAAAAGGTTTACATTATCTAGTGATGTGGTTTTGAGAAGGGCCCTTGAGACCACCCCCAACAGTCGATGTTGTGTAATGTGCCACAAAGTCAAAAGCTGTGACTAATCTCTACAGCCTAGGCCATTGAGACCTTGACTAATTTATAATTGGTCACAGCACCCAGGCAGAGTAGACACACTTGACCCCTGTTAGACTGAATAGTTGCCTAACACTTTTAAACTGTATCTTCAAAACTATTGATTTTCTATAATTGCAAGTTGTGTTTATTTTGATTTTCATTTAATTATTATAAAATGGTGTGACTGTGGTGTCTATTGGTTAAAGATGTATTGTCTGTAGAAACCTGTAGGTGACAAACATAGAAAATTAATATTCTGTCACCTGTAGGTGACAAACATAGAAAATTAATATTCTGGACAACTATAGAGTGAAATATCCTACACTTTATTTATATCAAATGCATTCTACTGTTCTGTTTACGCTTGCCATGCCTTGTGTAGACATGGTACTGTGTAAATCAATATTATCAATATAGACTAATAATTACAGATTCACAATATAGTTGACACCTGAAACAACCAAATGTCAACCATTAGAAGAGTTGACATAGTTCCGTTATACACTATATATATAAATTTAACCAGCTGCCATGTCAAGTCCGTTATAATTGTGACTAACAGTGTTCAAAATTATTCAGGTAAATAGCAAATAACAAAGGACACAAGTTTTCTCCTTGCCATACCTCTACACATGAGAAGAAGGCTGACACAGCCTGGCCCTCATTTATACATGATTTAGCATTTTTGTACATGTTTTATACAACTTTCAACACAATACCATTAATACCGCATGAAATTATCTTAGACCACAGGGAGGACCAGTCTACTAAATCAAATGCTTTCTTATAATCGATGAAGACACAATAAAGCCTTTTGAGTCGAGACAAATACAATTCAACCAATACCCCTATCTGAACACTGCCTGTTCTTCACCTATTACATTCGCTTTGTTTAGGTATGTGGTCAGTCTGGTGTTCTGAACAATCACTAAGGATTAATGAACACTTGTGCAGAATGTCACCCACTTGGCAGGTTTAATTGATCTATTCAGCAATGAGGACACTCCTTAGGCATCACTCTGTCACTCACAGTGTTGTGTATTGTCTTAGTTGGTGCATTGAGCTAATCTACTTGACCATGAATCAGTGGTGGCTCTGGTTGTGTATTACACCCAGCTGTGGAGCTAAGATTCTCTGCCTGCTATTGTTTGATGGAAGCTGTGACTAATCTGTAATTGGTCACTGGCAGTAGCTTGTGTCAACAGACAGCATTAAGCCACTAGACCCCTGTTAAACTGGACAGTTGCCTGTAGGTTTTAAACTGTGTCAAACAGTGAGTCTACCTTTTGCTCTCAGATAATCTGTCCTCTTAGTTTTACACATGAAGACATAATCTGGCATAACTTGATAAGTCTTTGTAGCAGCACATTTGTACTTTCAGTGTATCATATTAAATTTGCAACATAACATACATATTACATACTGTGTGCCACATTTGAATGTTGTGCATGTAATATTTCCATGCAATCCATTTGCATATATAATGTAAAACTTCAACAGCCGTTTTCTTCATTTTCACTTTTTGATCTCTACCATGTTCAATGCTCCATAACTTTGCAAATTTTTGTAGCAGTCATATTTTTTGAAACCGTGTAAAGCACCCTACCAAACCTTTACAAGGATGTAAGAAAACAATGTTACAGTTTTTCCGACTTATCACTCATTTGGTCAGCCGGGGTCACATATAGACGTATTAGTCCAAAGGACTTCAGGGCCACTTGGCCCATTTTTTGTTTGGCAACACGTCATGTGATGGATAGGTCAATTATCAGCTGTCCAAAAACAAACTGAACCAAAAAACTTCAGTCAAAAACGTGCATCAAAAACACCATTTAATAATAAGATAATAATTCCAAATAGTGCTATTAAAACTAACCAATTGTTCATTAAAATGCAAAAAAAACTAAAAATTATACTTCCCCTGTGCTAATGTATTTTGGCTTTTCTTCAATTTTGTAAAATGTATCTTACGAATGGATCCTTATCATCCTGTGCCACCTGTCAGAATTTTTTGAAAGTTGGGAGAAACAACGGGAGGAGCTTGTTCTCTGTGTTTTAACCCTTGTATGTTGTGACCACATCATTTATAGTGGTGCAGTTGATAGAGTTTCGGACTCTCGACCCAGAGAGCCTGGGTTTGAATCCTGTGCTGCGGTGTCAAATACTGGGAAAGTTTGTTCACTCTATGTTGCTCCTGTTCACTCAGCTGTATGAATGAGTACCTGGTTATAGACAGTGGTGGATATTTATGTATGAAATCTTTGTGCATTAATTGCAGCATGGCTGAATGCTTCCCAGAGAAGTTGAGATGGTGTTCAATTGAACAGGTCTGCCTAGGAGTAAAGTGTAAAGCGCTTTGAGCAGTCCTGAGGTCTGGATAATGCGCTATATAAGAACTTACCTTTTATTAATAGTACGTGCCCACCTTATCTGCAGCCACGGCCATGTCTGCAGCCACGCAGCAGGCGCGTGAGAACCTCCAGCAGCAGCTTCAACAGCAACTGGGCCAGTCTCAGATCATACGCATGTCACTACCGCAGCAAGTACTACAGACTGGGGGCGCCACTGCATTGGTCCAGACGTCGACGGCACCCCAGACGTCTAGCACTGTGCCGCAGCTGGCCGTTACCACGCTAACGAGTCAGGCGCAGACAGGAAGTCAACCGCAGAAGCGACTGTCGTTGACGGTGAGTGGCGGGGAAATGACTAGTGTGTGGCAAGCCATGCACTTTTAATCTGTGTGTTAATATACTAACTTTTGGTCTGGCGGTATCTCCTCCAAGGCGGTATCTCCTCCAAGGTGCCGAGGTCCACTCATCTCTTTTTATGTTCATTCGTTTCCTTGAACTAACGATGTATTTGTAAAAACAATGACAATTAATTAGAGTTATTTACTTCTGTGTACCATGCATTTCTATGTGTTGGAAAAAGTTGTGAACAGTGTTGAGTAATTCCAAAAGGCACCACAATAGCTTGATGTCCCCAAACTATTTCCATTTTCTTTTCTGGACTTATATACTGATCTTCTCTTTCCTTGTTATAGTCAGGATACCTTATTTGACAGCACACATGGCCATCTAATGTTCAAGATCTTCCAAAGCACTTGAAATGGAAGGTTTAAGACCTAATTATTTGTTGCAGAGGGAACAAATTGTTGAAGCACAGGAGATGTTCAGAACTTCAAACAAAGTGACACGCCCAGAGAAAGCATTAATACTTGGCTTCTTGGCTGGATCCAGAGGTGAGGATGGAATACAATACTTATTGTGTCTATTAGGTAGTAAATGTGAACGGTCGTGACAGTTCAGACCGTACATTTTGGTGGTGTGGACCATGTGGAGTCATGTGCATCCCATTAAAGGACAACAGTTCATCTTTACAATGATACCAGTTCCATCCGCGTACATTAATCTGTTGCAAAGTTATGGATATTGACCCACCCGAAGAATTCAAGTTACAAAAACTGAGTTTAAAGTTGGCTACAATTCTACCATAGCAACGGATCATTTATAAGTACTGAAGCTCAATGAAATGTTGCTGGCTTACTTAAAATGTTAAGAACTATATTCACTGTAAAAGTAATGTTGTATATAAAGGGTTTCAGGCCAAACACAATATATCCATTTTCTTCGTTTTGAGAAAAACTCACTTTTGTGCTTCATCCTCAAAGTTAAATAACAACTTGTAAATTAAGTTGATATATATTTAGAATCCAAAATCAGAGAATGGTAGCAAGCTCTGAAATATTTGTTGCACATTTGTTATGCATAATGTGATTTAAAATTATTTTGTTATTAAAACGCTGTATATTCATTTAGCGCGCGCCGTCACTCCGCGTAGCTGCATGTGCGGCACAGCAGTTCTGATTGGCTGAACATGGATATATTGTATTTTGATAAAACAGACAGATGGCACTTATTATGTTTTGAAAACAAACGCTCTTTTGTGCATGTTGTTTCATGGGGATTTATTGCAATTTTGTATATAAATTAGAAAATATCCTAGCTCAACATGTGTTTAAACAAACGTTTAGTCCTGGTTTGGGAGAAATTTAAAAAATGGCATGTATGCGCCCCTGACACATACATCCTCCTATGCAAAGCAACAACGCAAGACAAGTGTAGATTGGAATAGGCCAACTTAATGACATTTAGCTTTATTCATTCACATAAGTCATAAACAACCACATAAATACTTCAATACATGTTCACAGCAAGTATGCCGGCCCCAATGGTATTGCTAACCACTACCTACAAGTCCTAGACGTATTACCAACCACCAGTACTAACCATCTCACGACACTATATTTACCACTGACACCGTATCGGTGGGGGTCACTCTGCCACTAGGTCACCTAAAATCAAATGTGACCGACCCCCACCAACTAAACCCCATGCATTTTACCGACACTGATGTCATTGACACCACACTATTGGAATGCAGATATTAACTGTTTTCATAAATACGTGCCATATACGGAAGATACCCCTGTTGTCTCCGCCCCTGTCAGAGACGTAGGAATATCTTAACGCTACCATATAGCTCTGAAACCGCTGCTGCCTCCGCCCCTGTCAGAGACATGTCCATACTGCTAACTTCTAGAAACACTGGACCCCTTATACCAGTAAGATATACCGCTGCTGTCTCTGCCCCTGTCAGAGACTTGGGTATATCTGTCAAGCTACCATCTAGCTAAGATACTGTTACCGTCTCTGCCCCCTGCCAGAGACCTGTATACCTACCCACTAGACACACTGCCCCATCCCTAGTTTGCCTCGTAACTCATCACGCTATCCTAATATACTTCCTGATGACCAACGAACTGCCGCTCTAATCTGTGCATCAGACTCGCCCCTTAATGCTGCCGACGTTGCAGCACCTATTCTGAAGCTATGCCCTTTAAAAACTTTACTGCTAAGACCGCAAAATTCAAGCAAACACTTTAGCGACGAATCAAATTCCCTGCGCAACATCGGCGTTCCATCCATATAAGCAAATAACGGTGCCTGTACTGGCCCCCTAGCCTGCTGAAACTCACTCAGCCACTTAGCTGGGTGAATGGATGTGCCTGGGAGACAACCCCCGTTAATCTGCAATGACTGCGGGCCCCGTCTTACACTGTGCTTAAAATGCCTAAAAGAGACAGTTATTAGGTCCCCATTTACCGTGACATCCTGCAACTGCAGACAATCCTGCCCCGTCCTACTAGTTCGTGGGACCATTTCCCCGACCCGTAAATACGCCTTAAATGCCAATACCATCATGGCTCGTAGCATCACACGTTTGTAATGAGAAGTAATCACCAATGGAACTGCCCTAATTAACTGTGTGAGGATTGGCAGTGTCACCGACAACCGTACATCCGATACTGTCCTTAAATTCTGAACTCCTGCCAAAAGTTTGGAAATTATGAAATTCTTTGCCGGGTCCTGAAAGCCATTGATCTTATGGAAGTATGAAACTGCCGACACTGTGGTAATTATGGAAGCTGGAGCAAAACCTTCATTATACAAATGAGCAATAAAACCCATAATTACCGAGATTGACACTGGCAATGGTGGCACTATGCTTAGTGATTGACAAAATCCTACCAGCTTCGCCCAAGCCCTCTCATACTGTGCTCTGGATGACGGTGTCAGTGACGCATGCAGGAGCATCTCTACAGTGTCCCTAAAGCTGCTGGGGAGATGTGTGGTGGCAGTTCTGCAGGTTTGCGGTTGGCCCATGGAGCTAGCAACAGGAACTCGTCTATCTGACAACGGGATAATTTGTCAGCTAAGCTATTCTCTCGACCAGGTACATGCCTAGCTGTAAAATTAATATTAAAGCGCAAGCATGTCAGAATCAACTTGCGAAGCAACACCATAACTGACGGTTACTTAGACGATTGCTTATTAATTACGGAGACCAAAGACTCGTTATCCGTGAAAAAACATACGCTACTATTAACCCAGGCCGAACCCCACATCTCCACAGCGGCCATAATGGGGTACAACTCTAACACTGTTATGTTAAATACATGCCACGACAGGGGCCATTCCCCAAAAAACCATTCCGGCCCCCATATCGCCCCATATCCAATGCCCCCTGAGGCATCCGTGAACAATTGTAGATAATCACCCGTCATAAAATCATCATCTATAAAGAAAGATTTGCCATTAAACTCCTCCAGAAATTCTTGCCATACTACTAGATTTAACTTGACCTGCTTTGTCAGTCTAATATGGTGGCTCGGTTGACTTACTCTGAGTATTATATCGATCATTCTGCGGAGAAAAGCCCTTGCGAATCGTATGACACAGCACATGAACTGGAGTACCCCGACCAAACTCTGAACTTCCCTAAGCGTTACTTTGTGCCTGCTCAAAAATGAACGTAATAACCACCTGCCTTTGTCTAACTTGTCTTCCGGTAAGCGGGCCACCATAGACACTGTATCAAGTGTAATACCTAAAAACTGAAGCGACGTACAAAGACCTATGGTCTTACCCGGCGCTAACGGCACTCCTAACTATCTACACATATCCATAAATACCTGCAAATCCGCCTCGCACTTGTCCATTGATTCAGCCAACACAAGAAAATCATCAAGGACGTGTATTACCTTTGTCATTCCCAGCTTGTTCTCGGCCACCCACTCTAAAGCTGTGCTAAATGTTTCAAAAATAGAACATGAACTGGCACAACCCATAGGCAGGACTGCATCCATGTAATATTTATTTCTCCAACAGAAGCCCAACAGAGGTGTGTCCCTCGGTGCCACCGGAATGATTCTGAAAGCCGACTCAATGTCTACTTTAGCCATGAATACTATTGACTGGGCTGATTTGACGAATGAAATGGTGTCCTGAATTGTCGCATACTGTACTGTAGCTAATTCGGATGGGATGTAATCATTCACAGAGGACCCTTCTGGGTATGATAGGTTATGGATCATACAAAATTCTCCTGGCAATTTCTTAGGAACTACCCCCAGAGGTGACACTCGAAATGTAGGGTCAGCTGGAGGCATATCAAAAGGACCTAAAATTCGTTGCAATGACTTTTCTTTCTGTAACGTATCATCTATCACATGTGGGAACTCAAACGCGGATTTCATGTTTATCACTTTGTCATCTTTCTGTCCTGGCAATCCTAAGCAACCTATATCAAACCCTACCGTAAAACCGTTCACCAGATATTGACTCTTCACATCATCATACCCTTGTAACACATGTTTAAGCATTGCTGGTGACACTGGCGAAGGCATGACTCGTTCATGGCATAAATCCCCTACGCTGGTTTGGGATCGGTCTATGCTTGATCTGTGTACTACACCTGACCCCTGAATGCCCTCCCCCGCACCAGTTGCACCTATGTTTGTATCTACAGGGATTAAAGAGACACTGACCAGCAGAGTTGAAGGTGAAGCAGAGACCCGATCCTCGTGGACCTGCTCCCTTGCTAAGAAAGGGAGGCCTCACCCTTTGTTGCTGGCTGTTGCGCTGACATAAGCCAAAGCTGAGAATGCATTTGGTCCCACTCCCATCCCTCAACTGACCTAAGAGCGCGAAAAGACTCGTCGTACCCTCGCCAATTCCCTCCCCTCTCATACAAGTTCCTAATCACATGTCTGTATTGCAACATCTTTGATGCATCCTCGCTGCTGCCCGGCTTTAACAAATAAACAGAAGAAAAAATGTCGAATGCCTTCGACCACATTTAAAATGTGCGGATTTCCGACTTCGGCCTAGGGGCGATGCAGACTGCAGGGTCCCCGTTATCCCCTCCCGGACGAACTGTTAAGGTCATACTCGGCTGAGCTAAGCTGATTTCGGGCAGTAGGGAACCTAAGTCAACAAACTCCCCCGACCATACCTTAGCCCAGACTTTCCCGGGGACATGACTATGGATGGAAAGGGTATTAATGATCATATTGGACACTCTTGCCTGCGTCAGCCCTGGGAGATTCTGCACCATCTCTACAACATCTGCAATGGGTCGGGCAGCTACTGCCTCCACCATGCTCTCTACAGTTGGCCAAGGGGGGTCAACCATACCTGCTGCCTGCATGTCCACGGTCGATGGTCCAGCGATCGGTTCTGCCACCTGAACAGGTGGCTCACGCGCCGCCGACGCTGTCGGTTCTGCCACCTGTTGGCCCGATGCTGCGATACCATGGAGCGCCGACTGGAGCATCTCCCTCATCTCTCGCATCTCCCGACGCAGTTCCTCTGCGTCCTCCTGCCGTCGCGCCTCGACCAACCCGAGTTGACGCTGCGCCACCCCTGTGGCAGCAGCTGTCGTGGCGCGTACGGCAGGATCCACATGCGTTGATGCTGGGTCATCTCTAGCCATTCGCGGGGGATGGCCCTGTGCTGCCGACCTGGCACGCTGCCTGGCCGATTGTCTCACGGGAGGAATTCTACAACACTATATGTCTGCTTTTACACCATGAATCAATCATCCCTCGGCATATATCCCTCGACTCATGCCTGTCTACTGCCCCCTTAAGTAACGTACTCTGCTATCCAACCCCTCACAATTGAACCAATATGAACACCGAATATTCATATACACCAAAAAAATAAAATAGGCCAAGGACTTCACAGTTGAACCAATATGAACACCGAAGATTCATATACACCGACAAAAAATGTAAAATAGGCCAAGGACTTCACAGTTGAACCAATATGAACACCGAAGATTCATATACACCGAAAAAAAATTTAAAATAGGTCAAGGACTTCACAATTGAACCAATATGAACACCGAAGATTCATATACACCGAAAAAAATTGTAAAATAGGCCCAAGGACTTCACAATTGAACCAATATGAAAACCGCAGATTCATATACACCGGAAAAAAAATGTAAAATAGGTCAAGGACTTCACAATTGAACCAATATGAACACCGAAGATTCATATACACCAAAAAAAGAAAAAAAAAGGCCAATGACTTCACAACTGAACCAATATGAACACCGCAGATTCATATACACCGAAAAAAATGTAAAATAAGTCAAGGACTTCACAATTGAACCAATATGAACACCGAAGATTCATATACACCGAAAAAAAATGTAAAATAGGTCAAGGACTTCACAATTGAACCAATATGAACACCGAAGATTCATATACACCGACAAAAATTGTAAAATAGGCCAAGGACTTCACAACTGAACCAATATGAACACCAAAAGATTCAATATCCTACCTCCCAATGCAAGAACCCTCTTTATGCATGCTTACACAAGTACATGCAAATCATACGATACGGTACACTGCTGCCTCCTAGCCTAAGTACCTTATTAAGCAATCGAGCACATAGAACACAACTCACTGGCTAAAATGCTCCACCTGCGTTCGCTACATTCACTGTATCCCTATTATCGCCCCCAAGACCCTTCACAGCTACAAAGACGGCACCCCGCACACTGCGCCACAGCTTATAATTCCCTACGTCATTGAAGTGAACCCCATCCCGCCTAAAAATGTTCTGCTGGGCGTTCCAGAAACCCTTGTGCCTCCAGAAACTGATCCTGTCAGTGTTACAAACGGCAGCCAAAAACTCGTTTATCTCTAAAACCCTACGGGAACCCTCCTCCAAGGAAATATGGCGAAAGTTGTGCCGGCGAACTATCTGCACCACTACCACTCTCTCTACGCCCCTCCTGACTAATGACTGAGCCAACTCGAACAACCTCATGCCTACCAACAGTGCGTGCTCCGATCCCGAGTCCAGGTCATTGCCCCCTAGCGCAACTAACGCAACCCATGGTAACTCATCCCCCAGCATCTGTGTCACCACCCCATGCCTACCCACAGAATTGTCATTACCGTCCCGAAACCCCGCAAATCGAATCCGGCAATCATTTGCCTACAAAGCCCGCACCCGACCCGAAACGCAACTCCAACGCCGCCACAAATCTCTCCAGCCAATAAACATGACTATCACCCAAGACAAGCGCCAAGGCTTTACTATCCCCAGAACCCGCCATCATTCACCTGAACCCCTGAAATAATCGATTCTTAGCTCTTTGCGCTCCTTCTTCCACGATGAAAATCCGTTGTTTACCTTTACCAAATGGCGTCGCAACTATCGCCACGAGGAACACGTTCCACTTGCTTGATCCGACTGCAACTCCCGCAACTACAACACACTAACAAGCCCGTATTACCACACAAAATCACAACTTGAATAACAATAAACCAATAGCAATAACAAATTCAACAATAAAACGCAAAATGAAGTAAATGATTCGTCAAGCGAAAACCACGCGCAGAACAGCTCAATCAAGATCTCGGTGAACGGCGAATGGGACGAGCCCGTTCTTTGTCCATGTTTATATACCCCTAGGACTAACTACCGCCATGTAATCTTACGCGTACGAGTAAGTCCGCTCTCTACATTGTCCACCAGGTTACTGTTGGCCTACCCCGCTAGGGGTCATCACCTTCCGTCCTACCTGTTACTTCACATAGGATATTTTTATTGTGTTTTGTCCTGAAACCCTTCATATGAAGTTTTTATTTTATCAGACGCAATGTGTAACGTCAAATGTAGATATTCAAGTTTCAAGTCACCGACCATTTTATCCACACTCTGCATCAAAAACACTTTTTCAAGAAATAATTCAAAACTGCAATGCAAAACAAAATCTATGCTAATGTATTTTTGGCATTTTCTGTAATCAGTCAAGCATACCTTACCATCTGAACCATCTTGATCCGTCATTAATGTTTGATTTCTAAACATTATTTGAAGTACGGTGGTTGCTGTGTAGTTACCACATATGTACAAGTAACATACAGGCAGTAATTGAACGGCTCAAGAAATAAATACAAATGCAGTGTGTGTGTTTCTAGATAACCCGTGTCCACAACAAGGTGATGTGATCAACATTCGACTGAGTGAGTCGTCGGATAGTGTTCAGCAACCAGACGGACTTTTCCGCCCCATGTGGGTAGACACGTACTTCCAGATGAACTATCGCTCCGGAGAATGGAAGAGAATTCGCAAGTACCGCGACTACGAGATTGAATAACGGCCGATCACAGCACCCACTGTGTTATTGTAAATAGTATTTTTGTACAGACTATTTTCTTGTGTTTGTACATCTAGTCTCTAGAGCCGCTGACGAGATACAGGTTTACAGAGACGGAGCTTGTTATACAGTTTCATGTACGGTCTTACAACTTTGGAATATACAGTTGAACCCCTCAAGGCAGTCAGCTCTCGGAATCAGAATCTCTTAAAATAGGCCACTCCAACACAGTCTGTTTTATTTTTTAACTGAAGCCCATGTTGAACTAATAATGTAAAGCAATTACCCCTCTACACCATAATGCAACCGGTTATGGCACTCTAAAATGGCTAATAAAATCCTACAGAATTGGCCAGCATTCACTTAAAAAGAAATTTAACTTATTACACACCTTTATGACAAATGAATTCCTATTGAATGCTTTTCTTGGGGGGTGCTTAAATAATGTTTATAATGACAACAACACTGAATACATTAGCAGATGATATGCGGGTACATCTGTGTAAGCAGTTTGGCCTGAACTGCACATCTGGATATTTGTCGAGCCTATCTAATGAGGACACCCCTTCAATCAGGACATTTTGTGCCCGTCACTTGGATGGACACTTTAAAGGGGTTCTACTGTAAATATGTCACTAGATGGTTATGAAATCATACTACATTCATTATAAACTCAAAAGTCTTAGTTGCACTTCTATTAATATTTAATAGGATGTGGAATGATGACAGCAACTCATATTTCAGTTAGCAAAAATGAGAAACACAGCCTTAGTTCAAATGACAACATCATGAAACAAGTGAAGGGTTTCTGTGGAAAACGTAATAAACACCAATCCAGATGAGATTTTGGAATGTTCAAAGTTTCATAATTGAAATCACACTAATCCCTTGCTACCAGACGCTTTGATTTCGCATTCTGAAGATATTCCAATGTCACGTACAAGTTGTTATTTACGCTCCGAGGATGAAGCACAGAAGTGAGTTTTCCTCAATAAAAAGGAGTGGATGAACCCCTTCAGGATTAGCCAGGAAGTTCTTGTCAGAAAGACTCATGTTTCTCGTCTTGTCCACTTGCTTAAAATGAACATTCTTTGTTTTGCTGTGTTAGTGGTAGTTCGTTGTTGTAAGGGGTTTGTTTATGTTTCGGTGCAAGATAACGTAACACGTGGTTTATGGGCAGTTGCGTAAGTTCACAACGTTCAAAAATACATAAACCATTATGTAGGTCATTGTATTAAAATTTGCAAGGAAAATAAATTGATGTAGTGATGCCACTTACCGGGTAGAATTTGTATTAATGCACATTGGTGCTATGATGGATATCAGAACCAGACTACATGGTGAGCAACGTACGTATTGGCAGCCATGTGACGTCAATCGAATCCGGTGGTATTTTCTGTAATTTTGGAAGCCGTTTTGGTTCAGTCGAAAAGTTCCTCATCACATGTATGACCCGCTACAGTGAACCAAGTAGTGAGTTGCACAGGCCTATTCTGCAGGCAAGCCAGAAATAGCCTTCTATGTCATGTCCAATCAATTGTGTATTTTTGGCAGAAATGCACACCTTATAAAGTCATCTTTCAATGTCCCGTTAATTTTCCTTGACAAATAATCAAAAACTGCTATCGGCATTGATTTTTGACATAGCCCTATTTAAAAAAAAAAAAAATTTCAGAACATTGCTTTTTAAAAGTGTGCTTTATTTTTAGCAATAAATAAAAACTACTTAAGGGCAATTCCATGTAACTTTGTACATGACACTAAAAATAATTGTAATGTCTACATGTTGGGTGTAATAAAAATGAAAGTTACACACAAATGCTACTTGGTTATTATGAATAGGAGCATTTGGAATGGTCAGGCTTTTATTTTTAAATTTTATCTCTGAAACTTAACACAAACATTAGGCCTATTTCTATTTTATCATTACAGTGAACCAAGTTAAGTAATATATATTTTGATACAGTGGACACTGGTAATTAGTAATGCACAGTTGATATTCAACTATGTGTTATCCACATTAGTACATATTGTCAGATGTGTTACTGGTGGCCATCATGTAACGTGAGTGACGAATATGTGAATATTTTAATCTTGTGTTTGAAAGCAAGAAGTGTATTCACAGTTTCTCCTTCTACTAGCTTAGTTTTATGTAAAACAAAACCAAATTCACATCTAGGCCTTACAGAATTTATGCAATCTTGGCTTAAAATCTGTAATGTGAATGACAATGTAACGTGAGTGACGATGTGTAACGTGAGTGACGTCCTTAGAAATTTAGAATCGTACTATTTCTGGCTCTGGTGATCTGGTGATTTTGAATATATATAGGTAGCTTGAAACTAGTGACCTATGGCAATCATATTCATTAATATGATCATCAAAAAATTATGTTAAAATACTGATTACGTATCTTTCTTCATTTGAAAGCTGAAGTGAAAATGGGCCTTGAGTTGCAGAAAGTTTTAAAGAGAATATTAGAATCATTGACATCTGAAATCATTGCACATGTGCTGTTCACAACTGCAATATACCATTTGTGTGTAAGTCTTGTATTTGTTACACCCAAAATATGTGTACTATATATTACAAACATTAAATTGTCAATATATGTGAAGTTATATTTTTCACTGTCGCATCCAAAATTATATAGATCTGACTACAGTTAATTACTGATAATGATTGTTGTAAATCTAGCAGCATCAATACGTTTAAAAACACAATTTACAAAACTTTCAGAAGGAAGGATCACACATAGATAAAAACAATTGGACTCTTGATAAGCAAATGGCTTTAATGAAGTGCCTGCTACCCAAAACATTGGCGAAATTCACTGTACACATGAAGTTGACCAATCAAACACTGACCATTTAGTGTTTGATTGGTCAATACATAGTGCTTGTTAGTGAGTGGATAATTGACTCATTATGGAATATGATGATGTCTGCCCTGGTGAGGTTTCATATTTTGTAACGATGATTACATGCAAAATTAATCGTAATTGATTATGCTTTTTTTAAGTAATCGCATCATAACAAACGTATTGTTACAGCCCGACCGTTGCCGTGGCTGATGCGTAGGTGTGTACATAGCAGTAAAGAGATGTGCCGAGAGTATGCCAACAGAGAACACCAGGCGTGTATACTCCTGCTTGTGCGGATATATTTTGTAAGAAATAAACTGCAAAAATAACCAGTATCTCTGCGATCATTGTCATTGAAATATGATTTATTATTTTACTTGTTTTGAATTCCTCTGAATATAACGAAATGTTCGATGAAAACATATATTAATATTATTCAATGGCCCAAGGTGTTCATGGAATTGAGATTGTAGAATGAATTGCTTATAAAAGGCTGACCAATAAAAAACTAGCGGATACATATATAATGCAAATATTAAAATACACACACACCAGGCCCGTAGCGTCGTTGAATTTGGTGGGTTGTTAACACACGCACGCACACGCACGCACAAGATCGTACTATTCTGTGTGGACGTAAGCAATATTACACCTAAAGGAGAACCTAAAACAAACAGATTGCAAATACATTCATGGCCAGTTTGAGAATACGGGACAGGGAGACCGTGGAGTATCAAGAGGAAGAAGCCGTCTCGTCCAGGCCCCGCGTTAATGTTTATGTGCGACCGGCCGGGCTGAGGAACTCGCACATCCGTTTGATATGCGTCGTGTTGCGCGTTCTCTTAGGTATTGTCGCCGACAAGTTTTTTTGCAGGACGGGTATATACCAATCGCCTTTCCAAGCCACATAACCATAGAGGTACACGTGTTTTTCTTTTATCGTTGTGTCGCCATAAGCTACTGATACTGCACCGTTATTGGTAAAACTTTGCATACCTGGCCCAAATTGTTAAGACTTGTATGTTGTTCGTGCTTCAGTTCCAGTGCAACATGCGAGGACTATACTGTATATAAGTGTATGATACGGAGAACGTGAACTGGACTTCTTCTTCCTCTTCATCTTTGTCCCACTTTTATGTGGGGTCGATGTATGATGACATTCGCCTCCATGTCGTTCGGTCGTACACTTCCTCCCCCGACAGTCCCTTCTCCCTGAGATCTGCCCTCACACTGTCTAGCCACCTCCTCTTCGGCCTTCCTCTCCTCCTCTTCCCTTGCACTTCCATTCCCATCGCTCTCCTTCCTACATAATCCTCCTCTCTTCTCATCACGTGTCCATACCATCTCAACCTACTTTCTTGGACTTTCTTCGAAATTTCTCCCACTTTCGTTGTCCCTCTGATTCTTTCGTTTCTTATCTTGTCAAGCTTTGTGACTCTGCACATCCATCGTAGCATTCGCATTTCTGCGACATCCAACGTGAACTGGACAACGGACCGCAAATACGAATGGAAAATAGACAACGTTCGTCTGCGCTGACAGCGTAGGTGGTATCTTTGGTGTGAAAAAGCAGAACAAGGTCACCGAATTATGGAATTCTGCGGTGATGCAAGTTAACCCCACTTACCCCCGTTCTCAACCAAATATGACCTCTTCCTTATTGGTTGGTATCAACAATATTGAACGTTCATTACGTCTGCCCATGTAATGCAGACACATCTGGAGGAGTTTGAATTTGTTTAGCTAGCTCGCGTCCAATGCTTGTAAAATACTTAATAAACGTGTTTGCTATTTCAGCCCTGCCACTGATAGTAACACCATTGTTATCAAATTGTACCGGATAGTTGCATTCAAGTTGAGATTTCCCCATGATTGTACATAACATTTTCCATGTCCCCGACAAGTTGTACCAGTGCTCAGACAATAATTTACTAAAATAATCCCGTTTAGCATATCGTATAACGGTTGTTGGTTTATTCTTGTAAGATTTATACCTTAATTCGGTAGCTTTGCTTCTATTCGAAATAAACTGTTTGTATATATTTTTTCCTACATGCGTAGTTAAAGGGAATAAAAACATATATTGTTTGAATTTATGTTATATTACATCCTGCTATCTATTTCCACGTCCACCAAGCAAAAAATCACAAAAATTCAATATTTTTGGCGCGCTTTTCGGGTTGCCGAGACGTGACGTCACATATGACTCAAACTCGCATCAGGCCGACCCTTTCCATGCATTCAGAGCATGTTTATAAGTATAGCTTTTGGGTCGAAACGAGCGTCAGAATGAGTTATTGTGCAATTTTCCGACGTAATACAAACACTAGTCATCATAGAGGAACAAGCAGTTATCTTACGGTTCCACATGAATCGAATTTTATTCAAAACAACGTATGCGAATGGGCCTACAAATCGACTAGGTTTCGCCGAGCTTGGGCTTGTTTCCAGAATAATTATATCGAATGCAACCAACGGGAGATAATCTACACCAATAAACATACATAGCAAACATATATTGTATCCAGCTACATAAAGTAACGTGTATAATCTCATAATATCACAAAAATATCGATATATGAAGGAGTTGTACAATTTACCATAACAAATTAAATCAGTCAGAGACTTTCCGCTGGTCCCGCTAGCTCAGTGGGTAGGTGCGTTGGTTAGTTGTCATTTATTTTACAATCGGGCGGTTCAATCCTGACAGCATGCAAACTATTGATTTTCTTTACACATTTTTTGTTGATGTTTTCACGAAGTAATATAAACCAAATCATTTAGTATACTATGATGCACTGTTTGTAAATAATTTTTATTTTGTAGTAATTATTTATTCGCCACAAAAATGAAAATATGGTCATTATATAACGATGTTTCTAAATTTTATTTATCCAAACAAATATAATGTAATGGATATCTAATTTGTTAATTGTAAATATATTGTACAGTAATATATTGTAATTATATATGTGAAAACAGATTGTGATCTGTCTGGATAAATACAATTTAGAAACATCGTTGTATATAATGACCATATTTTCATTTTTGTGGCGAATAAATAATTACTACAAAAAAAAATATTTACAAACAGTGCATCATAGTATACTAAATGATTTGGTTTATATTACTTCGTGAAAACATCAACAACAAAAGTGTAAATAAAATTAATAGTTTGCATGCTGTCAGGATTGAACCAGCGTCGCCTGATTGTAAAACAGGCGCCAAGGAACCAACGCGTTTACCAACTGAGCTATCTAGGCCCACAGAAATTCGCTGACTGATTTCAGTTGTTATGATAAATTGTACAACTCCTCCTTCATACATCGATATTCTAGTGATATTATGAGATTTTACACGTTACTTTCTGTAGCTGGATACGATATATGTTTGCTATGTATGTATATTGGTGTACATTATCTCCCGTTGGTTGCATTCGATATAATTATTCTGAAAACGAGCCCAGGGCCAAGGCCCAAGCTCAGCGAAACCTAGTCGACTTGTAGGCCCATTCGCATTCATTGTTTTGAATAAAATTGAATTCATGTGGAACCGTAAGATAACTGCTTGTTCCTCTATGATGACGAGTGTTTGTATTACATCGGATTATTGCATAACAACTCATTCTGACGCTCGTTTCGACCCCAACAATATCCATGTAAACATGCTCTAAATGCATGGAAAGGGTCGGCCTGTTGCGAGTGTGAGTCATGTGTGACGTTAAGATACCACGTGATCGCCTAGCTCATTAAATTTTTATTTTCCGCGGGAATCGCTACACCGACGGGTTTAAAATCGAATTTATGCTACAAATGTATTTTTCTGTATTTTTTAAATGTTCTCGAATGTTACATGCAATATTAAACTTTCTGTACACATGGAAAACGGATTTTAGCTAATGCCTTGTTTTTATTTCCTTTAATATATTATCAATAAGTGTTGATGACGCAGTCGAAATTCTTGTAGGTCTAGTCATTATTTGGTACATGCCAAGGCTAAACATCATATCCAGGAAATATTTTGTACCACTATGCGAATCATGTTTCAATAAGTCTATATTGAAGTCGCCACAAATGAATACAGTTTTCCTAACTGCAGTTTGATTAAATAGGCGGTCAATGTTATCACAAAATAAAGTTACGTCAGACCCAGGTCTTCTATATACGCAGGCAATAGCCACATGTCTATTGTTGGCTAATTTTAACTCTTTAGTGACACATTCAAATACATCTTTTACAACTGTTAATTTACTCGATATAATAGAGCAGTCGAGAAAATTGTTCGCCTATAGAACCACACCACCTCCTTGTTTATAATCCCTTACAATGTGAAAAGATGTATAACCTGGTAGTTGAAACCGGGGAGTCTGATCGGATTGAGCCCATGTCTCAGTAATAACAATAATGTCAAAGTCCATATTAAGTGATTCTAAGTAATTATGTATATTTTCAAATTTTGCATTCAACCTGCGCGTTAAATTGAACAAAGGATTTCGTCGAGCCCAGGAAATGCTACAAAGGACGCCTTTGTAAAATCTAATTTGGTATTATCCCCGCAGTCTGACAGGCCATCGATTTCGCAGGCAACATATTCGTATACCACGTGACCCGTTGGGATCAACGTTTTAAATGTACAACTAATCGTTTGCGACTTTAGTGACAAATCCTAGGACCACGGCCTCGGGTGACACTCGCGAGCAGACGAATTCGACCCCGATACGGACAATTGAGAGATATATTGTGAGAGACTCAATCATTGTTTCACTGCTAGAAACATTGATGAGAACGCCCGACACCATAAGTAATCGTCGAACGCCTGAAATTCCATAAACGGAACAGACAACACAGCGAAAGAGTGGCGGCGTACGTTTTAGAGCTACGTCGTTTATCGGGCACATGCGATTTCGGGGACAGCCGTGACCTCTCGCTGAGGGACCGGTTATTTTGTGGAATCAACGACGACTCTATACAACGTAGATTGTTAGCGGAGAAAACTCTCAAATACAACAAAGCGTTTTAGGCCATGGGCCAGATATGCCCCTCGTGCACCCACCCCCACACCTCTACCAACCCTTGTTTTTTACGCTTTGGGGTCCCTTGAAGATGATTTCAAGTGGTAACAGTGAAAAAGTTGGGTATCACTACCCATTTCCAACCTATCTTGGATGGTACCCTGAAATATCGTATTTGTCGTCAATGTCGCGTGGTATTTAATCACCCACACCACAATCGTCATTGTATAGTCATATGTGTCTCAATATTACTTACAATACGTCAAATTGAAGGTTTTCATGTTCTGATCATTATAATTGCATTCAATAGATATTTACAATTATGACATGTGCCCTAATTACCATAGAATAACTATACCCTATTCTCACTCGTGACTGCGTAGATGATATCATTATTTTGTTTAAATATATCAATTTCACTTGATCCCATCGCCTCTTTAAGATCAAAATAATAATGCATAACACTCTGCGGCATCATATCTTTCATTTGATACAATAATTGTGTTTTTGACGTTACAAATGGATTAGATATGATGCTTCAAAGATAACCGTAGTACCGCGGATCAAGAGGCGTAACGCAAAGATAACCATGGATAGTCATGACTGGCAACATGTCAAAACTGTCTAGATTATGTGTGTGTTTTCAGGTATACAGTTACGCCAGATTAATTTTAGATGCATCAAACAAAGCACTACATATTTCATATAAAGCTCATATGCATTAGCTTAATGTGGTATCAACAATTCGTGAATTAAGATTTGACAAATGTCAACAGAACAGACAAATCGAAAGTCAGTATCTCACAATATGATAATTAAGTTTAAAGCGAATTAAATATGTATGACATTCATTTAGATGCTAGACAATGATAAAACAAAATGTAGTTAGATGCCACAAAGTTATTCACATCTTAACTGTATGCAATGACATACAATATCTGGGTTGATGTACGGACACTTGCCAACCATTGATAGATACATAACCAATTATTAGTCACATTTTGATGCTCAGTCATAATTACTGTCACTGTCAGCATATAGTTCCATCCCATCAGACATGTCCATGTCAGACTCGTCATCACTATCAGTGTGGTCGGGGTCTACCTGAGCTATATCAGCCAGTTCACGTGGCAGCACATCTCCATCCTACCAGAGTGGCTCAATGCTTCCATAACGGATGTTCCAGCTATAGTTTCTAAGTGAATGATACAGATAACGTGAACTGGACCACAGACCACAAATGCAAATGGACAATAGACAACGTTCGTCTGCGTTGTCAGCGTAGGCGGTATCTTTGGTGTGAAAAAAAGCAGGACAAGGTCACTGAATTATGGAATTCTGCGGTGCTGCAAGTTAACCCCACTTAGCCCCGTTCTCAACCAAATATGCCTACGACAATGTTGGCACGTGCAGCGAATGCCCAGTTACACCAACGACCATCCTCTATGGGGAGTTTTCTTAAGGTAAACGCCCATAAAGCAGACCTCGGTTGAGATATAAAGATTTGATGAAAAATATCTAGATATGATGAAAAATATCTAGAAGACTGAGGCATTGATCTTTTGCACTGACTGAAAATAGGCTCACCCTGCGAGCCAGTCTTACTGGTGGTTCTGCCGTGGACATCGAAGCGAACTAAACAAACCAAGAGCTCAAGCATGCACTGCTCCATGTAGACAATATCCCGGCAAGAAACAGCCGCGACAATCGTTGTCTCATTACTCTAAAGATGATCACTGCGCTACTTTACTCACTTTCCTACCTAAAGACTTTCATTCTAACAATCCACATAATTTGAGGTGTACAAAGAGAATTAAGTAGTTCCACTCTTACCAGCGTCATCAAATACACACACATGCACGAACGCACGCACGTAGACACACACATACGCACGCACATACATACACACACACATACACGATCATACTTTTCTGTGCGTATTGAACCTATCCAATATTACACCTCAAGGAGAATCTATGAGAAAACAAATTGCAAATACATTCATGTCCAGTTTCATCACAACGTTTTATTATGCAGTCTGAACTGTCGCCTTGACACGGAATTGTAGAAATACATAAACACCGACCATCACCTCGACAATAAAACAGTCCCCGTGTAGCCCCGATACATAAATGTGACTCGACAGTAACTACTGCTTCTGATGCGGATTGGCACGAGAATTTCACGAGATCCCGGCTTCGTCTAATCGGCAAAAGTTTCGCCTGGACTTCTGCATATCTTGCATTGCCAGGCTTTTCTCTAAAACTGACTTGTATATATATACGTAGTTTTATTGTTTTCATGTTATAGTGTGTCATTTCCTGGCGCCAGGCAAATCGCACGGTCGCCACTAATGCATTATTGGCATTTGTGCCCCCGACCAACGCCCCACTGCGATGCATCGTCGCGACCACTTCCGATAGCGGGCGCTAATATCGCGAGACTTCACCCACTAATATAGCGAGACTTCACCCACTGTTACAGCAACGTTACCCACGCCGTCGCAGGTCATATCCACGCACAGCGACGTCAGTTGTCTGATGTGACAGCACAGTCACGAAGGCGTGACCGTCCAGAGGCCCGTCGCCTCGTCGTGGAACGCTTCTTGCGTTCTTGACAGACGCCCCTCTCTCGGCTCTTACCGCGCCGTCGCTTGCGAACGTTCCCCGCCGCTGTAAGCGCCAGGTCGCTCTTTAACTGACGCAGGAGGTTCCGTGTGCACATTGATACACTCGACCTCGTCGACGTCTCGCTGTGGACACTCGTGTCTGACGACGACGCGCTAGACGCACAGGAGCATGTCGAATGCGTCCTGCGCAGCAGATTTTCTATGGCCCTGCACAGCGTCCTCGGGATGACCTTGCCGCCGGCGCCGCAGCGATGGTCCGTGATGCAGATGGAGAGCGCGAGACAGACGACGGCAGCGACGTGGGCCTGCGCCAACAGCAGCGGAGAGTCGATGTACACATGCAACTGGTTCATGTTGACGTGGCCGCTGGTTGCGAGCAGGAGGCTTACGCAGAACCAGGCGAAGCGCACCTCGACCCAGCCGTGCAGCACGTGCAAGGAGTCGTAGATGATCTTGGCGATGCGGCTATAGCTCTGGCTGGCGACGCTGAAGTGCGCGTCTCCCGGCAGCGGCAGGCGGCCGGGCACGAGTAAGTTGCAGAGAGCGGCGACGAGCAGCCATGAGACGCAGTCGATGCGCCGGTTGTGGCTAAACGTCATAATAAGGAAGTGGTGTGCGATCACCTCGGCCGTGAAGATCGGCGCCAGGCGCACGAGGATGACGCCGACACATATCAGCACCTGCCCGAACGGTACCCCCTTGTGGTGGCGCCCCATGCTTCATCGGAACACCGACACCTGTATCATTGCATGGTTTGCCTTGACGCGTGCACACCTCGACACGAATCCTATTCATTGTTTGACGTCACGCCTTTCTGGGCATTACGTCAAATGACGTTACTGGTTGCCGGACAGGATTATTGGTTGACCCAAATGAATAATTCACGAATTTTTGTGTAATAAATAAATGTGTCGTGCTGATGTTTATGCATGCATAGTAAATATTATATTGAAATCAAATTGGCGATGTATTAAACTCAACAAACAACAACAACAAGTTTGAAGCTGCTCTCTCAACTAATTTAGCTGATCGCGAATCCTGTTATTTCACGTTCAAATACATAATGTGTGAATAGTTTTAATAAGAGTTGTTGGTTTAAGAAAAAAGAGCATACATTTGCATAACTGTTCGAATGAATTGACTTCAGCCATGCAACTTGTCAGAGCCAATAATGCTTGTTGATGATTGTCACGAGACTGTGCCGAGATCCCGGCTTCGTCTGATCGCCAACAGTTTTGCCTGGCGTTCGGTATATCTTTCATTGCCAGCTTTTTATTTCTAAAAACTGACATGTATGTAACTGTCATATATTCAGGATATAATCAGACTGACTGAAGCTGGATTCGTTTATTAACATGAACGGAACAAAACCAAAACACACAAGCCGGCGGATATACTACTACTGCGGCTCTGATAATACGACGTAAACCGTGTAGTTCTTCCTAGCAATGCGACTACATTACACTCCTCCACACTAGATTAAAGAGTTCTCTACTACTAATGTTCAGTTCAGTTCTTGTATGGCAACACGGACAAGAAATGTAGTAAACGTCACAAACAACTGAAGTAATGCACAGGGGTATTATTATGACCCACGGGGTGCAGTGTTACGTACTCACAGGTCGAGCCGTACGACTGGTTTCCGATACCTTGGCGGATAGCGCCGTTGGGGAGAGTTCACGCCATCAGTCGCCGGTGGTGTCGTCGCGGCACGTGCCCTCGGAGCCGTAATCACCTCAGGAGTGGTCATCACGGTCGGTGTCGTCATCACGCTTGGACGAGTCGTCTCGTTCGGTTGAGTCGTCGCGCTCAGTTGAGTCTTCACGACTGGTTGAGTCGTCGCGTCTGGTTGAGTCGTCACGCCCGGTTGAGTCGCCACGCCCGGTTGAGTCGCCACGCCCGGTTGAGTCGTCACGCCAGGTTGAGTCGTCACGCCCGGTTGAGTCGACACTCGCAGATCGCGTCGCAGTGCGTCCTCCGTCACTGAAGTCGTCATCAGATGATCGCCGTGTACGTACCGGTTTGTCCCAGAAACACGAACGATGTACGTTCTGGATCCCACCACTTTGACGATCGTTCCCGCGAGCCATTTCGCTACTCCACCTCGAGTGTTGCGCACCGCGACATGCTGATGTAGGATGAAGTAGCGATCCTTCACACCGGCTCGATCATGGAAGAGCTTCTGCTTCGCTTGTCGCTCCTCAACATCTTCCTTCAGACTCGGCTTCAACAGAGTTAACCGGGTTCTCACCTGCCATTTCAGGAACAGTTCGGCCGGTGTCCGCCCCGTCACACTGTGCGGAGTGTTCCTATATCGCAACAGGAAGTTCGCCAGGCGATGCTGAAGCGATATGTGAACGCCGCCATACTTCGCCTCGAGAACGTCTCTCAGCAGCGCCTGCTTCAGGAGTCCCACTGCCCTCTCAGCCGCCCCATTGCTGGCTGCGTGATAGGGCGGCACCAACGTCTGCTTGATGCCGTTCAGACGACAGAAATCTCGGAAATCATGAGACGTAAATTGCGGCCCATTGTCACTAACGATATCCTCAGGAAGATCATGAGCTGCGAACAGGTTGCGTAGAATCTCAATCGTACGCTGTGAAGTCGTCAGACGCATCTGAAACACCTCCACCCACTACGTGTGGCTGTCAATCAGGACTAGGAAGTTGTTTCCATCTTTCTCTGCGTAATCTATGTGTACGCGCATCCGCGGACGTACAGGCCACGACCACGGCTGCAATGGCACCACAGGCTGTGTGTTGCTTGTAGCCATGCAAACCGCACACTCGTGGACACGTGACTCGATCTCCTGGTCCAGACGAGGCCACCAGAGGTAACTCCTTGCCACGCCTTTCATCCGTGTCATGCCCATGTGACCCTCATGTAGGTCGTCCATGAGCCGTTGGCGCCAGTTCGGTGGCACGACCACTCTCAACCCCCATAGGATGCACCTCTGCTCGACTGAGAATTCGTTTCGACGGATGAAGTAGGGTTGTAGGTCGTCATCATTCACTCTCGCAGGCCAGCCATTCATGATGAAGTTGAACACCTTGGCTAGCACGGGGTTCTTTCGAGTGGCCTCTTTGATCTGTTGGCTCGTGACTGGCAGTTCATCCACACACGTAAAGTGGAAAATGTCGTCACTCCCATCAGCTGTCTTCCCAGGATCGTTGTACGGCAGCCTGGAGAAGGCGTCAGCATGCAGCAGTTCCGAGCCAGGCCGATACTGGATGTCATAGGTGTAGGCCGACAGAATCAACGCCCACCTCTGAAGACGAGCTGCTGTCATCGTAGGTATACCGCTCTTTGACCCCAGTATAGTGACTAGCGGCTTGTGGTCCGTCTCAAGTGTGAAGTGGCGGCCCCACAAATATTGTCGAAAGCGCTTCACCCCAAAAATGATGGCCAATGCCTCTCGTTCGACTTGCGAGTAGTTACGCTCGGCCGACGTCATCGTGCGGGAGGCGAATGCTATCGGCCTCTCCACACCATCGGGTGAAACATGCGATATCACCGCACCAACTCCATACGAAGAGCCATCACAAGCGAGCTTCAAAGGCTTCTTCGCATCATAGTGGCACAGAATGTCCGCATTACAGATTAGTTCCTTGCTGCGTTTGAACGCCTGTTCGCACGTCGTGTCCCATGACCACTCTGCACCCGAGTGTGTCAGCATGTGTAACGGCGTCAACAGCGTGGACAAGTCCGGCAAGAACTTCATGTAGTATTTGAGCAGCCCAAGATAGCTGCGCAGTTATGTGGTGTTCGTCGGTCTCGGCGCTTCCTTGAGAGCCGCGATCTTGTCAGCCGTGGGAAGCAGTCCCTCCGCGGTGACCAGGTGACCCAGATACTCAATCTGGTCCGCCATGAACTTGCACTTTGCGAGTTTCAATCGAATGCCGTAGTGTTGCAGTCGGCTCAGCACCTCATCAAGCCTCTGCAGATGTTGCTCGTTCGACCTCGCAGTAATGAAGATATCGTCGAGATAACAAGCGACACCGTCTATCCCCGCCAACACCAGATCCAAGGTTCGCTGGAATATGGCCGGGGCAGAGTTCACACCATAACTAAGTCTGTTCGGCTGATACAGACCCTTATGTGTATTGATCGTCAGCAGGCGTTTGGACTCATCATCGAGCTCTAGCTGGTTGTACGCGTGTGCCAGGTCCAGTTTCGTGAACTTTGTTCCTCCCGCCAGCGTCGCGAAGATGTCTTCGGCTGTAGGAAGTGGATAGCGGTCCACCTCTACATGCGGGTTAACTGTGACCTTGTAGTCACCGCAGATTCGTACAGTTTTATCCGACTTCAACACATTGACCGTCGGTGTCGCCCAGTCAGAGCGCTCCACCTTCGTGATGACCTTGTTAGCCTCCAACTTATCGAGCTCCGCGGCCACCATCTCTCGTCTAGCGTACGGCACTGGACGAGACTTCTTGAACACCGGTGTCGTATCCGGCCGCACATGAATCGTCACTTTGAAGTCGTTGATTCCACCATAGCCTTCCTCGAAGACCGGTAGGTGGCGCCTCACGACGTCATCGGCTGTCGCCACGTCGCTGTCAAGCGAGATTGCCCGAATGCTGGGCCAGTCCAGCTGGATTTGCGCCATCCAATTGCGACCTAGCAGCGCTGGTCGTCGTCTGTCACCTGCCACAATGACGAGAGGTAGTTCAACACTCTGTTTGTTGTAGCTCACCGGGATGGTTATCACTCCTCTTAGCGGCAGGAGACCACCCTGATAGTCTCTCAGTTGCAGCTGTGTTGGCTCTAGTGCAAAGCGAGACAACTGTTCATTGTACAGCTGCTCGGACGCGACTGACACCACTGCGCCAGTATCAATCTCCATGTCGATAGGCCTACCATCAACCCTGACAGTCACCATGTACTTAGGTGTGCGCTGTCCCACCGTAATCGCGGACACGTCACTGTCGCCCGTCGATCTGGCCTCCGTGATGTGGTGAATTCCGAGTCCCCTACTGCTGTCACTTTCCCCTCCGTCATCATGCACCAGGTTGGTATTGCTGCGACTTTGGCACATTTTATGCAAATGTCCAATACGTCCGCACCCATAGCACTTAGCTTTGCGAAACTTGCAAGTCTGAGCATCGTGATTCAGCCCGCAAAGCATACACGACTGCCTCGCTGTATTATCGCCCGTTCTCCTCGACACCACATGCTCTTTCGTCAACACCTGCTGCTGCCGTCGTGGATGACCCGTCACCCGGTGTACCTCCATCACACTTGCCTTGCCAGTCAGCTCCATCGTGTTGTGAGCTGCCAGCTCCATCGCTTGAGCGACCGTGCTCGCCGTGATGAACGTCAAATCTTTGTCCGCTAGGAGCCGCTTCTGCGTAGCTTCGTTGTGTAGACCGCATACGAAACGGTCCCTCAACGCCTCATCCAGAAACGTCCCAAAGTCACACGTCGAGGCCAGCTGTTTCAGTGCCACTATGTAGTCGGCTACTGACTCCCCGTCACCCTGGTTGCGTTTGTTGTACCGGAAGCGTTCAGCGATCACAATTCGCTGTGGTCGGTAGTGCGTCACCAGGGTCGCTGTCAGCACTGCAAAAGTCTGATCAGACGGCTTTGCTGGAGTGAGTAGGTTCCGTAGAAGGGCGTATGCTTTAGGCCCGATTACAGCTAGAAACACACTCACACGACGATCCGCTGTGCCGGCCGGCGTAGGCTCACCAATAGCGTTAGCCAGCATCCACTGCTCCAGTCTTTCCAGATAGCTGTTGACCTCCTCTCTTCGCTCATCGAACTCGCACATAGCACCGATGATGCTCGAGGAAGCCATCGCGCAGGTTGGATTCAGATACTCGTCGCCAGTGTCATATATTCAGGATATAATCAGACTGACTGAAGCTGGATTCGTTTATTAACATGAACGGAACAAAACCAAAACACACAAGCCGGCGGATATACTATTACTGCGGCTCTGATAATACGACGTAAACCGTGTAGTTCTTCCTAGCAATGCGACTACATTACAGTAACTATATCCAGTCTTTAATCCTCTCAATTTGTAAGTGACATGAATTTTGAGAGAGCGATTATTAATTATTGTGTCGCGCATTCACGAGAAGCTGCCAATTTAGAAAAATCACTTGAATTAATTCATGGGCAGGAATTAAATTGCCTAACAGGTTGTCTGGTGATTTTACCAAAATTACATAAAACCGTGTACTCACGAGTCAGCTAGGGTGTCGTAGTGGATACAACTCATATAAGGAAGTTTTGCTTTGTGACAAAGCAAAACTTCCTTATATGAGTACAAAATACATTTTAAATGAGGCGAAATGAGTAGAGGACGCACTTTTAAAAGCAAAATACTGTAATGGTGATAACGGCTGTCCTTCGTGTGTTGCACCATGGGTGGGTGTAGGTCATCCTCGCGCGCCAGGGGTCGCTGCTGCTGATTACGTCAGAGCCAGCCAGCAGTACCCCTGGCTGATCGCTTTGTGAAACTCTGAATTTAAACTCAGCCTATGAAATCACTCACTAGATCTGTGGTTGGCGGCAGGTCAGGTGGTCATAATAAAACTAAATTCAACCAACGGTGGCTCTTGTTACATGCATTGTTTAGGAAGTAGAGCAATTATTCGAATACACGATACCACTCAGCTGCTCGTGCTAATTAGTCTCGCTTAACCGACTCTCGCCTGGCTGCGTGACCTCGCTAGAACGAAAGTCTGGCTCTGAATGGCCCGTTTGAATGCTATGCCATGAGAACTGCCACCTAATGAATATGCATGTCATTAAAAGGCATTAAACTACGAAAACAAGTTTAATGTCGGTTTATTATTTTGTGTGTGACATGTTTCAGTATAAGTTTAATGTTTAATAGGTGTTATAGTATAGTGTTATCTGATAAAAGTGTATCCTTATTGAATTTGTTATTTCATAGTTGGCCTGAAAGCCAATCATCGTCTCTACCCGAATCTGGGGTAAAGCCCCCTACCGGTAACAATGGCTAGAGCTTAAAGGAAATAAAAACAAGGCATTAGCTAAAATCCGTTTTCCATGTGTACACAAAGTTTAACATTGTACGTAACATTCGAGAACATAAAAAATACAGACAAATACATTTTAAACTCGTCTGTGTAACGATTCCCGCGGAAAAAAATTAATGAGCTAGGCGATCACGTGGTATCTTAACGTCACATATGACTCACACTCGCAGCAGGCCGACCCTTTCTATGCATTCAGAGCATGTTTACATGGATAGTTTTGGGGTCGAAATGAGCGTCAGAATGAGTTATTGTGCAATATTCCGATGTAATACAAACACTAGTCATCATAGAGGAACAAGCAGTTATCTTACGGTTCCACATCAATTCAATTTTATTCAAAACAATGAATGCGAATGAGCCAACAAGTCGACTAGGTATCGTTGAGCTTGGCCTTAGGCTCGTTTTCAAAATAATTATATCGAATGCAACCAACGGGAGATAATGTACACCAATATACATACATAGCAATCATATATCGTATCCAGCTACAGAAAGTAACACGTATAAGTGTATAATCTTATAATATCACTAGAATATCGATGTATGAAAGAGGAATTGTACAATGGTTCCTTGGCATTTGTTTTGTAATCGGGCGACGCCGGTTCGATCCCGACACCAAACCATTGATTTTTTTAAAACTTTTTTGTTTATGTTTTCACCAAGTAATATAAACCAAATCATTTTTATACTATCATGCACTGAGTGTAAATATTGTTGTAGTAATTATTTATTCGCCACAAAAATGAAAATATGGTAATTATATATAACGATGTTTCTAAATTGTATTTATCCAGACAGATCACCATTTGTTTTCACATATATAATTACAATATATTACCGTACAATATATATACAGTTAATACATTCTATATCCATTACATTATATTTGTTTGGATAAATACAATTTAGAAACATCGTTATATAATTCCCATATTTTTATTTTTGTGGCGAATAAATAATTACTACAATTTTTTTTTAAATATTTACAAACAGTGCATCATAGTATAAAAATGATTTGGTTTATATTACTTGATGAAAACATAAACAAAAAAAGTGTTACAAAATCAAGGTTTCGAGTCGGGATCGAACCGGCGTCGCCCGATTACAAGATAAATGCCTAGGAACCAACGCCTTTAACAAATGAGCTAGCAGGACCGACAGAAATTATCTGACTGATTTAAGTTGTTATAATAAATTGTACAACTCCTCCTTCATACATCGATATTCTAGTGATATTATAAGATTATACACTTATACACGTTACTTTCTGTAGCTGGATACAATATATATTTGTTATGTATGTTTATTGGTGTACATTATCTCCCGTTGATTGCATCCGATATAATTATTCTAAAAACGAGCCCAAGCTCGGCGAAACCTAGTCGACTTGTAGGCCCATTCGCAGTCATTGTTTTGAATAAAATATTGGATTCACGTGGAATCGTAAGATAACTGCTTGTTCCTCTATGATGACTAGTGTTTGTATTACATCGGAATATCGCATAATAACTCATTTCGATCCGAAAGCTATCCTTGTAAACATGCTTTGAATGCATGGAAAGGGTCGGCCTGATGCGACTATGGGTCATATGTGACGTCACATATCGGCATCCCGAAAAGCGCGCCAAAAATATGCATATTCGAAAATGTCCGGATGCACAGCATAAAATGTGGAATTTCTAATTCATCGAATTTTTTGCTTTTTTTTGCTTGGTGGACGTGGAAATAGATAGCAGGATGTAATATAACATGAATTCAAGCCATAGATGTTTTTTTTCCCTTTAATAATCCAGTCCGTTGTGACGGGCCAATGCTGCCACCTCACGGCGGCTGGATAATCGAGGCTAGTGCTAAGGACGCAGTCGCGACTGGCGAAGTCAATTTGTAGTTTGACTCAGCTAACTTCCGCACTTCGCGTAGGAGATCTGCCAGGGCTAGTTTTGCATGGCAAACAGCCTTGGCGTGCAAGAATGTTGTAGGTTAGTTGTGGTCTCGTCGCTAAATGGACAAATAGTCCACGAACCAGACAAGATTTGATTATCAAATTGAGGGACTAATTCCCACTATGACTTTCAGTTACACCAATATCTGAGGTGTCCGAAAATGGGTGATGGAGTTTTCAGAAGCGTAGCTTATTATCTTTTTGGACGCCATCTTTTACCCATTTTCGGACACATCAGATATGGGTGTAACTGAAAATCATAGTGGGAATTAGTCCCTCAATTTGAGAATTAACTTCAATATTTGCATGCTTGGCTCGTGAACTAAAAAGCGTTTATTGAATAAAACACATTGTAGGAATGACATAAATATTATGTCTAACGTGTCAGTGGTTGTTTGCACTGAAAGCGTAACATTTACTGAAGGAGCTAAACTTGCCACAACAACTTTGCGCACTGCTACAGTAACAAAATCACTGCTAAGCTGAGAGAGAGAGTTCTCGGACAAAAATACTCCTACTGTCTTGCGAATTGGGTAGGTAAGACGAATTGGTTGTGTGCTTTGAGTTGACGTTTGTTTGTTTGTTGATTGGTTGGTTGGTTGGTTGGTTGGTCCGTTATTTGGTTGTTTGTTTGTTTGTTTGTTTGGTTGGTTGGTTGGTTGGTTCGCTGGTTGCATTCATATGTGAGGTTGTTGAAATCGAATTTTTCTCACTACGACACAACACGCATGACGTTTAACGATGCGGAAACGAAGAAACTGCATAGTGTATTCGGACACGAAACACAATAGTATGTCTTATGATTTCATCAAAACTAAGTAACGAAGTTGCACAGACGGGCCGGAGAATGTCGTACGTTTTTTTTGCGAAATAAAGTGAAATGAGACGAGCATAAAATGAATTTGAATTCGAGGAGGAACTGTAACTACATCGCATGTAATTATACTTTATTACTGTTACCATTACTGGGCCCGTGGGTGAGACCCCGCAACTCATTCGTACAGGACAGAAATTCGAATAACATTGCTAAAATCGTACAGTTGATGATGTCACAGAAGGCCATTTTGTTTGCTGACCTATACATTGTAGGAGTCTCAATGCACAGCATGGATGCGATGACCGTCCAGTTGACCAGAAGGGGGTGTCGCATAAGTAAAACAACACGTAGCTTCATGCATTGTTTGTTGATGGTTTGGTTGTCATCTCGTTTCACACAAAAATAAATCGTACGTGTGGTACCGTATAATCAGTAGAACTGGTGTTAATGCACTTTGAGGCTACTGTGGATACTATTATCGGGCAGCGTGATGCGTTGTATATTGGTAGGATTCAGTATCATGTCAGTTATATCGCATTAAGCTGCCCAGTTGTGTTATCCTTATAGGTGATTGTATATATAAAGGACGCACTATAATAATATTATTATACTTAAACTGCATGAGTGAATCGATAGGCGGCGGTTTTGTTTTGCACATCGAACGAATTCATCGCAGCTCGGATCAATCACCCGAAGCCTGCACCATTTACACGTATTCCGTTCAGTATTGCGTACGTGATATATTGTGGTCACGTCTATGCGTCTGCATAAAACAACCGTAGTTTGGTTGTCACTAACATGCGTTTAATCCAAAGTTTTGCACCACGTGTTTTGGACATTAGAGAACACATGAGACGACTCCCAAGTTGTCGGTATGATGACGCAAGGACAGCTGTCTCCGTCGTTCCGGACCGACAAACCACGATGGTGGCACTGCGAACACTCGAAGCGGGATTTCCACCGGCGCTAAAACCCGCGCGCGAGGTTCATCCGGGTAACTGCGTCGTTGTAGTCAACCGTGTCCAGGTCGCTCTCGGCCCACACGTTATCCGAGTGGAACAGTGACCGAACGAGGCAATAGGTACCGAGCATTAGTAAGACCATCTGAAAACTACACACAACGAACCGCTGTAAGACGTTAGTGGTAAGCATGTGTAGACACATTTCACGTGCAATTCCAGATCCATTTTATGAGGCCAAATGCATTTGTTTACTATTGGCGCTGTTCTCTAAAAGGAGGCAGTCTGTTCCAAGTGTTCCATTTATTATTATAATAAGGCGTCATTTATAATAAAACCGTTATAAATTCAACGGGTGCCTATTTATCTGAAGCACTGTATACTAAATGTAGAATACATGTTGAACGATGAACCAAAAATCTCGTTTTTTCGAAAAGCGAGACCATCTTGGAATTATACCCTTGGTATTATTTCAGTTTCAGTATGGTAGTGCTTAAATTCGTGTCTTTTATGTGGTGAACTATAAACATTCAGCAAGATACACAGGTTTCATTCAGCAAATTCAGCAAGATACACAGGTATCATATAGCAAATTCAGCAAGATACACAGGTTTCATACAGCAAATTCAGCAAGATACACAGATTTCATTCAGCAAATTCAGCAACATATAGTACTGACTTTATGAAAAATTTATAAATACCGACTTTGAAAAATAAGCAAGATACACAGGTCCTTTCAGCAAATTCAGCAAATTCAGCCAGATACACAGGTTTCATTCATCACATTTAGCAAGATACACAAGTTTCATTCAACAAATTCAGCAAGATACACATGTTTCATCCAGCAAACTCAGCAAATTCAACAATATACACAGATTTCATTTAGCAAATTCAGCAAGATACACAGGTTCCATACAGCAAATTCAGCAAGATACACTGGTTTCATTCAGCAAATTCAGCAAGATACACAGGTTCCTTTCGGCAAATTCAGCAAGATTCACAAATTTCATCCAGCTAATTCAGCAAGATACACTGGTTTCATTCAGCAAATTCAGCAAGATACACAGGTTCCTTTCGGCAAATTCAGCAAGATTCACAAATTTCATCCAGCTAATTCAGCAAGATACACTGGTTTCATTCAGCAAATTCAGCAAGATACACAGGTTCCTTTCGGCAAATTCAGCAAGATTCACAAATTTCATCCAGCTAATTCAGCAATATACACTGGTTTCATTCCGCAAACTCAGCAAATTCAACAAGTCATACAGGTTCCATTCAACAAAACTTAAATTTGTGTCTTTTATGTGGTGAACTATAAACATTCAGCAAGATACACAGGTTTCATTGAGCACATTCAGCAAGATACACAGGTGGCATTCAACAAATTCAGCAATATACACAGGTTCATTTAAGCAAATTCAGCAAGATACACAGGTTTCATTCAGACAACTCAGCAAATTCAGCAAGATACACAGGTTTCATTCTGCAAATTCAGCAAATTCAACAAAATAACGGTCACATTCAGCAAGATACACAGGTTTCATTCAGAAAACTCAGCAAATTCAGCAAGATACACAGGTTTCATTCTGCAAATTCAGCAAATTCAACAAAATAACGTTCAAATTCAGCAAGATACACAGGTTCCATTCACCAAACTCAGCAAATTCAACAAGATGCACACTGAGTGGCCAAATTTTACATGGTGAGAAAATAATTTTTGAAATCAACCATGCATATGGGCTAAAAAGGTGAGGTTGGCTGAGAAAACAACTGTGGTCAAATTTCAGAAAAATCCATTTAGAGGAAGAGACCTCTCAAAGCACATGAAGTTTTTGTAAAAGCACGAAATAGGGATAAATTTAAAAACGCGATATGTCAATATCTACTTAAACTATTTTAATAAAAGTTTTACTGTGTTCTAATTTCTATTCATAATAATTATGTCAAGACAATAGAACAATCAATCAGGTTATAAGTATAAATCACCTACAATTGTGAACATTTTTAAAATGTAAGATTTTGTTCATTTTAGAAAACACAGTAATCCATCATAATTGACTACATTATAATAGACTACATTATATAAATAATTTACATTAATTGTAAATCACGTAATATTTTGTTATATTGCACTTAGGCCATTTTGTATTGTGTAGCAAGTTGCACACCACAATTTAAGCAGGCAGATTTTTGTAAGTAAGCTCTGTTAAACGTCGTGTAACTGCTGTAGTTTATTGCGCCGGTGCTGCTGTGGCCATGTTGGATGCGCCGCTTCATACTAGATCGGCATCAAACGTGTGGTTAGTTGGGCAACCGCTTCCTTGTATCTTGAACCGGAACCAATTGCCTGCAGTTGGTGAAGTTCTGCGGCAAGTTTTCTACGACTTGAAAGTGAAGAAGCTGACGCTGCCTGCAAGCTGCAACAATGCGGTAGGCGAAGTTCTACGGGTTTGGCATCTGGCTAACATTCCGACGACGCAGAAACCGAATGCTGTCGAAAAGTAGAAGAAACTCTATCAGCAGCATGTAAACACATGCAAGAACAAACACAGGCGCAGTGAGAGGGAAGCTGAGCTGGAAACTGAGTTTGGAAGTCGATTGCTGGAACTGTTTGATGTGGCACATGCAGAGTGTGATAAGCTGATCCGCATTTCTCGTGATGTGGAGTTTCTGCAAGATCAACGAAGTGAGAGGAAGATGGTGATGGTTGGGGAGGACGAGCTTTCAAAGTGAAAGAGCAGAAACGACAAAAGCAAAAAATACCACGAGATGCAGTGACGAGAGTCTGCCTCCAAGGCAACTGATGAGACTGAGCCGACAACTGAGTCACTCACAGAGTCATCACAGGATGAACAGTCGGACGTTGATGTGGCTATCTCTATCAGCAAATATCACCACAAACATCTAGATGTATCTGGATCATCGCAGTCTTCTGAGCGGGCCGAACCAGTTCCCTTAAACCAAGAAGGTAGCACGGCGCTATCTTGTTGATGACCCGTTGTTTGTCGCTAGCTTGGACAGAACACAAACAACATCACGTCAAGCGATGCATGTTGTGACACCTGCATTGATGGCTGCTGGCGTTGATGTGTCAAAACTCATGGCCGCGTCGCCATCGCACAGGCCATTAAAGAGAATTTTCACCCGGATGTACCTCTCGTCGCACATTTCGATGGAAAATTATTACCTAACAGGCAAGGTGAAAAATCAGATCGCATGCCCCTCGTAGTGTCAGGGAAAGGGTTCGAAAAGTTGCTCGGCATTCCACGAATTTCATCTCGCACCGGAGCGAAGATGGGCAACGCTGTCGTACAGTTTCTGCGGGATTGGGAGGGCGTTGGCGAGCACGTGGCAGGACTATGCTTTGACACAACATCAGGCAACAGTGGTACCCACACAGGTGCCATTACTGTAATTCAAGAGGCATTTCAAAACATATCCTTTTTCTCGCATGCCGACACCATATACTGGAGATCATTGCCGCTGCAGTCTTCGATCTATTCTTTGTGTCGAAGGGTCCATCTATCCCGCTCTTCAGTCGGCTCAAAGAGAACTGGCCATTCATTGATCACAGAAAGTACAACTCTCTGGACAGTGAGACGACTAGGTAATCTGGGTGTGCCTTGACTACACACGAGAAGCAATGGCTGGAGAGGCATTAAGTTACAGCAAACATGTTCCTAATAGAACAACTTCGTAATAAGCACCCACGACAGGACTACCTCGAGTTCATCCAGCCGGCCATCATCTTGTTGGGTGGTGCACGACTCGAGCTACTAGTTCAGCCCACCAGGCGCCTACCACCGTGCTTGCTGGATGGCGAAAGGGATCTACTGCTTGAAGATATTCGCTTTCCGTGAGCAGTTCGAGCTTACTAGCCTCGAACTACAGGCTCTATAGCACATCTTCCTGTTCACGATCACCATCTACATCAGAGCATGGGTAGATGCAGCCAGCAGCAGACGTGCGCCTATCAACGACCTCTGCCTCCTTCGTGAACTGGAGAACTTCGATGAAGTGGATGGTGTGATTGCACAGACAGCAGCAATGAAGATGAGGGGCCATCTCTGGTACCTCAGTGAAGACCTAATCTCTCTGGCACTCTTCTCTGACCGTGTCTCTGCAGACGAGAAGACGGCAATTGCAACCGCCTTTGTGAGACCTGCAAAGAAGAATGACCTGCGGTGGGTGGAGGCAAAGAAGATAGTATCCTTCAATGAAGTGCACCTCGCCAATTTCGCAACGGAACGTTCGCTCAACTTCTTCACAGCTCTCAACATTGAACGCAGCTTTCTCAACAGCAAACCTGAGACGTGGCCTAGCCACCAAAACTATCTTAACGCAGTGAAGACTGTCTCTGCTTTGCGTGTTGTAAATGACTGTGCAGAGAGAGCCGTCAAACTGGCGACGGATTTCAAACTGGCTCTCACAGACGACGAAGAACAGAGCCAGCTCATCTCCCAAGTCGTAGAGTCGCATCGAGGGCTGATGCCTTAGGCTACAAAGACGAAGATGACGGCTCTTTAATAAGGCAAAATAGCTGTTCTGCTATGCACTTTTCATATGTGGGATTGTGTGTATGTTTACCTTATTACAAATGTTCTGCCCAAAAATTTCAAATGTTCATCCTAGAGTGGAATAAATCTGTTTTACCAAAAAAGCATGTATTGAGCTATTTTTTATTAGGGGTGATACTTGGATGAATCATAGGTCACAGTGATAATTTTAGTAAAATAGGTTCAGTAGATTTTAAGATATGGTGTTCTTAAATGGATCCCTATATTGCGTTTTTTTTTACAAAAACTTTGGGTGCTTTGAGAAGTATTTTCCTCTCAATGGTTTTCTCTGAAATTTTAACACAGTTGTTTTTTCAGCCAACCTCACCTCTTTAGCCCATATGCCTGGTTGATTTAAAAAAAAAATTGTGGCCACATGCACAGGTTTCATTCAACACATTCAACAAGATACACAGGTGGCATTCAGCAAACTCAACAAATTCAGCAAAATACACAGATTTCATTCTACAAATTCAGCAAGATACACAGATTCATTTAAGCAAATTGAGCAAGATACACAGGTTTCATTCTGCAAATTCTGCAAGATACGCAGGTTCCTTTCAGCAAATTCAGCAAGATTCACACATTTCATCCAGCTAATTCAGCAAGATACACTGGTTTCATTCCGCAAACTCAGCAAATTCAACAAGTCATACAGGTTCCATTCAACAAAACGTAGACCAACGAGTCGCACGAATCAAACTTAGACTAGCGACTCACATGAACTAAACTTAGACCAACGAGTTTCACGAACCAAACTTAGACCAGCGAGTTGCACGAACCAAACTTAGACCAACGAGTTGCACGAATCACACTTAGACTAGCGACTTCCATGAACGAAACTAGACAAGCGAGGTGCCATGAACGAAATTTAGACCAGCCAGGTGCATGAACCAAACCTAGACCAACGAGTTACACGAATCAAACTTAGACTAAGTCTAAGGTCCGACTTTATAAAAATGTATTAAGTCCCAACTATGAAAACATTTCTAAGTCCTAAATTTCTATATTCAATACGTTGAGTCTGCCAAAAATGTCTACCAAATACGCTAACTTCAGCAGCCACGTCGCACCCACGAAGTTCGGAAGTAACTTCATCTTCTTCTTCTCCCTCAGGAAATTATCTACCTCAACTCGGAGAGCGAAAATGCGGTCAAGAACTCTGCCTTTGGAAAGCCTGCGAACTGCCGTGTGGATGAGAAGCATTTCGTATTCAGCCCCCATATTCTGGCACAGCAAACTAAAGAGAAGCGATCTTACTGCGTTCGCCTTAGCTCGTTGTCTTCGTAGTCATATCCAAAACTGCCTTGAGATTACCATGCAGTGCAGAGCAGTGATGTTTGGAGCAGTGCCGCGCGCTAAAATATTTGATATCCTGATGAGGCAACCATCATTGATGGCGCCCCAAACGGCTGATACAACGCGTAATAGTATAACTGGCAAGCGATCGTTTTGGGGTGGGGTTTCTGTATCCTGGGGACTATTGTCCGGCAAGGGCACAATGGTGATAGGAGGCGAGTTTCTGAGATAGTTTCTCTGATTGTGAAGACGAACTTGAATATGTTTTATTGTGGTACATGCATTTGTATTTTACATTATATTACGACCTACGAAGGCCTACGAAATGTAATAGCCCACAACCTCCTTTCTATAGATTGACATTGGCAGCCCTCTCGCGACCCCCCTGACAAACAGCTCGCGCCCCAACGGGGGTCGCAATCAATTTGAGAAACGCCGGCCTAGAGGTAGGCAGAGTAAACGTGCAAAGTTGCATGGGGAGCAGTAAAAAGGTTGTGGTCCCATTATAAAACGGTGTAATAACGGTTCCAGTGTGCGTGCGGCAGCGAATCGAGTGCGGCAGCGACTCCAAGTAGCGGGTCGGCCGAGCCGGGTCAATGGAACCCGGCGAACGCGTGTGACGGCGACCGGAGCATACGGGCAGCAAAGAAGGACACTTCCGGCGGACGGTCGTCGAGTCGTGATGCGATTTCTCGTGGTGAGCTAGCCGAGTCGCCAGGACGAATCGGAGAGAATGCGACGAACATTCGTTTAACTACGCGGCGAGACCGTACACAGGGAAGTAACAATTCGATGTGATATCTAGATGTTATGTTGCCGGCTAGACTTCTTTGAACTATCATTGTATGTATTGTATGTAATTAAGATATTGTCTTACTGTATACTGGGGATGGTATATATTCCCGGTGTATGTAATTAAGAAACTGTTTTCCCTATACTGGGGACGGTATAGATTCCTCGATGTTATTTACCTGGGTTCGAGTGGACCAGAACTTGTAATGCATTGACATTTAAAATTCCCTTGAGAGTGCTAATACTTAGTTTTTTTAGCGAGCCTTTCTATTGTTTGTTCGAGAATCAAGGATTAGCTGGGGATAGCTACGGATTAGATAGCTATCGACGGGAGCCTAGATTGAGTGGAGTAAGAGGGTAGATGTTGTTTTTTATCGTTACTATAAAAAAGTTCCTTGTTATCTATATATGTAATAAAATTCATTAAATGTCCATTGTTCCTTCTTGTGTTTTTCACGGTTGCTGTCCTCATTCACAAGCGTTGACATAATTAATACTGAACCCTATTAGACGTGAGTCATCTAGTTACGGAGACCTCGCTAATCTGTGACAATATAGATCCATGTTATATCATTACATTTTTACAAATAAATTGTTTTGAAAAAGTGAAACAGTTACAGTACAATATGTACGATGAAAACTTGTCTCGCGCGATGCCCAACGTTCCCGCCATTTTTAGCCAATGAACGGCAGTTTTTAACTATAAATTATGTGACCGTCACTAACAACCACGCCCGCTCTTGCGTCTCATAAACATTCTTGGCGTTGAAATCTCGCTAGCACGGTACACGAGAATTCACGTAGGGCAGTGTATGTGTATTGGTAGATGGCTCCACTCGATCGTGCATCCACTGAAAAACGTACTACGAGTAAAAAGAAATGTGACATGCACAATAAGTCGGACAGACAACACACTGGACGAAGAAGGGACTCTTACTTGAAATCGGGTGGTGTTAGTGTCAGATTTAGGGCGAGGCACATCTGTCTCCAGAACACGCATAAGATAATCCAGAAGGCAAACATGCTACCAACACACACGATCATAAAGTTATATTCTGAGCTCGTCCATTTATTAAATACACAATTTCCAGAGAATCAACGTGCCCCGTACATTATATATATCACTTTCCTTAGCTCCGTATAAACATATTTCACACAATATGCAATTTTTAAGATAAAACGACACAAAAGATTAAACATTTATATGCGCGTACGCACACGTTTATTACTCCGCTGGCCGGACATGGCTACCGGTAATTTAGCAAAAGTATAATTTACTGAATTACATATTAAATTCAAAATTGTCATATTTGGTAGCAAATGTATTTCAAATAAGTATATATTATGTATTGTTAATTTTGCACATCCTTTTTCTTAAAAAAAATTTTAAGTGGCAGCTTAATTCAGAATGCAACCCTAAAGGGAATAACTACCCCAATTGGTTGAATCCGTATTATGTTATATATTGCTGTATATTTCTATTTTCACCAAACTTCATCAGAATTCAATAAGTTCATAATTCTACATTGTACACTGTAGTCTTATATATGGCTTGCAAAAATTTAACGATCGACCTACACACGCACGCCTGCACGCCGCACGCACGCACACTCACAAACACACTCATACACACGCATACCTATTACGGGGCGCTCCATATTCACAGTGGTCAAAATGTGATTCTCCTACCTGTGCCATCTACTCGTCAAGATCTGGTAGTAGGTGGTCACGTGACCGGCAATCGCGTTGACGGCGGCGGCAAAGAAGAGCCAATCACTACGTAACGCCTCAATCTGCCTCACAAATCACCGGTTGCTCGTATGGACGTCAATAAACACATACATGCACACACACACACGCACGCGCACGCACACACGCAAACAGACGCACATACATGCCCTTGTGCTCAACATACTTCAACAGTAAACCCAGTGCGTTATGCGACTGTACACTGCCGATAATCCTTTACAAATCTGGCCCAAATTATTCGTCTTTACATGTAATGTTTGCATCGTCTTGTTACAATTCCAAACGTTCAATATATGTGTATTTGGTAACGCTGATGATAATGGTGTCAATTCTCTTTGTATGAATCAAATTTGGTGGAGTGTTAGAATGAAAGTCTTTGGATAGAAAATTGAGTTAAGTAGCGGAGTAATCATCTTCAGATTAGTGAGACAATGGTTGTCGCAGCTGTTTCATGCCGGAATATGTTCTGCATGACGCATTGCACGCTTGAGCTCCTGGTTTGTCCAGTACGCTTCGATGTCCATGACAGAACAACTAGCAAGACTGGCTCGTAGGGTGGGCCTGTTTTCAGTTAGTACAAAAGATCTATGCCTCAGTCTTCTAGATGTTTTTCATCACATCTATATATTTTTCATCACTTCTTTATATCTCAACTGAGGTCTGCTTTATGGGCGTTTGCCTTCAGAAAACTCCCCATAGAGGATGGTCGTTGGTGTAACTGGGCATTCACTGCACGTGCCAACTGTCGTAGGCGTATTTGGTTGAGAACGGGGCTATGTGGAATTAACTTGCAGCACCGCAGAATTCCATAATTCGGTGACCTTGTCCCCCTTTTTCACACCAAAGATACCACCTACGCTGGCAACGCAGACGAACGTTGTCTATTGTCCATTCGTATTTGCGGTCCGTAGTCCAGTTCACGTTCTCTTTATCATACACTTAGATACAGTATAGTCCTTGCATGTTGCACTGGAACTGAAGCACGAACAACATACAAGTCTTAACAATTTGGGCCAGGTATGCAAAGTTTTACCAATAACTGTGCAGTGGCAGTAGCATATTGTGACACAATGAT
>CM034534.1:29461612-29494934 GCA_020002185.1 Paraescarpia echinospica | reverse complement strand
TGCTGGCGACTGCACGAGGCGGGGCTGTGCAACGGCTTTTCGTTTTTTTTTGTAAGGGGACCGTGCTGTATTAGTAGACTGCCGAGGAGAAGAGAGCCTAGCCACCAACACCGCCGACGCCTCCACGCCCGTCGACGATCTCGCTCTATGGTGTGCCTGCGCGGATAAAGGAACGGCGCCGTAGCGTCGGACGGCAGTAGCGCGATGTGTGCGGACGAGACGACAGCAGCAGCAGCAGTAGCCGCCAATGCAGAAGCCGCCCACCGCCGTCGACTCAGGCGCATTTGTCGCTACACCCGTCGACGCCTCATGCGTCTCTGTGGGTGCGCCCGATGCCGTCGACGCCTCCTCCGTCACGAGCGTTCCTTGGCGTCTCTGCGGCAACGAATGCCCTAAGGCCGAGATCGTCTTCCTGTGCCAGATCGTCGTCCTGTACACGGTGATCGTCGTCAGTATATACAATCTAACGCGCGGCACGGCCGACTCCAACCTGTGGACGGCGCTGCTGAGTAGTTGCCTCGGCTACCTACTGCCGAGTCCGTCTATGAGGAGGCGCGATGGCGTCGTCGTCTGACTTTTACGTCACGTTGCCGAGCAACGCGTCTATGAAGGCGCACCCCGAAAACACGTTGACGCACTACACGACGAATCTGCCGCAGCGCGTCGACCTGTCGGGGGAGTGGGAATGCGGCCTGGTGTCGCTACAGTACACGCATAGCTGGTACAATGTGAGGCCGGTGGACGCCTACTTCTTCGTGGCGTGCGAGAGGGGGGAGGTGGGCTTTTTCACCACCGAGGACGGGGGAAAAATAGCCCGTCAGGCCAACATTCCGCACGGCTTTTACAGCAACGCCAAAAAGCTGATGCGCAAAATCAACGAGGCGTTGGCGAAACTGAGCACCGACACGGTCAAGGTGCGAATAGTGTACAGCGCCATCACTAATCGGATGACGTTGCTTCTATCGCCGGGCGTCGAAATTAACATGCCGCGGGAAGGGCGCCTGAGCCAGATACTAGGCTTCGAGTCGGACTATATCGCGAGTTACGGGACGCCCGCGGACGACGGCGCCCTGCCCCCGGGGTACATGTTCGAGTGCGAGGCGCCCCACCCGGTGGACCTGAGCGGCGGCGTCGACACCCTGTTCGTGTACACGGACATCGTGGAGACGCGCATCGTCGGCGACGTATTTGCCCCCCTCATCCGAGCCGTCCCCGTCCACGGTTTGAACGGCAGCATCGTATCGAACATCTTCGACCGCGTCCAATACGCGCCGCTCCTGCGGCGCCAATTCGATTCGATCGAGATAGATATAAGAGACGACCTCGGTCAGTCGATACCATTCGAGAACGGAAAAGTCGTGACGACGCTTCACGTCCGACGCCGCAAGTCGAAACTGTTCTGACGATGACGCGAAACGATGTACGAGGACTACTACACGCGGCAGGTCGGCGGTGGCCTGCCGGTGTTCGTAGGCGCCCGATCGCAGCGGGGTCACGGACTGGGTAATCTCTTCGGCAGCCTGTTTCGAAGCGCCATGCCGCTTATCAAGAGAGGGGCCATGGCGCTGGGCAAGCGCGCGCTCAAGACGGGCGTGCGCGTGGCGCAGGACGTCGTCGCGGCGGCAATCTGAAACAGGCGGTAAAGAGGCGCGCGAGGGAGGCGGGCGCCGACCTTCTCGACGGGCTGCTGAATAGGCCCCCGCCGCCGAAAAAGCGACGACGACGCATAAAGCCGCCCGGCAAGCCGGCGACGGCCAGCAAGAAGAGGCGCCGTCGAAAGAGGCCGAGCGACGACGTATTTCCCGCGTAGTAGTAGTAGTGCATCGGTGGTAGTCGTAAAGAGCTTTACCTCGGCGGGGTACATAAGGCCGACCGGCATGGCGGCGCCTGACAGTAAGGGGAGGCGCCGTCGAACGAAGCAGACGTAGTAGGATGGCGTTCGTGCATCGGCAGTCGTGCGAGGGCGTAAAGTCCGAACTGGACCTGTTCAGCGTGCCGACGACGCAGAGGAGCATCGAGAGCGGCCAGTGGATCGATCACCAGCCGCTGACGGCCCTCGACGCTGGCGGCCCTATCGAGTTTCTCATTCCGGGATCCGGAGACGACTATCTGGACCTGTCGTCCGTTAGACTGTACGTGCGCGCCAAGGTGGTGAAGGGGACGGTGCCGCGCTCGCGAACGACAGCGTCGTGGCGCCCGTCAACAATTTCCTGCATTCGATGTTCAGTCAGGTCGACGTGACGCTGAACGGCACGCTCGTGACGCCGTCGTCGAATACGTACCCGTTTCGGGCCTACCTCGAGACCCTGCTCAGTTACGGGCCAGACGCCAAAAAGTCGCAGCTCGAGGCCGACCTGTGGTGCAAGGACACCGCCGGGCGCATGGAGGCGACCAACAACAACAACGGCGGCTTCTCGCATCGGCACGATTTCGTACACGGTAGCCGCGGGTTCGACATGATAGGACGCCTGCACGTCGACGTGCTCATGCAAACCCGGTGCCTTGTGAACGGCGTCGACCTGAAGATGCGACTGGTGCGAAGCAAGGACGCCTTCGCGCTCATGGGCGACGTCGTCGATCCGGGGTTCAAGATCGTTCTGCTGGAGGCCTACCTGCAGGCGCGCAAGGTCAAGTTGAACCCGGCCGTCCAGCTCGGCCACATCAAGGCGCTGACGCACGGGACGGCCAAGTATCCGATGCGCCGCGTCGACTGCAAGGTGTTCTCGATACCGCAGGGTACGATGTCGCACACGCACGAGAACGTCTATCTGGGCACGCTCCCGAGACGCGGTTTCATGTGCCTGATCGACAACGACGCCTACAACGGGGCCTACGATAAAAACCCGTTCAACGCGAAGCACAACGACATAAACTTCTTCGCCCTCTACGTCGACGGACGCCAGGTGCCGAGCAAGCCGCTGCAGCCGGACTTCGCGCATCGGCGCTACATCCGAAGCTATATGAACCTGTTCGCCGCGACGGGGAAGGCGTACGAGGACGAGGGGTTCGATGTGACGCGCGGCGAGTTCGGCAGCGGCTACACCATATTCGGCTTCGACCTGTCGCCCGACTGCTGCGACGGCGAACACTTCAACGTCGTGCGTACGGGGAACCTGCGCGCCGAGATCCACTTCGCGCTCGCGCTCGCCCGGACGGTGAACGTCGTCGTGTACGGGGAGTTCGAGACGGTGCTCGAAATCGACAAGAACCGGAACGTCGTGTACGACTTCTGAGATGGACACGTTTCAGCTGATGCGTCGCCTGGCGATCGACGCGTACACTAAAAACATCGTCGTCGGCGTCGTGCCCAAAGACGAGCTGCCGGGGCGGCGGCTCACCGCCTACCCGACGGCGTTCGTGTGCAACACCGACGACGGCGACGAACCGGGAGAGCACTGGGTGGCCGTCTACGTGGGCGCCGACCGGCGAGGCGAGTACTTCGATTCGTACGGCCGTCCGCCGCTGCACGCCGACTTCCGCGACTTCCTGAACCGCAAATGCGACTCGTGGACGCACAACGACAAGCGACTGCAGAGCGGCGTATCTAACGTGTGCGGACAATATTGCGTCACCTACCTGCTCTTACGGTGCCGCGGAATGCCGCTAAGCGGCTTCCAGTGCCTGTTCGGCCCCGATAGGGTGGCCAACGACTGTCTCGTATTCGACTGGCTAAAGCCTCATTGAACGCTGCCTATTATCGCTTGTTGTTATTATTAGACGACCGAGAATCCGAACCGACTTTGTCGGACCCGCCGGTCGCGGGCTCCTCGCCGCGCTAGGCAGGCAAGACCGAAGTAGTGAGGTTGTATTATTGCGCTATCGCTTGCTATTACCGAATAAAACGATGAAAACTGTACCGAGTGTTCGCATTTTTATTCGCACGCATACATACATACATAGTCCCCTAGGTAGGGGTCCCTACCCCTAGGTAGGGGGTCCCTGCCCCTAGGGGGTAGGGAGGGAGGGAGGGAGGTCCTCGTTATACGAGTATCGGCGCCGTGGTGACGCCGTCGTCGAGCACGCGCCGTTTGGCGTAGAAGTAGCTCAACGCCGCGCGCTCCTGAACGTACGTCAGCACGGACGACTCCTTCACTTGGAAGCCGCGGTTCCGGCCGCCGCCGCTCCGTTGGCGGCGCAGCACGTCGAGGAAGGCGTCCTTGTCGATGTCGTTCTGACGCTTGCTCAGCCCCTTCGTACTGTACTTGTCGCCGCCGCCGTCGTCGCCGCCGAAACAGTAGTACGTCTTGCTGCAGAGCGCGACGATTCCGCGGCCGGACCATTCCTGTTTGAAGAGGCCCGGCGTTCGCTTGTCGTACCGGCGCCGACGCGCGCAACACTCGTCGGGCGCGTCCCACGCTCGGCCGGCGAGCCGGCACCGCAAGTACGCCTCCGCGTGCGCGTCGCAGTGTTCCGACGGGAACCACTCGCCGCGGTGTCGAAAGTAGTGTTCGCGCTTGGCCGCCGCCACGAGCTCGTCGAGTCGGCGCCCCGCGAGGCTCAAATACGCCGAGTCCGTGTCCATCGCGCAGTACTGGAACAGGGGGCGCGGAATGTAGGCGGCGATGAAGTCGTAATAAAACTCCAGCATGCGCAGTTTGGCGTACTGATAGACGAAGTAGCCGATCTGGATGGGCAGCGCGTACCGGACGGTTCGCTTGTTCAGCGCCACCTCGTAGAGGCCGTCGGGGACGACGACGTCGAGCTGACGGAAGCGACGATTATTGATCAGCGTCGAGGCGCCGGCGGCCGTGCAGAACTTGATGTTGCGGTGCAGGTCGACGCGCGTGATCGTTTTCCCGTAGGAACTGTTGCCGAGCAGTTTAAACGTGTCGGCGATTATGGCCTTGTCGGGGTCGTCGTCGCCCGCGCGTCGCGCGGCGGAGACCGTGTCGCCGAAGCGGCGAAAGCACGCGACCGGCTCGTACTCGACGATCTGGTAGACGCGCTCGACGACGAGGCCGTGCCGCAGATACCATCGCAGTAGCGGCGTCGCGAGCAGAATCTTGACGCCGAAGAAGCTCCCCACGAGCGTGCGCTGAGGCCGGACGAGGAGGTCGTGCGTTTCGGCGTAGCGACGCATGAACTGGCTGAGATCGTCGCGCTCGATGTAGGCGTTCTTGAAGATCGGCTGCATCTCGGCGAAGGCGTCGCGCAGCGCCGCCGGAACGGCGATGTCGCACTCGACGAGGCCGAACAGCGTGCCGTCGAGCACGGCCTTCAGGATCGTCGGCCGCGTCACGGCGCCACCGTCGCCGGTCCAGCTCCGCGGCGGTGGCGGCGGCGGCGGTCTCGCCGCGCGCCACTGGCACTCCCACATCTCGACGACGGCGACGAAGCGGCGAAGGTAGGCCGTGACGGCGGCCGTCTCGGCGTACAGTTGGCGCATCGGCTTACCGTTCACCGCGTTCGTCTCCCTCCCCGTGCACGGACAGCCGTGGAAGAAGCACCCTTGGAACTGGTACGCCGTCCGCGTCGCGCCGCACCAGCCGTCGACCCGGTACTTGCCGACGCGCTTCTCGCGCCCGTTGAGCTGGTGACGTATGTGGGCCCCCGTCCGCGCCGCCTCCCACGTCAGCCACTCGACGGCCAGGCGGCCGTAGCGGTGTACGCGCTCCGGCCGAAAGGCGTTGTCCGCTCGCCGGCGCGTGTACCACCCCGTCGGCATCTCCTGCGTGATTGCCCATAGATAGAGGCCGTTTGCGTCGAAGCCGACAATAGAGCGGCAGGGGCGCGCCGACTCGCCGTACTCCTCGCGCCGAAGGGCGGTCACGCCGGCCTCGTGATAGCGCGCGAAAATGATCGAAGGGCCGCCGACGATCTGCGACTGTAGGAGCCGGTGCAGGTCCTTGTTCGACTCGTTGAAGAGCATGAAGTGGAGCGACGACGGCAGATCGTTGAACAGATACAGCAGCGTCAGGCCCGGCACGCCTGACTCCAGGAACGGCGCCACGTCCCTATTGTTATACCACATGAGGTAGTCCCGCAGCGTCGTCATCCCCTCGTCGCGCCATACCCGCGCGCAACCCTCGTATTCGGCGGCCGAGATGCCTTCGCGCTTCAGGCGGCTGTAGAAGGCCTCGCGCGGCGGCAGCCGGGTCTCGGCCAGTTTACGGGGATCGTCGAGGTACTCGTAGGGGAAGTGCCCCTTCGTCGCCTCGCAGCCGTAGGCCTTCAGAAACCGGGCGTAGCTGACGCCGGGGGCCAGATAGTTGGTGATGTCCAGGAACTTGAGCGTCGCCGTCGCCAGGCACATGAAGTTGTTCTGACGCTTGATCGTGAACGCCGACGAGATGCTCTGCGCCTCGTCGGTCATGAACAGGGGCGTCAGATATTTCTTAACGACGTTCAAGTCGTACTTCCCCGAATTGAAGCCGAGGACGGGGAGGCGGCGCAGGTGCTGCCACAGACTGTCGCCGAGCACCGTGTACGGGCCCCTATCGCGCTCCGCCACCGTCGCGTGCGCCCGCCATTCGGCGTCGAGCGCGTCGATCGCCTGGAAGGTCGCGTCGAACGACGGACGCAGAGCCGCGCACGCCGCCTCGCTCATGGCCTCCAGGGCGTCGATCAGGCGCTTCGCGAGGTCGCCCGAATCGCCGGACGTCACGAAGCAGCGCGCCGTCTCGTGCCCGGGGACGTTCGAGGCGACGCTCACGCTGAGTAGCTCGTGTCGCGCGATCCACCGGCATTTGGCGCTGTCCGCCGGTAGATCATGATCGTCGAAGTAGCACTCAAAATCGTACGTCGCCCTGTAAGGATAGTAGCGCAGGCGTTCGTCCACGTAGACGCCCTCGTCCTCCAGCTGCTGAAACACGGACGGCGTCGGATGGTAGACGCCGCCGGGAAAGACGTGGCGAACGCCGCCCTCACACGTCGCCTCGTGACGCCGCAGCTGATGGGCGGTGCGCCATAGCGCATCGCCGCACTTGCCGCATCGATACGAACGACAGAACAACGACACGTCGGCTATGAAGGAATAGTGCGTTTCGAACAGATTGACGCTCATGGTGGCCGGGTAGCGATGGAGGGAGCGGCGGACCACTTCGGCGGTGGCGTCCTCCTCCGCCGACAGCCGATACACGGTCACATTCGTTTCGAAGGCCGCCTCCACCCGGTCGAGTTCGTTCAGCGGGACGCCGGCGAACGCGCAGTAGGGTTAGTCGCCGTAGTCGGCGTAGAGCCTTAAGGCGGCGGCCGTCAAATCGTCAGCGCGAAAGTCGGCGCCCCGATGCAGCGCCAGACAGCGGAAGAGGCACAGGTTGTCGGCGTACGGACGCCCGCTGCGATCGTTCACTAGGCTGACGAGCCCCGCGTTGTGGCGCAGATAGGCGGGGAGGGACTGCTGACGGGCGCATCCGATAGGATGGTGGATGATGGCGTTGAGGAAGTACGTAACGTTCGTTACCAACTCGGCGATCCACCCCGAGTCGGGGCGCTGCGCGATCACGTACTGCAGAACGTCGGGCTGTCGGGTGGCGTCGAGGAAGCGTTCGAATGACGCGGCGTCGGAAACGAGGACGGGCGACTCGAGATAGCGGCCGCAACAGTTACACGAAGAATGGTAGTAACGTAGTCGGCCCGTCTCCCTGTGCCGCAGAATAAACCCGTACGATAAGTTTATTTCAAAGGCCCGAGTCTGCGCCTCGAACATCAGTCGTAGTTGGGCTTCGTGCGCGGCCGTATCCCCGCGGCCGGACAAATGGAAATTATACCTAGATTGAACGGGACCGCGCGCCACAGACGTACGGATGCTCGCCCAGTAGTCGCGCACGACGCTCTGTAGGTCGTCGTCATCGCAACATAAATGGCTATCGGCGTGACCGTCGAACGGCCGATTGCATTTTGGACACACCTCAGCGGCAACGCCGCAAATTCGCAGATGCCGCAACATTTGGGCGCGCAGCGCGAACGATCGATCGCATTTCGGACATACGTATTCATCGCTGCCGCATGTTTTTAGATGCTTCGACAAATGAAAAAGACGGACGAACGATCGATCGCATTTCGGACACACGTGCATCGTCGGTCTAGGCGGCGCGCTATTAACTACGACGAGGCGCGTCGACGCCCCTTATATGGCCGCCCTAACGGCCGCTAGGGGCTTTCTAAACGACGGCGGTTTTCTCCTGGTACAGCAGTAATGTTATCCGTCAGGTGGCGGCACCGTCGTCCGTGGACCGCCGAGGGGGCGACAGGGGAGCAACGTGGTAGTCGACAGGTGGCAGCGTCGAGGAATAGTTTTACGTTTGGCAGTTCGCCTGTCAGTGGCGGCAAAGTTTTTGTTTACGCTTTGTTTCGGCTGTCAGCGGCTCCCGGTTCGCCTGTCAGGGGCGCCCAGCTACGGCGGCAAAGTTTTTTTTTTTTTACGCTTTGTAGTAGAAATTTCAGCTCTCAACTCCCGGTTCGCCTGTCAGTGGCACCCGGCGGCAAAGATTTTGTTTACGTTTTGTAGTAGAAATTTCGGCTGTCAGCGGCCTCCGGAGTGTTTTTTTTGTGTGCAGCAGTTGGGCAGGCATTGAATGTCAGCGACGTGCGTGTTTTTTTTTTGGACGGCAACAACAGGAGGCGGGAATTGATTTTCATACGTTTTATTAAGCAGACTCGTACTACTACTACATCACCACCACAGTAAGGCTTTATGCCACAGTAACCAGTAAAGAGGCTTTATGCCACAGCAGAGTAAATAATGCGCCTCCAAAAACGGCCTATAGCAAAATGTTCATCGCTACTAAGTGTTCGGCGGGCGCTTATGCCACAGCGGAGTAAATAATAACGCTTTAGGGGCGCAACAGCGGACTATAGGCCGTCCTATTAAGTTCATCGGCTTTACTATTCAATTTCCTTCTAATGTTCATCGGCGTACCTACTAATAATAAGGCTTGGTGCCATAGCAAATGTTCATAGGCAAAAAAAGTTAAGCGTTCGGCGGAGAATACATCAGACGTCGAGACATCCCCTTTTCAACAGGTAATACTGCACGGCGACCTCCAACAGAGCACGGTCGAACGGCGCCGTCCAATCCGTCCCCATGAGCCAGTCGGCCACCTGGCGCATGAGAGCGCCCTCCGAGGCGCGATCGCCGCGCACGCAACGGTCCTCCAGTACCGAGAGTATACGAATAGCGGGGAGCAACAACGACTGCTGTAGAAAGCTGTCGAGCGATGCTGAAAAAAAGCACACATTCAGAGCCGCCACGTTTTCATACAGAATATTATACCGCCGGCTCGGCTTCCTTCCCCTGTAGCCGCACATGTGCACGAACGGGCACCCCTCTTCAGGGGGGCACTCACCACATTCTTGGCGCGCAGTGTCCATCACACGCTCGCCGATTAGTTCGGCAAACGTGGCCATCATGCATCGCTGACGACCGGCGTACGAGTGCAGAACGCTCCACTCCGAATCGCCCTGGAGCGTGCCCACGATCACAGGGCGTTTGTTGCGGGCCCACGGTATGAAGTCTTCCGACGAAACTGACAGCACGGCCAGAGGCAGTGGCGACGATGACACGGCTGCTGCGGCGTCCGCTGTCGCCGCTGGGGTTAATGGCACAGCTGCTGCTGCTTCGTCTGGCGCCACCACCACCACCACCGGGGTTAATGCAACGTACGTGGGCGTCCCGGCGTCGCTCACCAGTTCGTGCGGTGGCATGGGCTGCGCGTCTTCCGCCTCAGGCCAGTACGATATCCCTTCTTCTTCTCTCGCCAGCGGTGGAGGGGCGGTGAGGCGTGGCGTCGCCGTTTCCTTCTTAGCGCACTTCTCGGCAGGGGGTGCGCACTCGTCAGCAGCGTCGATAAGTCCGCGCAACGCAGCAGCAATTACAGCGTCCTACAGAAGATAACCAAAGCAGCAATTACAACGGTCTACAGAACACTAGCCAAACGTTAGTCATTCAAGCGTACACGCCGGCCTCGCTCCCCTTCTTCGACACGACCCGCGCCTCACGGACCGTATACGTGTCCAGTATGCCACCCCACACGACCTTGTGCACGGTCAGCTCCAAGACTGTGCCAACCAGGCTCGCCACAAAGCTACTGCGCAACTGGTCGGGCAACAGGCCGGACACATGATCGGCATTATAATCGCCTATCGCCGAAATAGCTTCGTCGAACAGGGTCACCCAAATACCGGCCTCAGTGACGGCGTCCTTTTCGTCTTCCACCAAAACGCGCACCGCAAAATACGTCTTCGCATTTGCCTGTAAACCGTGTACAGCGCACACCCGGCCACCGCTTTCTAGGCCTCTCACTTTGCGCTTGCAAACGCCACAGCCGATGTACGTGCATTTGCTTTTCCAAGCCACGCTAATGATTGTTACGGGCGTAACAATCTTATACGTGCCATCGCACGCCCGCACGAACTCTTTCAACGATACCTCGGACGCACTCACCACGGCCTCGAAAGTAGGCGCCACGTCGGCCGTCGGAAGGCCCTTCGCGCTGGCCTCCGACGCCGGCTTCGTTTTGCCACCAGCCGCCACCGTTGGCACATCCCTCAGCTTGCTCCCCCTCTTTGGCGGCATCCCTCCGTGCGCGACAGGCGGTGACATGATCAACAACAACGCTCTGCAACACACAAAGTTACTGCAACGGTAGCAACACGACAGCGACGATACTTAGACGTTCTCCGCCCCGTTCTATATAAGCGCTTTGCACGCGGCCCGCACACGGCTCCCGTGAGCGATAGCACGCGAGCCGCGATTCAGCCGACTCTTACAAGGTTACTAAAACTGAAAAAAATCTCTCGGTCAGACTAGTGCACTAACAGAAAGCCACTTTTATTTCCTAATATAAAGTTACCATAAGATTCTCTAGCCCCCACTGACTATTATAGGCCGCTTAGTTTGCTCACATTTCACATTTAACGGCCGTTTTAAAAACTTACAAACAGTTACATAAGCGCTTTATATAAACAGTGACGTCAGCCCCTTATGTAAGGCTATGGTGTACGTGTCTAGGCCGCCACACGTTACCGCGCGCAAAACAGCGGCGCAACAACTGCGCAATTCATTTCTCACTATGGAGCCGACCGATCAAGCTGGCAATTATGCGGCCAATTCTCAACAAGCACAAACCAGGTACGTTTTGCTAACTCAACTAACACTGACTTTCCTCACTCACATTACTGCTTTCTTTTATAACGTTCACTAACTAAATAACTATTTTTTTACAGCGAGCTGCCTCCCCAAAACGCCGGATTTGGGATTCCCCAAGTCGCCGTGAATACGCCTCCCCAAGCCCCCGGGAATAGTGCTGTTCCGCCGCCCCCCTCTATGCGTCTACCACGCCCCGGCGAAAGGTACGTTTAACGATACTAACTAAATAGCGCTTTTTTTATTTACCTTTATTTGCGATGCGTCTACCACCCCCCGGCGAAAGGCACGTTTAACGATACTAACTAAATAGCGCTTTTTTTAATTTACCTTTATTTGCGAACGCCTACTTTCGATAAAGCCTACAGCTGCTTTTCCGGGCGCCCCACTATTTACAAACGCCCCGCTACAGACTTAATGCTTTTTTACAGGGGCCCCCACCTAAAAAGAGACGCGCCGCTACTTTAATACTTTTTTCATACTTGCAGACGAAACATCGCCGGCTTCGATACACTACATATAGGGCGCGGGCAAACCCTTGCGAGGCCCTCGCATCGAAACGGCTTCATTAATAGATCTAGAATAAATTTGAGCCCAGGCGATCTAATTATGATCGATAGAAGGCCGCGCCCCGATAGGCCTGGGGCCACATTGTACCTTGGACGTCGCCGACCACCTCACACCCCTTAACACTTTTTCCTTCTCCACAGATATCGCCTATTGATCGTGGCGCCCGAACTTGTCAATCGGCTCCTTATGGGAGGGCACAACCACACTCCTCGGAATGGCCACCCGGCAGAGCGACCCCCACGCGCCAGTAGTCGCTACCCCGACGCTAATTGAACTTTTCCTCCTTCCCCCAGCAGACACATCTACGTGATCGACCCTAGCCTAACGCATCGACGCTGCGATATCGGACGGGGGACTATAGTGCACTTCGTCGGACCTGCCCTTCACACAATCAGCTTCACCTCGTCACGATGCCACCACCAGCCCATCTTAGCCGTCGAGCCGCAACGACAACAATAAGAACAACAACAACAAGAACAACAATACGACAGTGACGAAGAACCAGAAGAAAATTTCGACGACGGCTACAGTGGTACCCCCGATTTACAATTTCTAAATGCAGACAACCCCCTACCAGAAGAGACTTTCACACAGCCGTTCTCCTTTGCTGATATCTTTCCACGCCCTCAAATTCTCCTCCCGTCATTTGCGCCACCCATCCCAGCACATCTTTCCGTTCATTTAGGCTTTCCTCCACAGCCCCCCGGCCGCAACGGCTTTGGGGTACCCCCATGACCCCTTTCCGTCTTCATAACAAATTCTGTATACCAATAAAATTTATTTCTCACCGTTTATTGTTGTTTCTGTGTTTCCTTTCGCACGCCACCAGTATTCCAACTCACACACGAATAATTTCCACCTACACATTTGGTCCCCAGCTGCTATAACGATAACTCCAATGCACGCGTCTCCTGGCAGCTCCGGCCTCCACACGAATAATGCCTATATTTCCACCTACACATTTGGTCCCCAGCTGCTATAACGATAACTCCAATGCACGCGTCTCCTGACAGCTCCGGCCTGCACACGAATAATGCCTATATTTCCACCTACACATTTGGCCCCCAGCTGCTATAACGCTAACTCCAATGCACGCGCATCCTGACAGCGCCAGGCGCCAGCCGCTATAACGATTTTGCACCGCTATTGCACGTGCATCGGCTGTTACCAAAAAAAATCAGCCGTACCGCGGCCAGTACTGACAGGCAATAGCCACATCGGGCGCCTATGCGACACGAAAAACATTTATCCGGCCTCCCGTCAAACAATGCACATAAAAATCCTACAGCCTGACATTCGACACCACCATTTGCCAGTGAGTCGTGAAAACCAGGCCACTCAATTGCCCTCCTGATCTCCAGCGCCGCTCGTCCCCACCTCCACCACCGCACCGGTCTAGAAGCTTCTAGAATGTTCTAGAACCTTCTAGAACCTTCCCGCGCGTCATGATATTAACCTCGCTGATCCCCAGGGACGTCACTTCACTCTAAAATCTTTCCCACCTCCCCCGTGCACCTAATTAATACCAATTAGTCGCTATTTACTATTTTTAGTCATTGCTAACGTTCTCCTCCAATAATTGCGCTACTCATTTGTTACTAATTAGTACTTAATTAATTAATTACCCTAATTAGTACCTGATTAGTCACTAGAGGTCGACATTCACCCTATTAGTGCCTCATTAGTTAGTAGAGGGCGACACCTTCTTTCTCATGACCCCCATCAATCACTTTGACGTTTACTAAAACATTAGTGCTAAAAAACGTAGGAATTCTACTTATAAAAAACTCAAAAGCCTTTGATCTTAGGTCACTTCCGTGGATGGCGACAACGGAACCACTACTAATGCGACTACATTACAGTAACTATATCCAGTCTTTAATCCTCTCAATTTGTAAGTGACATGAATTTTGAGAGAGCGATTATTAATTATTGTGTCGCGCATTCACGAGAAGCTGCCAATTTAGAAAAATCACTTGAATTAATTCATGGGCAGGAATTAAATTGCCTAACAGGTTGTCTGGTGATTTTACAAAAATTACATAAAACCGTGTACTCACAAGTCAGCTAGGGTGTCGTAGTGGATACAACTCATATAAGGAAGTTTTGCTTTGTGACAAAGCAAAACTTCCTTATATGAGTACAAAATACATTTTAAATGAGGCGAAATGAGTAGAGGACGCACTTTTAAAAGCAAAATACTGTAATGGTGATAACGGCTGTCCTTCGTGTGTTGCACCATGGGTGGGTGTAGGTCATCCTCGCGCGCCAGGGGTCGCTGCTGCTGATTACGTCAGAGCCAGCCAGCAGTACCCCTGGCTGATCGCTTTGTGAAACTCTGAATTTAAACTCAGCCTATGAAATCACTCACTAGATCTGTGGTTGGCGGCAGGTCAGGTGGTCATAATAAAACTAAATTCAACCAACGGTGGCTCTTGTTACATGCATTGTTTAGGAAGTAGAGCAATTATTCGAATACACGATACCACTCAGCTGCTCGTGCTAATTAGTCTCGCTTAACCGACTCTCGCCTGGCTGCGTGACCTCGCTAGAACGAAAGTCTGGCTCTGAATGGCCCGTTTGAATGCTATGCCATGAGAATTGCCACCTAATGAATATGCATGTCATTAAAAGGCATTAAACTACGAAAACAAGTTTAATGTCGGTTTATTATTTTGTGTGTGACATGTTTCAGTATAAGTTTAATGTTTAATAGGTGTTATAGTATAGTGTTATCTGATAAAAGTGTATCCTTATTGAATTTGTTATTTCATAGTTGGCCTGAAAGCCAATCATCGTCTCTACCCGAATCTGGGGTAAAGCCCCCTACCGGTAACAATGGCTAGAGCTTAAAGGAAATAAAAACAAGGCATTAGCTAAAATCCGTTTTCCATGTGTACACAAAGTTTAACATTGTACGTAACATTCGAGAACATAAAAAATACAGAAAAATACATTTTAAACTCGTCTGTGTAACGATTCCCGCGGAAAAAAAATTAATGAGCTAGGCGATCACGTGGTATCTTAACGTCACATATGACTCACACTCGCAGCAGGCCGACCCTTTCTATGCATTCAGAGCATGTTTACATGGATAGTTTTGGGGTCGAAATGAGCGTCAGAATGAGTTATTGTGCAATATTCCGATGTAATACAAACACTAGTCATCATAGAGGAACAAGCAGTTATCTTACGGTTCCACATGAATTCAATTTTATTCAAAACAATGAATGCGAATGAGCCAACAAGTCGACTAGGTATCGCTGAGCTTGGCCTTAGGCTCGTTTTCAAAATAATTATATCGAATGCAACCAACGGGAGATAATGTACACCAATATACATACATAGCAATCATATATCGTATCCAGCTACAGAATGTAACACGTGTAAGTGTATAATCTTATAATATCACTAGAATATCGATGTATGAAAGAGGAATTGTACAATGGTTCCTTGGCATTTGTTTTGTAATCGGGCGACGCCGGTTCGATCCCGACACCAAACCATTGATTTTGTTAACACTTTTTTTTTTATGTTTTCACCAAGTAATATAAACCAAATCATTTTTATACTATGATGCACTGTGTGTAAATATTTTTGTTGTAATTATTTATTCGCCACAAAAATGAAAATATGGTAATTATATATAACGATGTTTCTAAATTGTATTTATCCAGACAGATCACCATTTGTTTTCACATATATAATTACAATATATTACCGTACAATATATATACAGTTAATACATTCTATATCCATTACATTATATTTGTTTGGATAAATACAATTTAGAAACATCGTTATATAATTCCCATATTTTCATTTTTGTGGCGAATAAATAATTACTACAATTTTTTTTTATATTTACAAACAGTGCATCATAGTATAAAAATGATTTGGTTTATATTACTTGGTGAAAACATAAACAAAAAAAGTGTTAAAAAATCAATGTTTCGAGTCGGGATCGAACCGGCGTCGCCCGATTACAAGATAAATACCTAGGTACCAACGCCTTTAACAAATGAGCTAGCAGGACCGACAGAAATTCTCTGACTGATTTAAGTTGTTATGATAAATTGTACAACTCCTCCTTCATACATCGATATTCTAGTGATATTATAAGATTATACACTTATACACGTTACTTTCTGTAGCTGGATACAATATATATTTGTTATGTATGTTTATTGGTGTACATTATCTCCCGTTGATTGCATCCGATATAATTATTCTAAAAACGAGCCCAAGCTCGGCGAAACCTAGTCGACTTGTAGGCCCATTCGCAGTCATTGTTTTGAATAAAATATTGGATTCACGTGGAATCGTAAGATAACTGCTTGTTCCTCTATGATGACTAGTGTTTGTATTACATCGGAATATCGCATAATAACTCATTTCGATCCGAAAGCTATCCTTGTAAACATGCTTTGAATGCATGGAAAGGGTCGGCCTGATGCGACTATGGGTCATATGTGACGTCACATATCGGCATCCCGAAAAGCGCGCCAAAAATATGCATATTCGAAAATGTCCGGATGCACAGCATAAAATGTGGAATTTCTAATTCATCGAATTTTTTGCTTTTTTTTGCTTGGTGGACGTGGAAATAGATAGCAGGATGTAATATAACATGAATTCAAGCCATAGATGGGTTTTTTCCCTTTAATAATCCAGTCCGTTGTGACGGGCCAATGCTGCCACCTCACGGCGGCTGGATAATCGAGGCTAGTGCTAAGGACGCAGTCGCGACTGGCGAAGTCAATTTGTAGTTTGACTCAGCTAACTTCCGCACTTCGCGTAGGAGATCTGCCAGGGCTAGTTTTGCATGGCAAACAGCCTTGGCGTGCAAGAATGTTGTAGGTTAGTTGTGGTCTCGTCGCTAAATGGACAAATAGTCCACGAACCAGACAAGATTTGATTATCAAATTGAGGGACTAATTCCCACTATGACTTTCAGTTACACCAATATCTGAGGTGTCCGAAAATGGGTGATGGAGTTTTCAGAAGCGTAGCTTATTATCTTTTTGGACGCCATCTTTTACCCATTTTCGGACACATCAGATATGGGTGTAACTGAAAATCATAGTGGGAATTAGTCCCTCAATTTGAGAATTAACTTCAATATTTGCATGCTTGGCTCGTGAACTAAAAAGCGTTTATTGAATAAAACACATTGTAGGAATGACATAAATATTATGTCTAACGTGTCAGTGGTTGTTTGCACTGAAAGCGTAACATTTACTGAAGGAGCTAAACTTGCCACAACAACTTTGCGCACTGCTACAGTAACAAAATCACTGCTAAGCTGAGAGAGAGAGTTCTCGGACAAAAATACTCCTACTGTCTTGCGAATTGGGTAGGTAAGACGAATTGGTTGTGTGCTTTGAGTTGACGTTTGTTTGTTTGTTGATTGGTTGGTTGGTTGGTTGGTTGGTTGGTCCGTTATTTGGTTGTTTGTTTGTTTGTTTGTTTGGTTGGTTGGTTGGTTCGCTGGTTGCATTCATATGTGATGTTGTTGAAATCGAATTTTTCTCACTACGACACAACACGCATGACGTTTAACGATGCGGAAACGAAGAAACTGCATAGTGTACTCGGACACGAAACACAATAGTATGTCTTATGATTTCATCAAAACTAAGTAACGAAGTTGCACAGACGGGCCGGAGAATGTCGTACGTTTTTTTTGCGAAATAAAGTGAAATGAGACGAGCATAAAATGAATTTGAATTCGAGGAGGAACTGTAACTACATCGCATGTAATTATACTTTATTACTGTTACCATTACTGGGCCCGTGGGTGAGACCCCGCAACTCATTCGTACAGGACAGAAATTCGAATAACATTGCTAAAATCGTACAGTTGATGATGTCACAGAAGGCCATTTTGTTTGCTGACCTATACATTGTAGGAGTCTCAATGCACAGCATGGATGCGATGACCGTCCAGTTGACCAGAAGGGGGTGTCGCATAAGTAAAACAACACGTAGCTTCATGCATTGTTTGTTGATGGTTTGGTTGTCATCTCGTTTCACACAAAAATAAATCGTACGTGTGGTACCGTATAATCAGTAGAACTGGTGTTAATGCACTTTGAGGCTACTGTGGATACTATTATCGGGCAGCGTGATGCGTTGTATATTGGTAGGATTCAGTATCATGTCAGTTATATCGCATTAAGCTGCCCAGTTGTGTTATCCTTATAGGTGATTGTATATATAAAGGACGCACTATAATAATATTATTATACTTAAACTGCATGAGTGAATCGATAGGCGGCGGTTTTGTTTTGCACATCGAACGAATTCATCGCAGCTCGGATCAATCACCCGAAGCCTGCACCATTTACACGTATTCCGTTCAGTATTGCGTACGTGATATATTGTGGTCACGTCTATGCGTCTGCATAAAACAACCGTAGTTTGGTTGTCACTAACATGCGTTTAATCCAAAGTTTTGCACCACGTGTTTTGGACATTAGAGAACACATGAGACGACTCCCAAGTTGTCGGTATGAAGACGCAAGGACAGCTGTCTCCGTCGTTCCGGACCGACAAACCACGATGGTGGCACTGCGAACACTCGAAGCGGGATTTCCACCGGCGCTAAAACCCGCGCGCGAGGTTCATCCGGGTAACGGCGTCGTTGTAGTCAACCGTGTCCAGGTCGCTCTCGGCCCACACGTTATCCGAGTGGAACAGTGACCGAACGAGGCAATAGGTACCGAGCATTAGTAAGACCATCTGAAAACTACACACAACGAACCGCTGTAAGACGTTAGTGGTAAGCATGTGTAGACACATTTCACGTGCAATTCCAGATCCATTTTATGAGGCCAAATGCATTTGTTTACTATTGGCGCTGTTCTCTAAAAGGAGGCAGTCTGTTCCAAGTGTTCCATTTATTATTATAATAAGGCGTCATTTATAATAAAACCGTTATAAATTCAACGGGTGCCTATTTATCTGAAGCACTGTATACTAAATGTAGAATACATGTTGAACGATGTTATACCAGAACCAAAAATCTCGTTTTTTCGAACAGCGAGACCATCTTGGAATTATACCCTTGGTATTATTTCAGTTTCAGTATGGTAGTGCTTAAATTCGTGTCTTTTATGTGGTGAACTATAAACATTCAGCAAGATACACAGGTTTCATTCAGCAAATTCAGCAAGATACACAGGTATCATACAGCAAATTCAGCAAGATACACAGGTTTCATACAGCAAATTCAGCAAGATACACAGATTTCATTCAGCAAATTCAGCAACATATAGTACTGACTTTATGAAAAATTTATAAATACCGACTTTGAAAAATAAGCAAGATACACAGGTCCTTTCAGCAAATTCAGCAAATTCAGCCAGATACACAGGTTTCATTCATCACATTTAGCAAGATACACAAGTTTCATTCAACAAATTCAGCAAGATACACATGTTTCATCCAGCAAACTCAGCAAATTCAACAATATACACAGATTTCATTTAGCAAATTCAGCAAGATACACAGGTTCCATACAGCAAATTCAGCAAGATACACTGGTTTCATTCAGCAAATTCAGCAAGATACACAGGTTCCTTTCGGCAAATTCAGCAAGATTCACAAATTTCATCCAGCTAATTCAGCAAGATACACTGGTTTTATTCAGCAAATTCAGCAAGATACACAGGGGTTCCTTTCGGCAAATTCAGCAAGATTCACAAATTTCATCCAGCTAATTCAGCAAGATACATTGGTTTCATTCAGCAAATTCAGCAAGATACACAGGTTCCTTTCGGCAAATTCAGCAAGATTCACAAATTTCATCCAGCTAATTCAGCAATATACACTGGTTTCATTCCGCAAACTCGGCAAATTCAACAAGTCATACAGGTTCCATTCAACAAAACTTAAATTTGTGTCTTTTATGTGGTGAACTATAAACATTCAGCAAGATACACAGGTTTCATTGAGCACATTCAGCAAGATACACAGGTGGCATTCAACAAATTCAGCAAGATACACAGGTTCATTTAAGCAAATTCAGCAAGATACACAGGTTTCATTCAGACAACTCGGCAAATTCAGCAAGATACACAGGTTTCATTCTGCAAATTCAGCAAATTCAACAAAATAACGGTCACATTCAGCAAGATACACAGGTTTCATTCAGAAAACTCAGCAAATTCAGCAAGATACACAGGTTTCATTCTGCAAATTCAGCAAATTCAACAAAATAACGTTCAAATTCAGCAAGATACACAGGTTCCATTCACCAAACTCAGCAAATTCAACAAGATGCACACTGAGTGGCCAAATTTTACATGGTGAGAAAATAATTTTTGAAATCAACCATGCATATGGGCTAAAAAGGTGAGGTTGGCTGAGAAAACAACTGTGGTCAAATTTCAGAAAAATCCATTTAGAGGAAGAGACCTCTCAAAGCACATGAAGTTTTTGTAAAAGCACGAAATAGGGATAAATTAAAAAACGCGATATGTCAATATCTACTTAAACTATTTTAATAAAAGTTTTACTGTGTTCTAATTTCTATTCATAATAATTATGTCAAGACAATAGAACAATCAATCAGGTTATAAGTATAAATCACCTACAATTGTGAACATTTTTTAAATGTAAGATTTTGTTCATTTTAGAAAACACAGTAATCCATCATAATTGACTACATTATAATAGACTACATTATATAAATAATTTACATTAATTGTAAATCACGTAATATTTTGTTATATTGCACTTAGGCCATTTTGTATTGTGTAGCAAGTTGCACACCACAATTTAAGCAGGCAGATTTTTTGTAAGTAAGCTCTGTTAAACGTCGTGTAACTGCTGTAGTTTATTGCGCCGGTGCTGCTGTGGCCATGTTGGATGCGCCGCTTCATACTAGATCGGCATCAAACGTGTGGTTAGTTGGGCAACCGCTTCCTTGTATCTTGAACCGGAACCAATTGCCTGCAGTTGGTGAAGTTCTGCGGCAAGTTTTCTACGACTTGAAAGTGAAGAAGCTAACGCTGCCTGCAAGCTGCAACAATGCGGTAGGCGAAGTGCTACGGGTTTGGCATCTGGCTAACATTCCGACGACGCAGAAACCGAATGCTGTCGAAAAGTAGAAGAAACTCTATCAGCAGCATGTAAACACATGCAAGAACAAACACAGGCGCAGTGAGAGGGAAGCTGAGCTGGAAACTGAGTTTGGAAGTCGATTGCTGGAACTGTTTGATGTGGCACATGCAGAGTGTGATAAGCTGATCCGCATTTCTCGTGATGTGGAGTTTCTGCAAGATCAACGAAGTGAGAGGAAGATGGTGATGGTTGGGGAGGACGAGCTTTCAAAGTGAAAGAGCAGAAACGACAAAAGCAAAAAATACCACGAGATGCAGTGACGAGAGTCTGCCTCCAAGGCAACTGATGAGACTGAGCCGACAACTGAGTCACTCACAGAGTCATCACAGGATGAACAGTCGGACGTTGATGTGGCTATCTCTATCAGCAAATATCACCACAAACATCTAGATGTATCTGGATCATCGCAGTCTTCTGAGCGGGCCGAACTAGTTCCCTTAAACCAAGAAGGTAGCACGGCGCTATCTTGTTGATGACCCGTTGTTTGTCGCTAGCTTGGACAGAACACAAACAACATCACGTCAAGCGATGCATGTTGTGACACCTGCATTGATGGCTGCTGGCGTTGATGTGTCAAAACTCATGGCCGCGTCGCCATCGCACAGGCCATTAAAGAGAATTTTCACCCGGATGTACCTCTCGTCGCACATTTCGATGGAAAATTATTACCTAACAGGCAAGGTGAAAAATCAGATCGCATGCCCCTCGTAGTGTCAGGGAAAGGGTTCGAAAAGTTGCTCGGCATTCCACGAATTTCATCTCGCACCGGAGCGAAGATGGGCAACGCTGTCGTACAGTTTCTGCGGGATTGGGAGGGCGTTGGCGAGCACGTGGCAGGACTATGCTTTGACACAACATCAGGCAACAGTGGTACCCACACAGGTGCCATTACTGTAATTCAAGAGGCATTTCAAAACATATCCTTTTTCTCGCATGCCGACACCATATACTGGAGATCATTGCCGCTGCAGTCTTCGATCTATTCTTTGTGTCGAAGGGTCCATCTATCCCGCTCTTCAGTCGGCTCAAAGAGAACTGGCCATTCATTGATCACAGAAAGTACAACTCTCTGGACAGTGAGACGACTAGGTAATCTGGGTGTGCCTTGACTACACACGAGAAGCAATGGCTGGAGAGGCATTAAGTTACAGCAAACATGTTCCTAACAGAACAACTTCGTAATAAGCACCCACGACAGGACTACCTCGAGTTCATCCAGCCGGCCATCATCTTGTTGGGTGGTGCACGACTCGAGCTACTAGTTCAGCCCACCAGGCGCCTACCACCGTGCTTGCTGGATGGCGAAAGGGATCTACTGCTTGAAGATATTCGCTTTCCGTGAGCAGTTCGAGCTTACTAGCCTCGAACTACAGGCTCTATAGCACATCTTCCTGTTCACGATCACCATCTACATCAGAGCATGGGTAGATGCAGCCAGCAGCAGACGTGCGCCTATCAACGACCTCTGCCTCCTTCGTGAACTGGAGAACTTCGATGAAGTGGATGGTGTGATTGCACAGACAGCAGCAATGAAGATGAGGGGCCATCTCTGGTACCTCAGTGAAGACCTAATCTCTCTGGCACTCTTCTCTGACCGTGTCTCTGCAGACGAGAAGACGGCAATTGCAACCGCCTTTGTGAGACCTGCAAAGAAGAATGACCTGCGGTGGGTGGAGGCAAAGAAGATAGTATCCTTCAATGAAGTGCACCTCGCCAATTTCGCAACGGAACGTTCGCTCAACTTCTTCACAGCTCTCAACATTGAACGCAGCTTTCTCAACAGCAAACCTGAGACGTGGCCTAGCCACCAAAACTATCTTAACGCAGTGAAGACTGTCTCTGCTTTGCGTGTTGTAAATGACTGTGCAGAGAGAGCCGTCAAACTGGCGACGGATTTCAAACTGGCTCTCACAGACGACGAAGAACAGAGCCAGCTCATCTCCCAAGTCGTAGAGTCGCATCGAGGGCTGATGCCTTAGGCTACAAAGACGAAGATGACGGCTCTTTAATAAGGCAAAATAGCTGTTCTGCTATGCACTTTTCATATGTGGGATTGTGTGTATGTTTACCTTATTACAAATGTTCTGCCCAAAAATTTCAAATGTTCATCCTAGAGTGGAATAAATCTGTTTTACCAAAAAAGCATGTATTGAGCTAATTTTTATTAGGGGTGATACTTGGATGAATCATAGGTCACAGTGATAATTTTAGTAAAATAGGTTCAGTAGATTTTAAGATATGGTGTTCTTAAATGGATCCCTATATTGCGGTTTTTTTTACAAAAACTTTGGGTGCTTTGAGAAGTATTTTCCTCTCAATGGTTTTCTCTGAAATTTTAACACAGTTGTTTTTTCAGCCAACCTCACCTCTTTAGCCCATATGCCTGGTTGATTTAAAAAAAAAATTGTGGCCACATGCACAGGTTTCATTCAACACATTCAACAAGATACACAGGTGGCATTCAGCAAACTCAACAAATTCAGCAAAATACACAGGTTTCATTCTACAAATTCAGCAAGATACACAGATTCATTTAAGCAAATTCAGCAAGATACACAGGTTTCATTCGGCAAACTCAGCAAATTAAGCAAGATACACAGGTTTCATTCTGCAAATTCTGCAAGATACGCAGGTTCCTTTCAGCAAATTCAGCAAGATTCACACATTTCATCCAGCTAATTCAGCAAGATACACTGGTTTCATTCCGCAAACTCAGCAAATTCAACAAGTCATACAGGTTCCATTCAACAAAACGTAGACCAACGAGTCGCACGAATCAAACTTAGACTAGCGACTCACATGAACTAAACTTAGACCAACGAGTTTCACGAACCAAACTTAGACCAGCGAGTTGCACGAACCAAACTTAGACCAACGAGTTGCACGAATCACACTTAGACTAGCGACTTCCATGAACGAAACTAGACAAGCGAGGTGCCATGAACGAAATTTAGACCAGCCAGGTGCATGAACCAAACCTAGACCAACGAGTTACACGAATCAAACTTAGACTAAGTCTAAGGTCCGACTTTATAAAAATGTATTAAGTCCCAACTATGAAAACATTTCTAAGTCCTAAATTTCTATATTCAATACGTTGAGTCTGCCAAAAATGTCTACCAAATACGCTAACTTCAGCAGCCACGTCGCACCCACGAAGTTCGGAAGTAACTTCATCTTCTTCTTCTCCCTCAGGAAATTATCTACCTCAACTCGGAGAGCGAAAATGCGGTCAAGAACTCTGCCTTTGGAAAGCCTGCGAACTGCCGTGTGGATGAGAAGCATTTCGTATTCAGCCCCCATATTCTGGCACAGCAAACTAAAGAGAAGCGATCTTACTGCGTTCGCCTTAGCTCGTTGTCTTCGTAGTCATATCCAAAACTGCCTTGAGATTACCATGCAGTGCAGAGCAGTGATGTTTGGAGCAGTGCCGCGCGCTAAAATATTTGATATCCTGATGAGGCAACCATCATTGATGGCGCCCCAAACGGCTGATACAACGCGTAATAGTATAACTGGCAAGCGATCGTTTTGGGGTGGGGTTTCTGTATCCTGGGGACTATTGTCCGGCAAGGGCACAATGGTGATAGGAGGCGAGTTTCTGAGATAGTTTCTCTGATTGTGAAGACGAACTTGAATATGTTTTATTGTGGTACATGCATTTGTATTTTACATTATATTACGACCTACGAAGGCCTACGAAATGTAATAGCCCACAACCTCCTTTCTATAGATTGACATTGGCAGCCCTCTCGCGACCCCCCTGACAAACAGCTCGCGCCCCAACGGGGGTCGCAATCAATTTGAGAAACGCCGGCCTAGAGGTAGGCAGAGTAAACGTGCAAAGTTGCATGGGGAGCAGTAAAAAGGTTGTGGTCCCATTATAAAACGGTGTAATAACGGTTCCAGTGTGCGTGCGGCAGCGAATCGAGTGCGGCAGCGACTCCAAGTAGCGGGTCGGCCGAGCCGGGTCAATGGAACCCGGCGAACGCGTGTGACGGCGACCGGAGCATACGGGCAGCAAAGAAGGACACTTCCGGCGGACGGTCGTCGAGTCGTGATGCGATTTCTCGTGGTGAGCTAGCCGAGTCGCCAGGACGAATCGGAGAGAATGCGACGAACATTCGTTTAACTACGCGGCGAGACCGTACACAGGGAAGTAACAATTCGATGTGATATCTAGATGTTATGTTGCCGGCTAGACTTCTTTGAACTATCATTGTATGTATTGTATGTAATTAAGATATTGTCTTACTGTATACTGGGGATGGTATATATTCCCGGTGTATGTAATTAAGAAACTGTTTTCCCTATACTGGGGACGGTATAGATTCCTCGATGTTATTTACCTGGGTTCGAGTGGACCAGAACTTGTAATGCATTGACATTTAAAATTCCCTTGAGAGTGCTAATACTTAGTTTTTTTAGCGAGCCTTTCTATTGTTTGTTCGAGAATCAAGGATTAGCTGGGGATAGCTACGGATTAGATAGCTATCGACGGGAGCCTAGATTGAGTGGAGTAAGAGGGTAGATGTTGTTTTTTATCGTTACTATAAAAAAGTTCCTTGTTATCTATATATGTAATAAAATTCATTAAATGTCCATTGTTCCTTCTTGTGTTTTTCACGGTTGCTGTCCTCATTCACAAGCGTTGACATAATTAATACTGAACCCTATTAGACGTGAGTCATCTAGTTACGGAGACCTCGCTAATCTGTGACAATATAGATCCATGTTATATCATTACATTTTTACAAATAAATTGTTTTGAAAAAGTGAAACAGTTACAGTACAATATGTACGATGAAAACTTGTCTCGCGCGATGCCCAACGTTCCCGCCATTTTTAGCCAATGAACGGCAGTTTTTAACTATAAATTATGTGACCGTCACTAACAACCACGCCCGCTCTTGCGTCTCATAAACATTCTTGGCGTTGAAATCTCGCTAGCACGGTACACGAGAATTCACGTAGGGCAGTGTATGTGTATTGGTAGATGGCTCCACTCGATCGTGCATCCACTGAAAAACGTACTACGAGTAAAAAGAAATGTGACATGCACAATAAGTCGGACAGACAACACACTGGACGAAGAAGGGACTCTTACTTGAAATCGGGTGGTGTTAGTGTCAGATTTAGGGCGAGGCACATCTGTCTCCAGAACACGCATAAGATAATCCAGAAGGCAAACATGCTACCAACACACACGATCATAAAGTTATATTCTGAGCTCGTCCATTTATTAAATACACAATTTCCAGAGAATCAACGTGCCCCGTACATTATATATATCACTTTCCTTAGCTCCGTATAAACATATTTCACACAATATGCAATTTTAAGATAAAACGACACAAAAAATTAAACATTTATATGCGCGTACGCACACGTTTATTACTCCGCTGGCCGGACATGGCTACCGGTAATTTAGCAAAAGTATAATTTACTGAATTACATATTAAATTCAAAATTGTCATATTTGGTAGCAAATGTATTTCAAATAAGTATATATTATGTATTGTTAATTTTGCACATCCTTTTTCTTAAAAACATTTTTAAGTGGCAGCTTAATTCAGAATGCAACCCTAAAGGGAATAACTACCCCAATTGGTTGAATCCGTATTATGTTATATATTGCTGTATATTTCTATTTTCACCAAACTTCATCAGAATTCAATAAGTTCATAATTCTACATTGTACACTGTAGTCTTATATATGGCTTGCAAAAATTTAACGATCGACCTACACACGCACGCCTGCACGCCGCACGCACGCACACTCACAAACACACTCATACACACGCATACCTATTACGGGGCGCTCCATATTCACAGTGGTCAAAATGTGATTCTCCTACCTGTGCCATCTACTCGTCAAGATCTGGTAGTAGGTGGTCACGTGACCGGCAATCGCGTTGACGGCGGCGGCAAAGAAGAGCCAATCACTACGTAACGCCTCAATCTGCCTCACAAATCACCGGTTGCTCGTATGGACGTCAATAAACACATACATGCACACACACACACGCACGCGCACGCACACACGCAAACAGACGCACATACATGCCCTTGTGCTCAACATACTTCAACAGTAAACCCAGTGCGTTATGCGACTGTACACTGCCGATAATCCTTTACAAATCTGGCCCAAATTATTCGTCTTTACATGTAATGTTTGCATCGTCTTGTTACAATTCCAAACGTTCAATATATGTGTATTTGGTAACGCTGATGATAATGGTGTCAATTCTCTTTGTATGAATCAAATTTGGTGGAGTGTTAGAATGAAAGTCTTTGGATAGAAAATTGAGTTAAGTAGCGGAGTAATCATCTTCAGATTAGTGAGACAATGGTTGTCGCAGCTGTTTCATGCCGGAATATGTTCTGCATGACGCATTGCACGCTTGAGCTCCTGGTTTGTCCAGTACGCTTCGATGTCCATGACAGAACAACTAGCAAGACTGGCTCGTAGGGTGGGCCTGTTTTCAGTTAGTACAAAAGATCTATGCCTCAGTCTTCTAGATGTTTTTCATCACATCTATATATTTTTCATCACTTCTTTATATCTCAACTGAGGTCTGCTTTATGGGCGTTTGCCTTCAGAAAACTCCCCATAGAGGATGGTCGTTGGTGTAACTGGGCATTCACTGCACGTGCCAACTGTCGTAGGCGTATTTGGTTGAGAACGGGGCTATGTGGAATTAACTTGCAGCACCGCAGAATTCCATAATTCGGTGACCTTGTCCCCCTTTTTCACACCAAAGATACCACCTACGCTGGCAACGCAGACGAACGTTGTCTATTGTCCATTCGTATTTGCGGTCCGTAGTCCAGTTCACGTTCTCTTTATCATACACTTAGATACAGTATAGTCCTTGCATGTTGCACTGGAACTGAAGCACGAACAACATACAAGTCTTAACAATTTGGGCCAGGTATGCAAAGTTTTACCAATAACTGTGCAGTGGCAGTAGCATATTGTGACACAATGATAAAAGACACGAATACCTTGATGGTTATCTGGTGTGGAAGTGCGATTGGTATGTACCCATCCTGCACAAATATGTCGGCGACAATAGCCAAGAGAACGCGCAACAGGACGAACATTAAATGGATGTGCGGGTTCCTCAGCCCGGGCGGTCGCATATAGACATTAACGCGGGGCCTGGACGAGCCGGCTTCTTCCTCTCTCAAACTTGACAACGTTGATCTACAGACAAGGTCCGGCTGACGCAAGCTTTCGGCAGACTCACGTGATTCAACGTCCTGAAACTGCACCTCTCTACTAGGTGTCAGCCAGTGGACTGTCTGGTTCTCTGGTTCTCTCTGCAGCGCACTTGTAGTACGTATACGGATAATCCCAGACTGTCGTCGCGAATCCATTCCGCCTTGTTCGAAAGGTGCGAATTATCGTCCGGTTCTTGTGCATAAAAGTTTGTACCGTGAAGAGCTACGATAAACTTCTATCGTCCGGGTCTTGTGCATAAAAGTTTGTACCGTGAAGAGCTACGATAAACCTCTATCGTCCGGGTCTTGTGCATAAAAGTTTGTACCGTGAAGAGCTACGATAAACCTCTATCGTCCGAGTCTTGTGCATAAAAGTTTGTACCGTGAAGAGCTACGATAAACCTCTATCGTCCGGGTCTTGTGCATAACAGTTTGTACCGTGAAGAGCTACGATAAACCTCTATCGTCCGAGTCGTGTGCATAAAAGTTTGTACCGTGAAGAGCTACGATAAACCTCTATCGTCCGGGTCTTGTGCATACAAGTTTGTACCGTGAAGAGCTACGATAAACCTCTATCGTCCGGGTCTTGTGCATAACAGTTTGTACCGTGAAGAGCTACGATAAACCTCTATTGTTGCTAAACGTGTCATTGATTACATCCAGTTAACTTATAGTTTAACCAAGTTTTGATAATACACTATCGGCGGCAAGATTGGCGGTAAGACGTTTTTTGGCGCTCGCAACTAATAGATGTATTACGTCATCGTTTATTGTGTAGTGTTGCGTAATGGCACTCCCCAAACATAGATTCGTTTCTATTATACCCAGGCTAACATTTGCGTTCACTGCACTAAGCAATAAGCTGAAAACAGTTATAATTTCTGCATAAGTCCAACGGCATATTTGTAGATGGCATTATTTTCTTTATAATACCATCGATTCCAAATTATAATTATGTAATTATGTTGCCAAAAGAAATATTACAAGACGCGGTCAGAAGCGATAGAAAACAAACATGGAAGACCACAACAAATGTTTATGGACATTATCCGATAATAGACGGGTTTACACCCAAGGGAATTATGCAATGCTGCCCACATCTGTCCCAGTTTTTGAGAAGTGTGTCCTGTTGGCTATCAGAGGTGTCACATGCAGGGCAGACAGACTACAACATAGCCAGGTCAGAGAGGAGACACTCACCACTGAATCCGTTGCAGAATACTATCATCGGACGTAGAAGACGTGTTTGCCGTATGCCAAACAAAAACTTAATTAAAATAGCTTCCAGTGAAAACTTTAAATGAAAGAGAAAACGTAATATATCCGCCTCTACAATAACGACACTTATTGTTAAAATGTGTCAACATTATACAGAATTTGTCTTTGTTGTTGGCTAGAAGCCGACATAGGTTGGTGACGTTACTGGGCATAACATTTCTCGTTATTTATAATTTATTATCATACCTTCCCTATTTGAACCAGCCTTGCGCTGGTGTGTTTAACAAGGCAAGCACTTCTCCCTCGTGTGTCCTTTACCTACTCAACGTGCCACTATTATGACTATTATTATGTGACATAAGTCGTGGTTATGTCATTAGTGGTGACTGTGTTGTCAGTTGTGGCTGTGTCAGCAGTGACGCTGCCCGTAGCGATATGAACCTTGAACATTATGATGTTGCTGTCTTGCCTGGGCATCTGTGCTGGTACGTCGTTGGCGTAGCAACACCCAGACAAGTAGGATCTGTTTTGCATGTACATTTTCCTTCAACTTGGAACCATAGCGTCAGCGGTGATGAAACCGGTGAAGGGGTGACGTGCCATGAAATCGGTAACGAAAGAGACAATCTCGCAGCAGCAATGTTAGAGGGAGCTAGTCATTTCCTCTACCCGGAATTAGCGGGCATAGTAATTTGTAACAGGACGTCTGCTGTCTTGAACGTGGGAAAATTTGCCAAAGAAGCTTGTTTTGAAACTGGATGTTTTGTTTACTATTTGAACATGCACCCGTGGTCGTGCCTTTCAAATTGCACCCGTTGCTACGGGCTTACTACACACAATTTGGCGGGAAGTACACCTTCAACATAGTATTAAGGCCATTATAATTAGGAGGAACCTCAACGAGGTGTTTAGCTGCAGGTCTTTTGCGGATCCAGGGTATCCATTAGGGTGCACGCCATCCGCTTTGCTTTCAAGGGGAAGCATTTTGAAAAATTTTGTGAGCCTCAAGCGCAGGTGATATTCATTTATTTGCTGGATTCCTGGAGTTCCTGATTTACAAAACAAGCAAACGCAATGTCAGAGTTAAGTTGCATATAGCGGCGGTGTGCGCGCTTTATTTGTTTTTCATATGAAGACGGAATTCAGCCATAACGATAACACACAACTAGCATATTTAAATTATGTACATCATATTGTATTGAATTTATGTATTGTTGCATTCTGTGGGCTTAAATGCAGAGTTACCAAAAACAAACCATGTGCTACTACAATTAATATTAGCACAGGGGCCTACATGATTTAAATTGCATGAACCACGACTTCTCAAAGTTGCAATCTTCCCAGTTCTCGCCGAACTCGGAACACTTGTCTAGTTTGTGTTGATCAGTAATCCACAAGGAGTCTATGTTTGAATAACCGTTTGTTAGCGTTATCCCAGGCCCCCTGAAATACACGCTCGGTGCTTATTGGTTATTAATATTGGGCGTCTCACAAAAAAATATGCCAGCCGTCTGGAACTATGTAATTTCAATGGAAAATGCCGTTTTCAGTACACATTATAAGTAATCAAGCCATTAGCGCGATGCGTGATAGACCTAATGTTGTTGTGGTTGCAAAGTGGTTAGTTTCTGTTAACTTTTTAGGTTTATCGGCCGAAAGTGCCTATTCTTTCCCTTTAAATAAAGTTACTTACATAGTTCATTTAAACACAGGCAGGAACAAACTGCGTATGCTGCATTTAGGAATATGTATGTACTATGTATGTATGTATGTATGTGTGTGTGTGTATGTGTATGTAGGCCTACGTACGTACGTACGTACGTACGTACGTATGTATGTATATATGTACTGTGTATGTGTGATGTATTTAAAACGTGTTTTATTAACGAGCACATGGTCAAACGTAATTACAGTTAAAACGGAACTTAGGCAGACTCTCGGAAGCATCAGTTGTTCGATACACAGAATTCCTCCCCCACTTTAGTTAGATGTACACCCATTACGGTAATACCACCCAAAGGTTCACGATAGGTAGCCAGCCTGATGCTACTTTAACAATTATAAGTCCAAACGTTCAGGCGGCTTCCTGCATCGTGTCGAACGTGTAGGCTCTGCTACGGCAGCAGCAGACGCAATGTCAGTTGCCTGACTCGGTGCAAGCGGTTGAGCGGTTTCAGGTTATTCATGAGACTCAGCCCCAAACTCAGGGAATGTCTCCATCAGCGGAGGCTGCACCGATGACGCCAACTGGTGACTCGATAGTCTTCCTTGTAGTTGATCGATGTGGCGACGAACGATGGTTCCACCTTCGAGATGGACGGTATACGATACTGGTCCCGTCTGTTGTTCGATTGTGCCATGTACCCAGCTTACAGCGTTGCCCTGGTACCGTAGAGCGTACACAAGATCGCCAGTTTTGAAGGTACGAACCTTGGCGTGCCGGTCTTCGGTTTGGTCTGTATGGCAACGACCCGGTCTCCTACCGACATCTGGCTTAACGAGATGAAGCCGGGTCTTCAGCTGTCTATTCATCAACAGTTCAGAGGGGGCTATGCCTGTCGTTGAGTGTGGAGTAATCCGATATTCGCAGAGGACGCGTGCTAGCTTTGTCTATACGTCCCCTCCTTGCAAGCGATTTACTCCTTTCTTTACCACCCCGACGGCTCGTTCGGCCAGACCATTTGATGCCGTGTGATGCGGCGCGCTGGTAATGTGCTTGATGCCATTGTGTCGGCAGAACTCTCGAAACTCTTCGGTAATGAACTCAGTGGCATTGTCATTGACATCCGGGATGCCACGAGTGCTGAATAACTGTCGCATGCAGTTTGCTGATGCTTGTGGCTGACGTGGAGCCCGACGTAAGGTAAGCGTCTATCCACTTCGAATGGGCGTCGATCATCACCAGCATCATTCTGCCCATGAATGGACTTGCAGACACGACCATGGCCGATCCGGGAACACCCATGGTTGTAGGGGAGCTTCCGTAGGTCTGGGTCGGCTACGCATGCAGATGTCGCAGGTTTTGACCGTTTTCTCAATGTCCTGCTCGATACCTGGCCACCACATCAGACTGCGACTTACGGCTTTCGTGCGCACAGTGCTTTGCGGTAGACACTTGGAATAATCACTCGTGTACCCCACATGAGACAGTCATCATGGATGCTGAGTTCAGTTCTTCTTTGGATGTAGGGCTTCAGACGTTCGTTGTCGTCGTGATTTGAAAATCCTCCCCTCGCCCTGATGACGATTAGGGACAGCACAGGGTCACATGTTGTTTCGCGGCGTATGTCGCTTGCAGTGATTGGGGACATGTCCAAATACTGCATTGTCAGTATCGTGTCAGCTGGCACTGGTACATGTCTACCGGGAGGCGGCTAAGATCGTCTGCTTGGGGGAAGCTGTAGCCCGACCTGTGGACTATCTGGTATTAGTAGGCAGCCAGTGTCATACGTGGAGACAGCATCTGCAGAACAGACTTCGTTTCTGTGAACAACCCAAGAAGCGGCTTGTGGTCCGTGACGACAGTAAACTTGCGACTCCACAAGTACTGGTGACACAGTCCGTCGATGACGCGCCCAACCCCTCTCTATCAATGTCAGCGTTGTTTTTCTCAGCCTGTGGGAGACTTATGGAGTGGTACGCAATGGGTTTCTCTACACCATCTTCCATGACGTGAGCAAGGACGGATCCAATGCTGTATGGAGGGGCATCACATGTCAGGATCAATGACTTGGAGGAGTCGAAATGCATTACGACCTGTGGCGAGCTCAGCATCTCTTTCGTCCTGTCGAAAGCCTCTTATTGTGTCTTCCTCCAGTACCACTTCGTGTCCTTTCTGAGCAACTGGTGCATGGGCGCCAGGATCGTCGCATAGTTGGGTAAGAAACGACCGTAATTGTTTACCATCCCATGGTAGGATCGTAACTCGATGATGCTGGTTGGCACCGGAGCGTTGCGGATTGCTGAGAGAGTCGTACCGGAAGAGTGGATTCCTTCCGCATCTATCCGGTGTCCTAAGTATTCTACTTCGTCACTCAAGAAATTGCATTTTGATGCTTTCAGTCGGAAACCGGCTTGAACGAGCACTCGCTC
>CM034534.1:29371612-29456612 GCA_020002185.1 Paraescarpia echinospica | reverse complement strand
CTCTTTGTTCATGTTACTCTTGTAATCCAGTTGGTCCCACAAACTTGCAGCACCTGTTGTTGTTCTGTCAGCGCCGCTATATTCATACAGGCATGTCGGTGTTACACATGCTCTCAGGAACTTTCTTTTTTCTCCACCACATGGACATACTTGTGTTAATACATTCCCGGGGACGTTTAGTTCCACGTATAGATCTCATTGGGTCTCACGAAGTGGACGCGAGTGCAACAAACGAACCCTGCTGATTATGTTGCATATTTAGGCTATCTAGCCACATACCTTCTAAGTGGGCTCTCGGGTCATTCCTGCGCCTTGCCGAGCACTCTGTGCATAGTTGGAGAAGGCAGATAGTAATCTTACAGTTACAGATCGCAACCCAGCTGTTGGCACCTGGCTTACCTCCATAGTTTTAGTGCACGAAGCACGATGCTGAGAACTTGAGACGTCATTAATCTACCACTCTACCTAAAAAAATTGAATTACTATTATAAAAAACCTCGTATATGCAGGCCAGTAGCGTGGCTGGTTGAGGGGTGTTCTTACACCTCCAGCTGCACTACTTTGACGATCACAAAACCCTCCAACTGCATGCATTGTGACGCTCATGTTGCATCCCGTTTGAGGTTTACAAAAACGTAAAATTGCATCACTTAGATTCACAAAAACTCAACTTTCACATTTCTTTCCACCAATTCTACCACACTTATGATCTGTTCATGCGGTACACTTTTGTCTCAAGCGGAATTACACACACACACACACACGCACGCACGCACGCACGCACGCACGCACGCACACACACACACACACACACACACACACACTTGCATCAGTAACGTTCTACCTAGTATAAACATCAGGTAGACCTGCGTTTAATCGAAATACACGCCCATACGTCTTGTGTGTGTGCCCGTGTGCGTGTGTGTGCGCGATATAGCTTTATGGCAGACCAGACTGGCTACCTTGTACTGGTACCTTGGCAATTGAAAAGACGTGGCTACGCCCACGAACTTGGGAGATTATTGTTTCCCATATGAGGCCAGTTAATTAATGTTTCATGTGGTGTGAATGTTTAAAGAACATATGTGGTTATATTTTTCGTGGAGCCCAGGAAACGCTACAAATGCCGTCTTTGTAAAGTCTAATTTGGCCAGTCAGACAAGGCCATCGATTTCGCAGGCAACATATACGTATACCACGTGACCCGTTGGGATCAACGTTTTAAATGTACTAATCGTTGGGGAATTTAGTGACAAATACGAGGACCCCGGCCTCGGGTGACACTCGCGAGCAGACGAATTCGACCCCGATACGGACAATTGAGAGATATATTGTGAGAGACTCAATCATGCTAGAAACATTGATGAGAACGCCCGACACCATCAGTAATCGTCGAACGCCTGAAATTCCATAAACGGAACAGACAACACAGCGAAAGTATGGCGGCGTACGTCGCTACGTCGTTTATCGGGCACATGCGATTTCGGGGACAGCCGTGACCTCTCGCTGAGGGACCGGTTAGTTTGTGGAATCAACGACGACTCTATACAACGCAGATTGTCAGCGAAGAAAACTCTCAACTACAACAAAGCGTTTGCGCTAGCCCAGGGCATGGAACTGGCAGCTCGCAATGTGAAAGACGTGAAACTACAGAGACAGGTCGACACGCCTAATGTGTCGTCATCGTCACCTCAAGGACCCGTAAACAAACTCGCGGCGCATAAAAGTAGTCATAAGGTAAAGCCATGTCACCGATGTGGTGGTCTGAACCACACCTCGCCTAGCTACTGTTTCAAAGAGATTACGTGCAGAAATTGTGGCAAAGTTGGTCACATCGCACGTGTATGCCGTAGTGCACCAACTCAAGGTCAAGCTCAGAGAGATAGAGGATTTCCGTTCCGTGGACGTTCCTTTCATCTTGGCTTTGGAGGAAGGGCCAGTGACGCGGGAACTAAATTTATATTGGGGGGGCTAACGGAGCTTCAGCACCACTGAAACATTTCCCCCGCCGCATATCTTCACATCTTCCCTCACCTTGTGACTGTCTCGGTTGAACTTCACCTCTTCTTCAGCTTCTTACGCTGCCTCCGTTGGCATGGACGAAGAAAGAAGATCATGCTTTCCAAACGGTTAAGTCCCACTTGGCCTCCTGTAAACTACTGGCACATTACGATCCCAAGCTTCCGCTCAACTTGGCTTGAGATGCCTCCCCCTACGAAGTAGGTGCTGTCCTGTCGCACATCATGCCAGATCAGATGGCTCGTAGAAGCCTACAGCTTATGCGTCTCGTTCCTGGGGACAGCAGAGAAGAACTACTCTCAACTTGATAAAGAAGCAATAACCGTCATCTTCGGAGTAAAACGATTCCACCAATACATCTTTGGAAGGACGTTTCAGTTGGAGTCAGACCACAAACCATTGATGAGCATTCTGGAAGCACAGGAAGGCATTCGCCTGGTGGCTTCTGCAAGACTGCAGCGTTGGGCTCTTATGCTAGCTGCATATGACTACAGTATTGCCTATTGTCCAGGATCTAAGCTTGCCAATGCCCACTGTCTGAGCAGACTACCAATGTCACAGACTGTGCCTACATCTCCAGTACCCGGTGACACAAGCATGCCACTAGGGAAGACAGAGGAATTCCCAAGTGAATGTGTCCCATATTCAAACATGGATCCGTCTTTGTCACGTGTGAGGAAACTTGTACAATGCGGTTTTCTGGAACATCTGAAATCGGGCACAGATCTGAAACCGTACTTGCATCGAAAATCTGAACTCAGTGTTCAATATCAAGTGCTCCATATCAAGTGGGAAAATAGAGTATTCGTACCTCCTCAGGGCAAGGCACGGGTGATTGATGGAATACACAAAGCACACCCTGGTATCGAAAGGTTGAACGCCCTGGCTAGAGGTCTGGTATGGTGGCCAGGTATCGATGAGGCAGTGTAAAGACATGCTCGGTCTGCCAAAAAGACCGTGCAGCTCCTGCTGAAGCAAGATTACATCCATGGGATTGGCCAGAGAAACCATGGTCTCGACTCCATCTGGACTATACTGGTCCTTTAGACGGAATGATGTTCCTGGTTCTGGATGGATGGGTGTGTTTCCTGTGCACAGTGCAACAACAAGTGCTACGCTGGAATGTTTGAGGCAAACATTCCCTATTCATGGTCTCGCAGAAACCATTGTGACCGATAATGGCAGTTGCTTCACAAGTGAGGATTTCGCGACTTGTATGAAACAAAATGGCATTCAGCACGTCTGTGTGGCACCTTATCATCCAGCCTCCAACGGTATGGCCGAGAGAGCAGAGCAGACCTTCAAACAAGGATTCGCGAAACTGACGGGAGGAACAGTCGAAACGAGTATCTCCAGATTCTTTTTCCTCTACCGGAATACTCCCCAAAGCACAGTCAGATTGTCTCCAGCTGAGAAGTTACTGGGACATCGTCCGCTTTCGCACGTTGATTTAATGCACCCAGACATCGACCAGCGTGTTCATCAACAGCAAAAGAAGCAAGGTGATTCTCACAACGCTCATGCTAAGGATCGCACCCCCTAGTCGTCGACACTGTGTTTGTGATGAACTACAGTTGGAACACAAAATGGTTCAGTTGCGTTATCTGGTCCAGTGTCATTCAGGGTTCGCCTCGATGATGGATGAATAGTGCGTAGACACGTCGGCCATGTGAGAAGTCGTCGTGTACACAATGAGAAGGAAGAGAGTTCGGTGTCAGTGAAGAAACTAACTTCTGATCTGCCTCCGGAGAAACCTGTTCAGGCAGATCTGCCTGACATACCGTCTGACGTACCGCATGACATACCGCCTGACGTACCGCCTGACGTACCGCATGACGTATCTCAACTAGAGATGTGATTCACCCACACAGCTGAACAGAACTGTTCAACCAATGCACGTTTTCGTAGATCAGGGAGAATCCGAAAAGCATCGGCGAAGCTTAACCTATGAAGTGAAGATAGAAGCGATCGTAACAAAACATTGTGAACATTGGTAGTGACGTTTAGAATAACTTGAATAATTATTGACAATGAGTTATAGAACTAACTCCAAGGACATTGAGTTATAGAAATCCAAGGATATTGAGTTATGGAACTAATTCCAATAATAATAATACATTTATTCGTACTAATTTTTTTTACAATTCGACTAAATCAATGTATATAAGTTACTGTGTACATGAAACAGTAAGCAATGAGCGCAGCTCGTCAATGGCTAAAAAAGAAGAGCTACTCACATTATTTGTATTATCAAAACTAAATAAGCGAGCAAAAAATTAACAACTCAGAACACGTCCAAAACATGAAATTCTACGGTCGCTAGCACCCTCACGGCTCGTCCTGTCCCGGCGATCTTGGTATCATTTGAAAGGATGTACTTTTGTTATTCTAGCGTCATCTAGATTTCCCGGTAACCGTTTAAAGAACACTGATAAACGGACCTACAATCACGCCGTTTTCGGTGTTCTATACGGTTCCGAACGATGTTGACAGCGGGTACTCAGTACACTAATCTTCCTATTGCGGCGCTGTTTTCCTCATTTGCATAGGTTCAGACATGAGCAATTCACCATTTCTTGATTTCATGTTATAAGCTCCACCCACTTTTAAACCGCGGCGAAATTGATGTGCTTTGATCGCAGCGAAACCGATATATCTCTACGTCGGCGTGACGTCACAATAACGTACGCCACCAAACGGGTCTAAATTCGTTGCGTTGGTTGGTTGATTTATGTGATTGTGACGTCACGCCTACTTCGCGTATGTAATTTTAGCAGCCGTTTGAAAGTGGGTGGAGCTTATACCATGAAATCAGATAGTTGTGCCCAAAGACCGTATATCAATACAAGACGGTGCAGCGCGCGCTATCTACATTGTTCGAGGAAAGTACGTAAGCAGTTCGTCCGCCATTCTGGAGTTGCGTCAAGCCAGACCATATGCGTGCAGAAAATGCAGTTCTTTGCATTATCATTGCTCAACATTTTCAACGATAACCTCAGATTTTTTAATTATATAAGAAGTGGTACAGCCTGATGATTATTCTGATGAAAAACGACGAAGTTCAATTGGCTCAGTAAATAATTGCAATGTTTCTATGTGATTTGTTTGAAAATTTCATTATTTTGAATTGTGATAGATAAAAAAACTTCAAGGATTACTTTAATATCTTTCATTTTATATAACACATGACAGCTTGGTGATTATTCTGATGAAATGAGGTGACTGAACAAATACGCTAACATCGCGCGCTGCGGTCCCGTAGGCGCATGCGCTTGCCTCCCGAATGGCGGACAAAAACCTTCAGTGTAGACTGCCATTTTCTCGCTCAGTGACGCTTCCTGTCCAAATAGAGGCTCCTTGGTTGTGCCTCAATCGGTAGATTGGTGAACTGTGTCGACGAAACAACATCGTTCGCAGTGTCTAAGACACCGGAACGGGCCTTGTTGTAGGTCCGTTTTTAGTTAATTTTAGGAATGAGTATTAGGAAACCATTTATATGTTTGAATAGCAGAAACCTTAAACTTTCAAACGACATTAATATTGTTGGGATCCGACGAACCGCAGTTGTTCAAACGGCGTTTTTGGAACGTGTTTGAACTTTGACAGTTGTTCATTTTTTGCTTGCGTATCTATTTTTGGTATTATGTAATACATCTTGTGCAAATGAGATTCTACATACTAGTTCATCACCCAGCCCCTCCTGGTAGTGGTCTCGAATCATACCATAAAACTGATTAGACTTCATTCTAAAGAATGTCATGGCATCAAGTTTGAATTTGGACATGATTATAGTTAACACTTTTAGATTTAGACATGTATGACCCAATACCTTGATTCTTGAAGGGCTAGATGAGAGAGCATTTTCAAACTGGAGTTACTGCATTTCAAGGAACTCTGCATAAATCGTACCATTCGATTCATAATTTGAATTTGAATCGGTAAACAGTCTGCTAAAAGTGGCACCATATTATAATGCGTGCAAACTGGTAGACTAAACAGTTTTCTGATATCTTTGCGCCACGTAGTATAAAACATATCAAGATGTTTGTTTTGTAAGTTCCACAGACATACACCATAGAAAGATGTACAGTACGACATAGGTGAGTGTCAGGACCAATAATGTGGCCTAAATGCAACCCTTTTTTACTATGTTTCACTTTTAAACCATAAAAGTAAAATGGGCAGTCGGTACCACTGCCATGTTTAATAAGTTGACATTTTGCATGTTCAATGCATATATCGATGGAGCTACCAAAGATATATCATCAGCATAGCCAACAGCACCATAGTACTTATGACCAATCATAAGCCGAAACCAGACATGCAGAGTCTTGTTAACATTTCATCAATGTAGATAGAAAATAAAATGGGGGACAACACCCCACCCTGCTTCACACCATTGGTAGTGGAGAAATGCAATGGCATGGAATCATTCCATGATACATTTAAATGTTAATTAGTGTACATATAAAGTAAACATCTGATTAAAAGGGGATTCATTCCTCTTTCCATCAGTAAGTTAAAAAGTTTAACATAATTTACTTTATCGAATGCTTTAGTCGCATCTAGTAATAACACGTAAACATCCGATTTATTCTGCTGGAAATAGTTCACAGTCTCCATTAACGCAAATGTACATTTAGCTGTAGAGCTTTGAAACCAAACTGCAGATCACTTGTTTTAAGAGCATCAGAACTTTTTATCATTATAACCCAATCAAATATTTTCGACAGAGGGCTGATAAGAGCAATGGCTCGATAGTTATCAGAATTATTTGCTGATTTCCTCTTGTTTTTTTTACCAGAGGTTGAATTGTTGATATATTAAAACCATCCGGGGTATGCCCGTGATATACCATTGCTGTGAATAGCAAAGAAAGAAAAACATGTAATTTGTTAGGTGCATGAATAAAGTGGTCAGTATATATAACGCGATATCCATCACATTTGTTACTCTTAACATGATTAATGCCATTCAAAACATCATCCACACACCAATGTCGTCATATCTGCATCATTATAGGCTACTGAATTATAGAAGTCCTCATACTTAGTTGCAAAGTGTTTAGAAATATGTTCGTCTCCTGTCACTTCATCAACCATGTTGGGTAGCATATTATTGTTATCAATGACATTGAGTTATATAACTCGAAGGAATTGAGTTATGGAACTAACTCAAAAGACATTGAATTATAGAACGCCAAAGAGATTGGGTTATGGAACTAACTCCAAGGACATTGAGCTATAGAACTAACTCCAAAGACATTGAGTTATAGAACTCCAAAGAGATTGAGTTATGTAACTAACTCCAAGTACATTGAGTTATAGAACTCCAAAGAGATTGAGTTATGTAACTAACTCCAAAGAGACTGAGTTATGGAACTAACTCCAAAGACATTGAGTTATAGAACTCCAAAGAGATTGAGTTATGGAACTAACTCCAAAGACATTGAGTTATAGAACTCCAAAGAGATTGAGTTATGTAACTAACTCCAAGTACATTGAGTTATAGAACTCCAAAGAGATTGAGTTATGTAACTAACTCCAAAGAGACTGAGTTATGGAACTAACTCCAAAGAGATTGAGTTATGGAACTAACTCCAAAGACATTGAGTTATAGAACTCCAAAGAGATTGAGTTATGTAACTAACTCCAAGTACATTGAGTTATAGAACTTAACGTTTGAAGATAGTGTTTGCAGTTATATTGTATGCTAGTTTGAATTTATTAAAGGGGGAGGAGTGTTATATCCGTATCAACTAACGAATGCTTCCACAGAGTGGACGCAGATAACTAACCTGGATGAAGGTCAGCAGAGCAACGTGTGTCAGCCCGCTGGCGCTGTTATGTCAGATGTATAACAATTTCAGTAGATATGTGATTAAAGTAGTTTAACATACTTTGCTGTGACTTATTCCTGATGTGCATGTACATTACAGTCATCGACATCTTCAACATCATCGTTATCGTCAACATCGCTAGATCATATAGGCCTACTACTTGCAGAAACAACGAATTCCGTAGTTCACAACTGCAGGCTGATCCTCGTGGACCACGTGTTGACTCTCAGTAGGCTGGTATATGAAAGACGGCACAATGCATGCCGATCCACCTACATCAGCGGTATTTAAACAGGGGGTAATTAAACCCTTGGGTGTAATTCGGGCATTTTCGGGGGTTAAACAAGCTTTTTAAAGTATGGATTTGCAAGTAATTTATTCATCACGACTATGCTCTTGTAGCATGGCTACATTGAATATATATGTCGTGGAAAGAAGTACTAGAACATATATCTTCAATGTAGCATGCTACAGATACCAAGTTATGGAAAAAGGTAGTAGAAGTTAAGAATGTATCAAACTGAAAGTAAGAAATTCCTTACAATGATGCTCTTGAAAGAGGAGAACGACTACAGACAAGGTGACGATGTCTGACAAAGAAGCCTTACCGTTATTATAAAGTAAGAAGTTCCTTACAATGATGCTCTTGAAAGAGGAGAACGACTACAGACAAGGTGACGATGTCAGACAAAGAAGCCATACAGTTACTATAAAGTAAGAAGTTCCTTACAATGATGCTCTTGAAAGAGGAGAACGACTCCAGACAAGGTGACGATGTCTGACAAAGAAGCCTTACCGTTATTATAAAGTAAGAAGTTCCTTACAATGATGCTCTTGAAAGAGGAGAACGACTACAGACAAGGTAACGATGTCTGACAAAGAAGCCATACAGTTACTATAAAGTAAGAAGTTCCTTACAATGATGCTCTTGAAAGAGGAGAACGACTCCAGACAAGGTGACGATGTCTGACAAAGAAGCCTTACCGTTATTATAAAGTAAGAAGTTCCTTACAATGATGCTCTTGAAAGAGGAGAACGACTACAGACAAGGTAACGATGTCTGACAAAGAAGCCATACAGTTACTGTAAAGTAAGAAGTTCCTTACAATGATGCTCTTGAAAGAGGAGAACGACTCCAGACAAGGTGACGATGTCTGACAAAGAAGCCATACCGTTATTATAAAGTAAGAAGTTCCTTACAATGATGCTCTTGAAAGAGGAGAACGACTACAGACAAGGTGACGATGTCATACAAAGAAGCCATACAGTTACTATAAAGTAAGAAGTTCCTTACAATGATGCTCTTGAAAGAGGAGAACGACTACAGACAAGGTAACGATGTCTGACAAAGAAGCCATACAGTTACTATAAAGTAAGAAGTTCCTTACAATGATGCTCTTGAAAGAGGAGAACGACTACAAACAAGGTGACGATGTCAGACAAAGAAGCCATACAGTTATTATAAAGCTGGGCTATAATACACATATTTTGATGAGATCACTCAGCTGTACCACAGGCACACAACTTAACCTCTCAAGGCAAGATTGCCAGCACCCTTCGCAAATCAAGTCTTGTCAACATTAAGTTCAGGCTGATGAGTAATGATGTCTCCAGTGTTCTCCAAATTGTCAACGCCACTTGAAGAAAACGAACAATAGTGTCCGCTTGCTGATTATGTGATGCCGCACGCAGAAGAGACCATTCTTGGATATTTCCCAGATCTAAACAACTGTGAGAAGGATGCATGGCTAGTGATACTTTTCCAGCGGATGAAGGATTCGTCAAAGACGAAAGAAGAGTTCCTTAGCCAGCTAGAAGATAGAACACTGAAAGAAGACTCATGATTCTGACCTGGAAACTTCCTGACAAAAGGTTGGTGGTGAATCCCCAATTTGCTCTGACGGAGCTCATGCTCTCCTCATTCCAAAGTATTGATGTGGATAACTGGAATTTTTACAAGAACCAGTTTTAAAAAGCGAGAAACAAAATATATTGGATAATTTTGATGAGCAATGTGTTCTAGCTGTAACAAAGCCTCGCATTTCAACGCTTATCAAGAAGATGCCACTTCAACGATACACAGATACTTTCTATAAAGTATTGCCTGGCTCTCAATACTGGGGTCTGTGTATCCCTCGAGACTCGGAGGTACTGTGTGTCCCGTCTCCAATTGGAACGTAAGAGAACCACTGAGGACGACAAGCATCCCGGCAGTGACCACCCTCAGTGTCAGCACAGAAAGGTCGGTTTGGCAATGTTTTGAAAACGGCTGACAAGTTCAATGAGACCTCATAAGACCATATCACTGTAATCACAATTTATGCAGATTAGTCAGTTAATAGAACGTTGCCGAACGTTGTAAACACCTAGAACCAGAGAACTACGAGTTCGTTGGGCGACTGCTCCCTTGTCGGACTTGCTTATTCGACGACCTATCTGCCTCCTCCGTGAAAACATCGGGCGCGCTGCAATTTGTGCGTGGAAGGTATTCACTCGAACCATTCACCAGTGTGTGTGTGTGTGTGTGTGTGTGTGTGTGTGTGTGTGTGTGTGTGTGTGTGTGTGTGTGTGTGTGTGTGGTGTGTGTGTGTGTGTGTGTGTTGTGAGTGTATGCGTGTTTGTGTGTATGTGTATGTGTGTGTGTGTGTGTGTGTGTGTTTGTGTGTGTGTGTGTGTGTGTGTGTGTGTGTGTGTTTGTGTGTGTGTGTGTGTGTGTGTGTGTGTGTGTGTGTGTGTGTGTGTGTGTGTGTGTGTGTGTGTGTGTGTGTGTGTGTGTCACAACAGCCAAACATTACGACTGTCCGTCACTATTGATACGGGAATATGTAATTATAAAACATTACGTTTATACCACATATTTGGGGGTAGGTTTTTTGATTTTCAATTGCAGAATACCTCTAACCGCATCGTCATTGTGACGACCAACTGCACCCCCTAACCATTCGGGGTTCCCAAAACCAGTGGCGGATTTAGACATTCGTGGGCCCTTGGCACCCGGCAGATTCGTGGGCCCTAGATAAATCAAGGGCCAGACCCAGAGAAGGTGGTCTAGGAGGGGGCCCAAAACCTCCGAATGCACCCACTCGAGGCTCGCCAAAAAACTCCACTGGCACCGGAACGAAACGAATATTGAGTGGGTTAAGCCGGAGTTTCAGCACGACGTAGCGTCGCTCTGTCGGTCGTGATAACTGAAGACGGGGGTTGGGAGTGGGGTGGGGGTGGATCTGTTGAAGAGTTTTTCTTCTTATAGTACCTATATGATGTTTGGTAAACATTCAAATATATGGGGCCTACATCAATATCATTCCCTGCTTGCAAAACTCATTGGGCCAATGAAGTATCAATGAAACTTACGAAGTAGCCATCACTGGAAAATCATGTCTTGCCAACTGGGTTTTGGGAATACTCAGTGTACACAAAACAATGCTCGGGTATCTTCGTGGGCCTATGGCCTTTGTGGGCCCTAGGTACGTGCCTACAATGCCTAATATTGGTTAATCCGCCACTGTCCAAAACACCTAAAACTAAGCCCCAATTGAAACAAAAGACGAATCAATCTGGCGGCGTATTTGGAAATACCAACCCTACTGGTTGATTCGTTAAAAGGTGGGTTGGTTTGTATAACTTAATATAATGAGTGTATTCGTGAGATAATTAGCAAACACAAAGGATATGATAGCCTTAGTATGTTGCAGACAGAAGGGTTGTTCCGTCTTTGACAATCTCTTCCAGTGGATCCAGAGCTTCCTCACCAGTAGAAGTGAGCAAGTACTGGAAGAGGGTCACTCATCCGCATCAGCCCGTGTAACCTCAGGTGTTCCACAGGGAAACGTGCTTGGAAGAATCCCTCATGTTCTCGAACTAATCGCAGGTGATAACTTACTTGACATAAGCGTGTGGAGTGCAGTAGCGCAGCGGTAAGAGCTCCGGACTCTCAACTGAGAGAACGCGGGTTCGAATCCTGTGCGGCGGTGTCGAACCTCGGGCAAGTTCGTTTACTCTACATAGCTTCAGTACACTCAGATCTATGAATGAGTACCTGGCTATAGACAGTGGTGGATATTTGTGTACAAATAGTCTTCGTGCATTAATTGCAGCGTGACTGAATGCTTCCCAGAGAAGTCGAGATGGTGTTTGATTAAACAGGTCTGCCAGGGAGTAAAGTGTAAAGCGCTTTGAGTAGTCTTGAGGACTGGATACTGCGTTATACAAGAACTTATACCTTTTTACAAGCGTTTTTGTTTATCTCTGACGTAGCATAGACCACCAACTACTCTTCTCCGCTGGACAAGGTTTTGGGCGTTCATTTCCAGTTGTTTCCATTTACATCCTGATTATGCCATCTCTCTATCCACTTCTCGGTGCCAAGTGTTTCTCGGCCTTCCCTGTTTCTTTCTACTGGTTTCCTTCTGCCCCATGTGAGTACCCGTCTTGTAATGTGATATGTCGGTTTCCTGAGCATATGACATACCCAGCCTCAATTCCTCCTTCTAATTTCGTGTTCCATTTGTTTTTGGTTGGATTTTTTCCAAAATGCTTCAGAGGTGATGGTTTGTTTCAAATCTGTCGCGTGACAAGAGGATGAAGCTATTGAGTCGTTGCTGAATGTGCGGTATAAGCGAGCGGGAAAGTATTCAGAAACAAACTATTGTTCATGCACCGAAAGTTTATAAGCACGCACAAACATCGTACAACGTTGGGAATGCTTCTCTGTTGTAATCTACACTTTCTGCATCGCAGCAATGTTTCAGAAAATGCACTGTTCATATGTTCTATTGCGTGGATCGAGGGTTTTGCAATGTCCATCTCAATCGTTGAACAAACCATTTTTGTTGATGCGTCAGGAATAAACTTCGACAATGGCTTCATTTCTTTACGTCAGGAAAACGATTATCATTGGCAATCTGCGTTCGCAGGATCGGGCGTCGAATAATATCAACGTACCTGCCATAATTGACGGAGAAAAAGGCCCCATATACAGCCGCATCTGTTTTATGTCATTATTGTATCGTTACATCCACTACGTTGTAGTAAGACGTTGTGTTTACGTTCCGCTGTTTTCCTCTCGGTTAATGTTCATGTGACTGCATTGCAAACTTTGCTCGTGATGTTGTACGCAAGTCTTCGAATCGATCATCGGTTCTTACAGCCGTTACTGCAAAGCGCTGCTTTTAGCCACCATTATATTAGACACCAGATCAGTCATCTCCGCTTGTAACAGCTAATGATGTACTGGAGAAGATGCAGCCGTGCGTGAAGTAAACGCGACGAAGATGAACTTTGGTTGTCATGTTTTAGTCAAAGACCAGCTGCAGAGGCTTCTACGACACATGACAAGATTGACGAGCGTGCAGCATCTTGGGCCCCCCACCATCACTCGCCACTCCAGAGAAACTAGAAGCTGGATTCGGAGAGACAAAAGGAGTACGCGTTGGATCCGACCGTGGGAAAATAGGAGAGTGGCGCCGCCTACTGGCGGTGGTGGTTGCATGGGCGAGGGGGCCCCTGTAAGAAGCCGACGCTTAACCGAAAGGATCCGAGCCGGTGGTTTGATTAATGAGTGGAAGTCTAAAATGAAGTGTTATAATAAGGCGCGATTAATAAAAGGTCACTATCTTAGCCCTTTAGTCCTACTTCCGTTTACCGTACAGGTTTACGACCTTCATATCATAGTATAGCGCTTTACAAGACTTACGGTGATAAGAAAGATGGCAAACAACAAAGTCCATATATTCATGTGGTACGCAACACCTTTATTTAAATACAAATGAAAGCAACAACGACTATGTATTCTTTAATATTCTATATTTGAACAAACAATTTCACATTGGCTTCAACTAATAGTCATCATGACATTTCTTCACGTGTACTTTCCGCGTACGTCCATAGCTAAACTCCTTCTCACAATGGCGGCAGACAAATTCCTTGATGCCGGTGTGCTTCACCACGTGACCACAGTATTGGCACAGTGATAGTGCCCGGTGTAAAAAAGTTACATTCTGCTTCAGTCCATGTTTGGTCTTAAATCTCCCATGTACCTCTGCCACATGTCTTTGTTTTCAAATCCTGGTGGTTCGGTTGCTGGTTCATAACAACAGCTCCTTGTTGCTCAGTCTTGTTATTATATGTTCCACGACATAGCTGCTTGTCAACTGTAGTCCTTACGCTTTGCAGAGGAGACTGTTACAAAAAAACGAATGTATCGTGAGGTGTAAATATGTACGTATTCAGCACAGTGCGTTCAATGGTGAGTGGTGTTATATGTAGCATGCTAAAAGTAGTGCTATATGTAGCATGCTAAGAGTAGTGGCCTGCTAGGACAAACGCAGTCAAGACCAACACATGGTGTGTATAAAGATACTTACTGCCAACTCATTAACTTCTTTCTGTATTCTTGTACAATGACCGACAGGGGTTAACCCGGTACTTATATCTGTGTTGCAACTATGACATGACCTCATCTTTTTTCCAAAGTTTGTGTCCAACTTGTCCTCTCTTAGTGGGTACTGACTATCGATGTTCATCGTTCTTCCCTGTATAATGACCATCCAGACAGGATATACCACTATTTATATAGTTCACAGTTGTTCTATTCTGCTATACCACCGTATGTTTTGTTCTAATATTTTGCTATATTCAAACAATGAGTAAATGATAATACGACAGACCAGTCAAACACAAGGTTAGGCATATATTAAAATATTCAATCAAGTAAACGGCCGCAACAGCAAATTTTATTTAGTTCTCTGTTCGTGTACCCGACTTCACATACGTATTTCACTTTGTTTTCGAACTTATATGAGTCGCCGACAATGCGCCCGTTCTTCGGTGGTTTAGACGCTGGACACTTGTTTCGGACGCACGTCGCGAACTCTCCCGTCTACAGTCCGTACGGCTGGCAGAACAGTTCCGTCTCGCCGACACGCTTGTAGCCAGGCTTGCACACACACGAAACGTATGCTGTCCCCGAGCGCGTACTTGCCGTCGTTGTCTGGTCTGATTTCGCCCTTTATCAAACTGTTCTTGAGGACCGGGTCACGAATCACGACAAATACGACAAAGTTTTACCTTGTATCCAAAAAAAATATAACTTTTCATGAGATGAAAATCGCCGGACGCCGCGTGCCGGCGCGACCACGGCGCCAAAAATTGCAATTCAATAGATCGAACGATAACCGACACACCCTCATCCACCTGTGAAGTTGGGTATTCGGAGTGTTGAAGAGAGTCGTAGTTACTCTCGTCGTTTACCCGCGTTACGACTTGAACATAAAGGAAAATCACTAATTCCTGATTTTGAAAACATTATTCTAAGTATCAACTTTGAAAAAAATATTCTAAGTTACAACTTTGAAAAAATATTCTAAATATACTACACTACCAGTGTATTTCTTACGAGTGGCAAATCGGTAGTAGGAACATTCCTTCGGCTTAGTGTGAAATATAGTTTTCCATTTTGGGCGCAGAATTATTGCATGCATATTTAATCAGGGGATAATTACATTTAGAAATAAAGTTTTGTGGAACCTATTTTAAAATCTAAGTGCTGATGAGAAACCGGGAATTAGAAAAATAAAGTAAAATTATTTCATGTGGCCTTCTTATGAGGCAATATGCTTAATATTTTACACATTCCATAGATACTAGCCATTGTATAATGTGGTACATTCATTGAAGAAAGTAAATCTATTTACGTTAATATTCCAGACGCTGTCAGAAAGAATGATGTGGCAACATTGCCATTGACTATAACATCAAGAGAACATTCGAAAGTACTTCAATACAGCCTCTGACGGGAATGGTGTTAGACAGCACCGGGTGGAAAATGCAACTGGATGTAGCTGAAAGGAGTTTATGGACAATACTAATTGAGCAACCTTTTAATAAAATATTTGAATTGTCATGTGCCGCTTGAATCAATGGACACAAATTGCAACTTTGCTTTTGATGTTCTTGTATTAAATTATTTGTTTGTTATGTGCATTTGAGTTGTTTGCGTATTTAATTTTAGTTTATAATAATTGGATGGGATACTCGACACATATTCTATTTAAAAAAAAAGGTTTACGTTTGTCATGTCCGAAATTATATATTATTATATTATTTTATTGTTTTGAACTTCCAAATTCCAGTTAATCCCAATAAATTGGTGAATGTGTATCGAGTAATACTCAATTTGTAACTACAGTGACAATGCATGATGATTACTATTGAAATGTTCACGTTATTAGACCAGTGCATATAAGTGTATGTGTATAATTTGGTCTTATAACTTGAAAACACACACATACACACGCACACACACACATATACATACACACACATTTAGCAAAATTAGGCACAGTGGGCCTATAAACGGCTAACCATCGGCACAGTATCGGCGCCCGACTATAAGCCGCCCTCGGCCCGAAGGCGAGCCGCTGGACAAAACTCCCTCGACTCGCAGGCGGATGTCAACAGCGGGCCGATAAGTTTGCCGCTCTCGTGCCGCTGTCGGCCCGCTGTAGTTGCGCTATCTGGGGAGTTGCGTCATAAACAAATGGACAAGTTTATTTTAAAACGCGCCGGATGCTGGAAAGAAAAAAGAAGGCCCCATTCTTTGGGTCACCTCGTCTGATCAGAGTTATTTCTCATCTGCTTTTCCTTTTATTGCTGAAATATAAATAACATTAACCTTCTTTCCGTTGGCACCCCTTTCAAGATCTCTCTTTATGGTGTCTTAATTAATTTCTACCTTGGATCAGTTCTTCCTCTTCTTCTTGCACCAGCCTCTTCTGTTTTCCATTGAATTCATCTATCATAGGCGGATCCTGGAGAGGCTTGGGCGGGGAACATTAGACATTTGGAATTTGGTCGGGCTATGCCTACGCAAGAGTGGCGTGCCCCTAGACCTGTTGAATGTGATGTGCCCCCGTTTAAGTGAGTTTCAAGACGGGGGTGGGAGGTAAAATTTGAGGGTTTGGGTGAGATTCAGAAATTGTGAACGTCGCCGCAAAAAAATGTTCAACAACACTCCCGCCCCCTCTCCAATCTTCCTCCCTCGGCGACAGCGCGACAGTGCGACAGCAGAGTCGTGCTGAAGCTCCGGCTCAGCCCATCCAATACGAATTTTGTTTGGCCGCCAGTGGAGGTTTTTTGGTGAGCCTCAAGGCGGTGCAATTGGAAATCCCCCCGTAAGCTACCCTCTCTGGATCCACCCCTGTCTATGCACTGAATCAACATTCTCCTTTTATGAATCATTTATTGCCCTCCGCCTTCCCTATATTCATGGTTTTGCATTTATCTTAGCAAAAGCGGGAAACTAGGGCCTACTCTTGGACAAGCGGGGAACGTCGCCCTCCATTCCACGTTCGCAGCTTTTATCTGATTCGTAAGTGTTGTTTTACGGTTTGCCGTTTGAATTTTCTAAATTACCAACAGGGTTACTCGTTTGCGGTGAAAGCAATTGGTACTGTGAGAAAAAGAAGACCTCTGAACTATCATGTTTCCGGAACTACCTTGTGTGCAATACATCGATCAAGGTCGTTTTACCATGACAGTTTAGACAATCTAATGATTAACACGCTGTATTCGGATCGTTATCAAAGCTTCTCCTCCGAGGCCCCGATGTCTACTTGCCTATTGTTTCCGTGTTCATTCGCTTCATTGGAAGATTGACCTCGCATCTACCAATTAATCGTATATTTCAAAAAACACCTAGGGAGTTACTTACTTTTTTTTTCAGTGGCCATTCAAATTGAATGGTGAGGCATCCTCCACAGGGCACCATCGTTATGTTCGATTTACTGGGAAGCTATCGTTCTATTGGGGAAATGTTTACTGCACGCAATGACGTAAATGGCGATAAGTAGAAATTAAATGGTCAGCGGGGTCGATTTAAGGTCGACATATTGTAATCATGATGACAATTACTCATGGTGTATTTCTATATCTATATATATATGTGTCTCAATAAAAAAAAAATTTGCGAAAAAAACAAATCTAGTCTCGTATAAACTATTCACGCATTACACATTTAGTTAGACATCAACGAACGGAATTCGCGATGGCGTAGATAAACAAGTTAAGAAAGAATTCTTAATCAGGCCTAAATAATAATAATATATTTAATTTATTATAGCGCCAGATCCACAATTGTTCGTGGCGTTTTACAATACACCATACGCCATGCTAATTAAATTAAAATATTGGTACTAAGACAGTCATTTAAACTAAAAATTGTGCCATACAATAGTGATAAAAATATTAATAAATAAATTAAGTAAAAGGCAACGAAATAATTGGATTATGGTAGTAAGACGTTAACTAAAAATAAACACAGTGCAATATAACGTAATTAATAAATTATAATGCATACATTAATCACTAAAATATAGCAGTATAAAACCAAATAAATAAATAGATAATTCTAAAATATTACTAATATAAATGAGTCCACTGGATCACTGAAGAAAGTCACAAACAATCTACTAGTGTTCGTCTACAATGATATTCTAAATAAATATGTTTTTAGTTGAGATTTAAAACTGCCAAGAGTGCCCGAAGTTATAATGTTATGATAATTATTAGGCAGTGTTCCAGAGAGTTGCAGCGGCCACCGCGAACGAACTGTCACCGGCAGTGATCTAGCGGGTCTGTCAGGACACTCGAGATCACGCAAGTAGACGGACGCATGTTCATGCATTGCCTTGTATGAACACCAATATTTTGAAATCGATTCTGCGAGCAACGGGTAGCCAGTGCAGATCATGCAACGGCGGCGTACCACTATCACTCCGCGGGCGACATATAAGTTCATTTGTTCGATTTTTACTTGGGTGCAGAACATAATTTAAGATATGAAATTTTATAATAGGGTTCATAAGCCGTGACACAAGTAGGAACATTTTAGAAAGAATGGCCATATTCATTTCAAATAAGCAGAAATCACTGAACCAACAAGAAAAGCACTTTTGCCCATGTAGCTAGGGCTTATTTTGCAGCAATTATTATTATTGTGTGTGTGCGTGTGTGCGTGCGTGTGTGCGTGGTGTGTGGCAAGTTTTTTGAATACTTCAATTGCGACGGATGAAACATTTTAAAAGGCATAACCTATAGCTTTGTGAATGCTTTGGGCACAGTCCACGTCTTAGGCCCATCACGTTAGCGGGCGAGCATATTTGTTTACCTACCGTAACATATAATGTTGAACGGTTGTTATACGCGATTAGCCTACACGGTGAACCGTGTACACATCTGTCGACGGAGTCTTGTTGTAATAATAGTTTTCGTCATCTGCTATGCAGACCACTTCATATTTAAAATTAGCTATTACCAAAAATAGATAAGTTAAATTACCATCGTTTCATACTCGTGTCTTGCGAATGCAATCCTAGTACCTTTATATAAACACACACACGCACACCACACCACACGCGCGCACGCACGCACGCACGCACGCACACACACACACACACATTATTTAGACGTCTTCGCGCGTTTGTGCATAAGGCCGCCACTAGAGCTCGCCACCGTGGTTTGTCTGTCGCATATCTTACCAGGTATCCCCAAGTCCATCCCTGCTCCTTCATCTCTTTCTCCACCGTCCTTTTCCATGTCTCTTTGGATCTGTGTCTCTTTCTGTGGCCATCAAGAGTCCATCTCGCAACTCCGGGTAGGGTTGTAGGTGGCATTCGGAGCACATGTTTCGGTGCAATGACCAAATAAGTAGAATGGTGTTTGATTGAACAGGTCTGCCATGGAGTAAAGTGCTTTGAGCAGTCCTGAGGACAGGATACTGCACTGTATAAGAACTTACCTTTAGTTTACATCCATACCCACCTGCACATCTGGACTTCTTGGGTGATGGATTTGGCAGCTGTTCCCCTGTGTAACTCAGCATTCGAGATGATGTTTGGCCAAAGTACGTTGAGGATTCTGCGCAGGCTTCTGCTCTGTAAAACTGCTAGCTGGTCTTGGACATCTTCCAAAAGGAGAGTGCTCAAAACGTTGCTAATGAACAGCTTGGGCTTCATGTTCGTGCTGATGTTAATCGATCTCCATGTGCTACTGGGTGCTGCAAAAGTCTTTGAAATCCTTGTTCTATTCTTTTGTCTGTATCTCTGCTGGTTATCGTTTGGAGACATGGTACGTGAAATGTTCTATATCCTCGATTTCTTCTCTATTAAGCATAATGACTGCTTCCGTTCTGCAGTTCATCCTTAAGTGCTTTGTTTTCTTTGTGCAGATCTTCAGTCCAAATTGTTTAGCTGTTCTTGCCATGCCGTTAGTCTTGGCTAGCATATCCTGATGTCGGTGTGAGTGTAGCGCCATAGGGCCTACTCTCTCTCACTCACTCACTCACTCACACACACGCGCCCACGTGCGAGCGCGCGTGAGTATGTATAATGTTCGTGCATGCGTGCATGGATTACATAATGAGAGTCACTGTTGCATTTGTGATAAGTTAATTTGGCAATCAGGCCTAACATTATACCTACGACTACACGCACCACTCCATCTCAACAGTGTAACCAGGCGATCCAGCGCTGACTACACTGGCTATAGGGGTCTGTGTAGGTAAAACATTGATGTTACGAATGTAGTTTAGCACAGCGATGTAAGTAGACACGAGAGCAATCAGGGCATACTATTCTGCACATCTGTTTTTTACTTTGCATTCGTGCCAAGAATATTGCGCCTACGCCATGAAATGACGCCACGGGCGGCTTGACATCAGAATGACTGACACAATGGCAGCAATCACAAGTCGCGACGGATATTTGTTACCAAAAGATCAGATATGCGGCGTGATGTTGATAACAGAGCTGGCGTCATACGTCATACGCGACGTGATGTTGATAACAGAGCTGGCGTCATACGCGACGCGTCCGCGCAGAGCGCAGCTACAGTAGCCGACGCCGCGGCTTCGACGACAGACGAGAGTTTTATTATCGACTCATTACTAGCGCTTTTACAGTACGGTTTGTCAAATTAGATTGTTACTGTTAGGACCTATGCCGGGAAGGCAAGGCCGGTGGTCGGGTGAGACACAACGTACATGTAACGAACGCCGGCCGTCATCCCTGACATAATTACACCAATATGGTACAGCGATAATTGCTTGCTAGCTTTTCCGTTCTCGTCCCAGCTTCGACTCTTAAGACGGCGCCCGCAGGCTGCATTAGCGCGCTTCCAGTGGGCCGAGCCAGCGTCAGCCCGGGAATTGCCGATGACGTTCCTGTGACGTGAACGTATCATTCCCATCGACTGCAGACGGCCAAACGCACACACGCGCAGCCATCACCGTCAGTCGCAGTCTCAGTCGCGGGCTTGTTCTATGACATCTAACTCCCTCTGTCTCGGATACTAGCCGCTTGTAGCGGACGAATATAGAAGCGCGGTCAATTTTAGTACGACTGCGACAGTTGATCCGACGACCTCCGACCTCTGATCTCCGACCTGTGACCCCGCGCTGTTGCTGTGGTGGCGGCGGCGGAGACGAGCAATGCCGTCTCCGAAGTTGCGTGCGAGGAAAGACGACGATCGCGACTGTGAGTTGGTGTCCGGTCGGAACGGCGATACGAGGAACGATGTACGCCTCTGGACCCTCGGCAAAAGTAAGTCGTTCCCTTCTTTTGCCCCCTCCTGTATGCGTCTCCTCGGGCGCCCGTCAACGCCATTAAATTAATCTGAGTCGTTTGGATCAAAGCGGAAAGGGGGTAGATCTGTGCGAGATGTATGCACTGTAGAGCTTACGTTTAGAGGGTGACAAACAACCGTCTTGCTGTGTTGCAGTGGGTCAGGTTCTAAGGCGGTTGAGAGACATCAAGAAGAAGAAGGGCCCAACGACGCCGTCCGATACAGGTAAGACAACCCTTCCTTGCTAGGGTCGAGGACGCACGCGCGGGAAAGGTCACGTGAACGTTGGCGTTCCGCAGCCCGCGTCCGTCTCCCGCTCTTAGGGAATGCGGAATACCACACCGTCAGCGTACTTCAGGGGTGTGGACCCCCTCACGTTACAGGATAAAATTGATCAGCATGCTCACGCACTCACTCAAGGCCCCCATTTCCTGCATTCGGTGGCCTCTCGCTGGTATAATACCAGGTACAGTGTGTAGGCCTAATAACTAAGTCCAGATATCGGTGTGTGGACACGCTATGAAAGGGGAAATGCCTTATGTGGGGCGCAGTAAGGAGTAGCTTTGAAATCGCAGATCTGGCCTGTACTGTGTTAAGGACATAAGGACCAGCAGATATTGAAAACTTTAGTCAAGTTCCAAGCACCATAGTTCCAGACTTAGACTAATTTTTTTAGCTGGACTGGCCAAACACTGCAAACAATCCTCTTTTTTCCTCATGGGTGGGGTGGGTACTATTGTCCAGTCTGGAATACTAGCTTTTTTGTTTGGGGTGGTGTCAAACCTTGTCAACCAGCCATAGAAAGTGGGTTATTGGAGTATATATTATAGAGGATGGTATGTACGTTTATTTTATATTAAAACTGAATTATGACTGCTTACAATAAGGGTATTCCTGCCTAACTAAACTAACCCTAACCCACTGAATTTGTCAGTGGCATGGTTTTTGAGAGAACAAGGAAAGTCGATAACATCGACATAGAAACATGCATTATCGAAGTGCGCATTCAAAAGAAGATTCCACTTCTGAGAATCGCTTGAATTGATTCATGGGCAATAATTAAATAAGTCTGTGGTTTGTCTGATGGTTTGCACAAAGGAGGAAGCACACCACGTAGTGGATACTAGTTACAGTAGGTTTGCTTTTTAGCAAGATAAATCTAAAATGAAATGAGCAAAGACATTGAACCGAGAATGTAGAGTTGATTATGGTCACCTGTTTAATACAGCCACCTTGCAATTAAGGTCACCCTAAGAAAGATGCAAATTATTTCTGTAACAGCAGAGTATAGGAAATTAGTCTCGTTAGTATGGTCACCTCGCTATTCAGGTCACTTGTCCAATCCCAAGTGACCTTAATAGGGAGGTTCCATTGAACCTCTAATTTAGTGGAAAGGCAATAGCGGTCTTACATCCCTTCATTGACAGATGTCAGTGTGTGGCTCCCGGAATGCCAGACCACATTACTTGGGTTTGTTCTGCAGCAGACTTGCACCTGTGCCGAATCCATAATGACATGCCCTAGAGATTCTGCTGAGCTTGAGTAAATACTGTGTATTAAACATCGTAGTTACCAAAGTAAACACAGACAAGTCGGTCCTGACGAGAATGTGTTTATTGCAGCTCACGTAGGAGATTCTAGCAATTAAGCTGTGGGGGGAAAGTGATATTGATATGGCAGTAATCTGTATAATTAATTATAATTTATGCATCGGAGACCTGGTAGCTCTGTTCACAGTTAATTGCAACTTCTGCAGTGTTCTTCCCTGGGGAATAATCTTCATGGTTCATTCGTAGGTGGATGTCAAGGATGTTCACCTGGATGCAGGTGTCTCAGGGAACTGCTTTTGAAATGGGGCAAACTGGATTCATGTCGTAATGACAGGGTGAAATATCTATTACCCTGGCACCTTTACTCAATGGAGATAACCTGTTTGTTGGCTAGGGTATGCATGTATGAATGCATGGCTTTCCAATATTACCTGTACGTTTGATAGCAATCATTATAATGTTGCAGTTACCTGTTACGAGTACCATAACTGATAACACATGTTTTGACGTGATCCACGCATTATTCAAATATCCAGGCAGTAGGCCTTGGGTATATTAGTGTGGAAACCATATCATAATAACGTGTTAACCCATAAAACCATAAATTATTTGTCAAGACGGGAGAGGACAGGCCTCAATGCAGGATCACATTTTTACCAGTCCAAAAATGTCTAGTAGATGAGCGCTGCACTTACAGTCCGGTGCAACAATGGTACAATAACACATGTACACATGTGATACACACTTTAAAAACATACTGGACATATAAATAACAGTAAGTGTTGATAATATGTTAGGTTTTGTTTTTTTGCTCCTCAAATTTCCAAAGCAAACTTGGTCCATTCAAATGATGGGTAGACGAGTCTGTAGATAAAGCTACATGAGCTGTTTTGGATTGCTCTAAATCCCAAGTTCCACATTATGTGTTTGTGGTGCTGGGTGACTTGAACCAATAAGAAACACTATTTTTTGGACTTTGCGAATTAATGAGACCAGCCCGATATGAAACTGAAACTAGAGGTAAAGTAGCAGGCTTAAAGTTGTGTTAGTAAACATGTGCAGGATCTTACAATGTTCAGTTATTACTGTCACTTAAAGTTATAAAGTGTGATATTTTTATTGTCAATAAAGTCATGTTCACATCTCATACAAGGTACAGTTGATATTCATCCATATTATTTAATTTAAACAGTCACAAAGTATGTTTTTAAAATGGAGTTGGACAAATGTGATATTGGAATAATTTTTATTAAATATCATTTTCTTATAAAAGCGAGCAAATCTTTAACAAAACAAAAGTCATCAGTCCTTTCTTCTGACTGGTCATCCTGCCACTAATGTTGATTGTTTAAATGTAAATTCTGCACTACGGTGTCGTTATTAATTTTTAAACACAAATTACCTCATCTATGTCGCGATGGTATGCCAAAACGTTTTGTTATTTCTGGATAAAATGTCGGACGGATTTACTACATTCTGAAGTAAACTTAAGGGGCTGTGTAGTTATGATGCCTTTAGTGACAAAGGTGGGACACAGTGATTAAAGAGCACCTATTATTGTGGTCCTCCTTGCGTGATGTGTGCTGATGAAGTGGCGTTTACGAGGGAAGCATATGGTAGGGGGGCAATGTTTACTTGCGTTCGTTGCTGTGGTGCAGATGCTGGGTCCAGTGGTCGGTGTGACGCGTGATCAATCATGCATGAGGGCACAGCGTAGGTGGCCAGCCATGCGTGATGATGGCCCGGGAAGGCCGCGAGGATGGATTATTTACGTGTGTGCACGCACGTTTGTATGCGTGGGTACACACAATCGTGCAGAAATGTGTGTAACTTGTTGTAAGACCTCTGACTGCGGCGCTACCCAGACAGCATGAGCTGATGGATGCTTCTGTCGGTGAACTCCATGATGAAGTACCATCATGATGAAGTACCATAACAATGAAGTACCATCACGATGAAGTATCATCGTGATGAAGCATCATCGCTATGAAGTATCATCGCTATGAAGTATCATCGCGATGAAGTACCATCACGATGGTACTTCATCATGATGAAGCACCATCGCTATGAAGTACCATAACGATGAAGTACCATCGTGATGAAGCACCATCACTATGAAGTACCATAACGATGAAGTATCTTCTGAATCTTGGTGAAGTATCACCATGATGAAGTACCTTCATGATGAAGTACTCTCATGACAAAGTACCACTATGACAAAATACCATTATATAAAGTAATAGCCAAAGTATTATCATGACAAATTACTAACATGAGAAAGTACAATCATGATAAAGTACCATCATAATAAAATACCATCTTGACAAAATACCATCATGATGAAGTACTATCATGACCAATTACCATATTGAAAAAGTACCACTGAAAAAGTACCATCATGACAAAGTACCATTATGACAGATTATCATCATGGCAAAGTACCATCTTGAAAAAGTACCATTTTGAAAAAGTAACACTTTGACAACATACCAAAAGATAACAATAGTATCACTCACTGTTGTTATTATTATTTTTAAAAGCTCACCAATAACACTCGGAAACGTAGAATGTGTAAATGTCTGCTAATAATGCTGTGACATTTAATGGCAACAATAATGCTGTGTGCCGGTGCATAGATTAGCAGTGACATAGAAGCGACTTGTATAACCAGAAACAGTGTCGTTAAATCAGTAATAAACATTCACTGTGGGGGATTACTTAGTTGCACAGATATTGCCTTGCATTCCATTTATCTTCCATATCGCAAAGATAAACTCATCAAGGCTTCTGCCTTTTCTTGTATGATGGACTTCTGTTTTGTGGAAGATTTGTTTCTGCGGAGAATGTCTTTGCTTAATATAATAGTCAAGTGTATATCAGTGACATTTAAATATGGTTGTGTTGGCTGTTGTATATTATATATATAATTTATATATATATATATATAATATAAATATATATATATAAATATTTATGTGTATAAATACAAATTGTGGCTATGGCATTGTATGTAAACAGAGTGTGGAATTCCCACCAAAACACCCTGATCAGTTCGTGAAATTACTTTCTAAATACACTGATGTAAGTCCTAAAATATTAATCTACCAATCTGTCTCTAGAGATGTTATCCAGAAAAAGTGTTAAATTAGCAGAAATTTTATGAACACTTAGAATGCACAGTGATCTCGGGGAAGGCATTTTTGATCAATAAAAGCAGGTAATCTGAATTTTCTTTTTAAAAGATTTAACATCAAATGGATAGCAGAAATAAATAACAACTTTTTCAAACAGAAAATAATTAATTTAAATGGATATTTAGAATAAGATGAAACAAGTTTAAATTATGAGTCGGTTTTTCTGTACCTTTTGACCAAATCACCAGCAGCCATCTTGTGTCGTTGATCTTCTTTTTGTCTTGAAATGATGCCTGGGGCAGGTTGTTTTCAAGATATTGCTCAAGGAAGTGAAAGTCAGAGATCTGTGCTTGCGTGCAAGTTTTAAGGCTTGCAAGCTAACATGCATGCATCGTCAAGTCATTTGCAGGCAGCATGTTTTGGAGTTTGTCCAAAGAAGCCATTTGGTGTGTGTGGGTGTGTAGTTTAATTTTGGCTGCGTATTGCAGTCGCTGTGTAACGTGTGGGTGACAAATGAAGATGCCATAATCAGTATCATGTTTAGGTGATATTATAATTACCATAATGATAGGTTGTATATATGGTTACGTTGTCATGTGTAATCATACGTGCAGTGGTCTAGCATCGGACTTTTGAATAATCAAAAGATTCCGGTTCAAATCCTGTGCTGCCATTTTGAACCTTGGGCAAGTTAGTTCACCCCACATAGCTCCAGAATGCGACAGAATACCTGGCAATAGGGAGTGGTTAGTATTTCTGTATGAATAACATTTGAGTAGTACTTGCAGCATGGCTGAATGCTTCCCAGAGAAGTCGCAATGGTTTTCGATTGAACAGGTCTGCCAGGGAGTGAAGTATAAAACGTTTTGAGCAGTCCTGACGACTGGATACCACACTACATAAGAACTATCCTTTTTTATTTAACACATGACTTCAATTTTAAGTGACTTAAAAAACAAGATTCATGTGTAATACACTCTTCCAATATCTGGATGTGAAACGTTAGATTACATCTCTGTTCCTAGCGAGAGCAACAAAAACAATACTTGGAGCGATGCAAAAACAAATTGTATTGTGTCTGCTGCGTTCAGCTCACTGGGTTATGATCTGTAGACGAGGGAAAGTTATTGACGTTAAACTGCTCGTTAATTCCACAAAAATATGGAATGGTTGGAGTGGAATGGTGGGGGGAGGTAATTGGTGGAATGCATGGAGGGAATGGAGGAACAATCGGGTGTGGAATGGTGAAATGGTTAGGTGTGGCATGGTAGATGGAATGGTGGGTGTAGAATGGTGGAATGTTGTGTGTTGAAGGGTGAAATGGTGGGGGAGGATGGTTGGAATGGGGGTATGTGGGGTGGTGTGGTGTGGTGAAGAATATGGAAGGGTGGAATAACAGCTGTGGATGGGTGGAATGACAGTGGTGGAAGGGAGGAATGACAGTTGTGGAAGAGTGGAATGACAGATGTCTAAAGGTGGAATGACAGCAACAGATTGGTGGAATGACAGGAGTGAATGGGTGGAATGACAGCTGTGGAAGGGTGGAATGACAGCTGTGGATGGGTGGAATGGCAGCTGTGTAAGGGTTGAGTAACAGCTGTGGAAGGGTGGAATGACAGCTACTGATAGATGGAATGACAGCTGCTCAAGGGTGGAATGACAGCAACAGAATGGTGGAATGACAGCTGCGGAAGGGTGGAATGACAGCTGCAGAAGGGTGGTGTACAGCTGCTGTCCCTGCTGTTGAGTGTTGTTGCAGTCTCTCTCAGACTCTGGCTGTCTCTGTCGTCTTGAGTCCAGTCGGTCGTCTGTCAGTCTCCTGATCAGTAACAAACTACTCAACTCTCCGAGGACTGATTCATTTAATTATGTGTCATTCTAGTCTCACAACAATTTAGGGCGACTCCGAGGGAACGTGTCACAACTGCAGAAAGACTGGTAACTGTGCCAAGAATCGCAACAATGATAAATGATCTTCGGCTGTTCTTTGTGTGCATTACACTGCTCAGTGCCAGAGGATAGTATGCATCAAGGTTGCGGTTTATGGTTGGGTACTAATATAACACTCCATTAAAAATCCTTATGGTTCTAATTATGTAGTACAATACTTGACCATTTAGTGCACTCATATTTAATATAATATATTAGTGATTAATAACTGTTTTCTGTTGCATACTTGATTTCATGGAGTTTCCTTTTTGTGAATAACATTTTCGTTTTTTCAGTTGTTATTTCTCATTGTATGTCAAAATTATTCAGAATTTTGAGCAGTCAGACAGCATATACATAATGTCTCATTTGAATGAAAATGGTAATATGTAATGTTTCCTTTTTTAATCAAAATCATACAATTTGTGGCTTGTGTTTAACTTTGTATTAAATTATGTTGTCTTAAATATTGTTTACTGATATATTCAACGTTTATTTTATAAATCGGCACGGACTATATTATGTGAGGTATTTTTTTGTTTTGACAAAACAGAAATGGCTCCTGTGTAATCGACACTGCGTCTCGAGTCTCTTTGATCTTGGCATTAGTGTTGATTGTTTTAAATTAAATGATACCATAGTCAGAATAATGCCTAGTGCCTGTCTGTCTGACATTCTGTCAGTTGCTTTACGATTTATACGTGGGCATATTTTAAGATTGATATTACAGCCGAGTGGTGATAGGTGCTATTGATTAGACAGGTAGAAGGGGATTAATCAGGTATGCATTATTGAATGAGTAGGAAATGGAACCATGGAGAACGTTCAAGGTGAACTCAGTTTTCACGTGCCATATTTACCCCCCACAGGTGTCTTTTGCTTACCCACGTTTATAGGATCCCCAGTTTAGGATGTTTGACACATTCTTGACTGAAATATATCACCAGTCTGGTGTATGTTTACATAGCAGTTGGGGATTCCAAATAGCATGTTCAAGTTCGGAAAACAAATTAAATAAAATTTCTCTTTTCACAACTTTAAAGTTTCTATGCCACTGACGGAACGTGAAACGTAGAAGTATGTTGTGTAGTTGTGTAAAGAAAATGCATGCGTATGAATGCATGTGTCTGTAATGTAAACATATATATATATATACATATACCTATATATATATATATACACACACACACACACACACACATACATATAATGTTACTGTTTCGTCAAAATTATGTGATGCGTTCTTTTCACAAATTTGGATTTATACAGGTTGTTTAAATGTGCGTGTAATAAAACAGAGGTTCAGGAGGTGATACCAAATGTATGGTTCAGTTACAGTTAATAAGGATAATTACACATCATCGTAAAAAATCAATGAAAATTATGGCTAGTCAACAAATCAATTACAACCTTTGACAGAGGGCCAGTTGAAATAGTTCATAGGTTGTATACAACTGTACTGTTTTATAATGTAAGTTTGCATGAATCATTACTGAACATTTTTATTTAAGGTTTTAAGGCAAATGCTGCTTACAATGTAAATCATTGCAAGTTATATTTTCAGTCACAGTTAAATCCTGCAGCAATTAGTTTCCAAACAATTACGTTTTCATTGCAAATGACACAATTATAATTGATTGGCCTCACAACTATTACATTTGTTAATACATTTTGTGTCACACTACCGAGCTGAGAGATATTATTATTAAGCAGTATTGCATCGACTTTCTAAGTGGGTTTTCATGGACAACATTGAGGTAGATAGATACTGTTTAGAGTGCAATTAATCTCAATGCTAATGGTGACATATAAATGGTGTTTTTCTATCCTCTGTTTTGGGGTGGTCCCTCATTATGAGAAGTGATAGGTGCTCCCTATGCTAAGCTGGCAGCTGCTTCCTTTGGGACTAGCTCCGACTTCCCTCTTTCTAAATGTCAAAATATGCAGGAGAATTGGAGGAGAAACACAGCTCGGCAATTAGAGGTTGGATAACATATTGAAAGGAAGGAAGGTTCTCCGTTAAATAGTACAATGAATTTTCAAGTAGTGATACTGTTTAAGTCTGAATCTTTTGAAGTGGACAACATTTGTTTTGCTGTGGCTGGTGACAAAATTAAAAGAAGAATTTGTGGTAATATTTTAAAGGTTGAAAGTGTAATATTTGTTATGATAAATTCATCTTTTATAGTATATGCTGGAGCCCTATATATGTTAACATTTGTATGATCCAAAGTTCTGTGTTTTACTGAATCCTAGTTTTGAAATATTGTTTAATGTTCCTTGGCCAAACTCTCCACCTTATATGGTCCTTAGCCATGCTCTCCACCTTCGATGTTCCGTGGCTTAGCTCTCCACCTTAGATGTTTCTTGGTCAAGGTCTCCACCTTAGATGTTTCTTGGTCAAGGTCTCCACCTTAGATGTTCCATGATCAAGCTTTCCACTTTAGATGTTCCTTGGCTAAGCTCTCAACCATAAATGTTCCTAAGCCAGCCTGTCCACCTTAGATGTTCCATGATCAAGCTTTCCACCTTAGATGTTCCTTGGCCAAGCTCTCCATCTTAGATGTTCCATGACTAAGCTCTGTACCTTGAATGTTCTAATCTTTCATAATGTATTTCTAACAATAGTCAAAGGATTGCATTAAAAATAGAATCATGATTATGATTACTAATCTATTTCTACTACTAATATCAAACTCCATGCATTGAAACTTGCAATACAAGCAAGTTTATGGTCTTACCACACTAGGAGATATTTTATTTTTAAATTACATATTATTCTGTTAGTAACCCACAACCATCTTGTAATGCCTATGATATTTACATTTTAAATTAATTACAATGATTTCTTTAATTAAAAACTAGTAGCTTTGTAATATAAAACCAATGACACATTTATTGAAAAGTGGTGAAATCTTAATTCTTAAATGAAAACCAGTGAACATTTAATAAAAACATGTGATTAATATTTTTTTAATATTACACATTTTTTATACTTAAGAATTTTCTTGTATGTAAGTCACTTACTACATCGTTAAGATAATTAATTAGTGATATTATTGAAATAAACAAGTTGTATGCCGCCAAACTGAATGTTACATGGGTGTGAGGCAAAACAATCAACGTGATTGTGTTTGCTCTGGACTGAGGAATAAGCTCGAAGTAACTAGGTTGTGCTGAACTTGAGCATCAATCAGAAATATGAAGCACTGCCATATTGATTGTTTAAGCCTCAATGCAGTGTTGTCAGTCCAAAATGTGGCTTCGACAACAAGTTTACTCTTGTTACCTGTACAAAGCAGTAGTCATAGGCCTCATTTTAAATATTGCATACAAGCATGAAGGAGGCCATATCGTCAGAAGGACCTATATCTAACTATCAGCTTGAAAGAAACCATCTAGAACAACCAGGCTGTTTCCTGAACTGAAAGATCCTAGTTATGAAACCTGCCTTATAGACTGCGAGTTGACAATGCTAGAAACTAAGTCATTGATGCTGGATATTATTAGGTGCAATTACTTTTATTTGGAGAATGGGTGTCAGAGGCAGTTTTGTCTGGGGTCGGACATCGATATTTTGTGCTTCGGATTTTCACGTCCCTCACTTAGTTTGTGCACATGGAGAAAACGATCGCACAATTTTTTTCTTCATTGTATACCATCGTGTGATTCTCAATTACCCAGGCGCCGTAAGATGGCAACTGTTTATGCACTCGTCACAACTGCTTGGGAAATGTCCAATTGCCTCTGAACTGTCCCTCATCCAAAACAAAGTAATTTTATCTGATGGTCTGTAACTGAACAATGCTATCAATGTGAATAATGTTTAAAAATATAATTGACATATCTGATAAGGGGTGGTTTTATACAGATAAAAACATTGTCTCAATAATCCAAATGATACCCTGTCCATTTGCTATGTGGAGTCTGTAGCCTTCAGTGATGATTTTGTCAAAATCTTGTTAAATCTGGTTAAATGTATGTTTTCTGTACTGTCCAGTGTTATAATACTTTCAGCCTTGTTTGGCCTTATAATGTGTCCAGAATAGTTCCATGTTTTGGCGAATCCATGAGATAACATACATGCACTTGTTAGCATGAAAAGCATTCAGACACAATGCAGTTATTACACAAAAGCTATTCGTTCATCTCTTTAGCCAGGTACCCTTTTACACAGCTCATTCTAATTTATTTTAATGCAAATTGAAACGTATTTTAGGCTTTCTTGTTTTAACTACTTGATGTCTATAATATTTAGTATTTTTTTGAGATTAGCTAACTTGCATTGACTGATTGATGTTGATATTTATCTTTGATAAACAATGTTTTTATTTATTTGAACAAAACAACTAATTTACTTTAATTCAATGATGTTTATTATCTCAAGTTTTAATGTATTCTTCTATTTTAAATGTGTTTTATTAGTTTTGTGTGAAGTGCTATGGATATTAATGAATTTGGTGCTCTATAAAATAATTATTATAACTTATATATTATTGTTATTTATTTTATATAATAGTACATGTATATATATATATATATATATATATATATACATGTACTATTATCATTCAACTCAGGAAATGTGACCTTTGGAAGAAGATTTTAAGAATCATAAATCTTGGAATTCTAGACTTCTACTGACCTGACTCATGTGGTCAGTTATTGACTATTGCAATACTCTGCTTCTTCTTGCCCATTGATCCCTAGTAGGGGGTGGGGGATGGGAGGGGAGATGGACGGGAGGGGAATTTGCCAAATATTAGTTGCTATTGTCAACAAATTGTAGGTTTGCTGTTTGCTCGGATCAGTTACTAATTGTGCGCTAACTAGCCATGACAGATAATTATAAAGATTGTCTGTATTTAGTTCAGCAGCAAGTTATGGACGAATCTGTGATAATTGGCCAATCACTGCAGTTGTACTGCTTGTGTGCGGTCCTTCAATCATGGCAGTCATAGAGCTTTATGAACAGAACTGTGGCTACAATCTATCTGTTATGTTGAACAGAAAACTGTATGAAACCGCTTACATCGTGTTGTTTTATATTGCCCTTTGTAAATTGTATGATTAGTATTTTGCTAAAAAGTCAATATTCCAATTATCAAATATGACAAAAACCAAAATGGAGACAAACTTTTCAGAAACACTAAAATATATTAACTGAGATGGTAGCCATTCTGATTAAAAAAAACCAGTTATTTCTACAGTAGTACTGCGTAACGTTCACCTTTCATAGGTGTAGGATGAAATGCCTTGATTCTTATCTAAATTTGACTTGATTTCTGTTTGTATTCATGTGCCACTTGATTAGTTTTGCGTAGTTTCATCTGTTGTGGCTACACCACAATTTTGAGGTATTAAAACTTTACAGTTTTGCATCATTTAGTATTTCATTATCAGTACTTTATAACCTGTTTAAAAAAATCAAAGATGCTACCTAGCACAGTGATGCCGTACACTTAATTTATATATACATTAAAGCAATTTCCTCATTTTGTAAATGTACCCTGCTTCCTTAATACTGGTAACTAAAAGCGAACTTTGTAGGAAAGATTACCTGTATATTACACAATTAATAAACTATCATAGAATAGTGAGTGTTATTTGCTAGCATTGTATTCTAAAATATCTACGCAAATACCCAAACTCCATTTGTTAATAGTCTCTGTGACAATCCACTGCTAATGTCTTGTTTATGTAACCTGCAAAGTATGACAAGAACAGCTGTTCTCCAAAGATCGACTTTGCAACAAAAACATTGATTGTAGCATAGACTTGGCTGAAAACGAATAGTCTACATCATCGCACACGTGCACGTGCGTGTGCGCGAGTGCGAGTGTGCGTGTATGCGTGAGTGTGTGTGAGCGTGGGTGTGTGTGTGTGGGTGTATGTGTGTGTGTTTGTGTGAGTGTGTGTGTGTTTGTGTGTGAGTGTGTGTGTGTGAGTGTGTGTGTGTGTGTGTGTGTGTGTGAGTATGAGTGTGTGTGAGTGTGTGTATGAGTGTGTGTGTTTGTGTGTGTGAGTGTGTGTGTGAGTGTGTGTGAGTGTGAGTGTGTGTGTGTGTGTGTGAGTGTGTGTGAGTGTGTGTGTGAGTGTGTGTGTGAGTATGAGTGAGAGTGTGTGTGTGAGTGTGTGTGTGTGAGTGTGTTTGTGTGTGTGTGTGTGTGAGTGTGTGTGTGTGTGTGTGTGTGTGTGTGAGTGTGTGTGTGTGAGTGTGTGTGTGTGTGTGAGTGTGTGAGTGTGTGTGTGTGTGTGTGTGTGTGTGAGTGTGTGTGTGTGTATGTGTGTGTCTGTGAGTGTGTGTGTGTGTGTGTGTTTGTGTGTGTGTGTGAGTGTGTGTGAGTGTGTGTGTGAGTGTGTGTGTGTGTGTGTGGGTGTGTGTGTGTGAGTGTGTGTGAGTGTGGGTGTGTGTTAATGTGTGTGTGTGTGTGTGTGTGAGTGTATGTGTGTGTGCACACACATATACACACGCATATAAACACTAACTACATGCTAAATGTACACAGACACACTCGCACAAGCACTCGTGCATACACACAAGCATGCACACAGACAACAAGCTACGTACACACTCATAATCACGCACAAGCATGCACATGCACATGCGCACACATGCACATGCACAGTACATGCACAGTACACACATGTGCACACACATGCATGCATGCACACACACACACACACACGCACTCACACACATGCACTCACACACACACATGCGCACACACACATGCACACAAACACACATGCACATGCATACAAACACACACACACAGTGTCACTGTCTTATGCCTGACGCTGTACATAGTATGTAAATCGATGACGGTAACCGACTTAAATTCTCATCTCGCGTCGTTGTGCCCCGCTTAGACTGATGGTGACGTGTCGCATACGTACAAGAAAAATGTGAGTGTAGCACCGTGGGCCATGTGATTAAATGATCAATCGACTCACAAGGGCCCGTATCGATATAACCAAGCTTCTATTTATAGCCAGTGAATCTGGTGGCTTTGTTGGCGTTGGTAACGACAGTTACTGTCCACATTATGTCACCCCCTGCAGTCTGTCGTTTTTATGTTGAAAATGACCTTCGGTTGCAATGTGGTTCCTGTGTTAGTCACCAGGGTGGTTTTGGTATACCCAATGACAAATAACAGGATTATTAAAATATATTATGTCTGGGACAGTGTACATTAGTTCAGGAGTTTAAACAAAGCAAAAAATACAGTTGTGGAGCACAGTGACACAGTGGTAAGAGCTTCGGACTCTTGACTGAAAGAACCCTTGTTCGAATCCTGTGCGGCGCTGTCGAACCTTGGACAAATTCGTTTACTCTACATTGCTTCAGTTCACTCGGCTGTATGTAAGAGTACCTGGCGATAGACAGTGGTGGATATTTGCATATGAAGTCTGCATATTAACTGCAGTGTGGCAGAATGCTTCCCAGAGAAGTCGAGATGGTGTTCGATTGAACAGGTCTGCCAGGGAGTAAAGTGTAAAGCGCTTTGAGCAGTCCTGAGGACTGGATACTGCGCAATATAAGAACTTACCTTTACTTTACTTTATTATTTGTATTTGGTGTCCCCCCACCTGGGAGTTAGATAATAATAATAGTACATTTCAGTTAGGTGCATCAGATACAAATATTGTTTGCCTAAGAAATAACTATGTTTCAATTAAAATCTGTGTCTTATTTTCTATCAAGCCGAGATGCTGTTTAAAAGTATATATATATATTGATGCCAATTTAATAGAATATATTATATTGTAGATATAATATATATTCCCATAGGCTCTTGGGAACTTGAATGCTTAAACCAAGGATGTCCCTTCCTCATTTAAAAAATAAAATGTTTATAATACTAGAATAAATATATTGGATATATACTACCTGCCAAATTACGTTTAATAAGCCTGAGGTATTCTTCACAAATTGCTTGTTACATCCATGTTCAAATTTAAAACAAAACATACAATTTGTAAAGAATTGCTACTGTAGTAGCTAATATTGTTTTGAAGTTGGATGGTTCCCACTAAAAATTAGGACCAAGTGCAGCTAATTCAGGAACTTCCTGCTAATGATCGCCACCCCTGGCTGACACTGGGCAGTGGAACAGACAACCTCACTTTGAAATTAGGAAAATATTTCAACATCTACAGGCATGAAATCAATGGTATTTCTAGGTATGTGCTTGTTAGCTTAGATTAGACTTGCATGATCACACGAATTGGGCTAGCTCGTTGGTAACTAATATTTAATTTAAATCTCATGTAAGTAGTTGTAAGTAGATCAGTGGCGTACTATAATTGATTTCTTCTAATCACCTTTCTTGATGAGGCCAGCGTTTGGCTAAGAGGATTGTCTATCTACAATACATTTCAGAATCGTTATTCGAAGTTATTGCAATCGTACCTGTAATAAAGTTACAATTCACCGAAGGTGGAAACTGCCACATGTGTCGAGTAATTAGACATGTTAATTAAATATTACCTGTAATTTATAACTGACCTTGTCTGTTCCATTGAATTTAATTGAACAATTTTATTGTCACGGTGGAGCATAGGTAGAGCTATTAATCAATCGGCGTATATTGAGTTACATGTGACGGTGTTAACTTTATTAGCGCAATTAACCTATTCAGTGAATATGCAACGTATTATGTATATACGTAGAGTGAGAGAAGACTTTTGAACGCGTGCATGAATGCGTGTATGACTGAGTGAATCCCTGAGTTATGCAGGCACCGTGCATATCAATCATACGAGTTATGCCTTTGTGCGGTGTTGAGTAATGCCAATTAGATTGCTCATTAGCCTGTCGTTTATTTAATTAGTCTTGCTCGTTTTAACAGGCACTGCCACATGCCGGCTACCTGTAGTACACCGTTCAGGTTCAGATGATCAGTGACTGTGTTTTACGAATGTTGTAAAATCACAACAGCTACAAAGTTGAAAAACCCATAATTCCCACTAATTATTTTAACAGGATTAAGGGGTGGTCGCGTAAATTCACAAAGCCCCCAAGAAGTATAGTATTTTGCACGGGTGGGGGTAGTTTGGTCGATATCGCGTACCTCAGCGGAAAAAATCAATGCAGCGGCACCATCTATTGAGAGGAACATGTACTAAGGTACATTGATTTCAGAATTGGGCAGACGGTACGCTTTTTTTATGAAACAGACTGGAGATAATATTTAAAGTATTTGTTCACGTTTAGTCATCAAAGAACCAGATTCTTGATGAGCATGTTGAGGAAGCTGCTTTAGTGAACTTTGCTGCTCATGTACAATGTTACACATGCACGCATGCACCGTGCATGCGACTTCATTAAGCATGCATACAAGTGCTTACATGGCGGCATGGATTATACATGACATGTTTTCAATGTATTGTGTATGCATGGACGTACATTTATCTATATTTAGACACTTTGGTAAAAACCAGTCACCGGTTTCTGATACACTGCCAGTAACGTTCATGGGGTTATTTCTACCAGTATGTTTCCCCATATGATAGTTTTTTAAGGAAGACAACGGTGTTATCTCCAACATGTTTTGATACTGGAATTGTGTATTTATTCTAGGTGAAATTATGTTATGGTCCTGAAAATAAAAGAAAGGATAATGGATATTTAACGGATCATCTCAGAACGTCGATGTTCAATATCAGACAAAATTACTTTCATTTGGGAGGGTAGTCAGAAGTAGTTTGACATCGATATTTGACACTTCAGGCTGATACTGTTAATTTATTGATATCATATCAGTGTTTATAAACTGTCATCTGGGGTGTGGGGGCTGACGCCAAATAAAAGTATTTTCATCTGATATTGGACGTTGGCATTCTGAGATGATCCCTAAGGCTAGAATAAAAGATGTACTATATTGACCATCGATATGTCAATATATATTATGGACACCCTAGTTTTTTATTATTAAATTAATTTTTTATGCGATATAGATTTTCAGACACCTGTAAATCAAATAAATGTTGCTTTGTTCCTGCATAGCACCAATTATTCGTACCTCTGACATCCGAATAGTGACATTCTTCCACATTTCTCCCGATGTAGAGGCTTATACTGCAGCACTCAAAAGAATTGGATACACGTAGCTAAAAAGTTGGTCTGTAGATAAGCCAAAGGCTTCTTTGTCCACCTGCCATCTCAAGTTAATTCACTTGGTGGCAATCTGGTTTGATCATATTAAACCTTGGGCTGATTCTACAAAGCATTCCTACTGTATGACGGAACAAATAGGGACATTTGACAAAGTTTCCGTAACTCAATCATAGAAAACAAACTGTTTTGTAGACAACTGTGCACACAGGTTTTGTAACGATTAATAATACTCAATATGAGATATATTAGTGGATAGCAGGGTGTATCGATACATGAGTAAAATATTTAAAACTGACATTCCAGTTCACTTTGGCCTGTTTAGTTGAATTAATAAAATGGTACAAGATTTGGTTATTTTAAGTTTTGACAACAGAAAACTAGTTAACTTCTGAACATGCATTCTAGAGACTTATTTCTCATTATAATTATCACAGGAAAAATTGAAACTTAAAAATGCACCACCTTACATAATTTTAAAGGTAGTTTTCCAAATATATGACAGACCATGTCCTAGACCTCCCAGACAGTTTACCCAGGGGAGCACGGTATAACAGCCATAACAACCAACATCATTTTAATTTGAGTAAGTATCGCTATACAAATCTCATGACTCATGTATCGCGATACTCATCATATCGTTAGGGTGCTGTATCATAATTACTCCATGTGCACAACTACATCTGAGAAAATATTGTGAATTTAGAACCTTTGCAACATTGTACAAGACAATGCCCATGACTGTGTCACAAAATGTCTATTGTTCTGGTGTGTTAAGGTCCTTACATTAGCATATTTACATTATCATATTTACATTATCATATCGGCTTCCTTCATGCTAGACTAGGTGACCCAGGCAGGAATAGCGATAAAGGTCACGGGGTCTTGAAGATGTAGCCGGTGATCCCACTGGGTCTATATTGATCCACTTGACCACTGGCCATCCTACACATGTGCAGTAGTTGGCCTAATATTCTTCCCTAATTCTTTGATGACCTGCTTAAGTGCCCGTAAGCGAGGCACGGTCATTTGGATACGGCCGCGGAATTGCCCAATTAATTTGTTCGTTGATCTTCATATAGGATGGAATGGTTGGAAGTTTCCTCATTTAGGGGGAGGGGGGATGGTGAAAGGGGGGTGGAGGGAGGGGGGCATTTCTTGATGCAAGACAAATGTTATATATTTGTCACCTTAAAGCGAGGTTCCTTCCTTTTTTTTTATAAATTATTTGTAATACTAGAATAAAATATTGAAGACGCACTGCATGCTAAATTGCAGTTTGAACGTTGCAGGTGTTCAAACTTAAAACAAAACATTGAGTTTGTAAACAGCCACTATTGTTAGCTTTGGTTGTTGAGTCGGGCATCATTACCCGCACATACCTTTAAAGTTGGATGATTCCCACACCCCTGATCATAAATTGGGATGGGTTACAATTCATTCAGCAAATTCCCAGCTAATAATTGCTCATAATGGCTGATTTTGGGTAATAGAACAGACCACCTCCTTTTAGTATTCAAACAAATTATTAACTGAATATAATGATACTAAACAAATATATATTTTTTATTTGCATTTGTATAAGTATAATAGTTTGAAGTTGACTAGTAAATTAGATATTTAAATTTGCTCAAAAGTTAACAAATTATTGAACAAAAGATATTAGTTACCTGATGCAAACATGGCATTTAGGTTTCACGGTTACAACCCTGAGGAAGATCAAATGAAATGTTTGTATAGATTTATTGTGAATATACCAAGATATTCCTTGCATATTAACATTTGTATCACAAAAATAAAATACAGTGGATTAGGTGTCCCTCTGGACTGGGCAAGTCCCTGAATAGAAGGAGAAGATCGTACTGGCTGGACTAATTTTTTCTAGATACTTTTACTGAATGTAGAACTAATTTTAAACTAACTTGGCCTTGTTTGCAAGGTGGCTGTATTACCAAGGTGATTGTAAAATGAGGTTTGACTGTATATTTCTTAAAAACAGTGCCCCATTAAAATATTTATTATGCAATGTGTTAAAATTATTAATAAAATCTAAAATTAATGTGTAATCTATTTAAAGTAATTGTTTGACAAATGTATATAATTTAAATTGCATCTAGTGTTAAATCGATTGAAAATATTACAAAATGCTGTCATCATTTAAAAACTTACCTTCACAACCTTTCTTATCCACCGTAGCTCCCTGGCGCCTTGACCCATCTGTTGGCAACTGGAATACTGCTTATGGACTTTGAAATTGACCAATCCTTTTGTTTTGATGCGCCTCTGAGCTTGGTTTCCAAGGACTTAGGCGCAATAGAAGTTATCTTATTATTATTATTAGATAAATGTATAAACAAAAACAGTGAAAAATTAACTAGAGATCACATAAATAAATAGATAAATAATTACAATTTAACAATTTAAAATAAAAAATCACAATACTAAATAATAGTATATAAGTGTTAAATAGTCAGAAAGAAATATATGTACATTTGTGATCATTTTGGTAAATGTAGGCTGAGTCCAATGAAGAACCTGTAAAATATGAAACCCACTGAGGTAATTCTTCGGAGGTGACCAATTTGTGGCCACATTTGCTTACAGGAGAGTATGTCAAACAACTGCTCCTGGCTGAGTTAATCATGATCCCTGTAGATCCTGAGTGCCAATCACCTGGTAAACCAGTGATTGTTGTCATGGCAGTGCAACAGTTTCTTGGCTTTGGTGATCACCAGTGTTCCTGTTGGAATATGTCAGGAGGGGGTACAGTGGGGGAGTAGTAGAGTCCCCCATGTAATCCTTATATATATGCAGTAAAATGATCCCATAGAAACGTGGGCCAAACATAATTAATTTTATAGGATTTGTAATAAAAGAATTACCCGTATTTATGTTTTACGTTGTGTGTATAGCTCTAAAGGTGTATAACTATTCAATATGTATCAATAAACTCCCTATTATTGATTATATAAAATAATATTTTAGTGAGTACTAATACTATATAGTGAGAGTGACAGATCAATGGATATGTTGCTACAGAAAAGTGACTCTGTACTTTCTGTGGTCACTTTTCCGTGCCACACCATCATTGGGTTCTTCGTGAAGGAAAGAGCTAGTGATAATCTGCAGTCTGATTCATCCTTGCGGCATGTTGACGTGTAAAACGGCGACTAATTTGTACAGTTCTGGCGTAAGTCGGTGTTAATTAATCAATAGGTCAGCGGAATCAACAGATACGTTGCGTCAACTTGAAACTCTCCTCAGCTGACTTCTGTAGCTTGTCACGAATCAGGTCTATTGAGGTTTGGTGTGAACATTTTTCATGTTTCCTGCAGGGTTCGCTTAGTAGAAAGCAAGCAAACTTTTGTTACAGTCATAAGAATCTGAGTGAAGAGGTTCATGAGACTGGACGGGAGAGCGCGACTAGTGTAGTGTTTAGCACATCCGCATGACATGCCAGCGCCCCGAGTTCGAAACCCGGACCGTGCAGGCATGTATATTTGGTGTAAGAACCTGGCTCTCAACATTGGGGACTGTGTATCCCTCGTGACTCGGAGATCGTTTTAATGTCGGTCCCATCTCAATTTGGGACGTAAAAGAACCACTGAGGATGACAAGCACCCTGGCAGTGACCATCCTCAGTGCCAGCATAGAAAGGGCGGCTTGGCGATAATGTTCTGAAAAAGGCTGACTAGTTGAATGAGACCTTATAAGATCATTACATTGTAACCACAATCATTTATATAAATATCTACAGACTAGTCAGTGAATAGAACATACTGGAAACAACTAGACAAACTAGATGGTTCAAATTGGTGTTCGTTTTAATTATTTAGAAGAGAATTTACCTTTTTCCCTGTGATGTTTCGATCGCAATCAGTGAACTTCATCAGACAGCTACCACTAGATGGCGACACCATAGACATTTTGCGGAGTGATCTCACCCGCTGGGGTGTGCCCCCTGACCGCACCTTGGATGGATCTTCAGAAAATCGTCGTAGATATGTGAGAGTCGGTGCTGGCTCTCATCTCCATTCATGTTGGCTTTGGTTTTTCTTACCCAGTTTGTTTCTTTGATGCCTTGTTGTCCAGTCTGACTCCCTGTTTACAAATTTATCCCCTGCCTGTTTACAAATTTATCCCCTGCCTGTTTACAAATTTACCTACTGCAGTCTACTATTTGATTCGACTTTCGTAATTAGATAGCAACTTACGAAGGAAAATGCGAAAAGCCTTGAATTATAGAGCGGGACAATTTCTGCTGTTGTTTCCACTGAAGATCTCGTTAAAATTAATTTAATAATTCATTCAGTGATGAAATCGGTTTGATTTTTGTAATCCATCATCGGTTGGGCCAGACCAGTTGGTGTTTGATTGAATAATCGGTTTATGAGCAGTCATTCTAAGACATGTGGTCGCCAGGTGGCAGTACTGGTACAACCCAGCAGTGGCAGTTGACGTAAACAAACACAATATTTGATGAAAATATACATATACTTTTTTGTAAAAATCACCACAGGGAACTAACTTATGAAATGGCCTCGTTGTAATATTACATTTAATGCATTGTGTCTTCCTGTAACATGAGGTCTCCAACATGCCGTAAGTATGGTAAGTAGTTTTGAATGATGTCAATGGCATCTTTTTAATGAAACTAAAATGTTGGTAATCGATAATCATACATATTTCACTCAACACTAATTTTTATAATCGAAACAATCATCAATCACACAACATTGTAGTCGATTAATTGATTGAAAGCATGAATCAATCAATCATCAACAAATTTGATTAATCAGAACAATGCTAATATTGGTTGATTTCTGACCAAATCATGAACAACATCACTTAAAGCTGCTTGCAAACATCAAGTTATTATCCTGTCTGGAGGTTGGGTAGTTTTGCTACTGATACAAATCATGATACATTTTCCCAGTCTGTATATCAAACGGTGATAAGAGTCTGCGAAAACATGATAATATATATATAATAAAAACAGCGTTTGTTCCATCGTTCCCTTGTGTCGTTTTGTTTAATTAAATACTGATAAAATGAAAACCGTTATCTAGTTGGTAAATCTACTAATAGGTAGAATAGGATGATATTGTTACAGTGTCTGATAATGATCATTCCTCAGTTGGTTAGTTCCCGGTATCAGATAAAATATGGACTCCCCTATAGAAAATGGCCCCAGGCCACGGGGGTCCATATTGTATTATAGAATTTTTACCCCCCCTATAGAATTTTTACCCAGAGGATCCATATTCCATAAATCCATAATGGAATATGTATGTCCATACTCCGTAGGGAAAATGGATCCGGGCCCATTTTCCATCGTGTCCATTAAGGTAGGTAGGTGCAGTATTCCATATAACACTACATTAATGCATTGCTAGATTCTTATGAACTGGATAAATTTGTTGTTTGTGATTCAATTTACCAAATGTATGTAATGTTTTTAAAAGACTAGTATACATATATTTCAGTGTTGTTATGCTGTACATATGATGGTTCCTTTCTTTCTTCCCTTCATCAATGGGAATTGGGCAGCATGGACACCAGTGAATTGGGAGGAAATCAAAATTTAAAATATCTACGTTTACAACCCACGTTGGCAATCCGTTGACGTTGATGCTCTCTGATTTTAATGTGAATCGAATTCCTCAGAGACTGTCGACACTCAAGGAAAGCCCTCATGTAATGCTTGTCTTTGGTGGGGGTGGGCGGGTGTTGGGCGGGCGGGAGTGAAACAGTTGATACGGAGTCTGATGAAGAAGATGCCAAGATGTGGCTGCAGCATCGATCGTTGCATTCTTACTGGCGAGATGAAAGCGCTTTGTAGGGACTGACTAGGGGGTAACTATACATACTGCCTGAACTTTTATGTACCATGGAAGAAAGTATGCAACATGTGACCCTGCACCAAGGAATGAGTCTCACTGCACCAGCATAAGTTTTGAGATACAGGCTGAAAATGAAGTCGAGGGATTGTCTGGTTGATTTGGGATTCAAACTGCAGCTATGGAATATTGTATAAGTATGATGCAGGTATATTGTATTGAAAACTGTCTTTGGGTTCTTTTGAAGAAGAAAACCTTCAGGTGAACACATGAATTTTTATTCCGTTAGAGCATGATTTCTTGAATGTAGAAAAGAAGTCACAGGAAATATCAAAGAAAAAATCACAGAAATAAATCACAGGAAAAAATCACAGACAAAATAAAAATGAAGTTACAGGAAATAAAGTCATAACATTAAATATCTGTGGTATGTCTAATTCTTGGTATTTATAATATACACTGGTATTGGTAAAAACTGAACATCCCGACTCTCTCACCTGTGGACAACCACAGTGCTTATTCTTCACTCATTGGTTGTTGATCATTTCGACCATCTGGCAATTGACATACTGGAGAATAATCTACCACTCTCGTTGTTTTTTAAATGAAGTGTTTGTCACTCAATCAATACTTACATCCTTATACAGATGGCCGCTATAGTTCAATGTCATTGAGCACTGCACTTTCACAAATGGTGGGCTAGTTGACAAATAATTGGTAAATGTAATTAATGACCAGAATGCTGTCTACATTTCATGCCACGATCACCCAAAACAGCCATCAACAAAGTGTATGATGTAGCCACAATGACGCAAAACAAGTTTCCCTGGAGGAGAATAAAAGTGTTCCAGAATGAGGCGTAATCCCAGGATGCGTTGCAGTCCCACAGCCACTAATGGACAACCAGTGTTGTGTACCACATGGCAGTTTACGATATGCGTTTTTGTAATGTGCTGATTCAGTCATTCCACATAATGTTGTATATAACAAAGGCAACTATTATTGTGAAATAGTGTGTTTTAGGATGATTTTAGCTGTGCAAATAGTACTTCGGTTTGCATCTGTCTATACTGCCCTGACCACTGTTAAGCTGCAGCGTGCTTGAATCGAGCAATAAAACACTTGCACTATGAGGCAAACTTGAGCACAATTTGGACCTAAAAATTGCCCTAGAAGTAAAACACTATTGACTTTCATGATTTAAATGCATGCCAACTTGACCCCTTGCCATCAAAACCCTCCATCTTAATTGTCCTATCCGGAGCATACTGCTCTGCTGTTAAACCAAGTCTTGTACGTACGTGTCATGTTTGATTTGGTTGGTCCACCTCTCCTGTGATCAGCCTCATCTTCCTTTTTAAGTCTTGCTTGAAAGCTATGTTAACAAGATTTTCATTTGGTATATAACAAACGTGTCCAAACCACTGGAGTCTTCTATGTGTGATGACATCTGAGATGGATTCAGGGGAGAATGTCCCTTCTCTAATCTGGATATTTTGTAGTCTGTCTTCGCTGGTAACTTCACTTCAAGAGACTGTCTCTTGCGATCATAGTGTCCAGGTTGCTGCACCATAGGTAGATTTGCTATTTGCAAAAACCCAAGTGCCCAAGCAAGTCAGGAACCAGGGTAAGACATGCTTGGATGTGTGCATGCATTTTGGGTTTTATGTGCATGCGTGCATATTATGAGGTGTTTTTTTCAGGTCCTTCCCAGATATTCAATGCAGCCATTTTGTTTAGTGTGTTACTCATCTGTAAAACAAATTGCTCAGTGAGAATATAAACGAAAACCCATCACTTTGAAGACAATGGATAACTAATTAATGATAAGTTTTGGGTAGACCACAAGCATCTTCTAAGTGCCGTGTCTGTCACAAGCATTGGCGATCATAGCCGTCCAAATTGCTCGGTCATTTGTAGCAATTTTGTTGCGCTCTGATGACACACTATAATTTTTATTCTCTGACGTCCTCTGCATTTTGTTCCCTTGATCTTTCCTGCCGTTACTAGATGTGCTAACTTTCTCTTCTTCATTATATATAATTGTGGCCTACACATCCTGCTTGTTTTGTTGTAATTTTGTTCATGATCTTTCTTTTTGCTTTGGCTGATTCCTGTTCATGGCACTCTCAGCATTCTTCTCAAGAGCTACATTTCAGTGGCTTCTATGCTTTTTATGTTCGTTTATTTATTGCTCGTATGAGATCTATGCAGCATATTGTGACACAGGTTTTCTCACTTCAAGTGATATAACATTTGTTTGTTAAAATGTTTTTCATGTTGTGGAAAGTTTCTTGGTATGAGCTTGCTACGCTAAATATACACTGTCGCATTCCACCATATAAACACCAGACTTTGCAGGGAAAGATTACAGATATGTGACATTAACGTATGATAGGTTGATCTGTAGTGGTGGGGAATATAGCTGTGGTTTACAATGTTATAATTCACACGAAAAGACGTCATGGAAAGGTCAACATGTCAGCCACTGCAAATTCAAGCCAGCAAGAAATGATCAAACATAACAGGAATATTGCATAAATTTTTTTTATAATACCCTAGGACCAGAAGTGGTGGGTGTCCTAAAAATTAAATTTTATGTTTTTTTTTTCAGTTATTTGCACATGGTTTGTAATCCTAAAATATACCTTATATTATTATATTTTTAAAGGAAAAATGTTCCTGCTTTTGAAAAATATTCCCGTAGTACCTAACTTTTGGGTACTGGAAAGCAGTGAATGCTACTTATACACTGTACTTATTTGAAAAACCCAGATTCACACATTATTGTTTGATTTTAAATATATCCACAGTTGATCTCTTCACGTACTCTTATCTCAACATTGGAATTATTTTAATAGCAAGAATTAAACTTACACTGGAGCTTATTTGAAACTTTCAACATTTCGATCTGTCTACCTGTGTGAATGTAGCGCCATCTGGAGGAGGGGCGTTTCTGGTATAATTTGATACAATGTAATTAATGCCAAATCAGGTAGAAATAATAAACACATAAAAATTTGTTAACACTCCGCAAGAGCCCTGAGTGAACCTGTTGATGGCCGGGGCTAGCAGACAGGTGACCTTCTCACCTTTACTTCGCTCACAGACACCTCGTTGCCGGGCTGAGGCTCGGGACACACGTGGCATCCTATCAACACACCTCCCTGTTTACCTCCCTCCATCACTCCCTGCATTCCCCACCTGCTCCTGTTTACGTCTCCCCCTCCCTCTTCCTGGCGAAGGAGGGATGGGAGTGAGTTGCGATGTTGCATTAAAGAGTTATGGTGGGAGACAGGTGCAGGGTGGTGAGAATTAGTCCGATGTCGTTAAAATGGTTTGTGATAGATGAGAAATGCAGTCGAATCTCACTTTATGGTCACCTCAGTAATACAGCCACCCTGTAATTAAGGTCACCCTTAGACAATCCAAATTATTCTCGTAACAGTGAAGTTTAGGAAATTTGTTCCGCCACCACTGATATGGTCACCTCACTATTAAGAGCACATTTGTCCAGTTCCATTCACCGAGACAACAACTCACTCAGACACCCACCCATCCAGACACCCACCCATTCAGACACCCACCCATCCACACACCCACCCACCCAGACACCAACCCATCCATACACCCACCCACCAGACATCCACCCATCCAGACACCAACCCACCCAGACACCCACCCATCCAACATCCAGACACCCACCCATCCAGACACCCACCCACCCAGGCACCACCCACCCAGACACCACCCATCCAAAAACACACCCATCCAGACACCCACCCACCCAGACACCCACCCACCCAGGCACCCACCCATCCATACACCCACCCATCCAGACATCCACCCATCCAAACACCCACCCATCCAGACACACATCCAACCAGACACCCACCCATCCATACACCCACCCATCCAAACACCACCCACCCATCCAGACAAACACTCATCCAGACTTACACCCATCCAGACACCAACCCATCCAGACACCCACCCATCCAAACACCCACCCATCCAAACACCCACCCATCCAAACACCCACCCATCCATACACCCACCCATCCAGACACCCACCCATCCAGACACCCACCCATCCAGATGCCCCCCAATCCAGACACCCACCCATCCAGACATCCACCCAACACGGCACCCATCCATCCAGACATCCACCTATTCAGACACCCATCCATACACCCACCCATCCAGATACTCATCCTAACATCCACCCAGTCAGACACAATCCCATACAGACACCCGCCCATCCACACACCCATCCAGACACTCACCCATCCAGACACCCACCCATCCAGAAATCAACCCATCCAGACACCCACCCATCCATCCAGACACCCATCAAGAGACCCATCCACAGACACACCCATCCATACCCCATCCATCCAGACACCCACTCATCCAGACACCCACCCATACAGACACCCAGTCACCGACCCACCCATCCAGACACCCAGTCACCGACCCACCCATCCAGATATCCACCCATCCAGACACCCACTCATCCAGACACCCACCCATCCAGACACCAATCCAGACACCCACTCATCCAGATACCCACACATCCAGACACCCACCCACCCATCCAGACACCCACCCATCCAAACACCCACCCATCCAGACACCCATCCATTCAGACACCTGCCCATCCATCCTAACAACCATCCAGACACCCACCCATCTATCCAGACATTCATCCAGACACCCACCCATCCTAACACCCCCTCCTCCTAATCCGTACTCCAACTGAGACATCTTGCCCTTCTCGTATCTGACTGTTGCCCAACTAACACCCACTTTGATGTAATAACCGCAATATTGATTGCCGATATTCATGTTGAAATTACCTGCATGCTGAGAATCACATGGTCGCTACTAAATAGCTTGGCTCGCTGGAGGAATAGGAGCAGATCTTATCCGTGCTCGTTCGGTGCAGTCCGTTTCATAATTAATCATATACATATATTGATTACTCGTAGTGTTGCCAGATACATCATCACAAACCACGTTGACATATGACATGTCAAATCGCAAATTTGACGCATGTGAAATCGTCTAAACGTGCAACATCATTGGTGGTCAAGAATGCCAGTTGAGCAAACTTGAAAACCATTAATTCTATGATGAGTAGCTAATGAGGGAATGAGATTATGAACTCGTAATGTGTGTGTAAAATTGCCCTACGTAAGCCTTGTGCCTGTGGTCACTCTTGTTTACCACTGGGCAGTTTGATACACCTCCCACCTGGAAACATTACGTCACCGTTAATGCGCCGTGTCATGTGTAATGGGGTATGATATTACCACAGGCAGAATTATTTTCACGTACATGTGCAATGTGATTTGAAGTTCTCTAAGTCTGGTGTTGATGATATGTAGTAATTTAGAAATATATGTGTAGATATTCATATATATATTTCCATAATTTAGTCTTCACACTATCTATTCAAGTAGCAATAACTGCCTCTGATGATGACACTTGTGCGTCGTTGTTCGTATCAGATTTAACGATTCTGGTTTACTGCATAGTAGTAAAGACAATTTTAACACTATTGAAAGTGTTATTAATATACTGTATTGTGTTTACTTACAATGTAATAACTATTTTAAAGGAAGGTTGTCTTTTGAACACACGTTTGTAGAGCGCGGCTGCATATTGTTCAAGCATTTTCACACAAAAAAAACCTTTAAAATTTCATGCCGAATCAATTGGTGCTACACATTAAGCATAAATTAGTGAAATGGGAAAGTTTTTGCAAAAAATATGACCGCTATGCAAATGCTTAGTTGTTTACATGCAGCTGGTGGTGCTGCCGAGGCCACGTTAAGCATCGACATGAGGGAAATTCGCACAAGTTTCAAATTTTAAATGACAGCAAAACATTTGTTTTATTGCAAATTTCATTCCGAATAGATTGGTACTATACACTAGATGTTCTTTTGTGAAATGGTGAAGTTTTTACTAAAAGCATGACCACCATGCAAATGTTTGTTTATATGCAACTGGTGGCGGCTGCAGAATTTGCGCTAAATATCGATACATGGGGGGGAAATATAAAAGATTTTTATGTGAGGCAAATCAAATTTTATTTTCATCAAACAACATCCATTTTATTGCAAATTTAATTCTGAATCGATTGGTGCTACATACTAGGCGTACTTTTGTGAAATGGTGAAGTTTTTATTAAAAACATGACCGCTATGCAAAGGCTTGTGTTTACATGCATATTTGTGTGCGATTTTTTATTCAGATTAGAACGTATCTCTGGTTTATAGAGCAATAATTTCTTTTGAAAGTAAACTTTATTCAGGTTGAATTGGACATATATTGACACCGTGCAAGGTCTGTGACGATAGCAGTTTTAGCAAAATGTCTCGATCTGTTCAGAACGCACAGCGTTACGCTTAGCCAGCCCTCTAAACTGCGACTGAATTGGTTGCATATGCGACTGTTTTTTCTGTTTGGTGACTGACACATTATGTACGGTCACCCGCTGACGACCACGACAAGTCTGTAATAACAGATTATGCGTTGTCATTTGCCGTTTCATAAACCACGTGTTGTCGTTTCTCGGAAACACCGTAAACGATACTGACTTTATTGGCAACATTTTGAAACAAACATGATTACTCTGCAACGGTATTTGTTTATTTTGGTGGATTTATAACACAGGATTTTTAAAACATGCAAGGCAAATTGCTATGAAGTGCCATGGCACCTGTGGTACCTCGTGTCAACCGACGTAAACGAGGACGCGAACGGAAGGCGCTAACATAAACCATTTCACGATCGTGGTCTGGCTGTCCACTAAGCGCAGTGATTTAAACATTCATAATTGTTAATATGATTGCTTGTGTAATTTACATTTGTTAACTTATATATTAATCACTGCTGCATTAGAAACAACCAGTCATTTATGTTATTGTGTGAGGAATTATTTTATTATCTAAATTGATTATGTCCAGTAAATTCCGATTGTTACTGTGTTGTAAATATTGCATAAATAAATGTTGTTAGAAAAGTTAACCACACAGTAAAGCAGTATTGTGATATTTTAAATATTTGACAGAATGTTTTATTTCTCAAAGTTAACTTTGAAATAAAATATTACTTTTCAGAACAGAAATGGGCTTCTTTTTCACTTAAAACAGGAAATGCATCATTTGACACGGAAAATGCGTAATTTTGACACAGAATTTGCCTTTTTCTGAAACAGAAAATACGTCATTTGAAATGGAATTTGCCTTTTTGTGAAACAGAATTGAAACAGAATTTGCCTTTTTTGAAATAGAAAATCAGTGTCCCTATACATACATGCATATAGTAATTATTGGTAATTTCAGGGATTCCACATATGACTGTTATTAATTTTGCCAGTGTACCATGTTATAATGCATAAAGTTAGTATCTGGCCACATATTCATACATGTTTTAAATTTATTTATATTTCACACGGATGTCTGATTAATTTGGATTGAATTTATACTGAAAACACAATTACACACATACGCACACACAATTACACACATACGCACACACAATTACACACATAAGCACACACAATTACACACATACGCACACACAATTACTTGGCTCCTACTTTTTAAATTTGGCTCCTAAAAAATGTAGGTAGGAGCCACTTGACTCCTAGACAAAAAATTTAACTTAGAGGGCTACGCTCGGTGCCAGAGTAACAACATAGCATCTTAGAACAGGCAGCATGTCGCCACGGCCAGTTAATCGGGGTTTCATTTCCGTTATTTTGAAAGCTCGCTGAACGTGTAATTTTGGAGTTATCAGAATCAAATTTGACACTCGATCAGAACATATAATGATGTTTGTTGAGATGTAAATTTATTCCAATACATGTTTTACCAATGTCTGGAGGACAGTCAGAACTACAGGCAATTTCAGTGAAAAATCCCTGCCCAAGCCTACACTGTATAAGAACTTATATTTAATAGCCAATATGTAATTATTGGCAGGACGTTCACTGAATCAGTTGTAGTTTGTCCTAGTTAGTTAGTTTGTGGGAACAAAGAACTTCAAAGGTAAAGTGTCTGTTACAGGCAAAAAATTATAACTGTTTAGTGTTTGAATATTATGTTTAAATTTATTACAATTTGAAGATTTTGTAGGCGCAACTTTCAAATATCGAACGCTGTTTCCGGCTTATTAAAAGCAATTTGGTGGGCAATATACCTTCAACATTTATTGTACAGTGTGGTATTAACAGTATATATTTAAGTACTATTACATGGGGAACAAACATTGCTTGTTTAACACACCTGTATAAAAAAATTCTCGGTGAGAATAAAAATTAAAACTCATCATTTTGAAGAAAAACTTATAATTTAAATTTAAGAACCACTACATTTTAGCAATGATTACAATTAGAACTAAGCCCTAAAGAAACTAAATTGCACACAAAACTACTTGATTTACCATGAAGTAAATGTAATACGGTCATCATAAGAATGTAACAAGTGAACTCGTGACAAGACGTCACGGAGACACGATGACATGTATCGTCACGACGTCACATATTGTCTCGATGACGTACATCGTCACGAGCAGGAAACATTTTGAAGCATAATCAATTCGAAGAGTTTACTATGCCGCTGGGTGGTCCCGTTGTTAGTGTCCAGTCTCGGTTGTCACTCTCGCGCCTTGCTGACCGTGCTGTCCACTCCAGCCTAAGTAGTCGAGTGGTCATGTGAAGTGTTTGGCTGCTCCTTCAACGAGCAGGGGAATTCTGTTTGAGCGAGGTCTCGTTACAATTCGTGGCCGGGTGTGTTATTGAACTGAGCCAGTGCGTGTTAGTGCCGTGCTTTGTCTATGGGCCATTTATAGAAATTGACATTTCCTGCTGGTTCCGTGTGCCTCACTATATGGCTTTTACATGAACCACAGTCGACGCTGACAGACAAATATTGTTGTGTGGAATGTCCACTGTTTTTACGAGTTATGCAGTTGTTGCAAGATTTATATGTATATTTATATGAGTTGTACTTAAACGAAGGCTATCTGTGCCTTACTTATTAATACAGTGTTATTAATCCTAGGATAAATATGTCGATGGTATACCCCTGACTGTCAAATTATATTTAATAACCCCAAAACGGTGTTTGCAGTTTGAATGTTGTGGCTGTGAAATGTACAAATTTTAAACAACGCATTTCAAAACTTAGCAATTACTGCTGACATCCCTTTGATGTTTATGTGGTTCCGACATTCCAGACAACAGATTCTGCAGACTTCCTGCTAATAATGACCACCCTGGGTTATTCTGGGTAATGGAATGGACAACCTTGCTTTAAGATCATAGATGGCCCATTAAGCCACAGAGACATGTTTTCGTATAAATATTCTGTTTTATACTTATGGTGGTATGTATACAAGAAAATGTGTACTTTGGTCTACATTACAAATTATCCATTTGACGTAAATCTATACTAAAACGGGCCATGTCTGTATTCGTCAAATAAACAAATCCATGCTTTGTGGCTTGTCAGCTATACATAACATGATTTTACATGAACAAAAACGATATGCTTTTTACCTGCAAAACACTTTCTGTCGAAGCGTTTCATCTTCCCCGATGTTGCACTAATGTGGCATTGATTAAATCAGCCCTGCTTAAATACCCGTGCAATGCAACACTATTTTGGGAAGTGGCCGATCTCGACCCCCGATCACTGTCACCGTGCTAACATATGCACATGAACGCATGTGCGCATATCGACAGGATATAAATGTACGTCTGCTACAGCCGAGACGGAACAATTCCCAAGGACAATCAGCCCAGATGGCGAAGCAAATGTCAGCATGCTCGAATCTCACTGATCTTATAAAGAGTGGACTCCGGATAACTGGGTTTTCATTGTAATTTAATAAGGATTGTTTTATTGCGAGTGGTTTGTGGTTATATGTGGATTGCTAGAAATAGTGCGTTCCCGGGTGTGTTTTGATGCCGGGGAGGATTATTTGGCTTAGTTAGCCTATGGGCACCACCCGAACAGATAGAGTTTGAAGAATCACAAATATCAGTTAGTTTGTTTTAATGATTTTGGTTAAGAAATTGCACTAAATAAAGACTATATATGTATATGTATATATGTATATATATATATATGTATATATATACATGTCATAGTAATAATGGAATTACTTCTTTAGTGCTAATGTCCTCGAAAAATCTGAGCTCACTGTCATAAATAATCCAAAGGATTAACCTTTCTCAATGTCACGTACAGAGCAAAAGATGGATGGAATTGCTAAGAAGCTAATGACGATATGCATATATATGTATATATATATATTATTAGTGTGTGTGCACGTGTATGTGTATGCATGTGTACATGTTATAAATTACATATAGTTTTACATCTTCACCTCCCAAATATGTTTTAATAAACCATAATTATTTTAGTTTATTAAACTATTATATTTAATTTCAGTGTTTCGGTCTGGATATTACATTTACATGGTGTGCAGTGACAATCATTTGAGCGCTGTCAATGCTATGCCAATTATGTGATCACATGACTGCGTGACACCCGATAAACGTTATCCACATGTTGAAAAACATTTTACAGCTATTTGCAACTGTGCAAAACACCAAGGTCAATTAACCATTTCAGTACTACAGCCCTGACCAGCTGTGGCCACTGAATACTGCATTCCCAGTAAATATGCAAGACAATGGACTACCTCACTTCAAGTCAAGATTTTAGCAACTAAAATTCATTTTATGAATAGGAATATTATATATTTTCGGAAAGTATGATAATTAGCAAGTAAAATGGGCCATATCATTTTATATTCCGACATCATTGTAACCAGCAATCCAAGATGGCCACCAAGATTTCAACGTTTTTGCAGTTGCTGAACACAGTTGTACACTAAGTTCGCCGACAGAATTATTGTGTCGATTGTTAACATTCGACAAAGATTCTTCGCTAAAACTATCAAATAGTCTGTTCAAGACATACGGTGGTAAATTGCTAGTTGAAGTAATGCCGTCCGCCATTGTGGCCACTGCAGATTTTGATAATCCATCATTAAAAACCGCGAAAATCTCCATAAACTATTATTGATCGATAATAAATGATAACCTCTGTTGAATAACTAATTTATTCGCCTTGACAACCATACACAACAAGTGGCTCCACGTAGTAAAAATGATTTCAATAACAGACATCGTCAGTGTCGAATAACCGACCTGTCGTACTGAAATGGTTAATAAATTGTAATTAATTAAAAAAACACAAACTTCAGCCCTTGACATGTAACCAAATGCATTACCCCTTCAGTAAAAAAAACCTTGTACATATTCGAAGGTGTTTGTTTGAGCTCTGTTATACAAAGACATTACTTCGATCATCATCTTTATGCTGATGATACTCAGATCTACATTTCGTTTCCGGATACAAACAATCGCTCCCTTTAACCAACTTAGTGATTGCCTCTATGATATCTTCCACTGGATGACTGACAACAAATTTAAATTAAATGCAAATAAAACTGAATTGATCATTATTGGTACTTCAATGCAGCGTAGTAAACTTGATGTTTATTTTATATGTGTATTTTGAATCATCATATCACACCAGCAACCTCAGTGCAGAATCTAGGAGTGATCTTTGATAGTAACTTCAATTTCTGACAACACATCTCAAACGTGTCGCTGCTGTTTTGATCATGTTCATGATCTTCGCCGTATTCGCCGGTATCTGTCTTTTTCTGTTGCTAAAATTATTGCAACAGTGCTTGTTAGCAGCAGACTTGACTATTGCAGTTCCCTCCTTTATAATATTGTTAGTAGGTATCAAAGTTAGGCAAAACTCAAGTTATAGCGGTGATATCGAGGTGGGCCCGGATTCGACACAAGTGGCCTGTCTTTCTTCGGCTTCTATAGGTTTCTGATTTCTTTCCAATTCAGTGTGTAGCCAGCCTTTATTATATCATTGATTCAGTAGGCCCAAATGGCATTCCGGTTTGTATCAACCTGCGCGATTATATCGCTCTTTTCACGCGTGTTGCACACTAACCTATGGTCACTCCGGCGAAGACTGACACAAACCGGAGTGCTGTTTGGGCCTCAAAGATGGCATAGAACACAATATTGTATCCGTATTTTATAACATCGCATGCCTGAAGCTATGTTGAATGGTGGAAAGAACACACTGAGGTGTAAAATGTAGACAAGTAGTTAGGCTGTAGTTAGGATACATAACAGTGACATTGAGGTTGGCTTGGTTTCTACACAACTTATTTGACAAGATTCCCACCCAAAGCTACATGCTACTGAAGGCATGTGAACTAGGAAGCTTTAGGCTTATCAACAGTCCAGTGATTTTCACCTACATATAACCCGCCCCTATCAGATATTTATCAATTTTATTTTTAAACATGTTCACACTGATAGAATTAACACAATTAACTTGCTAGATCAATTCAAATTATATCGTATTTGTATCTAGAGATATATGTAATTTATGAAATTTTGGCACACAAAATGTTACAATCTTGTTATGTTGGAAATTATAGGAAATAACATATTGATGTTAATAATAAATCCTGTTTTGCATTAAACAAAATGATTAACTAACAATGTATAATTATCAACTCAATGAACAGGGATGGAAATTCTGCTAGCAGTTATTTTGTATGATGGACAAGTTTCAATCATAAAGCTTATGATGCCACTGTGAAACACTTAAACATTATGTTAAATATTTATTTTGACAGTAACTAATATTATGAAACTTATGAGCACAACAACCCTTTTGTGCTTCGAGCTGGATCAATCCTGGCGATTCCTTGATGCATAGATTCCATTTACACGAGAAATCTGTATTTGATTGAATCATTCTAAGGGCACCTCAGGGCCCCCAAAATGCTAAATGTTCCTACTATTTCCCTACTGCTGTAAGCCTTCTGCAGTAGCCTGGGCCATTGATTTATATTTATACTGGATAATGGACTTTGCCCTATCTCTGATCACTGAGGTGGGTGAGTGGAGCAGCCTGGTGTCAGAGATTATGCTGTAAGCCTGTGTATTGGACTAGCCTCAGATCACTGCCTGCCATTGTCCCAGTGACAAACAGAATGTCTCCATGTGAGCTGTAATTACTGGTAATGTGTAATGGCAAAATAAAATGTAGTTGTGTTTCCTATAACATTGATTTTAAAAATAGGGTAGGTAGGTAGGAAAAACCCTTTTATTTTTTTTAAACATTTTGCGAAAAAATAGGGTAGGCAGACCTATTGTAATACTTTTTTAGTGTATAACAATTTCTGGCAGTCTATAAAAGGGTATATGTTATAACTTATACCGCTGGGGTTAACGTGAAATGGACACATTTGAATGAAACTGGGAGATACTGTTATATGTGTCTTAATGTGATAAAGAAAACACTGTCGTCACGCTAAAAATACACTTCTCTTATTAAATGAACATGAAATATCAAGAGAAAATATGGCTTCTAGTTAAATCACACAACCCACCGTTTACTTTAATAGGAGCAAAACAAGTTGTAACACGTTGCACATTTAAATGGTCTTTCATCAATGTGAGTTACAGAATAAGGAATTGAACATTTAAATGGTCTTTCATCAATGTCAGTTACAGAATAAGGAACTGTACATGTAAATGGTCTTTCATCAATGTGAGTTACAGAATAAGGAACTGTACATTTAAATGGTCTTTCATCAATGTCAGTTACAGAATAAGGAACTGTACATTTAAATGGTCTTTCATCAATGTGAGTTACAGAATAAGGAACTGTACATTTAAATGGTCTTTCATCAATGTGAGTTACAGAATAAGGAATTGAACATTTAAATGGTCGTTCATCAATGTAAGTTACAGAATAAGAAATTGAACATTTAAATGGTCTTTCGTCAATGTAAGTTACAGAATAAGAAATTGAACTTTTAAATGGTCTCATCAATTTGAATTACAGAATAAGGAACTGTACATTTAAATGGTCTTTCATCAATGTGAGTTACAGAATAAGGAATTGAACATTTAAATGGTCTTTCATCAATGTGAGTTACAGAATAAGGAACTGTACATTTAAATGGTCTTTCATCAATGTGAGCTACAGAATAAGGAAATGTACATTTAAATGGTCTTTCATCAATGTGAGTTACAGAATAAGGAATTGAACATTTAAATGGTCTTTCATCAATGTCAGTTACAGAATAAGGAACTGTACATTTAAATGGTCTTTCATCAATGTCAGTTACAGAATAAGGAACTGTACATTTAAATGGTCTTTCATCAGTGTGAGTTACAGAATAAGGAATTGAACATTTAAATGGTCTTTCATCAATGTCAGTTACAGAATAAGGAAATGAACATTTAAATGGTCTTTCTTCAATGTCAGTTACAGAATAAGGAACTGTACATTTAAATGGTCTTTCATCAATGTGAGTTACAGAATAAGGAATTGAACATTTAAATGGTCTTTCATCAATGTCAGTTACAGAATAAGGAAATGAACATTTAAATGGTCTTTCTTCAATGTCAGTTACAGAATAAGGAACTGTACATTTAAATGGTCTTTCATCAGTGTGAGTTACAGAATAAGGAATTGAACATTTAAATGGTCTTTCATCAATGTCAGTTACAGAATAAGGAAATGAACATTTAAATGGTCTTTCTTCAATGTCAGTTACAGAATAAGGAACTGTACATTTAAATGGTCTTTAATCAATGTGAGTTACAGAATAAGGAATTGAACATTTAAATGGTCTTTCATCAATGTGAGTTACAGAATAAGGAACTGTACATTTAAATGGTATTTCATCAATGTCAGTTACAGAATAAGGAATTGAACATTTAAATGGTCTTTCATCAATGTGAGTTACAGAATAAGGAACTGTACATTTAAATGGTCTTTCATTAATGTGAGTTACAGAATAAGGAACTGTACATTAAATGGTCTTTCATCAATGTAAGTTACAGAATAAGAAATTGAACATTTAAATGGTCTTTCATCAATTTGAATTACAGAATAAGGAACTGTACATTTAAATGGTCTTTCATCAATGTGAGTTACAGAATAAGGAATTGAACATTTAAATGGTCTTTCATCAATGTGAGTTACAGAATAAGGAACTGTACATTAAATGGTCTTTCATCAATGTGAGTTACTGAATAAGGAACTGTACATTTAAATGGTCTTTCATCAATGTGAATTACAGAATAAGGAATTGAACATTTAAATGGTCTTTCATCAATGTGAGCTACAGAATAAGGAAATGTACATTTAAATGGTCTTTCATCAATGTGAGTTACAGAATAAGGAATTGAACATTTAAATGGTATTTCATCAATGTGAGTTACAGAATAAGGAACTGTATATTTAAATGGTCTTTCATCAATGTGAGTTACAGAATAAGGAATTGAACATTTAAATGGTCTTTCTTCAGTGTCAGTTACAGAATAAGGAACTACATTTAAATGGTTTTTCATCAATGTGAGTTACAGAATAAGGAATTGTACATTAAATGGTCTTTCATCAATGTGAGTTACAGAATAAGGAACTGTACATTAAATGGTCTTTCATCAATGTCAGTTACAGAATAAGGAACTGTACATTAAATGGTCTTTCATCAATGTCAGTTACAGAATAAGGAACTGTACATCTAAATGGTCTATCATCAATGTGAGTTACAGAATAAGGAACTGTACATTTAAATGGTCTTTCATCAATGTCAGTTACAGAATAAGGAACTGTACATTTGAATGGTCTTTCATCAATGTCAGTTACAGTCAAACAAAAGCAACCGAATCCAATCCGTCGTACCTTTTAAAATAAAATCACATTAGAGGCTGCAGTGTGCATCATTTATAAACACTGAAATGAAATCAAGCCTAAGGCTATCTACTAGTACTATGGGCAATTAAAGTACTGTCACAGCCAAAATTGACAATATATATTAAAGAAATCAATCCCACAGGCCATGGACTATGCAAGCTCAGTGTCACTAATTATTTTTGTTTAACCATTTTAGCTAACACCATATATGACGCCATCCAACGGAATTTGTTAGAACTATGAAACTCAGACTATATCACCTTGAGCCAGCGTAACCTAGGCTGTTGTTATTTCTTTGAGTTTTGTGTTCGATACCAGAATCTGTACACTTATGCGTGTTCTAACGATGTGACAAGTATATTTAATTAACAACATGTCTTCAATGTGTTTTGCGGACAACCAGACAACGATCACGAAACGGTTTATGTTAGCGCCTTCCGCCCGCGTCTCTGTTTACATCGGTTGACACGAGGTAGCAGGGGCGCCATGATACTTTGCAATGATTTATGCAGAAATCCATCCAATACTAAGAACGATTGCGGAATTTCCGTTCCAAAAGGTCAATTCTGGTTACTTTTCAGGACTTTTGCAATGATTATCTGTATTTTTTATGTTGAATGATCGTTGTAATAGTTTTTTTGCCGGAATATAATATAATATTAAAAGAAAAGTTTTTGGTCTGAGGCAAGGGTCGAGGGTCAGCATCATATAAAATGTTTTTCTTTTGTTCTTGAAAAAATGCATAGGGTCGCACAGAAATGGGCATATTCACACTGTACATGCAAGAAGTGTGACATCCAGGTTAATTTCTAGAAACATGACTAAATTGACACAAATTCTTTGGTTGTATAGGCCATTGTTTCCCCTGGTATATAAGAAGCGAGGCAGGCCGCCTTGCCGTTTTTCTATGCCGCCTCGCCCAAAATGTGCCGAAATTGCCGCCTCGTAGCTATTTCAGTTCTTTCACGGTATATTCAACGTCGGCGAGCGGCGCGTAATGACACCACAAAGTCACTTATATTCCTGCAAAATCGCAGATTTGTAGCAACATCGTTTAGCCATCACTGGACAACGTGAAAGATATCACTTGTCAGTTGTCCAATCACTGAATATTCCTGCGGGATCCCCGCGGAGTTTCGACATACTAGAAATCTAGACATTCATGTAAAATGGCGCCCAAACGGTAACTTGCGTTTTGGTTTATGACGGTGGTGGGAGTGAAAACCGTGCAGGCTGATGGCACTACGTCACTTGTGTCGAATCCGGACTCTTTCGAAGCCCAAATAAAACCGTGCATCCTAATCCTATTCACTAGTCGGCATTTGTATCGAATCCGGACCCTGTTGAAGTTCAAATACCGACCCGGTTTGCACTAGTCTGTGCCGCTGCGGCCGTGCGTTACCGCACAGCGAGCGTAAAAGGATATATATATATAGCAGCGTATGTTGATACAAACCGGGGCGCTATTTACGCCTCAAATGGACGTAAGACGCAATATTCTTAAAGGTAAATAAAACTCAAGCGGCAAAATCAATGACAAAGTAGGTCCGGGTTCGACACAAATGCCCACAAGTCTATTCAACTAATATTCTATGCGGTTTTGTCTTAGCAAAATAAGGAATGTGATTCGTAAGATATCTTTGTGCTACATATATAATACATATTCCGACAAAGTTGTGCAAACAAACTTTTGGGAAAGTTGATTTGAGTGAAATACTTACGAATATAAACCACCAAAGTTCACATCTCATAAAAAAATGCCTACTACCCAAAATCGTGTATACTAACGGGTTATCAATAACTTGGGTTAGACAATGATATGTTTGCACAGCAATTGGATGTACTAAATAACTTATACTGTTTTATAAAAAGGACACAATTTGAGAAACATTCTTGCGATTAATAGAAACATACTTTTGTGGCATTCCATAAATGACTGTTTAATTAATTGTATAGCATTCTAGCAAACAAATAAAATATAATCTTTTGAACATAAACCACCAATTTACCATAATATTATGATATTAAAATAATTTAAAGGTGATGATGAAAGAGTCTTCAGATGATATCACTGGATGCTTCCCAGAGAAGTCGAGATGGTGTTCGACTGAACAGGTCTGCCAGGGAGTAAAGTGTAAAGCGCTTTGAGCAGTCCTGCGCTATATAAGAACTCACCGTTTACTTTTTTATTGACTCTGTCAGCGAGGTAACAAGGCCTAGGGTTAGTGCAATAAAACATAACCATAACCAAGTACCAGTGGTCAAGTGGAAACCACACCTCTACTGAGTACCAGTGGTAAAATGGAAACCACACCTCAACACGATGAAACAATCATGATTACTGACTTTTATCAATCATGATTACTACATTTACAAGTAGTGTCTTGTTATTTTATATCTTCCCCTGTATATTCAAGAGTAAAGGTTAAAACATACCTAAGAATGCACCATTTTAAAGCTAGTTTAAAAAAATATCCGGGCGAGCATGCCCCCGGACCCCCCTAACAATGCTTTGCGCCAGCGGCACTCCCCTACCACCTCGCCCATCATTTCACCCAGGGGAAACACTGTAGACAATTGACTTTATTTACATTAATTGTTGAAGAAAACAGTTTCATAAATACAATCAGAGAAAATTAATGAAATGTTAATCAAAATGTCACGGTCGTGATGTTTGACATAGAAAAATGCATTACGATTTATGATAACAACAGACTAATCCATACTTTTTAACTTTTTTTACAAAACTACTCCATAACAAATTGATTTAATATGTGTAAGCAATATTTAAGGGATTTGACTGAATTTGCAGAACATCTTAATGGTAATCATGGTCGTGATTTTTTACCCGATAAATTGCAGGGTCAAACATCACGACCGTACACCATCAATAAAACTGTCGGAAATCCCAGGCACGAAGACATTGCAAAATATCGAGAGAAATAACATGGCGAGATTTATATTACACCTGCCGAGATTCTATTGATAATGTGCCTTCAGTTTAGTTATATTTGTATGATCGTGACAATTGTCACGGTCATGATTTATGCAAAAAAATTTGGACATGTAGTGAATCGTTTTCACACCTATCAGAGAGAATTTTGCAAGGTAAAACGCTGGTTGTAATAAAAACGATATTTGTACCCTGCTGATGCTCAATGGCAGAAACCTGAGCTTGTTTGCTATAGAAATTAAACAAGAGTGGATGTAGTTGGTAAAGGTCATTTAATAATTGTACCAACAGGAATTACATCACATACACCAATCGATGAGATAAAGCAGAACAAATCATACTCTCCTCAGGGGAACTGCACCAACAATTATTAAATGACAATCAGATTAGCAAAGTTGGGGCAGTCATTTCCATCCCCACAATAGTGTTACATCATAAATAGTCCTGTTGTATCCATAGTAGTCCAGCGACTCTGCCATGTGTTATTAGTTGGGCAGGGCAGGCTGGGTGGTCCCTGCTATCAGCACACTTAACAAAAACCCTAATAACAATACTGATACATTGAGATAAGAAAAAAAAAAAATTGGATAAGTGAATATACAGTAACATATTATTGAATAAATAGTTAGAATAATGTATTATTAGTAAAATAATAAATATACTAATAATTATGTGTAAAACTACACATTAAATATAAATAAAAATAGTGTATCTGAAGGTTAGAATGTTATTCCGCCTGCATCAGAAGCCAGGAACTGAGAGAAAATAGTGAAAAATAAGACGCTACAATGAATAATTATCCACGTGTCATCACTCAGCGACTAACTGATGAGGATGAGGGTTCCTACAATTAATAGGATTCCCGGCATTTCACAGCTGAGTAGTTTTGTGTTTACTACGCACAGTGACAGAGGTAGTAGATTTACCGTAGAGAGTCTGATAAATGCCCACATGTATATCAGTTATACAGACAGTGGTACTAGATGTACTGTAGATTTCCTGATAAATGCACATGTACCAATTTTACATAGACAGGTAGTATATTTACCATAGACTGTCTGATAAACGCCCGTTTACCAGTTACATAGACAGAGGTGGTAGATTAATGGTAGACTGATAAATGCCCATTCACCAGTTACATAGACAGTGGTAGTAGATTTACAGTAGACTGTCTAATAAATGTATGTTACATAGCTAGTAGTATGAATGAATGAACGTTTATTCAACAACAACAACAACATAATACATGCACAGTCTGGTGTGCTGCTGCTGCTGCTGCTGCTGCTGCTGCTGCTGCTGCTGCTGCTGCTGCTGCTGCTGCTGCTGCTGCTGCTGCTGCTGCTGCTGCTGAAAGGACACAGCTGAAGTCATAGACTTATGTGTTGCTAAGCCCTTCTTGACCTAAAATAACTGAATAAATACAACACGAATTATAAATAAATTACAGAATAATAGTAGTAGAGTTACCACACGCTGTCAGATAAGTGTCTGTTATATAGCTAGTAGTAGTAGAGTTACCACACGCTGTCAGATAAGTGTCTGTTATATAGCTAGTAGTAGTAGGGTTACCACACGCTGTCAGATAAGTGTCTGTTATATAGCTAGTAGTAGTAGAGTTACCACACGCTGTCAGATAAATGTCTGTTATATAGCTAGTAGTAGTAGAGTTACCACACGCTGTCAGATAAGTGTCTGTTATATAGCTAGTAGTAGTAGAGTTACCACACGCTGTCAGATAAGTGTCTGTTATATAGCTAGTAGTAGTAGAGTTACCACACGCTGTCAGATAAGTGTCTGTTATATAGCTAGTAGTAGTAGGGTTACCACACGCTGTCAGATAAGTGTCTGTTATATAGCTAGTAGTAGTAGAGTTACCACACGCTGTCAGATAAATGTCTGTTATATAGCTAGTAGTAGTAGAGTTACCACACGCTGTCAGATAAGCGTCTGTTATATAGCTAGTAGTAGTAGAGTTACCACACGCTGTCAGATAAGCGTCTGTTATATAGCTAGTAGTAGTAGTAGAGTTACCACACACTGTCAGATAAATGTATATTATATAGCTAGTAGTAGTAGGGTTACCACACACTGTCAGATAAATGTATATTATATAGCTAGTAGTAGTAGAGTTACCACACACTGTCAGATAAGCGTCTGTTATATAGCTAGTAGTAGTAGTAGAGTTACCACACACTGTCAGATAAATGTATATTATATAGCTAGTAGTAGTAGGGTTACCACACACTGTCAGATAAATGTCTATTATATAGCTAGTAGTAGTAGAGTTACCACACGCTGTCAGATAAGCGTCTGTTATATAGCTAGTAGTAGTAGTAGAGTTACCACACACTGTCAGATAAATGTATATTATATAGCTAGTAGTAGTAGGGTTACCACACACTGTCAGATAAATGTATATTATATAGCTAGTAGTAGTAGGGTTACCACACACTGTCAGATAAATGTCTATTATATAGCTAGTAGTAGTAGGGTTACCACACACTGTCAGATAAATGTATATTATATAGCTAGTAGTAGTAGAGTTACCACACACTGTCAGATAAATGTATGTTATATAGCTAGTAGTAGTAGGGTTACCACACACTGTCAGATAAATGTCTGTTATATAGCTAGTAGTAGTAGAGTTACCACACACTGTCCGATAAATGTCTATTATATAGCTAGTAGTAGTAGGGTTACCACACACTGTCAGATAAATGTCTATTATATAGCTAGTAGTAGTAGGGTTACCACACACTGTCAGATAAATGTATATTATATAGCTAGTAGTAGTAGGGTTACCACACACTGTCAGATAAATGTCTATTATATAGCTAGTAGTAGTAGGGTTACCACACACTGTCAGATAAATGTCTATTATATAGCTAGTAGTAGTAGGGTTACCACACACTGTCAGATAAATGTCTATTATATAGCTAGTAGTAGTAGGGTTACCACACACTGTCAGATAAATGTCTATTATATAGCTAGTAGTAGTAGAGTTACCACACACTGTCAGATAAATGTCTATTATATAGCTAGTAGTAGTAGGGTTACCACACACTGTCAGATAAATGTCTGTTATATAGCTAGTAGTAGTAGAGTTACCACACACTGTCCGATAAATGTCTATTATATAGCTAGTAGTAGTAGGGTTACCACACACTGTCAGATGTCTATTATATAGCTAGTAGTAGTAGAGTTACCACACACTGTCAGATAAATGTCTATTATATAGCTAGTAGTAGTAGAGTTACCACACACTGTCAGATAAATGTCTATTATATAGCTAGTAGTAGTAGAGTTACCACACGCTGTCAGATAAGTGTTTCTTATATAGCTAGTAGTAGTAGAGTTACCACACGCTGTCAGATAAATGTCTCTTACATAGCTAGTAGTAGTAGAGTTACCACACGCTGTCAGATAAATGCCCACTTACCAATTACTTAGACAGTGATCCTAGATATACCGCAGATTGTCTAATAAATGCCCATATGTCAATAACATAAACGGTGCAAACAATTCATTGTAGATTCTGATAAATACCCTTGCACCAGGGTTAGGATTTAGTCTGAATTTAGTGACAGCCAGCAATGCCCCTATTTTCCCAGACCTAGGGCCTGTGACAAAAACTGGCGTCTGACCCAGATAGCATGAACAAAGCCATAACACAGTATCATGTCCATGATTCCTGGTGTGAAGTTATTGTCAACACAAATGTAGCATGTTCAGTGCCAGACCTGAAGTAAAATTGTATGCAATTTGCAATCGATTGACAAAAACTGACATTTAATTTTGCAAGCTAGATATTGCTTCGGTGATACAGACATAAATGTGTCGCTAAAATGAAACTGACAAGTAAAATGTTCAATTTGGCAAACCAAAATAAGATTTAACAAGGTTTAACAAGATTGCCACCCAGAGAATTAACTCCAGATGGCAGGTCGACAAGGAAGCCTTTTGGTTTATCGAGAGTCCAACCCTTTTCATCTATGTGTATCCCGCCCTTCTGAGATATGTGTCAAATTTTATTTTTAAACATTCAGGCTACTAGCACCCATATAATCTGCAGATAATCTGTTCCATTCATTTACAGCCCTTTGTGAAAATGATAACTTTCTTATATGTAATCAACACTGCTCCTTTACTAATTTCACTTTATGTCTCCTATAGTCATTCTATCTTTCTTAACAGAGAAAAAAATAGTTCTATCAATATTTTCATAACCATCCAATATTTAAAAAACTTCTATCTGATATCCTCTCAATCTCCTGGTCTCTAATGTTGTGAAACCACATTCTTTTAGGCATATTTTGTAACTAAGATCCCTCAGTTTTGGCATAATTTTAGTTGCTCTCCTCTGTACTCTTTCTAGCATATCTATGTCCTTCCTGCGATATGGCCTCCACGCTTGTATACAATATTCTAAATGAGGCCTAACTATTGTTTTGTACAGCAGTATTATTAGTTCTTTTTCTTTATACGCTATAGTTCTCCTAATTAATCCAAGGATTTGATTTCCCTTTGAAGCTGCATCCTTGCATTGCCACACTGATTTCCATGTGTCAGTGTTAATATTTGATGGCACACTGTCCTTGTGTTTCCTAAATTTGAAATCGATCCACACTTTCTGTCTGCATGTAATTAAATAGTTCAATGAACAGAATAATATGAAGGTTTTCATTGGTGAATAACTGGCAGAATGGGCCAATCAGATGGTTGCTCTTTGTGTTTGATTGTATGTACGGAGCTACTGGTTAGTACATGTCACAGATTGCAATCATGCCGTGACCTAGGTTGGACAAATCATGGTGTGATAAGGAATTAAAGGCCTAAATTTTAACAAGCCAGTCAGGCCCCTAGACTTGGAATTATTTCGCGGCAATGACAGTGGGAAAATAAGTTGTAATTTGTGAACGTATAACCTCAGGCTAGTTATATATGTTTTAATTTGCATTACCAGATTTAGGCAGAGATTACTGAATGATTCCATTTGAAATAGCTTACATTTCCTCATAAAATCTGTCCTTGATGTAACCTGTCTTGGAGTTCCACTGCTGGTGGGTTCCCTGAAAACACTCCAAAATGGGGATATTTAACAAGATTTAACAAGATAGCCACACACAGCACAAACCACAGATGACAGGTGAACAAAGAAGCGTTTGGTTTATTGAGAGTCCAATTTTTTTATCTGTGAAACGGGCTTACCCAGAGACCTGTCTACTCGTCTTCAAGACTGGCAAATGACTGGCCAAGATGGGTAATTATAACTGATAAGACTGGTGGAATTTAATTAATAGTTCCATATCTAGAGGGCTCACATTAATGACTATCACTGGCGCAACTGGTAGTGAAACAAATCGAATGGATCAGTATTAATTAAATAAATGTCTCAAATGACACTGGTTTGTCATTGAAAAACCTGAACTGGCCAATAATGGCTGCGACTGACGTGACTGGCCTCCACGCCAGCCATTCGTGTGCTAAAAGGCACACTTGATTATTTTAAGATTGGCAAACAATTATTTCTGGCTAAGGGCTTGATGTGACACCTGCCCTTCTGGGGTATTTTTCGATATTGTCGTTTCACATGTATTCATGTTGCTAGAATTTATTGTAGACAAGTGCAGTGGAGGGCCATGGCACAGTGGCTAGAGCAGCGGACCCTCAATTGAGAGAACCCGGGTTCGAATCCTGTGTTGCCGTGTCGAACCTTGGGCAAGTTCGTTCACTCTATGTTGCTCCAGTTCACTCAGCAGTTTGAATGAGTACTTGGCTATATACAGTGGAGGATATTTATGAACGAGTAGTCTTTGGTCTATTTGCAGTGTGACTGAATGCTTTCCAGAGAGCTTGAGATGGGGTTCGGCTGAACTAAGATTAAAGTGTAAAGCGCTTACTCAGCAGTCCTAACTACTAGATACTGCACTATATGAGAACTTGCCTTTTATAACCAGTTCTATTAAGTCTAGTTCTCTGTAAGAATTAATACTTACATCTGATACACACTGTTCTTTCATAAAAAGTGTAACTTTTGTATCCTCTAGATCTTACATCTTTCTTAAATGACAACAAATACTTAGAACTGTCAATATTGTCATAATCGTTCAATATCTCAGAAACCTCTTAATTTCCTGCTCTCTAGAATTTGCTAACCCACATTCTTGTACATGTTTTTTGTAACTAACTATGTAACACATTCCATTGTGTAAAGCCCTACACACAGTCGTTTGTATTACAAACATAAACTATATTTAACCAGATGATCTTTAGCCTGACTTAATGAACCGGCCTGTTCATTTTCGATAAATAGACCTGACTGCAGTTTTTAGAAGCCGTGAAACAAAGCTCTGGTGCTTCATAACTATAGGTCACCACTTCCTTGGCTGCAGTTTAGGACTAATCAGTCCCTAGCAGGCGGCCATATGTGACCTTAAATCTGTCATTGGCAGCACAGACAGCATGCATCTGTCTGTGGGTACAGACCGACTGATCTTTTTCTTTACTTACCTAATTATTTCTCTCTTTTCGGGCAGACTGGGTCGGCTGCTAAAGCATCAGGGGACAGGGCATTATACCTCTTTATCCCATAGGCCTGTCCCAAATAAGCCTTGCAGAACTTTCTGAAGCAAATTAGCTTTCGTACTTATGACATGTTTTGCTAGCATGGTTTGGCATGTTTGTTATGCTTTATTTATGAACAAGCACCAAAAGCTATATATCTAATGAAAGAAACTATCTTTGTAATGGGGTGACTTTTATAAGTGTAGGTATACCTTAACTTTACAGTACAATTGTTTTATAAATGTTTGAGTTCGTACAAACTTAAAAGAATTACAGACAGTCGACTTCAGATGCCATTATAACAGTTATTAATACATTTTTGACTGCTCATATCAGTTACTTAAATCTTTGGAATTAATTCCTCATTTAATTAGTAAAAAATACAATTGTGTAAACTGGCTTTTGACTATACCATTCAAAACCAAAATCGCAAATGTTTCAAACTGCGAAAATGTCAACCATGCATCCTCTGCAACCATGAAAACCATAGAAATAACGTCCACCGTCGGACTCTTGAGTATTCAAGAACAAGTTGCATCCACCTGTCATCAACATTGTTACCAACTTGTACTTGACATTGATTAAGTGAAAACAACTGCTTGATTATTGTTCAAACCATCGTCTGAATCATCACGCATGGCATCAATGGCTTCAGCTATTTTACGACAAAAATGAAATTAACTGTGTATATTTTCTTTTAAAAGGCTCAAAATCACATGAAGATTTAAACTGACAAGTGTATGAAAACCGGATGTATACGTGTTCTGGAGGTTATTCGGTAGGCCTACTACGTGAAAAGTCATATTTGGAATAAAAAGAGTTAATTCACTTCCAGGCTCATGGTGTGACGAGGTTTTGAGACGGTGTACACGTCTGGGATTTGTTTCCCTTAAAAAAACATCAAAGGGCAATTCCAAGAACTTGCTGTTAGCGTACCTATACCCCAACAATACTATCAGTGGCAGGTGTTTGCTAGTTTAATGTTTTCTATAAAATGTGAATGTCTTGTGTGCAAAATGCAAATTGCAAACAGTGTCTCGGTGTATCAAATGCAATTTGGTGGACTGTACAGACTTTCAACACACTTATTCTGATATTAAGAACATTAAATGTAAATATAGCAATAAAGTAGTAGTGCATTTGTGAGTTCTCATCTAACACGTCTTCTCTAGACAGCATTTCGCCAAGTGTTTCTATAGTAGTGGGTTTATAGATAAAGACTAATTACATTATCAAGATAAAGACAATGTGGGGTGGAGTAGTATTAGAATGTTGTACTCTCAGTCGAGAAATTCCGGGTTCAAATCCTACAGGTGCCGTTTTGTACCTTGGACAAGTTCATTCACTCTACATTGTTCCAGTCCACACATCTATATGAATGAGTACCTGGCTAGAGATAGTGGTTGATATTTGTATCTTTGTGCAGTAAATGCAGCATGGCTGAATGCTTCCCAGAGAAGTCGAGGTGGTGTTCGATTGAACAGGTCTGCCAGTAAAGTGCAAAGCGCTTTGAGCAGTCCTGAGGACTGGATATTGCGATATATAAGAACTTACCTTTTACCTTTACCATAGAAAATATTTGATATATATATATATATGAGCTACTGATATCGAATCAACCAAGTTAAATCAGACATCAGAGATTTGGATGCATCGAACACTTGTCTAATGCATAAATAAATATAAAAACATCAGCTGTCATGTCAAGAATTCTGAAGTATGTCAGAGATGAAATGTAAAAAGACTGGCCATTTTTATTACATCTAATCATGTTATATTATATCTTGACTGCCCAAACAAATCTTTAGCTTATTATGTTTAGTTTAAATCCTTGATTGAATATTGTGCATACATTGGATGCTTGTATGACAATGTATCAGCCAGGACTGGTCATTAATTAGGCGAAACATAATGTATAAAGAAAAAGAGCTAATAATACCGCTGTACAAAACAATAGTTAGGCCTCATTTAAAATATTGTGTTCAAGCGCGGAGGTCATATCGCAGGAAGGACATTGATATGTTAGAAAGAGTACAGAGGAGAGCGACTAAAATTATACAAAAACTGAGGGATCTTAGTTATGAAATACGCCTAAAAATGTGGTTTAACAACACTAGAGACAAGGAGATTGAGAGAAGATCAGATAGAAGTGTTTAAAATATTGAATGGTTATGAAAATATTGATAGAAATATGTTTTTCTCAGTTAAGAAAGATACAGTGTGTAGAAGGACTAGAGGACATGAAGTTACATTAGTAAAGGAGCAGTGTAGATTAGATATAAGACAGTTCTCATTCCCACAAAGGACTGTATTGGTTGGAACAGATTATCTGCTGATTGTGTTGGTGCTAGTAGTGTGAATATGTTTAAAAATAAAATCAACACATACCTCAGAAGGGCGGGATACACGTGGATAAAAAGCATTGGACTCTTGATAAGCCAAAAGGCTTCCTTGTCCACCTGCCATCTAGAGTTTTATGGATGGCAATCTTGTTAAATCGTGTTAAATTATTAGCAGGATGTTCACCAAACCAATTTTACTCTGTCCCAGTTTTCTTTAGGAATGTGAGAACCGGACAACTTCAAAGGTATTTGTGGCTAGGGGATGCATCCCTGTGCAGGGACAGCAAGTAGATCTTGTTGACAATTTGAATGTTTTCTTTACAATTTGAACATTTTGCAGGGGTGCACCATTAAAATGGCGAACACTTTCGGCTTTACTAAATGCAGTTTGGCAGGTAGTATATTTTCAACATATTTATTCTACTGTTAAGAACACTATACAAATAAATTTTGATAAATCTTAACAAATATTGTGCCTTTAAAAAACAATTCAGTATTGCACCTTTATACACTGGTGACATTACTAAATTCTGATAGCACTGCTGGTGGTAGCGAGGAATTCTATCTCCCAGCACGCGAATTAAAGGTAATTATGTCATAGCTGTACTGGTGAGATCAATAATGCTAAGTAGATGTCTTCTGCCCACTGTTATTGCATGAGATCTAATTACTGCATCATCGACTGTATGTGATAGACGAACGAGCATCGCGCACATTTCACTGATGTAGTAAATTACTAAATTTAGACGCCGGTCCGGGATGAAAATGGTGGTTGGCATTGCAGGCAGTATGATGCTGCCACCTATGGGGAAATTGACTTAGTTGATGCAGTGCTGCTATCTACTGGCAGGGTTAGTGTTAGGTGGTAATGCAACAAGTGGGGACAGATCACTAATTTCTGTGGGGACAGATCATTGTTTTATATGAAGATATATCACTAATTTATATGGTAATAAATCACTAATTTATATGGGGATAAATGACTAATTTATGTGGGGATAGATCACTAATTTATTTTGGGATAGATCACAAATGTTATTGTGGATAGATCATTAATTTATATGTGGATAGATTCTCGCTAATATATAGTGGGAAAGATCACTAATTATATGGGGATAGATTACAAATTAATGTGAGAGTAGATTACTAATTTAGATGAAGATTCATCACTAATTTATATGGGGATAGAGATAGATCGTTAATTTATATGGCATAGATCACTAATTTATGTGAGGACAAGTAACTAATTTATACGGTGATAGATCACTAATTTGTGTGTGGGATAGATAACTATTTTTACGGGGAAAATAAATAATTTATACACGTTTCAGTCACTAATTTTTATGGGGATAAATCATTAGTCAGCACTTTGGTGATACTAGTGAGAGGTGTAGATTTGTGCTGTCTGACCCGCAGCGTGTGGGCATGTTGATGAGGGAAGGATCACCTGCATCATATAGGCAAACTCTTCGTCATTTTGACAGTCTCTGGGGAGCATATACCATGTTGATATTCTAAATAAAAATATAGGATTTGATGAAAACTTGACAGCAGATCAGAGCCATAACATAGAACTTATGCCATTGTGATGTATCTGAATTGTACTTTTGAATGCAGGACAACAAAGGTCAGCATGTTGTACTTCCAGCTAGTAATTATGATGGCTACTAACACCTCGTTGTATTTGGCTGACCTAGCTGTACACAGCAGGTGCACAGGCACTGGAGACGTTTTATGTAATACTGAATCATTTAGGTGTGTGATTTAGTGGTGGTCTAAGCTAATAGTTTGACTTTGTATTCCTAACCAGATATTCAGTTTTGTGTGGATTATCTGAAATGAAGATCATTCTGTTACAGATGTGGCAAGAAGTGGGAGGGTGGTCTAAAAAAAGTGGGGTTAATGGGAGTTGGACTCAAGAATAATGGGAGGTTGAGACCTAACTACATCTTCACTATTGGTCACATGGCACAGGAGAGGTTCTGTCTGACGCTGAAGTGGTGACTGAAATAAATCAATACAGATTCTGAAAGTAACATTTCCTCAGCATAAATGTGTGGTGCCAGCCAAGATTCAGATTGTCGTTACTCAATCACCAGATGGCACTACTGTTGGGGTATTGGTGTTCCATTTATACACCAGATGGCAGCAGTTGCTTGTGCATATGCCTCTGCCTCCCTCAAATGATGGATGATTATGTTACTCCTTCACATATGACTGGTCTGATGTGCAAAAGGGGTTAGGTTTAGGGTTAGATTGAAGGCTAGGGTTAGGTTGAAGGTACTTTGATAAGATTTACATCAGGTGTTTGCAGGCAATTCTATGTGGGGGGGGGGTAGCACGGAACGCACTCCCAAGTGATGGGCACTATCACTTGCTATCTCCAGTGAACACTGCAGGTTTATTAACCTGAAGTTATTGGAGACTTACATCAATCTAGATTTATATTTCCTGATCCTAAAACTTGCACCAACAATACTGCGCAGAACTAATTAAGCTAGGGTTTGTGGAAGGAACTGGGAATTGGGAGATAGGGAGTTAGTCAGCATAAAAATATGTGGGATGTGGGTGGTGAACTGTAAAAAAGTGGGATATGGGAGGCTGGACCCCTGCCACAGTACCAGAAGTTAACTTTGAATGTTTTTCTATGCTTAGTTTATTTCTATAAATCTCATCACCCAGATGTAAGTTGGAGTTAAAAAGCATTTAAACAATTGCATTGTTTAACCATTTTGTAAAATGTTTACTATCTAATCCAAATTACTTCTTTGTCTTAGCCTGTTCCCTGCCGAATCACTAGGTGGCACTCTTAAGAGATGTTCGGCCTCGTAGACGTTTGTGTTCTTTCGACATCTGCAAAATGCTCATCAAACATGTCTTTTATGTGTTGCACAATACCGGTACATTACCAGAGTTGCTGTTGGCTGACATTTCGACCAAGAAACGTGGCAATGTAGGAGGATCTTCTGGTTACCTAGGAGACAGTACTTTAATAGAATGTAGCGTAAATAGCCAACCGGTTATCTTGGTCATTAATTGACCCTAAAGCTGGTATATGCCTGTTGTTCGTTCTGTTGCCGGCAGAAGTGCTTAAAACAGTTGACCTAATGTGTATATTTTGGTGGAATTTTCAGAACGTTGCTCATGTATTAAATTCCATTACCCAGCATCCACCAGTGATGGTCACATGATTTGGTTTGCAGTCTGGGAACCAGGAAATTCAAAGTTATTTGTGTGTAGGAATGCATACCTGTGCAGTGATTAAGTGCCAATTACCGGCAGAAGCCTCTGTTTAGAATTTAAATGTTGTTTATTTTGTGGGCACAACTTCCAAATTGTGAACACTCTTTTTGGCTTATCAAGCAAAACATGGCAGGCAGTATAGCTTCAACATGCTTATTCTAGTAGTACGAACACTATATAAACACACACAAACATACCCGCACACACGCACGCACGCACGCATGCACGCACGCACGCACGCACACAGACAGACACGCATGCACGCACACACACACGCATGCATGCACACACGCGCACACTCACACACAAATAATCAGTGTAGTCATACAAAGTCATCAAAATTTCATATAAAATAATTCAGAAGTCCACATTAAAATAATCCAAATACCTGTACAAAACTCATCCAAATACTCATGAAAATATCCATATAAAGTCATCCTGTTACCATACAAAAACCACCCAAATATCCAATGAAAATGGCTAAGTAATGTAAGCCCCAAATATAGAGCTTATGTCATGTTTATGACACTCATCATAACACTGATGTGACAGTCGTCTGACGTGCCATCGTCTAACGACACGGACAGTAAGTACCAATGAACCGCATCTATGCCTTTATCCAATCACCAGACGTATTGATTCCTCTCTGCGTGCAATCAAAATCCTTCTAGCGCCAATACTCCCGAACTACTGCCGATATTGCGTGGAAATAAAGAATTGCCTACCCCTGGGACCCACGGCTGGGTTCTAACATTTTATTGCCCATCAAGTGGTCGATTTGGCTGATGTAACACGGGGAAAATTCAGCACATGGGCAGAACTTTCAAAAACACACTTTGTACTGGTGGTTTTTTGCCAGCAGATTGGACTGGGATACCATTGACAGGGAGATTCTTGCTGAACCCACAGATCCCAGCTGTGGCTCCCAGTGCATTCCAAGGAAGGCTGTTTTTAGTACAGAGGAAGGAAATACGCGGAAGCTGGAACCAGTGCAGTTGGGCAGTAAGCTCGGGTCAACATCTGAATCGTTTACTTACACGCTTGGCAGCTTACACATGTTGCGGCTTTCACACCTATTGAGATGACCGCTACATCACCGCAACCACCGCTGCCACAGCTACACTTGTTGGTCAACTGTTGTCACACCTGGATGTGGTGACGATTTATTTGGATTTTGGATCTTACTGATTCTCGTTACTATGTGGAGACAGAAAAAGTCTGAGGGGTCAAAGTACATGGAGATCGGTGAATGGGAGGTCACTGCAACCTCTGAGTTGGGGTCAAAGGTCAAGACGTGGGTAGTGGACATCCTCGATCGTTGCTTCTCGATAAAACGTAGGTTTTTGTTTTTCTTCAGAGTGGTGTCACACTTGCTGGTATCCACATTAATGAGATCAATATGTTTACTTATTATTTATGTATGTAATTAAGTCAGTTATTAATTCAAACTAGTCATAGTTATATATTTAGTGATGTAGTGTATATTATTAATTACTAATTTTACTAATTTATTCATTTTGTAATTGTTTTTATTGTTAATATGTCAGTAGGTAATGTTGTGGCTCTAGATAATACTGAGTTAACTTTTTTATGTATAATATAATTTAGTTAGTTGTAAATGTAAATTTATTAAATAATTTAATGAATATGTTTTTGCTAATTTTTTGATTGATTTATATTTGTAAATGTTTCATTTGATATAGCTATAAGTGGCGTTCATGCTGACCCACATTTCTGGGGTTGAGTTTAATTATACAAGGCAGAAGAGGAAAATAAAGATGTGTCTTTCTATAAAGATAGTATAAATATATGCCATGATTATTTACCTGTGCTTGGGGGCCCCCAGAGGTGGACAGTTATCCCTGTGTGGGGTCAGGGCAGTGCAACATGTTGTGTACATGATAAAAATAGACAGAAACACAGGATTAATGTCACTTGGAAATTGGCTTAGACACGGTAACTGTGAACAAAAACAGTGGTAGACACTAGAAATGTTATTGCGTAAAAGAAAATTAGTTTACAGATTGTGAGAAGAGATTCACAATGTCAGAAAGTGGGAAGCTTTATAACTATGCTGTAGATGTGTTCTTCAAAGTTCTTCCCAGCTTTTTTTTTTCCTGCAGCCAGGGCCTCACCCAGAGACCCGTCCACCCGTCATTTGGACGGGTAGAATTCAAAAATTGCGTTTTTGGATGGGTTTAAATTTATTGTGGACGGTTCGCCGGGATGACCCTTCCATATCCGTCCATGTCGTTTTTTGCGTGGGCCAGCCCATTCCATGCCATTTTTACGACGTCACTAAAACTGCCGCGAAGCCAGTTACAAAATCTACGGAGATTGGTTTTTAAAATCGACCACCCGGATCTTCTGGCCAGCTACCTGACACACGCCAGAAACCAATTAAGGCCTCGACTTACTAGGGTAATTGTCACCTAACCGCTAGCGGCAGTTGCTTGAAGCCAACACTTGCGTAGACCAAATAATCCTACGTGAGGTCAAGGTCAGGGCGGGGAGATACCATAAACACTTGCCGATTACGATGAGACTCGATTAGATGGTTTAGTGATGTTACACAGGCACCAATTGTGCGTATTGGTGTAATTATTAGTGCCTGGGAAGAACCCGCTCTTTCCGTTCCCAAACTATTTTCGAGACCTAAATGTCAAAGTCACCGCCGACCACTAACAAAACAACAGTGACTAATAATGGCTATCACAATAAGTAACTACATTACCATAGCAGCAGCTGGATCTGGCCAGATCTGGTACTAAACTATGACATGCCACCGGTCACGCAGCCCTTACATCAGTCCGCGTTAAATAATACATATTTAATATAACTGGAATGAAAACATAACTCTTTACAATGGTGTAATATTTTTAGAAGTATTCCTTTATTTGACGAACTTATCGTCGGTGATTTAGTGAAAATGCGCACCAAAAACTTCATGCCGACGGCGTGTCGTGAAGGTACGGTTTTCGCAAACACAGGTCGCATCAAATCAAAAACCTGTACTAGTAAACAAATTTGAATTGTCATGATTTTTAGTCAACCAATGAGGAGATGTGTTGGTCTTCACTGCTGACGTTACACAAAATCGATGCCGTCAGACAAACGACCGTTACAACGAGCTGAAGTGTAAACACGTCGGTTTACCTATGTTATCGCCCGATATGCAACTTCATGGATCAATGTTGTCATTTGTTAGTTTTCCACTATTCAAATTATGCATGTTGTGTGATAATTGAACATGATTTACAAGTGCGGAAACTAGGTTTTATTCGACGATGTCTCATCATTTTTAACAGGATTGCGATAAACGTAGGTGCGGCGACTGTGCTAGATTTAGGTTACGTCTGCACTATTTTTAGCGCGTTGGCATGGCGACTCCCGCTCGACCCGCTTTGTTTGGTCGTCGCGAGGGTGGCCTAGGCATGGAGCTACGCTGGCCACTAAAATTAATTAATGTTTTGAATGATTTCTAGTTTAACAAGCAACACGAATACATAATGTTTTAATTGGTAACTGTAACTTATTATGGATCAAAACATGGCCATTGCATGGCGACTTATTTTTTAAATATTTGTCAATTTAATATTTTATTTTAGGAATTAAACAAAATTGAACTGTAGTATTTATAATATTATGATATGGTACTTGTACAACAAAAACATCCAATGCTTTAAAATTCTAAATATTACCTTTCATGGTCCAGTATACCTTGTATTCAATTTGTATACACACATTTTCATTGCATATAAAAATTGGGATTCCACATTAAATATACATTGTATTTGCTAATTAGTTATAATTTTACAAATTGTGGCAACTAAATGTGTTATAATGAAACATCTTGTATGTGCTATATTGTAAGTGGCATTAACATGTGAATCACATGCTTTGAACAAAATATACATACAAATTAGGAATTTTCATTCAATAGCAGGTATATATAAAATTATATGTATATATATATATATACATATATATATATATATATATATATATATATACACTCGTAGTTGCTGCTGTGTTTTAAGAAGTCTCTTTAATTCCTATGTAAACAAATATACATATTTGTCGTCATATTTATATTGTTATTACTACTTACATTTCTGATAACACATGAGATGTGCATTCAGCCATGTGCTCTGCCTTGCCTTCATGAAGGGAAATAAATATTATGTATTTTTAGTTTATTTTTATGATTGGAATTTACCATGCAGGTATATATATACATACATAAACACATATATATATGTATGTGTAGGTATACATATATATATATATAATATATATAATATACCTGCATGGTAAATTTAGGTAATCATACCTAGTGTGTCCAATCATAAAAATATAAAATAAACTAAAAGTCCATATCAGCATTACATGACATGTGCATTCAGCCTTGTGCCTTGCTTCGTCTAACGTCTGATAGCATGCTGATTTTGCGTTCGATCGCGTGTCCGATGGCGTACCCGACCGCACTTCGTTGCATGTCGGAACAAAATTGGACTGGCAAAAATTTGATCCTGGGTGAGGCCCTGCCTGCAGCCTAGCTGTTTCATCATTTCCATTCTCTTTGGTAGTTTGCCGTGGCACACATAATGGTTTTGTTCTCCTGTTTCCCTGTCTGCCAGGGGCGAGGCTCGCCTCAATTCTAATCGTCGACTTGTGTTTTCTGTTCTATTTCTCCCCCTTGCTGATCTTGCACTGCTCTCTCCACCAACTCCCTCCATTCCCCTCTATCTTGCCCTGCTCTCTCCACCAACTCTCTCCATTCCCCTCTATCTTGCCCTGCTCTCTCCACCAACTCTCTCCATTCCCCACTATCTTGCCATGCTCTCTCCACCAACTGTCTCCATTCCCCTCTGTCTTGCACTGCTCTCTCCACCAACTGTCTCCATTCCCCTCTATCTTGCACTGCTCTCTCCGCCAACTCTCCATTCCCCTCTATCTTGCACTGCTCTCTCCACCAACTCTCTCCATTCCCCTCTATCTTGCACTGCTCTCTCCACCAACTCTCTCCATTCCCCTCTATCTTGCAATGCTCTGTCCGCCAACTCTCTCCATTCCCCTCTATCTTGCACTGCACTCTCCACCAACTCTCTCTCCATTCCCTCTATCTTGCACTGCTCTGTCCACCAACTCTCTCCAATCCCCTCTATCTTGCAATGCTCTGTCCGCCAACTCTCTCCATTCCCCTTTGTCTTGCACAGCTCTCTCCACCAACTCTCTCCATTCCCCTCTATCTTGCACTGCTCTCTCCACCAACTGTATCCATTCCCCTCTATCTTGCACTGCTATCTCCACCAACTGTCTCCATTCCCATCTATCTTGCACTGCTCTCTCCACCAACTCTCTCCCTTCCCTTCTGTCTTTGCCCTGCTCTCTCCACCAACTTTCTACTCTTTCACACCAACCTCTTCCCTCAACTCCTCCATTCTTTGTCTGTCTACTCTTTCACACCAACCTCTTCCCTCAACTCCTCCATTCTTTGCCTGTCTACTCTTTCACACCAACCTCCTCCCTCAACTCCTCCATTCTTTGCCTGTCTACTCTTTCACACCGACCTCCTTCCTCAACTCCTCCATTCTTTGCCTGTCTACTCTTTCACACCATCCTCCTCCCTCAACTCCTCCATTCTTTGCCTGTCTACTCTTTCACACCAACCTCCTCCTTCAACTCTTCCATTCTTTGCCTGTCTACTCTTTCACACCAAACTCCTTCCTTAACTCCTCCATTCTTTGTCTGTCTACTGTTTCACACCAACCTCCTCCCTCAACTCTTCCATTCTTTGTCTGTCTACTCTTTCACACCAACCTCCTCCCTCAACTCTTCCATTCTTTGTCTGTCTACTCTTTCACACCAACCTCTTCCTTCATCTCCTCCATTCTTTGTCTGTCTACTCTTTCACACCAACCTCCTTCCTCAACTCCTCCATTCTTTGTCTGTCTACTCTTTCACACCGACCTCCTTCCTCAACTCCTCCATTCTTTGTCTGTCTACTCTTTCACACCGACCTCCTTCCTCAACTCCTCCATTCTTTGTCTGTCTACTCTTTCACACTGACCTCCTTCCTCAACTCCTCCATTCTTTGTCTGTCTACTCTTTCACACCTACCTCCTCCCTCAACTCCTCCATTCTTTGTCTGTCTACTCTTTCACACCGACCTCCTTCCTCAGCTCCTCCATTCTTTGTCTGTCTACTCTTTCACACCGACCTCATTCCTCAACTCCTCCATTCTTTGTCTGTCTACTCTTTCACACCAACCTCCTTCCTCAGCTCCTCCATTCTTTGTCTGTCTACTCTTTCACACCAACCTCCTCCCTCAACTCCTCCATTCTTTGTCTGTCTACTCTTTCACACCGACCTCCTTCCTCAGCTCCTCCATTCTTTGTCTGTCTACTCTTTCACACCAACCTCCTCCTTTAACTCTTCCATTCTTTGCCTGTCTACTCTTTCACACCAAACTCCTTCCTTAGCTCCTCCATTCTTTGTCTGTCTACTGTTTCACACCAACCTCCTCCTTCAACTCCTCCATTCTTTGTCTGTCTACTCTTTCACACCAACCTCCTCCTTCAACTCTTCCATTCTTTGCCTGTCTACTCTTTCACACCCAAACCTTTAACTCCTTATTCCTTTGTCTGTTCACTCTTTCACACCTCAACCTCCTTTCCCTCAGCCCTCTTATTCTTTGTCTGTCTACTCTTCTACACCAACCTCTCCTTTAACCTCATTCTTTGCCTCGTCTACTCTTCTTGCCACCAAACTCCTTCCTCTAACCCTCCCACTTTGTCCGTTCACTGTTTCACCAACCTCCCTCCTCTTCAACTCCTCCATTCTTTGTCTGTCTACTCTTTCACACCAACCTCCTCCTTCAACTCTTCCATTCTTTGCCTGTCTACTCTTTCACACCAAACTCCTTCCTTAACTCCTCCATTCTTTGTCTGTCTACTGTTTCACACCAACCTCCTCCTTCAACTCCTCCATTCTTTGTCTGTCTACTCTTTCACACCAACCTCCTCCTTCAACTCTTCCATTCTTTGCCTGTCTACTCTTTCACACCAAACTCCTTCCTTAACTCCTCCATTCTTTGTCTGTCTACTCTTTCACACCAACCTCCTTCCTCAGCTCCTCCATTCTTTGTCTGTCTACTCTTTCACACCAACCTCCTTCAACTCTTCCATTCTTTGTCTGTCTACTCTTTCACACCAAACTCCTTCCTTAACTCCTCCATTCTTTGTCTGTCTACTCTTTCACACCAAACTCATTCCTTAACTCCTCCATTCTTTGCCTGTCTACTCTTTCACACCAACCTCTTCCCTCAACTCCTCCATTCTTTGCCTGTCTACTCTTTCACACCGACCTCATTCCTCAACTCCTCCATTCTTTGTCTGTCTACTCTTTCACACCGACCTCCTTCCTCAACTCCTCCATTCTTTGTCTGTCTACTCTTTCACACCGACCTCCTTCCTCAACTCCTCCATTCTCTTTGTCTGTTCTATTCGACCTCCTAATCCTTCCATCTTTGTTCACTTTCGCACCAAACTCCTTTCCCTTAATCCTCCACTTTGTTCCGTTCCACCGTCACCTCAACCTCCCAACCTTACCCTTTGTCCGTCTTCACACCCTCAACCTCCCTCCTCAACTTCCATCCTTATCTGCCCCTTTCACACCAAACCTCTTCCTTAACCTCCATCTTTGTCTGTCTACCTTCACACCCACCAACCTCCCATTCTTTGTCCGTTCACTCTTTCACACCCCGACCTCCCCTCAGCTCCTCCATTCTTTGTCCGTCTACTTCACACCGACTCCTCATTCCTCAACCTCCATTCTTGTCTGTTCACTCTTTCACACCAACCTCCTCCTTCAACTCTTCCATTCTTTGCCTGTCTACTCTTTCACACCAAACTCCTTCCTTAACTCCTCCATTCTTTGTCTGTCTACTCTTTCACACCAACCTCCTTCCTCAGCTCCTCCATTCTTTGTCTGTCTACTCTTTCACACCAACCTCCTCCTTTAACTCTTCCATTCTTTGCCTGTCTACTCTTTCACACCAAACTCCTTCCTTAACTCCTCCATTCTTTGTCTGTCTACTGTTTCACACCAACCTCCTCCTTCAACTCCTCCATTCTTTGTCTGTCTACTCTTTCACACCAACCTCCTCCTTCAACTCTTCCATTCTTTGCCTGTCTACTCTTTCACACCAACCTCCTTCCTTAACTCCTCCATTCTTTGTCTGTCTACTCTTTCACACCAACCTCCTTCCTCAGCTCCTCCATTCTTTGTCTGTCTACTCTTTCACACCAACCTCCTCCTTCAACTCTTCCATTCTTTGCCTGTCTACTCTTTCACCTCAAACCTCTTTAACCCTCCATTCTTTGTCTGCCCACCGTTTCCCCACACCAACCTCCTCTTCAACCTCCCATTCCTTTGTTCACTTCACACCAACCTCCTTCAACTCTCCATTCTTGCCCGTCTACCTTTCACACCAAACCTCTCCCTTAACCCTCCATTCTTGTCTGTCTACTTCGTTTCTACACCAACCTCCTCCTTCAACCTCCTTATCTTTGTCTGTTCACTTTTCTACACCAACCTCCTCCTCTTAACTCTTCCATTCTTGCTCACCCACTCTTTCACACCAAACCTTCCTTAACCTCTCCATTCTTTGTCTGTCTACTCTTTCACACCAACCTCCTTCCTCAGCTCCTCCATTCTTTGTCTGTCTACTCTTTCACACCAACCTCCTTCAACTCTTCCATTCTTTGTCTGTCTACTCTTTCACACCAAACTCCTTCCTTAACTCCTCCATTCTTTGTCTGTCTACTCTTTCACACCAAACTCATTCCTTAACTCCTCCATTCTTTGCCTGTCTACTCTTTCACACCAACCTCTTCCCTCAACTCCTCCATTCTTTGCCTGTCTACTCTTTCACACCGACCTCATTCCTCAACTCCTCCATTCTTTGTCTGTCTACTCTTTCACACCGACCTCCTTCCTCAACTCCTCCATTCTTTGTCTGTCTACTCTTTCACACCGACCTCCTTCCTCAACTCCTCCATTCTTTGTCTGTCTACTCTTTCACACTGACCTCCTTCCTCAACTCCTCCATTCTTTGTCTGTCTACTCTTTCACACCAAACTCCTTCCTTAACTCCTCCATTCTTTGTCTGTCTACTGTTTCACACCAACCTCCTCTTTCAACTCCTCCATTCTTTGTCTGTCTACTCTTTCACACCAACCTCCTCCTTCAACTCTTCCATCCTTTATCTGTCTACTCTTTCACACCAAACTCCTTCCTTAACTCCTCCATTCTTTGTCTGTCTACTCTTTCACACCGACCTCCTTCCTCAACTCGTCCATTCTTTGTCTGTCTACTCTTTCACACCAACCTCTTCCTTCAACTCCTTCATTCTTTGTCTGTCTACTCTTTCACACCGACCTCCTTCCTCAACTCATCCATTCTTTGCCTGTCTACTCTTTCACACCAACCTCTTCCTTCAACTCCTCCATTCTTTGCCTGTCTACTCTTTCACACCAACCTCCTTCCTCAACTCCTCCATTCCTTGCTGATCACTTATTTTCACTCCTGTAATTCTTATGACTAGTAGTCTCTAGGCCATACAGGTATGCCGGGGTCACACCTGAGCAGAGCACCTTCCCTTTGAGCTTACATGATATGCATCTGTCTCCTAGTGCACCTCCAACTTTCCTCCATGCTTTTGCCCCTGCCTTCATTCTTCTGCAAATTTTGTGTCTGTGTTAGTTACCATCCTTGATCCACCCAGTTGTACAAAACTGTCTCTGTCAAAATTCCACTAATCTCACAGATTTGGCCTCGCCAGGTGTTAATAATTTACGGCCTACAATAAAAATATGGTGTCAGCATTCTTATTTCTCTGAGAATTGAGCATGCTGACATTGCCTGGTAGTCAAGTGTTCTTGAAAGTGTCTGTCAAATTATACTGGTTATTAAATACTGTCACACATACAACCACAC
>CM034534.1:29142821-29370612 GCA_020002185.1 Paraescarpia echinospica | reverse complement strand
CCACCATACACCCAGCATGTCAAATATTATTCTTTTTGTAGATGCACATTGTGAATGGTCAAGGTGATTTGTGCTCTTGGTTTCTGACCAGATGTCATTCAAATGCCATTTAAATGTCATTTAGATATCAGACGCAAATTTCAAGCAAGGTAATGTGCCTATTACCAGAAGTTGAATATTGAGATATTGTAAAATCTCCTGCATGTTAAGTAATATTCTATTTCACCAGGTGTGAAATGGTTAAAATGTTGATCCCTAGGTGGCAGTATTGGGCTGCACTAAGTCTTGGTATAGATGCAGCTATATAAGTAATTTATATATTGGATTCTGAGAAACACTCTGACAATTCTGGTTGATTCTGTCCTACTTTAAGTTGTATAATAACAGTTTTGTTCTTTGTGATTACAAAAGGTAACGTGCAGACAATATATTTGTTTACTGCAAACAAAGTTCTCACAGATAATCTAACTGGCAAATGCACTAAACAAATTAGTATCCGTCCAATCTAGAAGCTGCTCCTGTATGAATTATTTTTGATAAAAAAACAGAATGAACAGACCTAACCAAGGCAGGCCATAGACGATGAATTTGTTGGAATCATGGCGTGCTAGGGTGTGCACAAACTGTTTCACATGTTCTTGGGCAAAATTGCGGCGAATGCTTTCAATACTGTGAAACACTGCAGTACGCAGCTTGGGAAATGTCTGCCATATGTCATTATATGGACATGACACAACTTTTTATTTTGTACTTGATTTATGGTACTAGTGGCGACTCGTTTCTATGCAGTGGACCACAGGAAATCGGCTGTTAGCTCAGTCTCATTTATTTGTGTGCACAGCAATAAATTCATCGCAGGTTTGCCAGGAAATGTGCTGCAAATATGCAATATAAATGATGTATCTCCATACTGAAGTATTTTCGTCTATGCAACAATCAACCATATAGATGATTTTGTAGAGTAAATTAACAGTGTTGAGATATTCCTAGCCATAGCAAAAAATTATTTACATTAATCGTGTGGCTTGGAATCTGAAGTTTTGTCAAAATTATGTGTTTGAAGTATTTTTATTTGCTACAAATCACTGATTCATGGGGCATGCAAAATACATTTCTTGGAACTTATCAGTAATGAAGTAATGAATTTTCTAATGTAGTTTACAAATTGCTAAACAAATATTTAATCAAGTGGTAATTGTGGCCACCTTTTGGGGCAACATTGATATGATTAAATATCAAATACTTTGGCAAAACTGTAAACAAATGGCATTGTTAGAGTAATTATCAATACCAATATTTTATATCAGTCACACAAAATATCAACCTAGCTCTGATATCTTCGATCATCTAGTTCTGATCTACTTTCTGTTTCTGGAGTTGAAACAGTTGTTGGGACTTCTTCATTGCTGCATCATCTATGATATTCACGCCCTGATAGTGTTTCATGATCAAGAAATATACTGGCATGTTGTCAGCAGACTCTTATTCGAGAGAATCCTGGTTCGATTCCTGTCGCTGCCATTTCGAACCATGAGCAAATTTGTTCACTCCACGTTGCTTCAGTTCACTCCATGTTACTCCAGTTCACTCCACGTTGTTCCAGTTCACTCCACATTGCTCCAGTTCAATCCATGTTGCAACAGTTCACTCCACGTATCTCCAGTTCACTCCACGTTGCTCCAGTTCACTCCAAGTTGCAACAGTTCACTCACGTTGCTCTAGTTCACTCCACGTTGCTCTAGTTCACGCCAAGTTGCACCAGTTCACTCCACGTTGCTCCAGTTCACTCTACGCTGCTCCAGTTCACTCCACATTGCTCTAGTTCACTCCACGTTGCTCTAGTTCACTCGGGCGTATAAATGAATAGTAGTTATAGACTCTGGTGGATATTTGTGTATAAATAGTCTTTGTGCAGTAATTGCAGCATGGCTGAGTACTTTCCAGAGAGGTCGAGACGGTATTCGATTGAACAGGTATGCCAGGGAGTAAAGTGTAAAGAGCTCTGAGCAGTCCTGGGGACTGGATACTGCGCTATATAAGAACTTACCCTTAATAAGAAGCCAGTATGCTTACTATGCTACATTTGTATAACATTGGTGTGTTCGTACTAATGTCTTCAGTCTGGAGTTCGCCAGCAGATCAATAGATATCAGATTTAGGCTGTCCGAAGTCCAGATTTCTTTCCCGCAGTGAATCAGTGTAATTAGTTAAGAATGGGTTAATCAGTTTGACATAATGGATTTGTAATTCGTGAAGCTGCTCTTTCCTACTAAAAATATTTATTAGTAGATTTAACAAGATTTAACAAGATTGCCACCCAGAGAATTAATTCTAAATAGCAGGTGGAGAAGGAAGCCCTTAATTTGGCTTATCGAGAGTCCAACTTTTTAAGTCCTTTTGTTTTACAGTAGTACTTAGTACAGCACCCCCATTGTATATTCTACATCATCGTTCCAATGTCTTGTGTGGAGGCATTTACGTTTCTGAAAATTGAACAACATTTGCCACTTTTCAGACCATTTGATCAACCTGTCAAGATCATCTTGTAAATGCTTTTAATCCTTCTAAACACTTTGGTATCATCCGCAAATGTCAACACCTTGCTTGTTATATCATGCAAGAGTAAGCATGCTATGATGTAAGGATTTCTCGTATGCAAAAGATTGATGGAGTTTAACAGGTATGCAACCTGCTCCAGTTTTTATAGTTTTGTTGCAAATGGAAGCGTGATAAATTACACATTTTCTTACGTTCATCACATAACTATAAGATCTATGAACAAACATAATTATAACAGCTGAAGGTCGACAAAGCCACAAATTATTTTGTGTTGCTGTCAGAAAATACTAATCTTGTTATAAAATTAATTGGCTGATTTCTTTGTGTTGCTTTCAGAAAATAGTTATCTTGTTATAGAATTAGCAGATTTGTTTGTAGTCAAAAACACTACAAAAACATGTGATTTAATTGACAATGTCACATGACTATCACACAAGCCTCATTCTGTCACACGTCAGCGACCAGGAACAGGTCTCTAATTACAATTCAGGCCGTCCTAAATTAATGTCTCCCATCAGTGTGGATCACGTTGATGAGCTGTCATATCGAGATGATTAATTTATATTTGTTGTCAAATGCTACTATTAATTGGGGAATCGGTGTCATGGTTGTATTCTCTAGTAAGGTGATTAAGAATGTGTTGGAAGTATTGCAACAGATCATTTTATTTTATTTATCTCTGAATTTGTGAGAATCATGAATTTGCAGGATGACCATTTTGAAAGCTGCATTAACAAGATAACGAAAAATGTGTCACAGGTCACGAGTTGATGTTCTTTTTATGGTCTACGTACACCATCTGCTTTGCGATTTAATAGAAGTGGCTGGGCGGTGAATGGAAATAGCTGGAATGGAAATTGGCACATTATGACAGTGTGTGACATTGTTGCCTTGCAGACAGTGACCATCAAAGACATCCGTTTGTCGCAGCTGACATCTATATTTAGGAAATAGGAAACGTTTTTCTGAAGATGTGGTGAGAGTTTTGTTAAAAGGTAACATGCACGCAATATTTGTTTACTGCAAACAAAGTTCTCACAGCTAGTCTAACTGGCAAATGCACTAAACAAATTAGTATCCATCCAATCAAGAAGCAACAGAATTAGCAGATCTAACCAAGGCAGGCCGTAGACGATAAATTTGTTGGAATCGTGGCATGCTAGGGTGTGCACAGACTGTTTCTCACGTTCTTGGGCAATTTGCGGCGATTGCGTTCAACACTGTGAAACACTGCAGTATGCAGCTTGGGAAATGTCTGCCATATGTCATTATATGGACATGACACAGCTTTTTATTGTTTACTTGATTTGTAGTGCTATTGGTGACTCGTTTCTATGCAGTGGACCACAGAACGTCGGCTTTTAGCGCAGTCTCATTTATTTGTGTGCACAGCAATAAATTCATCACATATTTGCTAGGAAATGTTCTGCAAACATGCAATATAAATGATGTAGGTCCAGTCTGAAGTATTTTCGCCTATGCAACAACAAGCAACCATAGAGATGATTTTTATAGAGTAAACTAACTGTGTTGAGATATTCTTAGCCACAGCAAAAATTGATTTACATTAATTGGAATCCGAGTTTTTTCAAAAATATTGTGTTTGAAGCATTTTTATTTTGCAGCGCAAATCATTGATGCCATGTTGGAATCAAAATAAATTTCTCGGAGTTGATCAATACCCATGTAACAAGTTTCTAATGTAGATTATAAATTGCAAAACAAATATTTAATCAAGCTGAAATTGTGGTCACCTTCTGGGGCAAATTTTACATGATTAAATATCCAATACTTTGTCAGAATTATAAACAAATAGCATTGTTAAAGTAATTAATTATCGATACTAATATTTAATTTCAGCCATGCAGAATATCAGCCTAACTCTGACATCTTCTGTCATCTAGTTCTGATCTACTTTTCATTTCTGGAGTTCAAACAATTGTTGGACCTATGACTTCCTTGATTGCTGCATCAGTTGTTTGAGATTCACAGAGTGTTTCATAATCAGGAAATATACTAACATGTTGTCATCAGACTCTTATTCGAGAGAATCCTGGTTCGATTCCTGTCACTGCCATTTCTAACCTTGAACAAATTTGTTCACTCCAAACAGTAGTAGATAATTGTGTATAAATATTCTTCGTGCAGAAATTACAGTATGGCTGAATGCTTCCCAGAGAAGTCGAGATGGTGTTCGATTGAACAGGTCTGCCGGGGAGTAAAATGTGAAGCGCTCTGAGCAGTCCTATGGACTGGATACTGTGCTATATATAAGAACTTACCCTTAATAAGAAGCCAGTACACTCACTATGCTACATCTGTATAAGATCGATGTGTTCGTACTACTGTTTGGAGTTCACTGGGGATTAAAGTATGTTTCTTTATTAATTGTTTTTTTGTTCTCCAGCAGATCAATAGACATCAGACTTACTACTTAGGCTGTCCGATCTCCATATTTCTTTCCAGTGTAACTGGTCTAGTATGGGTTAATTAGTTCAAGCGACATAATGGATTTGTAATTTGTGAAGCTGCTTTTTCCTACATAAAATATGTATGAGTAAATTTGCCACATTGTAAGGATTTAACGTATTTGACAAATTTATGGAGGTATGTGGCCATCTCTAATTTTTATAGTTTTTTTTTGCGAATAAACAAAAAAGTAAGAAATTACATATTTTCTTGTGTTCACAAGACCAATATAAAATCAAACAAACATAATTATAATAGTCGAAGGTTGACAAAGCCACAGACTATTGCGTGTGTTGCTGTCCCAAAAGACTTCTCTTGTTATAGAATTGGTTGATTTCTTTGAGTTGTTTTCAGAAAATACTGTTCTTGTTATAGAATTAACAAATTTACTTGTAATCACATTACAAAAACATGTGTACAAATGATTGAATTGAAGATATCACACGACTCAAAGAAGGCTTATTTTTTCACACGTCAGCGACCAGCAACTGATCTCTAATTACAATTTACGCCATCCTAAATTAATTTCCCCCATCAATGTGGATCACGTTGATGAGCCGTCATAGCGAGATGATTAATTTATATTTGTTGTCAAATGTGACTGTTAATTGGGGAATCTATGATGTTGATTGTATTCTCTTGTAAGGCGATTATGAATGTGTTGGATGTATCGCAACAGATTATCAAGGAATTAAAGATTTATCGGTGAACTTGTGACAAATGTGAATTTGTGGATGACCATTTTGAAAGCTACATTAACAAGATAATGAGAAATGTGTCGAGTGTCACAAGTTGACGTTCTTTTTACGGTCTACATTCACCATCTGCTTTGCAATGTAATTGAAGTGGCTGGGCAATGATTGGAAATAGCTGGGATGGAAATTGGCACATTACGACAGTGTGTGGCATTGTTGCCTTGCAGACAGTGACCATCAAAGACTTGTCGCAGCTGACATCTATATTTATCTGCATCTCACATTTAGACCTCGTAGGACATCACCGGACATTCTCACATGGTACCCGGCAGCCGTCACCTCAGATTAGGAAATAGGAAACGTTTTTCTGAAGATATGACGGAGCATGTGATATGATTTGGAATAATTCTAGAAAGGAAGCAGAATTTTGCAGCACAATCGAATGAGGATGGATTGGAGTTTTGGGGCTGCACATACAGCTGATATTGATGTGGATACGATGGCATGCTAGCATGAATCCTGTCATGGCATTTGTGAACATTGTTGTAAATAGGGTCCGATGTTATATGAACCAAAAAGGTAGATATTTTTTATTAGAAAATTACAGCATTGTTTGGGAAATTGTTAGTAATGGGGAGGTTTTAGACAGATACTTTCTCGAGGTTTCCATTTTCTTGATGGAATAGCTTATTGTTTGAATAACTTGATTTAAAGTCTGCATTTATTAACATCGATACAAGCAAAGCAATATTTATGCATGGTTGTTTACTTGCATCTACACCTGTGTATAGTATATGAAATTAATCATAAACCATAATTCCACTTACTTAACTGACATAACCAATGTTTGCTTCTATCTGTTTCAGGTATGTACACACGATTTCTTCATTTCCTCTAACCTTCTTACCCAGATGGTAAGTTGTACATGAAAATTGTATTTTTGTCAACCAGATCTCTCAACTTGAACATAAATTTGCAAAGGTGCGAGTTTGAACTTGACAAAAAATGTGTTTACGAAAGGAGGTTTAGGGATTCAGTACATTTGAAATGTTTAAATTTCAAATTCTAGAATCCATTTTACATACATTGGTGACATTTTAGAAATGTCACTGATTGAACATGGGAAAGATTTTCATTGGCTAAAAATGACATCACTGATGATGTAAGAATATCCTGGGGGAATCTCTGTGACCAATATTTATCAGACTTTTTTTATTGAAACATACAAAGCATCGGATTTCATATCAGGCCAAATAAAATAATTCATGTGTTTCCGGTAACCTGGCCGTCCCTAGTATTTCCATGCGACCATATGCATTTTTTCAAGAACAAAAGAAAAATATTTTTTATGATGCCGACCCTCGACCCTTGCCTCTGACCAAAAACTTCTTTTAACATTATTTTATATTCGGCAAATGACTATTATAACGTTCATTCAACATAATAAAAAATACAGATAATCATTACAAAAGTCCTGATAAGTCCTGAAAAGTAACAAGCATTTACCTTTAGGAACGAAAATTCCGCGATTGTCCCTAGTATTGGATGGATTTCCTTGTAACTCGTTGCGAAGTGTCATGGCGCCCCTGCTACGTACCTCGTGTCAATGGACGTAAACAGGGACGCGGGTTGAAGGCGCTCACATAAACCATTTCGTGATCATTGTCTGGTTGTCCGCTATGCGCATTGAAGACATGTTGTTAATTAAATATACTTGTCACATCGTTAGAACACGCATAAGTTTACAGATTCTGGTTTTGAACACAAAACTCGAAGGAATAACAACAGCCTAGGTTACGCTGGCTCAAAGTGATATAGTCTGGGTTTCGTAGTTCTAACAAATTCAGTTGGATGGCGTCATATATGGCGCTAGCTAAAATGGTTGAACAAAAATAATAAATAAAATATTACAATAGATCTGCCTACCCTTTTTTTTGGCAATAAAACGTTTTTAAAAATAAAATGTTTTTCCTACCTACCTACACTATTTAAAAAAATCAATGTTACCGGAAACACAATTATATTTTATTGTGGCCTCAGCTGCTTTGAATGGTCGTGATAGAAGCTGATTGTGAGAGTAGATGGTCTGATAAAATAACAATATTTTAGAAAGCTTTCTGTCTGTACTTGCATGCATTACTGAATGTTTATCTTTCTCTTGCATATAGATCCCATTATCCGAATGTCCCACAGCACTGTTTTTCCCCAAGGGAGTCGCTCCATTACTAGTGTTTATTCTGCTTCCCAGCAGAGTCAGCAGACCATGGAGTTTTGCATTATTCTAATTAAACGTATTAATTTATATTGCATTCTCGGTCTACAAAACACAGTTCTTAGTGTGCATGCATGTGTTCGTTCAAGCATGTGTTTGCGCGTGCATGTGTTTGTGTGTGCATGTGTTTGTGTGTGCATGCATGCAAGTACATAAATTCACACGCACAGACACAAACACTCATTCACTCGCTTGCACAATCTTGTGCACACAAGCACACATGCATATAAATGCACGCACGCACGCACGCACGCATGCAAGCATGCACGCACACACACGTATTTTGACATTTGATGAGGTATTTTTAAGACAATGTTGTGGTCAGTGTATTTGTATGTCCACCAATGCCTTAAGCATGGACACTCGTGTTACATACTCCGTCCCCAGGGAAATGTGTAGGATGTCGAAAGTAAACATATTAATAAGTAATACCTGGTACATTAATACATGCATTTGACCAAATAGACCAGATAGGACCGTCAGAAGCAAGTGCAAATATGGTCTTCTAGGAACGTCAAATGAAGTGACAATGTCAAATAAGATACCCTGCTGCTAATGGCTGATTTATTCTGACCTGGATTACATTATCTTTATGTACTAAGTTTAATTAATTAATTAAATTGTTCAGGTGATTAATATATTTTGTTGAACTTCAATTTTAAAAATAAGTGATCTCAGCAGATTGATAAGCATAACTCACACAATGTTTTATTAAAGTGCATTCTAGACATTTTTACTAATACAAAAAGATATTAATTAATTTTAAAAAATGAAACGTTAATTAAATTAAATTTAAAAGTTTTGGTTAATTTAACTACATGTACATTTTTATTTTCCTGAACATTGCATTGGTTGGAATCTATGAATTAATTGAAATTTAATAACATTTTCTGGTTATCATTCAATATCTTAAAAATATTTTATCTCCTGCTTCTTGTCTCTGGTGCTATTAAACCACATTCATTTAGGTGAAATTGAATGAATTAGTCACCTTTCTACAGAACCAAGTTAATTATAGCCTCAGGGATGGTGCATATGACTCTATCTTTGTCAGCCAGATGGTAAATGTTGAGCGCTTGTGACATTTCCTAGTGTCTAGACTCAATGCATGTGGACAATCTGCTAATAGTCCTGGTGGCAGCGGGACCTGTGAATAATGATTGGTCGCAATTTATTATTCCATGGGGCTCAACACTGCTGATTTTGGGCAGAAAAAAATTTTTTTTGGAGCTTTTTAGATGTCTCGCTTTTTTGTAAGTTAAAGAGGTTTACGATAAAACCAATCGATTTGTTGCGCAGTATTATTGCTTTGCTAAGGTGATTTCACGTTTATGCACGGATGCGTTCGTCACGAATGAGAGTGATAGATCAAAATGGTGGCCCAGTAAAATGACAAACAATTCAACAAAAAATTTTGAAAGAGGAAGTGTGTTTGTCTTAGCCCTTGTGGGTGAGTGAATTCCCTGGGATACATGCCAGTAGAACAGCCATTGTTCACCCACGGGAGAGGTTAGCTTGGTCCCCCCCATCCCCCTGCTTTGCCAGCAACATACAATTTTACCTTGGACATGGAGGCCTTTATGAACTTTACCATGATAAAATGTTTGGGTGGGATCAGCAACTGAAGGAACATTAGCACATTGACAGCTTTAGTTGTCGTGGCTGTTTTGTCCTACTTTTTAAAGGCAATATGTTTGTCCATGTAAACAAACGCCACATAGGTCATTTACTTTCCGACCTATCCATAAACTTAATATATTTTATGAAGCATAATTGTTGATTTTTACCTTCTGACAGACACAGTGGCGCCACCATACATAGTTTTGGTGACTCATCATTCTCGGCGTAACGTAAATCGTTTACTTTTGATAAATGTTTACTGTCATAAGAAAGTAAGTATAATCAATGGATAATGTAGCACGTATATATGTAGATATATGAAGGTATATGTAGGTATATGTAGGTATATGTAGGTATATGTAGATATATGTAGAAGTACTCATGAGGAGAACTTGTAGGCTTCAGATGGTCGTTTTCATGGTTATAGGTCAGAAAGTTATAGATCACTATGCCTACATACTGGACTTTATTGTGTGTTTTTTGCGAGTGAAAAATGTAATTGCAATAGGCTTATTAGCAAGCAGCTTACCTTCAAATGTGTATTGTAGTATTCAGAATGATGTATATATAAATCCATGCTAATAAATCAAGGCACATATTATAGTTTTCAAAATTAAAGAAAGTACAATTTTCCAGCAGAAAAAACTAATGTCACTAATTGTTTTGATTTCACATTCAAACATAGATACTGCCAAATGTTTTGTCATCTAGTTTTCTACATACCTTTAAAGTCATAATCACAAAATTGTTAATAAATAATATCTAAATGTGTAATTTTGACGACACTAGAAACTCGAACCTGTCTGTCTGTAATAGTAGTACAAATATTAATAACAGCATGTCAGTATGTTATATTGTTGCATAAATTGACATAACCAGGTTGATGTAAACTCATATCGGCAAAAAAACAAGTCTGTAGAAAGAACGTGCAATAATTTGTGATGATTCGTCTGACTGCCACAGGCTCTGATTGCAATGTTTTATTGAGTGGCGATGTATGAGATTTTGGTTGACAACATCAGCCTACTAATATCTTGCCATTTTGCTACAAGTCTATTCCAGACATATTTCACGTGATGTATGAGGTTGGCGTATGTCAGAGAAATCGGAACAGACCGCTAAATTTTCTCAATGAAGCCTTTTGTTTAGTTGTCTGATTATACCAGTATAGATCTCAAGAGCAGTCAGGTATTCTGCTGTAATTTTTTTATTTGGTAAAAAAAAATTCTGCGAGGCTAACAGTTTTATTTACCTATCAACACCCTGTGTAATTGTTTTCTTTAAAACTTCCTGGCTTGGCTGATTTAGCTGAATCAACTGTGAATTAATCATTATCAGTAATATGCACAGTTGTCTTACTAGGCAAGTGCATACTTTGTTAAAACCATTGAAACTATTAACTTTTATCATTAAACTGTGTTACTAGTGAAAATGTGAATAGCCTTATCCTTTGGTACCAAAAACCGAGTGACGTTTGCATTATGTTCACCCAGTTTTGACCTGACCTAATTTATAACTTTGTTCGATTATTTTACCAAATGTAAGTAACAAATTTGTTCAAACTAACTAGCATGTTCAGATGGACACCAGATAAATTCTAGTTTCCACCATATAAATCTAGTGTAACGTGAGCGAAAACAAATCTAATTTTTAAGGAATAATATTAGTATCGGTCTAATAAGTCGAGTTATATCTTGTCTGGAGTATTAAAGAACCTAGTGTGTGGCCTTATTCGCCTATTTAGTACTGTTTGTTTGATGATTATATGTACCAAATATATAGCAGCCAGCAGTTGGCATGGAAAACAAGACTGGCATCTGGCAATGTGTTTGATACAATCAATGATAGACGATTTGTTATCAAAGCAATGTTGAACTTGCTATTGCCAGTTCGTGTTTAATCTAAGAAAAACTACTTGTCAGTTTTGGCATGTTATGAGGAAATGTGATTTTTTACTTTTTCAATTGCTCTCCAATTATGGAAACAGATTTATAAGCAATGTTTCAATAAAATTGGGATAATTTTGTTTGCAATATAACAAAAGCTACGTTACTCAAGAACGTAAAATTTGACACGAAAACATGCATGACACAACCAACATGTGTCCACAATGTTGTAAAATTGAAGAGGTGAAGAACACTGGTTGTTTTGATGGATTTAAACACCATCAGTAACAGACAACACCTGTCATAACAGCATTACTTTCATGTCAAATTTGATATTGTTTTCATTCTACGAAAAATCCCTTTAATACTCAATTTGGAGATCTAGATCATTTTTTGCATTACGGCGATGGAGATATACTCAGGAGATGGGTTGACTAATCAGATATTCCATGGAATCATGTTCGAAGGACTGGAGTATGTGGATGTTAAGTAACATTGGCAAGTTTTGCTTTAGAGTGTGTCACCTTCCAAGTTGGCTAAAAGTGAGTGTTAATTATTAAGTAACTCATTAGGGAGTGGGGCTGCATAAGGTGACTCTGTATTTATAATTACATTGACAGCATATGAATTAAATTTGTGTTTATTGATTGACATTACTGTGAATATAAGGGAGAAAAAGTATATCTATTTACTACTAAATATTAATGAAAAGTTGCAAATGTAGATTTTAATAACAGTGACATTAAAACAGTTGATATATTGATTGTGTACAGCTATTGTACTATGATCACAGACATAAAGTACAATTACGCTTTTCTAGATAGGTTGACCTTGTAAGAAGATATTTGTTTGATATTATATAATGGCAGGAGGTATGGCTGAGACACAGTCTTTAATCAGGTTTCACAATGTTATCTTCATGAATGGAAACCCTGGATGACTTGTGAGCAAGGAAGCCGCTAATTTATTGAGTCTTCAACATCTTTATGTTACAGTAATCAGCCTCTGTGGTATTTCTCAGTTTGTTTTAGACATATTCACACTGCTGACATTTATATAATCAGCAGATAGTTTGTTCTATTCACTTTCAGTCATCTGTGAGAATGAACACTTTCTGGTATCCGTAACGTACACTGGTCTTTCACTAACATCTCTTCATGTCCTCTGGTTCTTGAATCCAATACATAAAACCATCATGAAACATACAAAGATTCACATCGTCACGCACAATTTTCTAAAGAGAATGTTCAAATCTATACATTCTCTTACTATGAAGATGCCACATTAACAATATTGCTCAGAACTATTCACATATTACATTTGTCAGTCCAGAAGAGATGCAGTTTGTTGCCACTAGAGGCACTGTGTACATGGGAAACATTTCCGAAACTGCGTTCTACGGACATTCATGTGCCAGCAACTGTTTGCCTGTATATGTTTGCCAAATATATCTTGGCTGTTATATGGTTCTTTAAAGGTCCCATCGGACGATGCAATTAAGTCGCTGCAACCGTTGCATGCAATGGTCACAGCTTCGCTTGTGCTGCAACTCATATGCACCAAGTCTGTTTACACAGTGCGAGCTGTTCGCACGCAATATCCGACGTCACTGGCAATATGGCTGCCATCATGTTGCCTGACAGCGACGAAGAACTGTTGCTTGTAACTTTAGGCGCCATATTTATGTAGCAAATTTTTCACAAAAGAAAAGACGAAAGGAGAGAGCGTTTGGGTTCGGCCCTGGCTTCTGCGGAGATCTGTTCATGGAGCATATAGTGCACTGATCGCCGAGCTGCGAGCGGTGGATCTGCGGGCATTGAATCATTTCTTCCGGATGGACGAGGACCATTTTAATCACCTTGCTGAGCTGGTTTCCCCGCATATTCAGAGGAAGGACACCGATACGCGTGAGAGTATTCCACCAGGAGAAAGATTTGCTATCAATCTGCGTTTCATCGCAACTGGAATAAATCTATTAACTGTTTTGTTTCATCCTCATTAAGGATGACGTTATTTATTTTCGGCTCCATTGTTGCCGATGACGATCCCCAGGTGGTGGGTTCTGATTGGTCATTGCATGCGACTAAGTTGCCCATTATAGGACATGTTCTAAACGTGCAACTTGCGTGCAATAGAATTGCGTGCAATGTATTGCATGCAATGGTACCAACATACAGAGCGACTAGGTCTCGAGCAACCATTGCATGCGACTAAGTTGCATCGTCTGGCGGCACCTTAACTAATACCTATATATTTTGGAAAACATTACTTGCAAACATTGGCAATATAATGGATTGAATATTGAGGATTTTCCAGAGTTTGCCAAATTGAAATATGGATTGAAATACGATGCACATCAATATTTTGGATAATATTCATGTAATTCTGCACCCTAATGCATTATGGGTAGAAAAAATAAAAAATAATGTTGCCAATTATACAAAAAAATGCATCATCATCTAACGTTTCTCTTCAAAAATGATCAGTTAAATTATTCTAGGCCCTACATTTACTGTGCTCTGAGTCTCTATTTGTGACCCAGACACAGGAGAGAAGCATGCCGGTTGCATTAATTGCAACATTACCATGCACCATTGTCCGCAATGTTACCAGCCCATTGTGTGGAGGTAATTTTGTTATAACTCTTATTGCACAAACGAAATAACATCAATTAATATTCTCTTCGAATATTGGCGCCGACAGAACAGAGGCCTAAGTGAACGGCACGATGTGGACTGTGGAATACATAATTCTGCACAGTGTAGCACTGCAACTGTCTGTTTTTTTTTAGGAAAACGCAAATTGATACACATGTTCATGGTCTCTCGGGGATCAGGCATTGCAAGGGAGCAGGCCATGTGTGGATAAATGGATTTTTTTAGTGCTGGTAAAGCCATAGTGTAGCAGCATTTGTTTGGACACCTACACGGATATCAGCATGCGAGATGGATCGTAATCACTTGGCATGAATTGCACTGGCGTCTGTTGCATTATGCCTCTGCCACTGTTAACTTTCGTGCAGATTCGTAAGTGGGGCAAACTCAATTTATAGGACATGTCATATTTTCAGCTGGTTGTCGGAGTTAATCAAAAGACGTCAACGCAGACATGTGTATACGTCAATGATCTCACCCGACACTTCCGTGTTTAGCAAAAGGCTTGACCGCATAGGCGTCTCTGTAAAAACTGGTCATTTGTCTGCGATCACGCCAAATCCCATCTTACCTTGTGGATGACTTTCCCGGACTATCTGAAATGGGGAAGATTTGGGTTATCAGGAAACCATGACCCTGCACTTGGTACAATTCGTGCTGCACCGTTCAACCCGCACCAGTGCCATGACCAGTCAGACCTGTCAGACGTCACTTTCACACACGCACGTGAAGAACGTCTGATTGGCTTGCACGCTGTGTTATTAACTACTATGTGAGGAAATTCGCAGTGTGTGCCAGCAGCCAGTACCACCCCCACTGCCTGCAGAAGCTGTGCCAATATTACGGCTAATTTGTGGTGCCACCGAGACTACACAAACATTCCTGCGAGCCTTTGATGGTCACGGCTCTTATCTGTCAAAGCCGCTCATCATGACGACCATCCAACGCATGTCACGTGACCGTCACCAACATATCGTGACAATCCAGGTTATTGGTGACCATCTGTAGATACCAAACCGGATATGAATAGTCGCTGGCGTGGATCAGCTGTTTGTTTAATGTCCTGTGATTGCAGGTCGTGAAGTTTGCCGACAACGGGACAACGGTTTAACAAAACGTCGCCATTATGCTGCAGCTGTGCTCTGATTCATTGAGTGAATGCCCGTGATGCAGGTGTAAAAAGGAGCTGCTGTCACCGGAGCTGAAGGATGAGTTGTGAATCGTCACGTTGAGATGCCACGGGCTATATTGTTGTCTTGCTGACAACGTCAATTTGTGAGCGAACACAAATATCATGCTTGTGTCAGATTGCGGCCAAACAGAGTGCAACGTAAATGACGGAAAGGGAAGATTAACGCAAGGGATCTAGGCGAGATCGGGATTTATTCGACTGCTGGATACGGACTGCGGGAGGATGGGTAACGTGAAATCAGTGCAGAAACTGAAGATGGTATGGCTAAAGAGAGGTAGGTAATCCCTGTGAACTGATTGGTCGGGCAGACGCATAACCGTCGATTTCTGAATATGAAAAGTGGGTAGCATCTTGCACTGTAGAGATGTAACAAATGGATATTGTCACCCTGTGATGGGGGTAAATGTTTAATTAGGAGTCTGTGTAGCTATTATTGGAGGCGAGTTGCAGATGTGGAAATTACTGTAATTATAAATGTCAATACAGTCATTACTAATTGATGTCACATTAGGCACAGTGACATTAATACCGTTCAATGCATTCAAGTGTCAAAGCTGTCATTGTGTTCGGCCGTGTGGTCTTCAGTGGCATTTTTTGTGTACGAGCATCATTGGTAGTATTGTTAATTGGCTGTGTTGGTAATGCTTTTGTCCTGTGAACTTTGGGGGGTCCTTTATCCATATCCCACCAGTGAGTTCCCAGTATTCATATATTTTATGTATGTTATATATATTTTAATGACAATTCATATATTTACTATGTTAGAAAGCACACAATTTTTCTGATAATTATGGACATTTAGGAAATGTTTCTAGCGAAATAATAATCACCTTAATCAGATCAGTGCAATTGGTGAATTTTGTGACATTTGTGATGTTGGCAGTCGCTAATTTGTGTTATCTGAAGTCACTAAAAAGCGCCACCTAATATAATTCTATATGCAACAATATTTCCCATGATGTGATCACTGAACAAACTGTTTATCAGTTAACTTACATTTACATTCTAAAATTAAACCTACATATCTTTATTTCTGAATACTTTGTATACATTACAGAGCAGTGTTGGATTAGGACGCCATGTACACTGAAACCATTCCGTTCACGCATTGTTTGTTGATGTGGCGTCATTTGTAATTCGCCACACATTTCATTTTATCTCGTTTGTTAGTTACTTATCACTTTCATCAAGATCAGCCCTGTCAGTTTGCTGCTGCCTTGCCTATGGGCACTTGGTTTGCGGCATCAGTGGCACGACTCTCGGTCGGTCGAGAACACCTGTGCTATACAGCATTGTGCACCTGCTCTTTAATTAATCTACTGACCTATTGTTTGAATCGAGAACATGTGACACCTTAGGGACTGTCTAAAATAGATGTTTAGTACCTGTCTTGGACGACCACCCTTATATATGGGTATAGCGGTTGCTCAAGACAAGTGGTCTCCCAAGGCAGGTTGCAGGTATCTGTTCTTCCCTCTTGTTTCATGTACAGGGGGTGAGGATCAGGTACAGTATTGTCATACCACTCCTTCTGTTCTCTCTCTCTCTCTCTCTCTCTCTCTCTCTCTCTCTCTCTCCATCTTTCTTCTTCCCACGATCCTCTTATGTCCCTCCTCACACAGTCCTCCCACCTGGGCTGTGGTCTTCCTCTTATGTCCCTCCTCACACAGACCTCCCACCTGGGCTGTGGTCTTCCTCTTATGTCCCTCCTCACACAGTCCTCTCACCTGGGCTGTGGTCTTCCTCTTATGTCCCTCCTCACACAGTCCTCTCACCTGGGCTGTGGTCTTCCTCTTATGTCCCTCCTCACACAGTCCACCCACCTGGGGTGTGGTCTTCCTCTTTTATACAACAAGAACCTACATTTATCTTTACTTTGTGGTTTGTGGTGGTCATTGCATGAAGGGTGAGGACATATGTTCATGGATGGATTAATATGCTATCTAGGATGCACCCAGGTGTTGCGGTCCACTCACCTCGTTCTGTGCACATTCATATCTGTCGGCCTTTTTAACCTCTGATAACCCAAGAGCATTAAATAAACACAAAGGTAGTGACATAGAGTTAGTTACTTTTTCAGTGTACATCAGTGTCTGAAATTAGCAAATAAATGAACTGACCCAGTTTTTTTTAACTGGCCCTGCTGAATTTGAACTGGCCCGAAAAATGACATCCAGTGTGATTCTTGGAAAACTGCACTGCCATTGGCGATGCCACCGATATTTGGACTTGACGTTCAGTGGCTTTGCTTGTTGAGTGCAACGGTTTGCATGATAAGAGTTCAGTTTTGACGAAGTATTGTTTAATTATTACCAAAGTTGCGTTTACTGTCTCCTATAACTGAGTCAGGTCTAAGAATTCTAATGAACTATGCATCGGATGCAGCCTAGCCATGTCCGCGGAGATAAGCCAGTGGCATTTGTGAACCGGCGGTGTCGGGCCGATAACTTGAACATTTTGGCGAATTGAATCGGCGGGACGGATTTTGAATTGGGGGGCCGCCAATACTGTACATATTGAGTGAGTGGTGGAGCCACTGTGGAGATATGTTAGATTTATTAGGACATTATCTGCTGCACGCAATGCCGTAATTGGCGACAGCAGAAACTAAATGGTCTGCGGGAACGAGTTTAATATAATAATAATATAATAGTAATATAATAATAATAATAATAATTGCTTTATTCACAGACTCCATGCAACATACAAGTACATTATCATGGTTCTATAGTTGTGTTATAAACAATAGTTACAATGTACAGAATGAAAAATCACCCGTCAACAAAATGTATATACAGGGAATTGAACCAGTATTTCCATATTCTTGACATGTATTTCACGTCACTATTAATAATGTTACAAATCAATATGTTTTTTGAGAACTGCAGTCGGCATATAAACCTATATGTCAAATTTCTAATAACAGCAGCACAGTTAGGTAAATTATTGTTAACAAACATTTCACTAGCACTACAGTATCTGTCATAACCTAACACCATTCGAAATATATTGTTGTAAGAGACATACAATTTCCTGATTGCATAGTTATGAAAATTCCACCATAGATGGGCAGTATACATAGGTGAGCAAAAAGTAGTAAACAATGTCTTCTTTACATCATTTGAACACATATGAAATTTTCTTATGATCATGTTGCCTTGTGCATACAACTGGCGACATTGTCTAGATATATAATTGTCATCTAGCATACTATTTGAAAGTATATGACCCAAATATTTTACAGATTCTACCTCACATAGTTTTTCGTTACCAAGCATAAAACTTGGAAATTTAACATTCTTACAACTTTTGTTTCTAATTATCATGACCATACTCTTTTTGGCATTGTACCTTATGTCATGAGATACTCCATATTGATCACAGACGGTGAGAAGGGTCTGTAATCCCCTGCTGGATGGACAAAATACTACAAGATCATCAGCATACATAATATTATTTACACAATTATATCCTACATAACATCCTGTATTGCAACTATTAAGTACAGTGGATAAACCATCCATGTAAACACTGAACAAATAGGGGGATAAAATACCTCCTTGTCTAACTCCATTACTTACATAAATACTGTCAGACACATGACTATCCCATCTTACACACATCTGTTGGTTCGCATACCAAAACACTAGAATTCTAACAATGTAACCAGGAACATCTCTGTCTATTAGCTTTTTAAAAAGTACACTATGGTTTACACGGTCAAAAGCCTTAGATGCATCAAGAAAACACATAAACAAACAGCTATTTAAGGCTTGATATTTAGCAATAACCTCTTTTAGTACATAAATGCACATGTCAGTGCCATGCTTCTTTTTAAAACCAAACTGGTTGTCACTGGTTGTTAAAAAGTCATCCATTCTGCTGAGCAAGATTTTTTCAAAAACTTTAGACAACACTTGCCAGTGCTATTGGCCTGTAGTTGTCTTTACTGTTTATCTTGCCGGATTTATCCTTGATTATGGGCACTAATATAACAGAAATCATAGAACTTGGCAGTACGCCATGAACCAACAGACCTGTGAAGCACATTGACAGTAAAGGCAGTATGCGTTCACTGCAGTACTTCAGGTGCTCTGCATACACACCATCAAGGCCACAACTCTTGTTAGAGTCAAGGTTTCTTATAGCATCTTAATATCAAAATACACTATTATTGATAACAGAGCTGTTTGTTTGTTATTCCATGGCCTGTTCTTAGCAATATGTGTGGTAGTACATGGTTTCCTTCTGTGTGTGTGCGTGTGCATGTGCATGTGCTTTATTTGACATTCTTTTATATTGCCTTTACATTTGCTTTATGTTCTTCTGACAGACAGATGCTCGACATGAATTTTCAATAAAGTACTTTAATTGCCATTATATCAACAAGGTTTCATAGATATCAGTATAGTTTCAAAGTTTCATATGGGGATGCCCTTGGGAGGGGTCTCACTGGTTTCATGTACCAGTGGTGTGGTTTACCAGGTAATGATATTTTGAGATAGCCCCCAGACAAGGCCAGTTAATTAATTGACTTAGGTACCATGGGCAGTCTCTTCCTTCTAGTGGCTACTCAATGTCCTCCCACTCATTACTACATAATTACCTGATCTTTAATACTGGCCACAGCATCAGAAGGTGTTTCTGGAGATGCCTGGTGCTATTCCTCAACCCCACAAAACAGCATATTTAATTACTCGAGCAGGCAAAAGGCCAAAGAAATGAAACACACTCGACGTATGCAGGGTTTTGGGGCAAAATGCGATTATTTTTGATTGGACAAAATTTCATATTTGAAATTAACAAAAATAGAATTTAGTCCACGCTCTGATTTTCTTGTGTTAAGATATTCCCGTATCATATACAGATGTTATATTGATGCTCTTGGAACAAAGATTTAAAAAAATAGATATACCCCTGTATTACGTTTGCCCCGAAACCCTTCAATATGTGGTTATCTTGAACTTTTGCTTATAATCAAACTGTAATCGAGCTGGTATACATGCATCATGCTTCTTTTCCTAAATGCTTTACGTCTTGAGTGCCAAACTTTCCGGAGTTGATCTACGATCCCAGGATGTATCCGTAACATTGTTATTTAGAATTTGCTTAGAACTCACCCTTTCTATAAACAATCGAATTATGAACATTCCAAATTACACAAATTGTCTCCACCTGGTCATTGGACATTGAGCTTAGCCTGGAGCAATCATATTAAGGCATGTGGCAGTGCAAACAACTGTTTCAAAATTACATAATCTTCATCAAGCATCCAGTATAAATACTTTGCGAAACAATTACATGTAAGTCATTACATGTACGTGTAAGTCATTACATGTACATGTAATATCGAACTTGGTTTCTGACCTTACCATCAAAGCAATCACCTAGAGGCAATTTCTCCCTTCTGTCTTTTTTGGTGGCAATAGGGGAACCTAGTAATTAAGATCACCCTTGGGACTGGGGAAAAATGACATGAATAGGAAGGTGGCCTAATTTGCTGGCCTAATTTCCTGTACTTCACTGTATACGGATCACATCTGGGACTATCCTAGGGTGACCTTAATTGCAAGATGGCTGTATTACTGAGGATATTTGTGACAATATTGTCACAAATATCCTCAGTAATATATAATAAAAAGAGCTACGGTGGATATTTCCCTGGGCAGTTCAGCAGCAATAATTAATAGGGTATTTATAGATGTCGACATGAGAGTCTATGTAATACCTAGTATGATTATTGATCTATGATTGTGTGGCATAATCCTACCAGATATGACCTGTTCATCACATGATGCCAATTAATTAATAAATTGATTGAGCCAATGAGTCTTTTAGGAGGCAAGTTGTTGCATTGATCACTGCCTAGGGACTACATCCCCTGGGGTTCTTTTTATGTCAGCAATTAAGGATACAAGGTTGCCTATATAACAGGGTGGACTTGGAGTAGTCTGTGTGTGCATGTAGTACTTATGTGTGTGTTAATGTTTTTTCTCTGACGGTTTGCATCTCGGGCGCCAATCTTTCAGGGATTAATCAGTGACCTTTCGGAAGAAAAGTAACCCTTTCTTTGAACATTGAATAGATCTGCCGGGAGTAAAGTGTAAAGCGCTTTGAGCAGTCCTGAGGACTGTATACTGTGCTATATAAGAACTTACCTTTACCTTTACTTCCAGCCACAACTGTTCTGCATGCAAAATTTAATGTTCTGACACAAAACTGGATATCATGTAATGATGCCTTTTTCCGGCGATATAATGAATTTATCTTATGGTGGGCATCAACCAATTTATCCTGTGGAAAGTGCAACTGCATGGCAATCGTGTCAACCTCGATACCATGTAAAGTAACCACTGATGCAGGTAACACAGTTTTGTTGGAAGTGATAGGAATGTGAAGGGAAGTAGCTAATGCCAGGAAGGACTGAGACCCCTATTACACTTGGTAGACTGCGTGGAGCCAAAAAATATATAGTCAGCCAAAATATGACAGAAGTACTCCACATGAAATTTAGTTGAAAGAATCCACTGAAAAGCCCGGGCAAAACATTCTAATGGTTGGCAAGAAGTGCTGCAACCCATTCATAATAATACTATTGACCTTGCCAAGTCATGCCAAGGATTCTGATCAACAGGGTGAATGGAAATAATATGAAAAGCTTCTTTAATGTCTGCTTTAGCAACAAGACAGCCTTGTCCGATCTCATGGATTATCATGACACAGTCATCTAGCCATGTCCAACAGTTAATTTTGGTATGTCCCTTTTTCCTGCAGACACTGCACGCGTGCCTGTAGCGACATTTGCCACTTTTCCAGGCGTAGCACACGCCTCAGTCTGCCGGTCCTGTTTGCCGGCGGTTGAATTGAAATGGCCGTTGTCATCTTGGAGAAGCTATTTGTGCCATTTGTCACCATGGACAGCTTTCATGGCCAAGTCCCAATTGGTTGTCTGCCATTGTCATGATGGCAGCAAAGCATGGACGTGCCTGAACTTCTTGTCATAGGCGCACCTTGGCACTTTTGCATGTCCATGATGCACACCATGGAGGTGAACATCGTTGGCGCCTCGAGATACCATTCTACATACACACTGGCATACGTGTTGAATGCACACAGCCAGTGTGCAATGTTGGTGACAGGTGTCACCTGGCCCTGAGTCACATGGGGCTGTGGTAGATGACTGAGGGGGTCAATGGACCAGGACACAGCTGGCTCTGCTGAAAAGAACAGTGCCCCCAGATCAAGGTACTGGTGGGCTCAGATCATCAAGAAGGGAGTAACTCACTTTGTTTGGGCTCAAGCTGGATGGTCAGCATGGCTTGAAAGTCTGTGTTCTGGCCCCCACTTGATGATGTCCCTGGCTGTTGAACTGGTACAGGTGTGGACATCCGGGGCGTTGGCATCATCATGTCAAAATGCGGCAGAGCATGCAGTCGACACTGGAATCAAACCCGAGGGGGGATGGTGTTCACTGCTGCAAGCCTCGGTTAGGTATACCCCTGTGGATGGCAGCACAAGTGCAAGTCACTGATAGTCATTATTAATATATTGTAAGCCGACACAGAAGTGCGGCCCAACCACATGTGACACACTCCCAATGTGTGTTATGCAGCATTGCCTGTTCACACAGAGATTGACAATAGGGCGTAAGTAACTGTAAGCCCAACAATACATGCGTGGTACATGTCCTTGCCTGTTCACACAATGAAGGCTCAACAACATGGGTGTGGAAAACACTTCAGCACCATGGGCCAACCACTTTGCAAGCCCAACAATATTTTTCAATTCAATATGTTTTATTCAAACAAACATCCAAACAGACAGTATAGGTTGTAATCGCTTCAACATGATTTTGTTGTGACATATAATGTATTATAATGTTGTTTGAAAGGAATACAGAAGAAGTTAAAAACTTGTAGTTAATGTATCCCCTAACTATATGTTATAGTAAATCACACTAGATATATTATAAGATGAATGTGTGGATATTGCACACATCCCAAAAGCCTACATATGTAATGAAAAATTATCATACTGTAGTTTACATAATCCCGTAAAAATGATTAGACGTAGTCTTCCATAACACATCATCACCCTGAAAAAACTCAATACCCTGACAAAACCACTGGGCAGACGTAGTAGTTTCTTGTAGCGTGATAATGCCAAGATCATATAGGTCAACTCATCATGCCAGGTGCTGCAATGTAAAATCAATGTACAGGTTAGTTAACTGTGTTTGCATATGCATCTCCAGCTCAACAGGATATCATCTATGAAAGCAACAAGTAGGGAAACAAAAGATAACATTGCCGGTATGACTCTGCAAATGCAGCAAATGTTGGCTTGGTGATAAAGGAAGCACTCCAAGAATATTGGGCGATGAGTATTTAATTACAGCTCGATGCAGAGACCTGTAATACTTGATCATGCCAAGATCATTCAAAGGCATGCCATCAGACATAAGATATTGGTGCCAGTTGTCAACGAGACCCTGGTGATGATGGAAATGAATGGTGCGTGAATTCCGTTGGCCGGCTGCCACAATTCTTTCTTTCAATAACGTATTATAGTTTATACAAAACAACACATTCATTAAAATCGACTGGCCAGGGATATTTGGTAATCTGCGGAGAACTTCCAAAATGACCACCTGTTTATCATGGTATTTGGATATCAAGACATGAGCGGTGGCCAATACCCAACCCATCGTATCGTTCAGTCGAGTAACCTGAAGACAAGTCATTAGTCCCTATGTCAAGGAAAACAACATGAGGGCACATGTGTCTTATGTTCCAGGTGGGCAGTTGTCATTCCTTCCTGCCAAAAAAATGAGATTAAGTGACCGCCAGGGCAAAGTCCATCATAGCAAGTTTCCTCCCTGTTCATAAACAACTATAATCTACGAATGAAACTGTGTCCATAGAACACCACATTGACAGGGTAACGTCCCGAGACAGGGTTTATGATGAATGAATAATGATCGTAACATTACAACATCATACAGACTCAAAGTTGAAGGCCAACATGTAATTGCTAAGTGCGCTGTTGGTAATGGCAAATTAAGGACAGCAGAGGCAAAAAGCTAAAAGTATCCCAAAATGAAAAATCACTAATACAGTAATAGGCGAACTGGACCAACTAGTTTACTAGTCGAATGAAATACTGCAATGAAGACTTGTAGTTGTAGTCGATCGCAGATGTAAACAAACTGCGAAAATGAGGTAGGATTGTACCTCAAATCGCCAGATGATGCTACATAGTAATGTATACTCAGGAAATCCGCAAGATGACGATACTGCAATCATATAGCGCATTTAGAGTTAGCGTAAACAACTGTATACCAGTGTCAAAGCATGAGAATTAGCGATCGTACAAAAGTACCAATTCACTGCATACAACGCAATATTAAAATGTAGGCATACCAGCAACCGACAAACGATGCTCGAGTTGTAAACGAAGCGTAAAAGTATTACTAAGTCTAGTTAGTAATGTAAGCCTAAATGACTTTATAAACTATGAAATGCTGTGTGTAGTGTAAACAAATTTTGATGGTGTACTCCCGCATTTGTATGTGGACGAATAATGAATAAACGCTGATACGTTACAATCTGAATACAAGTCAGGGCTGTTAACTCACCAACTAGAGGCCCAACATCTCGGCAGATGTCTCGCCCATTTTCTTCCACGCACACAAGACTGTGGGCAAAGCGCTTCGATAGACTGTCGAACTCGTTGTCAAAGACACCGTGAGTGACGAGCGCTGATGTCGTTCAACTTATACTATGTGTACTAAAATTATTCCAACGAAATGCAAAATAAAATGGAAAAAAACAGGCTGGCGAGAACAAAACAAACTTTCTCTGGCCACAGAGGAATGTAGTCTGAAACTTTTCTAGTTGAGACACCGGGCAGTGATTGGCTACTGCTTGCTTACTGCCTGGTCACTGCATAGCGTAATACCATATTTGGGGTCTAGAGTCTGTGCAACCTGTCTGCGAACCCCCTGTCATACTCCCAAGAGATAACTGTCTCGAGCTTACTTAAGACATCATCTGTAGTTAGATTGTCCAGATGTGTCTGGCCAATGTTTACGTCCTTGCGCTGTTAGTAAAGTGTATTTTATTCATGCCGGATTAAATACTTATAAATCGATTGTTCAAAACATTGTACATGTGTTCTGTTGGTGTTCTGAGGTCAGTTGAATCGTTGGGAATTTTGTTTACTTATTTTGAAAAAACTGGTAACATTTATGTCACTAGAAACCTCTTCTTCTGCATCTGTGTATGTAGCACCATCTAGAGGATGGGTATTTTTGCTAGTGATGTAAATACAGACCAATGTTCAAATTATAATAGTGATACGACAGAGGGAATCAATTCCTAACCACCTATTTACCCGGCAGTGTATTACCGCCTGCAGGCTGAAAACACTTAATAAGAAAATTGGCTGCTCTTGATGAAAGGAGACATGAGCCGCAGTGATCAGCGTGTCTTCAAGGAATTAGCCTCACCAAGTGGCGGGTGATGACACCTTGAGATGCACTAATAACCAAACGGTCGGCGATATGAAAGGAATCATAGGTGGCGTTGGACGTGGTGTTGTTGTCTTCGTTTCTGTCAGCTGTAGGTTAAAGTTCGACTGTCGCTTTCATAATCCAAGGGCCGTCTGTGAAAACGAGATTGACAATTAAATGATTAATGTGCGGCGTACTTGAGTATTCTGTCCTGTCAGAGACAGACAGGATTCATGAGCACTGGAAGTGGGGGGTTGTAGGAGGTAACAGACAGGATTCATGAGCACTGGAAGTGGGGGGTTGTAGGAGGTAACAGACAGGATTCATGAGCACTGGAAATGGAGGGTTGTAGGAGGTAACAGACAGGATTCATGAGCACTGGAAATGGAGGGTTGTAGGAGGTAACAGACAGGATTCATGAGCACTGGAAGTGGGGGGTTGTAGGAGGTAACAGACAGGATTCATGAGCACTGGAAGTGGAGGGTTGTAGGAGGTAACAGACAGGATTCATGAGCACTGGAAATGGAGGGTTGTAGAGGTAACAGACAGGATTCATGAGCACTGGAAATGGAGGGTTGTAGGAGGTAACAGACAGGATTCATGAGCACTGGAAATGGAGGGTTGTAGGAGGTAACAGACAGGATTCATGAGCACTGGAAATGGAGGGTTGTAGGAGGTAACAGACAGGATTCATGAGCACTGGAAGTGGAGGGTTGTAGGAGGTAACAGATAGGATTTATGAGCACTGGAAATGGAGGGTTGTAGGAGGTAACAGACAGGATTCATGAACACTGGAAGTGGGGGTTGTAGGAGGTAACAGACAGGATTCATGAGCACTGGAAGCGGGGGTTGTAGGATGTAACAGACAGGATTCATGAGCACTGGAAGTGGGGGGTTGTAGGAAGTAACAGACAGGATTCATGAGCACTGGAAGTCGGGGGTTGTAGGATGTAACAGACAGGATTCATGAGCACTGGAAGTGGGGGGTTGTAGGAGGTAACATACAGGATTCATGAGTACTGGAAGTGGGGTTTGTAGGAGGTAACAGACAGGATTCACGAGCACTGGAAGTGGGGGTTGTAGGAGGTAACAGACAGGATTCATGAGCACTGGAAATGGAGGGTTATAGGAGGGTAGGACAGACAGGACATGAGCAAGTGGGGGTTGTAGGAGGTAACAGACAGATTCATGAGCACAGGATTCTGGGGGGTTGTAGGAGGTAACAGACAGGATTCATGAGCACAGGAAGTGGGGGTTGTAGGAGGTAACAGACAGGATTCATGAGCTCTGGAAATGGAGGGTTGTAGGAGGTAACAGACAGGATTCATGAGCACTGGAAGTGGGGGTTGTAGGAGGTAACAGACAGGATTCATGAGCTCTGGAAGTGGGGGGTTATAGGAGGTAATAGACAGGATTCATGAGCACAGGAAGTGGGGGTTGTAGGAGGTAACAGACAGGATTCATGAGCACTGGAAGTGGGGGGTTATAGGAGGTAATAGACAGGATTCATGAGCACAGGAAGTGGGGGTTGTAGGAGGTAATAGACAGGATTCATGAGCACTGGAAGTGGGGGGGTTATAGGAGGTAATAGACAGGATTCATGAGTGCAGGTAGTGGGGGTTGTAGGATGTAACAGACAGGATTCATGAGCACTTGAAGTGGGGGGTTATAGTAGGTAATAGACAGGATTCATGAGCACAGGAAGTGGGGGTTGTAGGATGTAACAGACAGGATTCATGAGCACTTGAAGTGGGGGGTTATAGGAAGTAATAGACAGGATTCATGAGCACAGGAAGTGGGGGTTGTAGGATGTAACAGACAGGATTCATGAGCACTTGAAGTGGGGGGTTATAGGAGGTAATAGACAGGATTGGCTGTGAGGTACTTAGTGATGTGGTACTTCACTGGAGAGGTACTTGGCTGGCGAAGTACTCAGGTGGCGAGGTACACAGTGGTGTGGTCCTAACTGGTGGGGTACTGAAAATATGAGGTACTTGTGAGTTATTCATTGGTAAGGTACCCAAATGAGGTACTTGGTGGTAAGGACACCATTTGTGTGGGGTACTGACTGGTGAGGCATTTTTCGTGAAGTACTCAGTTGTCAGGTACTCATAGGTGAGGTATACATTGGTCAGGTCCTTGTAGGTGCGGTACTTGTAGGCGCAGTACTGGTAAGCACAGTTCTTGTAGGTGAAATACACTTGTAGGCGAAGTACTTGTAGGTGAAGTACTTGTAGTTGAGGTACGTGTAGGTGCTGTACTTGTAGGCAAAGTATTTGTAGGCAAAGTACTTGTAGGTGAAGTACTTGTAGGTGAGGTACGTGTAGGCACAGTATTGGTAGGTGCAGTACTTGTAGGTGAAGTACTGGTAGGCGCAGTACTTGTAGGCACAGTACTTGTAGACAAAATACTTGAATGCAAAGTACTTGCAGGCAAAGTACTTGCAGGTGCAGTACTGGTAGGTGAAGTACTTGTAGGTGCAGTACTTGTATGTGAAGTACTTGTATGTGAAGTACTTGCACGTGAAGTACTTGCACGTGAAGTACTTGCATGTGAAGTACTTGCACGTGAAGTACTTGTATGTGAAGTACTTGTACGTGAAGTACTTGTACGTGAAGTACTTGTAGGTGCAGTACTTGTAGGTGAAGTACTTGTACGTGAAGTACTTGTAGGTGAAGTACTTGTAGGTGAAGTACTTGTAGGTGAAGTACTTGGAGGTGAAGTACTTGTAGGTGAAGTACTTGGAGGCGCAATACTTGTAGGCGCAGTACTTGTAAGTGAAGCTCTTGTAGGTGAAGCACTTGTATGTGAAGCACTTGTATGTGAAGCACTTGTAGGTGAAGTACTTGTAGGTGAAGTACTTGTAGGTGAAGTACTTGTAGGTGCAGTACTTGTATGTGCAGTACTTGTAGGTGCAATACTTGTTGGTGAAGTACTTGTAGGTGAAGTACTTGTAGGTGAAGTACTTGTAGGTGAAGTACTTGTAGGTGAAGTACTTGTAGGTGAAGTACTTGTAGGTGCAGTACTTGTACTTGTAGGTGAAGTACTCAAGTGATGGTGTACTCACAAGTGCGATACTTGCTAGAGAGATACTCACTGGTGGTATATTCACTGATGAGGTATTCTTGGTGACTTGTTCAGTGGCAAGATACTGATTGGTCACTAATAACCACAAACCCATGCCTTGGACAAGCTTTTCTGACCACTGCCCTGCCACATTTGGCAGCCTCATACTGCCAGTTTCCACAACAGAGAAAGCATACATTTGAAAATGGTTTATTTCACTCTGCTGCAGTTTCAGCCACTTAGCTATTTATATTGATACTGGACTGGCTGCCACTCGTTTGATCACCTGATAGTAGAACATAGGTAGTGGTCGAAATGTAGACAGTCACAGGTAACCATAGGCAACTTGTATTCACGTATGTTGTCTATTTGAATTACTATTCCACTAGTATTGATTAAAATTAAAGTTTCCCTGTCAGTTTTTTGCTTGACCTGTTTTTGACCCATTTTGTTAAAAGTTAATCTACACAATATTGTTTATATAAGCTAATTTGTTTGGAATCTCTCTACACGGTAGCATGAAAAATAGGTGTGGTTTGACCATGACAAGTTCGTTTGTCGATGTTGTACTGTTGCACAAAACACAAGAAAGTATATATTTTAACACAAATGTTGTCATTACAAACAAATCCAAAGAAAACTGGCCACCAAAAAAATATAACTGCAAAACTGTTATAGTCCCCATATACGTATATTCCCCTGTCAAAATTTCACTTCCCTTGAGAAAAATAACTATCTTTCCAAACAAATATGGTGAAGAACACTCCTATAAAAAATAGTCCATTCTGAAGTTCACACAATCGGCTGTACTTTGAAATCCTAATTTGGTCAGGAGCACGTCTCTAGGATAGCATTCATATTTGGAACACTGTTTTGGGCCTACTAAATGCAATATACCTTCAACATATTTATACTGGTGTTAAAACCATTATATTAACAAAATGGTTACTAGACAGCCTCATTTTAAAGAGAGTTTGTATGTTCCTTGTTTTTTTACATTAATTTAATATTCTTGAGGCTATAATAAATATGTTGATGATACACTGCCTGCCAAAATTTTGTTTTGTAAGCAATTTTAAGTTTTCTATCCTGAAATGTAAACGCAACATTGCAATTATCAAAGTTCTTTGATGTTCAGCGCAATCGCGATGTTCTCAGACTACCAATTCAGCAGTGTTAATAATTACCAACCTTCCAACATTCCATAGCAAACCATTCTGGAATATCTTACAAGATTTGTGCAGATGGTGTTCTATGTGATATTTTGTAGTATAAATGTCAACAGAATGTTGTAGAATTCAACAGAATATTCTATAGGATTATATAGAAATCGAAGTAACCATTAACATCATATAGATTCCTATATACAGTGTAATTCTATAGAGCATTAAATATAATTCTGTAGAAAATTGAAGTGGCCACAACAATTCTCAAGCATTCTATAGTATTCACTCATTTCAAAACATTTCCAAAAGATTTTGTATAGATATATATAGAACCGTTTTGCTCAGGGAGACTATTGGTTTAAGCTGCACGCCTGCAACAATAAGACGATTGTGATATTTGGACTAATGCCGGAAGCGCCCAGATTGGTGTGTAGACTAGAAATAGAACAGAATCATGACGGGCGGGCGTGGTCCACAGCCAGACGTCTGCCTCCCTAGTGCACTGCCCTTCATCTTTACGCTTCACTGCAGTCAATAGATCACTTCAACTGGCGGTGTGTTTTGTGAGTGCACCAGGGGGAGCCACTATCTGAGTGGCCCACACAAAGGCAGGCCTGGGAATGTATTCTCTTACATCTTGGCAGACCTGTTCAATCGAACACTACCTCAACTTCTGTGGGAAGCTTTCATTTTATGATGCAGTGTTTGAAAAAAATGTAAAGGCATGTACAGTCTGTGTAATATCATATAGCAATTTGAACTGTAATCAGCCAGCCACAAGCTTTACAGTAATTGTAAAAAATCACATTCACCCCATCTCTTTAGAAGGAAACATACAGTTCATATATGTAGAATAAACAACTCATTTGAAATTGGTAATTCAGGGGGGTTGGGAGATACACAGTTGCTAAATATATAATGTTATATATATATATACAGATGAATTTATTGCATAAACAAAAAATTCATTATACTGAATAATTAAGTTATATGAAAAAATAAATGTGTACTATAATGATTTATTTAAGGCACCAAGAAAATTAGTAAGTGTTGGAAGTTTATCATCTCAAGTCTTAAATATCCTAAGTTACTATATGACAAAAATTAATCATCGGGTCAAATAAACATGCATATATTTGCTGCAGATTAGTCTACTGGTCGCGTGTGAAGTGTGAAAAAAAATCTGAGGCCGACAAAAGTTGAAGGCATTAACGTCCTGACTGATATCTTAATAATGACAGCCGTGTCAGCACTTATTAAATATACATACGTCACAGAAGCATGGCCATTTGCGTAAATGGTTTATTTGCTCTAATGGCGTGATTTCCTCTGAGAATCAATACTATGCTGTTTGAGATATTCTACATGAGAAATTAAACGATATGAATCATCCAATTATCCATTCCCAAATGGCGTTTTTTAATTCACACAGGGAAACTCTCAAAATGCAGGTAAGCAAGCATTACACTTTAAAGAGGTGAACAGATGGACTCCCATCAGTGATATATATTAATACGCATATTTAGGATCATTGTAAGTTCATCTCCTCCAAGATGTTGAGGTCAACACATGTCTTTCTATGTTCTCTCTCATCCTTGGACCTTTTGCCTCCGATCTGCCAACAGGTATGCTCATCGGGCAGCAGAATCTCTCGGAAAACTTCGGGAAATTTTGACCTCGGTTGACATCCCGTGGCACCATTAGACAGCCAATCAGAATAAGTTTATGTGTGACGACGATAACATTTAAAGTGTCAGAATCACCTTTGGAAGCCACTTGAACACGACTGTGCACTTAGTGACGTATTTAATGGAATGTCGCTGAAGGGGACCATACCATATTTCATTCAAAGTACTCTACTTGTGGCAGTCATGTGCTATAATATCACTACATACAATGCCATGATATGGTCATAAATATGTTTCTCTACCAATACCATGATTCTTAAGGATATATGTAATTAAAACTCACAAATTACTCAAACCACAATCGCCTTGACGCATAACGTAGTCTACCCATCTACCCAGTCGCCAATTGGTCCATTTTAAAGTATCTTTGGGCCTTCCCGGTTTCACTCAGGTTACAATCTTTTCACTTCGGCATCAGCTAGTCTATTGGCAATGTATTTCAGAAAACATAATGATTAGTTATTTGGAATTGATTGACTTGTGTTTTTGATATGCTATGCTTTCTGGAGGACCGGGGGGAATTGAGTGGTGATCAGTTCACCAGATGGCGGTAATGTAAACAATTGTTTTGTTTGTTTTGTTGCTCCGTGGGTGGATGTAAACTACTGGTAGTTAAAGTCAATGTCTGTACATGCGGATGTCATAAAACAGACATATTTAAATTCCTTGTCAAATTGTGTACTTTACTACCCTAACATGTTGTAGTGGATGCTACATTGGTTGGTTTTAGTTTCCACAAAATAATTTTTAGACATGATGAGCAAAAAATCGAGCTGAGGAAGTACCTTTATTGAAACCGTTGGATATCATCGGTCATACATTTTATGTTTGATGTTGTTATTTCCAGAGAACGTGTCTAGCCCAAATTACTAAGACAATTCAGCTTCATTTTTCAATCATTCGACCCATTAGTGAGCCTCATCAGTCATATTATTTTAGACTGTTATTAAGCCACCACAGAATGTCATCGACTGTTAATAGGCATTTTGCGATACCGCCTGATGCGTGTATAGTTAATGGCCATACATTAGGAAACAAGACTTTTCAATATCTCTACCAATGTTGTGGGATGGTGACAAACGTCATTGGATCATTAACAAAGGTCGTTGGGGTCACTGCGTGGAAAGATACCACTGTTTGTCTCACCAGATTTTCTGCAAATCTGCCTTGCATCAAACATATTTGCTCTTCGGTTGCAGAACTTATAATTTGTACTTGTGTGATGAATGCAAGAACATATGTACGTTATCACAGTTTTACCATTTTAAAGTTGCATTCTGATTTAAGCTAACATTTTTAACTGTTTGTAAGAAAGTGTAAAACAATATTAATTTTTTTCTCAAAATTACTAGTCGCCAAGTCCGGTCAGTGGAATAATACATGTATGGCATATAGATGATTTTTTTTATTTTGCGTCACGTTATCTTAGAATTGCTTATTATGTGATGACGTTTTATATGGTGTGGAAGAAAGAGATATATATATGTATAGTCTACGGAGCTAATTGGTTCACTGGAAATTTGTATTTAAAAGATGGATGATCTCAGAATGCAACTTCAAAAAAGCTTGATAAAAACTTAATCAAGCTGTATAAAAATGTGTGATTTATTGCCCACGGGAGATGCACATGATGTGGGTTGGCAGGACTGATCAAGTTGACCCTCGAATCACATCTTTTTGTGGTAACACGATATGGCATGGCAGGACTAATCACATCTTTTTGTGGTGACATCTTTTACAAACGTTGTGCGCGCCTGTGTAATGTCAGGAAATGTTTATATTTAACACGGCCTGTTACACACACAGCTGTTGTGTAATGAGTTCTTTATTTGACCTGACCAAAAATAAAATTACCATCTCACAAAATTTTTTCCAAAATTAATCATTCTTATGGCGCCATCTATTTTTTTTATTTTTTTTTATTTTTCAATTTATTCAATCTGCATCATTCAAAACCTGACTAAAACCTAAATTTACAATCTCACAAAATTGTTCCAATTTCCTTAATAAGCAATTATTGCTATAGTTCCATCTATTTTGCATGCAAATTTTTAATTACTGCATCTTTCGAAACAAATTTATTGCTAGATTTCCGTTTCACAGGACATTTTGTATGATGTCAATATTTCTGTTCATTTCCCAGAAGTTGCAACAAAGATCGGGGTTCCTAGAAATGACATTTGATAGTGAGATTTGTACAGCTGATGTGAGGTAAGATTAGACAGATTAGGGGCACAGGTGTCAAGACTCGACTAAGTAAACATGCGATGGCCAATCTCAACGAATGTGTCATCCGGAATAATAGGGCTAGGAATATTCAATGTAAATGGCTGGGTTAGGGGGTGGTCTCATAAATTCACAAAATCCAGGAAAATGTAATGTTTTGTATTGATTAACACCATCTACACTCCACCAATACAGGGTGTGGAATGTGCGGTTTTGAGTGATTAAAAATAGCTTCTAAAACCACAGCATAAGCATAAGTTATTTGACGTAGTAGCCACCTCTTACACCATACTGCACTGTTCTGATGACCACAGTACAATATAACAGGTTCCACTCAATAATTTGTAGTACTGTATCAATTTTTCCCACAACAACATGTGGTACCGACCAATCACCACCTGCCGTACCCAATGCTTTACATTTATTGCCCCCTGATTGTTCAGTGTTGGTGATAACGCAGGATGAATACGTACAAAAACAGAATTGTCAGAAATCTGACCAGGGTGAGCACCTGGGAGGAGATGCTGCCAGGCTACACCCAAAGTTAGCATATTAATGTGTAGATAGTGATTTGTTTGAGCATCTTAATCCTTTTTAAAACGCGCTTAACTGCTTTATATAAAATTGCATAAATGATTTGTATGTTTAGGTAAAAATAAAATGTGTAAAATTGGCCTTTTAATATGGTCTCGAGTAAACTAGTTACATGGCAGCACTGTATGTGGTTATCTTATCAATTAAGTAGTTATATGTATGAACTACAGGTGGCATCACTGGGTGCACCATAAATTGGTTAACTTTATGTTGTAGTTATAGATAAATTAATAAAATTATCACTTTTGCAGGAGATCTGTCTTGGCCAGTTAGTGGACTACTTTGTAAATTTGAGGCTAAAATTTTAATTGAGCTTGTAATTGGTTTAGGATGCAATTACTTGCAGAGAGGAGGCTATTTCTGGTAATAGTACTACGAAAGGTGGCTGAAAAAGCACTTTGTTTCATGTTATCAAGACTGGTTGTCATTTTAACTGGTTGAGAAAAATCACTACTCAGTTACAGCTGAACCACGATCTACTGACGTTCGCGCCATCACTCATCACTTGCTTGCGTGTCGAAAAACGTCAGACAGCTTTCAGTTGATCGCCAACTCACCTACGCCTCTTAATGGCTTCGTGATTCTGACAGTCTGATTTTTTAATGTTTTTCCACCTTTGCCCTACATATTTTTCACTTGGAAATATTTGTTTAGCCGTAATAACGAAGTTCATAAATTATATTCTTGTGATATTTTGGGGTTTTGTTCATGTATCATGTATGTTTTATCAATTTGATTTTTAACTGAAACAGAGCGATGAGGTTTCATATAATTAAAATGATTCAGATCTCTTAATGATCTTTATTTTAGACCTAAACATCATCTAACATAAATGTATTATTTCTTTGTTTAATAATTATGTTTTGCAAACCATTATTTTATAGGATACACAATTTGCCAGTGGAATAAAACAGACTAATTGATGTGAAAATGAAAAAAAAAAATTGATATTTGAATGACTTCAGTTCTGAGGGTATTTTGGAGTCACCAAATATTTATTTGATTCAACGGCTTAGAAATGTTTTGTTTATTAAATTTATGACACACTTATCAAAATTACCTCAGGTAGTCAACTTGAATTGCCTATAATGAAAGACAGTTGTGTAGTTTGTAATCAAAGTACCGTATTCGTTGTAATTAGCGTACATGCCCTAATTAGCATACACCCCCATTTTGGCAATGTCGGGAATCTGTAATGCAATGTCCTCTCCCCCGATATCAAATCACTGCGACATTTGACGATCTTTTACATAACATTTTTTTACACATATCTGGTGACTTTGCAGCGTTCTTGTATCCTCTTGACCACGCGTGAATATATAAATAGCTGGTAACATTAAGCAACCTACATTAATAGTACTAAACACGTAGTATATTCCAATGTTTGATCGAAAGGTGAATGTATACAACTCGGACGACACACTTACTTGGCGTATGCCATTAGCACACCCAAACAGCGAGACGATGGTGCCACCTGGCGAATTCTCTTGCAATAGGCAGTTTCATTGTGGCTGAGCGGAGCATCCGAGTGTTAAAAAAATATCGTCTTGGTTGAATAAAAAATATCTGGGATAATACAAACAGAATACATTAATAAATGGTCACAATATTATTATGTTACGATAAGAATGCAAAGGTATAGATTCAATATTATCCCAGGCACATTTACATTTAGGAAAAAGTGCATCTTAGCGTACTTTTGAGGCGTAAATAGCGCCCTGGTATGCATCAACATATGCTGCTATATCGCTCATTTTACGCGTGTGATGCGGTAACGCACGACCGCAGCGGCGCAGACTAGCACAAACATGGTCGTATTTTCGTAATATATGCCTGGAATGATGGAACTAATGCACTGAGGTATAAAAGTTAGGCAAGACTCAAGTTATAATGGCGAAATGGAGATGGGTTCGGATTCGACACAAGTGCCGCGCATGCTTGCCGGCAATCGATGCCGGATTCGCTTGTTGGCGTCGTCATCCACTTGCTCGCCAGTGAGCGATGCTGGACTCGCCGTAGTCCGCTTGCTTGCTGCTTGAACCTTATACAGTAATCGTTTGTATGTCGAGTGGAATTAGCCAGGTGCAGTTAAGTCTGCTCTTGCATCAACCAAGTGACCAACTTGGCCGGCAACGACATTGTGTCTATTTAAACTTGGCTCATTTAGGTGTACGCTTAATAGAGACGATTTTTTGACATATTTCAGCATCTCTAATATTTGCTAAGCGTACTGTATGCTTAATAGAACGAATATGGTAAGTCATTTTTTTTCAAAATGCAGTCTGCAGTCTCATCATCCCAATGACTATCAGAAGATATTAACGTCTTTGAAAGATGCCGCTAATTAACAATTATTCTGATGTCGTTAATCTTAATTTTGATTATACTGGGAAACATGGGAGCACATCAATCGTGTATTATTCATTTTATTTGTCAGGCTGATATCAATCTCAAAGTGCAGACACTGTGGCAAGGAATGCTGAATCATCACTGAAATATGTGTCAGTCAAGATTTCATTATGAAAGTTGGAATAATAAGATAATTTTTTATTATTAAGCAACAAAATGAATAAATCCGATGATGATGGCGCAAATTAGCCTCACCCCGGACATACAAAAAAGATGAGAACAACAACATATATGCAAGATACTAATAAATAACATTAATAAAATTGAATAAATAACTTATATAAATAACATGTATACAGTGTGTTTTTGTGCACCTTGAATGCCATGCTTTTTATTATTAGACTTGTTGCTTGAAAAGAACATTATATTTTAAAATCAAAAATTATAATTACATAAGATACGATCAAATCGATCTTCAGCACAAATACCAAGAATCACAATAAAATATGAAAAATGATGAATGTTGTCTACCTGTAGTTTAGAAATAGGTTACTTTATTTATTGATTATATTTACCTACAATACACAGAAGATGTTTCCTTCGCTAACCTGGTTTTATGACCTCGTCTGAGAGACACTACATTGCTCTCAATTGAATCTCCATTCGAAAATGTCACGGCTGTGCTATTTTGAGGTACTGCCAGAAACTGCCACTCCACAGTGAAAAGCACACTGATGCAGAAACTGTTACCATGGTGACATACTTTGCCTTCAATATTCGGCCAGATGACCTCACCAATATTTATGTTTCAGGGTCATAGAATGCCCGTAGCTCAGTGTCGGGTCAGTAGCAATGAAAGAGATTGACTTGATGTGTATATAGAGCTATGGCAGCCATGTTTATGTCCTCATGTTTTCATATTACTTCATTAAGATGCACGTGTCAGGCCATCATGAATCAGATTCATTGATGTTTAGATTTGTAGAGTGTCAATAGTAACAGTTGAGTGACACGTGCAGTAGGTTTGACGAAAGTCGTTGAAAAATTTGACTTTGATTGCTAAGCCAGGCAACTTGTGAATGTGCGAAAAGCCTCATGTTATATTCTAGGATAAACAACGTATAGACCCCCTTTTGATGATTATTCTATTGAGGAATGTTTCCTGTCAGGCTAGTTATAGTAACAACTTGACGTAAAATGTCTTAGAACACTCAGTGGATAAAGCGGTGTATATATTGGGTATTTTGTCATTATTTGACATAAAACTGTGTTCAAATTGACACATGTATCGTTTTCCTGCACAAACATGTTCCTAACATACACACACATGCTCATATGCACACATGCATGCACACATGCATGCATTCATGCACACACACACACACACACAACACACAAAAATTAGGTACCTGTACCAGTTGTATAATGAATTATTAATAAATGTTTTTAAAGTCAGCTGATTTGATTAAGTTAGATTTCCACACAGTTGTTGGGAATGTGGCGACATCAATCTTGGTTGTCTGTAATGCACCATTAACAACTACTTACATTATTGGAGTTCACTTTTATAGGATACAGGTTTTTTAATATCAATTTACAAATGTCACAGTTGAATGGCACAGTTCATTGTTTGTATGATATGTTTGTTTTCGTTTAGGTGTGACATAGTGACAGTAATATTGGCAATAGAAAAAGGATAATATCTTGGTACTTGAATGTGGTTGCAAATCACATTTCAATATGACCAGAAGTATTGGCTAAAAGAAAAAGCAACACATAAAACTTGCTTGCTAGTCTGCAGTCTTGTGCTTCCTAGGAATGTACATGAAAGCAAGAGAAGATCTTATTAATTTCTTTCATTTTCATGCCAGGTAACCAGTCTAGCTTTGATATGGATGTTGTTTGCTTAGTTAGTAATACAATACACGGTGTAGACACAATATTTTATTATATTTGTATGCGTGCCGCCGTTTCTACAAAGGATAATAATGACATTATGACTGCGTTTCTTTGTGCAGCTAACTGGCAATCTAGCCAAAAATGGCGCAATGAAATGTTCGTTAGAGAGACCCAAGGGACAGATTTTAGCAGTTCTTTCAAGACGGGCTCCGCCGGCCGCTGATGCTTCATTAAACAGCAGCAAACGTGGGAGGATAATGTTCTCGTCAATGGTTCAGATTACATAGGGAACTGAAGTAGGTGTGTGTGTGTGTGGATGCGTTTGGATCAATAGGGCGAGTGACCCAGGGAAAGGTGCCTGTCTAGCTGCTTGGTGATGTGACGTCGTTACGTTGGTTGTGATTGGGGAAAACTGAAACGGCGATAAAGGATACCGCCACCTGAACGGCTCGTAGTGGGTGGTGCCACACCCCTTGTGCCGCCGTAGACTGCTCCAACAGTGCACCGCGCCGCGTTGATTGTCCAGCCATATGAACACCCGTCACTGGACGGCAGTTGGTAGTGAATGCGGACATGCGCGCATGCTCGTGTGCACACATCTGAATGTCTGCTGTGATTGTGATTGCTCGTGGGTGGTCTGGTTTGTGACACGCGCATGCACTGAGCATGTACGCACGCATGTGAGCGGCGTGACTCAAGAGCCATAAGGATTATTACAGTTTCTTCTTGATTCTCGTTTTACGGACAGCCTGCATGCATGACGTTCCGCGTGCGCTTCCCCAAATTCTTGCCTTTCATTAACCGGCGCATCTTCTACCGAGATGCCAAAGGTATGTTGTTGTCATTGTCATTGTGTCTAGTGGCTGGATTTATTGCTTCAGCGATATTAATCTCGGTTATATGGCGCCAAATCGACTCTCATATAATTCTGTTGTTCCGTCACGTTGGTTAGATGCTGTGACAGCGTGTGTGCACGTGTGCGTGTGGTACATGTGTGTTATGATCATGTGTTTTACTACAATTTTTTATACAATTGAATGGTTCGATGCACACAAAAACATGTAATACGTGCTGTGGATTAAAAAAGCAAGCCGTAATCACAGCATCACAAGCTGATATTGCGTGACCATACAGATTTTGCCTTTATCCTAACTTATAGTGGCATCTGTAAAAAAACGATGTTAATGTGTTACCTGGGATTTTATACATCCCTTTTGCTTGGTGTTCATAACTTATATTTCTTTTTGTTTTTATAAATGTCGGCTATCCTAATAATGCTGCTTAAGCCATTTTATCCTGAAGCTACTGCAGATGAGCTGCAGCCAGTTCCTGAAGAAATTCAAGAAATTCTGTTTCAGCCTCAGAAAACGATAGGGCTTCAGTTGAAATAGCTATAACTTCATTGTTTCCCAACGAAATTTCAAATGTGATGCGTCATTGTAAAGAAGATAAAACATGCTTTGCAGTGATGTAAAAACCTTTGTAATTTTCTCATACTTACTATATGTGACAATGAAAGATGTACCAATAAAATCAAACTGAAATTGTTGTTTGTAATTTTTTGTTTCAACTGATATTTATACTATGAAGGAAGCAACTTGTCAAAGAACAAGTTCTTTTATATTATAGATCATTATCTCAAGGATAAGATGCAAAAAAGGAAAAGATCTATTGGGTAATTAATCTGTAGTGTCCGATTTTGCAGTACACCTGTACGAATTGATAAAGGATAGAATTATGAAATTTGGTATGTAAATTAGAGTTGCCTACACCTCATGTTAGTGTTCATTTCAATAACTAGCAAGAATACAAATATACCAGTAAAGGATCGAAGAAACATCTCATATCTTGAAATGTATTATTTTATTACATTAATAAAAGCGAAAAATATTCATTCTCATTATATCATAGCAACAAGTCTGTGCCTTCCCAACACACTGGGCACTGTCATCTAGTCCATTAGTCCAAAATGTGTCTTCTTGTGTGATCTGCCACATAGGTTCCAGTTGGGTGAACTGGTTCCTGGCACTGGCAGCAACCGTACTTCGTAACGCCACGGCATTCACCTGGGCCTGCTCGCAGCGAACATTCACAACATGTCTTGTGTTGCTCGTACATAGACACTATCTCGTGAAGATCTGCATCTCGGTGAGGTGCTGGTACAAGGGGGGGTGCTCGTGCTGATCTGACATCGCCGATCAGTTCCAATGACAAATCGTCCACGAAGTCCTGGAAGACAGGCCACTGTGCCACTACTTCTGCCGGGTTCGACTTTCTAGCGACTATGTAGGCATTGTGCACTGCTACCACCTGAAGATGGAAGTACAGTCGTCTCCCATTTCTTTGATCTGTGGTTGATCAGATGGTACCCAGTCATCTAATCACACAGGTCCACTCCTTTCGTGTGGACCTGGTAGTCCTCCAGTGCCTTCGGCACAGTGACGGGGCCACGCATTCCCTGTGCATTGCATCGTTCTGTGGTGCCACGACCTGCTGGTGATAGTTCGACATGATCAGAACTGGCTTCATGTCCATCCAGACCAAACACATCAGGTTGTCCTTCTGAACTCTCCTCTCTGCAGTCATATAGACCCCCTGCTCGTATAGTCCCGCAGGCATGCATACCACAGACATGCAGTGCTTCCAGCAGCTAGACCCCCATATAGAAATTGTCCATCATGATCTTCATGAAGCTGCCCTGCAGGTCTTCTGTCAGCTGTGTAACAACACGATATGACAGCCGTGCTTTTGCTGGCCAACAACAAGGCCTGTGTACACATGGAAGTTCCAGGTATATCCAGTGCTGCTCTCACAGAGCGACCACACCTTGACTCCCCACTTAGTTGGCTTCGATGGGAGGTACTGTCGGAATGATTCGTCAATAATAACATGCTTGTTCGGAATGTAAACATACTTGAAGTTCTTCACGAGATGGTCGATGTACCACCCTAGCTTCCACAGGGGGTCTGACTCAGCAGGCTGTATGGTGTTGTCTTGCAAATGGAAGTATCTCCAAATGCAAACAAATCATCAAAAGACATCACCTGCGAGAATCCAGTCTCGTAGATCCACTTCGTCTTCCTCCACTAGTCGCGTCTATGGGAAATAGGCTGACGAACGCTTTCACCACTGGGACGGTGACCAGGTCTCATTGAGGGGCCGACGCCGGTGGCGAGTTAGCTGCTCACTGCTGCTCGGCTTAGCGATTGGTTTCGACAGCCATCCTCTGTCACATATTTGAAATAGTCGACTGCTTTCACCTCGGGTTGGTGCTGTATCTGCGAGCCCGGAATCAGGCGGAACGCTGGCTCACACACTGGGCAAAATTCGGCACTGTTTTCGACACGCCGCATCGAAGCCCTCGAAGTCAGACAAATTATCGTTGTCGAACATCGCGTTGACAAGCATGTTACTTCTCACCACTCGATTGATGGGATCTTCTGCCTTCCCTGGGCCATCAGAATCAAGGACTATGTCATTTTCATTGTCGTAAACATCTTCGAAATCACTTCCATTGCTAACATCATTCGCCGCCATCTTGTCTTTGTGTCAGAAATTTATATGGGTCCTCACTTGAAACACCAGTAAAGCAATGAATGGCTTCGATTTGGGTTTCCGCAACATCATCCAATGAAAGTGAAGATGTTGGTCTATTTATATATGGACCTTCCAATCAGATCACGATATAATAGCAGGGGTTTCCCCCACAATAACGAACTACGACTAGAATCATATTCCGGATAAAAAGGGTAATTACGACTAGAATCGTATCCCAGATAAAATGGGTTAATGTCCATCTGCCTGCCTGCCTGCCTGCCTGCCTGCCTGCCTGCCTGCCTGCCTGCCTGCCTGCCTGCCTGCCTGCCTGCCTGCCTGCCTGCCTGCCTGCCTGCCTGCCTGCCTGTCTTTCTGACTGTCTTTATGATTGTCTTTCTGACTGTCTAACTAATTATATCTGGCTGATTGGCTGACTGACTGACTGTCTGTCTAAATTCACATATTATCAATAAGCAATAAGAGAAAAAGCAACACAAAACTTATTTGTCAGCCAGCAGGTTTGTGTTTCCTGGAAGTAACCTTTCTAGGAATATTCATGAAAGGCTTTTATTAATTGCCTTAGTATGACATGTCACCATTCTAGCTTTGATATGGATGTTGTTTGCTCAGTCTGGTGAAAGTTGGAGGATATACCAGATGTTACTTCCAAGAATAATATATTATGGTTACAAAAAGAGAACTATCATTCAGGATCACTTAACTGGTTTAAGGTGGTGCAGCAGATTTATAAAAAAAGTTGTAAAAATTATGTAAATAGAAATTACAAAGAAATATATATAAATTATATATATATATATATATTCTGCAATGCCCATAATATATATACACCCTGTACATATAATTTTGTATTTAAATAATTTATTTAAATACCTTATGATTTCAATTTACATATATATATATGCATATATATATATATATATATAAATTGAAATCATGCCACATTTATACATACATACATACATGCAATGCAAAATGATATACCAAGATTACATCAACTGCACGCGTGTAGAAATCAAACAATCCAGGTATTGAAATACATTATTTAAATAAAAAATTATATGTACAGGGTGTATATATATTATGGGCATTGCAGAATGATATTCCATTGTTATGATACATACACACACCGTGCATGTGTGTGTACAAGAGCAATGTTTTAAAATATTGATATATCTTCAGGTTTGTTGTTTCATGTAGTTTTTTCCCTCTGCGTCAGTCAAAATTGTTGCAGGCTACACCAAGTCAAACCAAATCACATCACGGCAAATCGGCTAAGTTTCATGCATGTGTTTATAACAAACCCTCGGGAAATCAATTTGCAGATGTACGTTACATAACGACACTAACGTGCTGTTTCTACGGGACTAATTGGAGTCATTCTTTGCATGCAATCTAGCAATCTGTGAAGAGTGTCTTGAACGCGTTTTTGCTCAACTAATGTGGTACTGCATCAGCAATACGTGCAGTGGAACGATAATTTGGGTTTGGTTTTTTTGAGGTCTGGCACTTACACAACCAGAGATAGATGGATCTGTGTTGTGTCTTTCAATGCTGATCCGACCAAATACACACTTGGATTGCAGGCTGAAACTCAGAGGTGAAGTTTGTGTATAGTTGTTTTTTTATATCAGAGTTTGTATGCACAAAGTGTTGTTTGGAAAACTGCTCAGTATAAGTAGAGCAAGTCTAGACAATATGTGGCAAGTTGTTAGTTTATGGTTTTGGAGCAGGCAGGCAGTAGTAGTAGTAGTTGTAGTAGTGGTAATGGTAGTAGTAGTAGTAAAAAATGTATTAAAACCAATTTTTATTCAAATGTAAACAATTATTCAGATATCAGTTGGAAAGTGCACACAACTGTAAATACCCATCAAACAACCACACCGACATAGTGTAAATTTCCATGTATAATACGTCCCCATGTGTAATACGTACCCAGACTTTTGCTAAATTTTGATAGAATTTGCTGCCGGCTTGTCGCTCGCTAGTGACTAGTGTGTAAGCACTGCGTAACTTGTGCTGTAGCTTGACGATTACACAACTGATTAAATCAGGGCTTGCTAGAATTTACATTGTGTCGTTCTGATTTCACTTTTAAAATAACACCGAGTTCTATTCTGAAATGCTACATGTAAACCTGGTACTTTCAACTGCGAAGCATACATGCGCTACATTCGTCTTTATTTACATTCACAACATTTGCATTCACAGCTTTAAACATGGAGTCACACTTGTTGACACTTGACCCGTGATGCGGGCATCATTCACTTGACTCAGGAACGCCAATCGTACTCATAGCGGGACGCTTACCGGGCTGTGCTTCCCGGTCTGTGCTTCCCGGTCTGTGCTTCCCGGTCTGTGCTTCCCGGTCTTGTACGCTTCCTGCTCATTGGTGTTATTCGTGATGTCAGACATCTTGGCTTTCATCTTTGTAATTTCTCGCTGCTAGTTTAAGGCTAGAGAGGTGGTTACGGGAGTGCGATTCTTGCCTGTCATCTGTGTTGCTGCGGTGGTTTACGTGATTGTGACATCACGCCAACTTTGATAATAATACTAGTTTTTTAGCATTGTTATCCTGGTCTGCAAACATTGATAAATTGGTCAGAGAAAATTGTGTTTAGCCTTAGCACCATGTATAATACGCACCCCGACTTTTGAGTAAAGAGTGAAGGAAAAAATGCGTATTATACATGGAAATTTACAGTACAGCCACATAGATGTGTGGACCGACATGCACACAGTCAGAGCACATACCCACCTGCCCCGACCCCCGTGCCTGCTCATGCCCACCCACCTAACTCCCTGCTTGGATAAAACATTTTCAGATTTCACATATTCAATGTCCAACCTTCGTATGAAACATAACAGGAAGAGGAAGGGCAACTAGCTGTTCCCTGATCGTATAAACTCAAGCAACCTACACCTGTCAGACCATCCAAATCTTCCCATATCTTATGGCTGACTGCAGGGTTGTTGATATACCCCAGATCCCAGTCCTAGGGAAGTGTTGTTTTTTATGATCCAATTCCATACATGTTGCAGCAACTCTGTCATTGGCACATACACCAATCCTGATAGGTAATATTTTGTGATGAAGTATTGCGTTGAAAGAAGGCATGTGCGCCATCTGGTGAGTGCAGCGTTGTCTCTGCGTGAACTCTGGGGTCATCGTTCTGTGAGGAGAGACATACTACTTCAGTGATGGGTGGTCCGTGTTGTGTCAAGTTACTGCGATTGCGGAAGACTTATTTATTTATGCAGGAGAACACTGTAAGTCTACTGATGAGTGAGATACCCTGGGGTAGGTCAAATTTATGATGTTTTTTTATTTAGTGAACCTGCAATTGTGGAAACGTCCATCGATGGGTAACAGCTTGGGTGATGATGATGGTGACAGTTTATGTGATGGTGATGCTAGTTTGGATGTTGAAGGGCTGACAGTTTAGGTGATGACAGGATGACACTTTGGGTGATGACAGGGTGACAGTTTGGGTGATGACAGGATGACACTTTGGATGATGACGGGGTGACAGTTTGAGTGAAGACAGTGACAGTTTGGGTGATGACAGTGACAGTTTGGGTGATGACAGGGTGATACTTTGGGTGATGACAGGGTGACAGTTTGAGTGAAGACAGTGACAGTTTGGGTGATGACAGGGTGACACTTTGGGTGATGACGGGGTGACAGTTTGAGTGAAGACAGTGACAGTTTAGGTGATGATGAAGTGCTAGTTTGAATGTTGATGCTGACAGTTTTGGTGGTGAATAATAATTATTTAATTATTGGCATATGACTAGAATCCCACTCTGGTGTCACGTCATTGAGATGACATGAGATGACACTAGCCTGACAGTGTGACAGAATTATAACAAAGCACTGACCGGTACTTGACTTAACTCTTTTCACTCCCTTGTGGAGCATAGGCCATCAACAACTCTTTTCCACCGGACACGGTTTTGGGCAGTTATTTCCAGTTCTTTCCAATTCCATCCTGCTTTTGTCACGTCTGCTTCTACCTCTCTGCACCATGTGTTTCTTGGCCTTCCCCTTTTCCTTCTCCCCTGTGGGTTCCATGTCAATGCCTGTCTGGTGATGTGAGTTGCAGGTTTCTAGAGCGTGTGGCCCATCCACCTCCACTTCCTCCTTGTGATTTGGTGTTCGATTGGTTCTTGATTGGTTCTTTCCTATAGTGCTTTGTTACTGATTGTTTCTGGCCACCATATTGTTAGAATTCTCCTTAGACATTTGTTTATGAAACTAAAGAAGCGTGTGTAGCATGGATTTTGTAGTACGCCATGTCTCCGATCCATACATTAGCACAGCCTTAACATTTGAGTTAAAAATGCATACGTTTGTTGCTATTGAGATTTCTCTGGACTTCCATATCTTGTTTAGTACAATGTAAGCTGTCCTTGCTTTTCCTATCCTAGCTCTTGCATCACTATCTATTCCTCCATTTGTGTCCACTACACTTCCTATGTGAATGACTTCACTTCATCTAGGGCTTCTTCCTGTAGTACAATTGGGCTGTTGTTCTTGCCGTTGATTCTCATGATCTTGGTTTTACCTTTTTTCACATTTAATTCTAAAGTGGCTAGATTATCTAATTTTCCCCACAAAGTCCAGTGTATGCCATTTTGTCTTCCTTGTGTAGCTGTTCTCGTGATCCAGTCAATAGCCGTTGGAAAGAGAAATGGTGATAGGATGCATCCCTGTCTCACACCCGTCTCTGACCAGTACACAGCCACAGTTATACAACCAATCAATATTTGTTGACACAACTTTTCGAACTGCATCACCTGTAATGATTAATCTCCTCTGTTAATCACTGAAATCTGCCCAACAAAAAGATGATTCTGGTAACTAAGCTTTGCAAAACGCCTATGATCAGACATCCGTGAAACAGCCAGATCATGCGGCAAATGTGAATATAACACTTCCAGACCCATCACCATTGGATGAGCTCCCCAGCTTAGACCCTCTCTGCCCTGGCTCATCACTGTATTGATGAGTTTTCTTTTGATGGAATAGTTGCGTTCAAACCTTCTTGGGAACAGATACTTCTTATCGAAAAACTATTGCGGTTGCGACGTCGGCCACAAAAAGATTTATTTGTTACAACAGAGCCGCTGTGGAGATTGCTCATTTGCTTAAATCGTGTTGATGCGGATTTCCGTTGATGCATTTGTTTCAAAACGATGCAGACGATGTCTGTTGTGGAATTTTTCATTTGTATCCAAATCTAATCAACCAGAAGATGCATTTATGAGCATATTTAACCAACCAGAAGATCTTTGTAACCACATTTTGTCAACCAAAGAACGTTTATAACCATATTTAATCAACCAAATGGCACATTCATAATGAAATGCCACATTCTAATGAAAACCATCCCAGTAGCAAATATTATTGCAACCAAAAACTGATGTAGTTATATTGATGACTTTTCTATTATATAATTTTTGAGATATGGGTTAAATTTTGCAGTATAGGTCTCAATGTGGTAACTATCATGAAAGAATGAAACATTGGTGAAGGGCATTTTAAAATAAATAATAACATTGCTGACATGAGGCGTCAAAATACTCGGCTTGTTTACTTTTTGTTTACAGTTTGTTTACAGTTTGTTTACTGTTTGTTTACTGTTTACATGGTGCTGTAAATGTAATTGGTTCGTGATATTTGAGTGGGCTGACGAATCCATTATAAGCACATAGCTTCGAGGCAGACTAGTTCGGTTGTGTTGAGCATGGCAACTAGACGACAGCAAACAAGACAGCCTGGAGTGAATCCATTCAGTGGCCTCCTCATTTGCTGTTGTGTGTAATTCCTGGGGGGGGAGTTACATTAGTAGCACTGACATTGGTGTGTTTCTGAGTGCTGGTGATTGCGTAACTCTACAGCTATCTTGTCACGAATCAAATTTCCTGGCATCTTCCATAAATGTCATAACTTCCTAGCAGGCATTGTTATGTAACCATGAACACTCTGTCTTGATGGGAGCTGTCTGTTCCTTATGTTGTAATATAATTTTAATAATTACTGTTATATATATGTCGAATGTATACTGCCAGCCAGATTGTGTTTTATAAGCCAGAAACAGTGTTTGCAATTTTAATGTTTATACCTTTTGATGGAATAGTTGCGTTCAAGCCTTCTTGGGAACAGATACTTCTTATCGAAAAACTATTGCGGTTGCTACGTCGGCCACAAAAAGATTTATTTGTTACAACAGAGCCGCTGTGGAGATTGCTCATTTGTTTAAATCGTGTTGATGCGGATTTCCGTTGATGCGTTTGTTTCAGAACGATGCAGACGATGTCTGTTGTGGAATTTTTCATTTGTATCCAAATCTAATCAACCAGAAGACGCATTTATGAGCATATTTAACCAACCAGAAGATCTTTGTAACCACATTTTGTCAACCAAAGAACGTTTATAACCATATTTAATCAACCAAATGGCACATTCATAATGAAATGCCACATTCTAATGAAAACCATCCCAGTAGCAAATATTATTGCAACCAAACACTGATGTAGTTATATTGATGACCTTTCTATTATATAATTTTTGAGATATGGGTTAAATTTTGCAGTATAGGTCACAATGTGGTAACTATCATGAAAGAATGAAACATTGGTGAAGGGCATTTTAAAATAAATAATAACATTGCTGACATGAGGCGTCAAAATACTCGGCTTGTTTACTTTTTGTTTACAGTTTGTTTACTGTTTGTTTACTGTTTACATGGTGCTGTAAATGTAATTGGTTCGTGATATTTGAGTGGGCTGACGAATCCATTATAAGCACATAGCTTCGAGGCAGACTAGTTCGGTTGTGTTGAGCATGGCAACTAGACGACAGCAAACAAGACAGCCTGGAGTGAATCCATTCAGTGGCCTCCTCATTTGCTGTTGTGTGTAATTCCTGGGGGGGGGGGTTACATTAGTAGCACTGACATTGGTGTGTTTCTGAGTGCTGGTGATTGCGTAACTCTACAGCTATCTTGTCACGAATCAAATTTCCTGGCATCTTCCATAAATGTCATAACTTCCTAGCAGGCATTGTTATGTAACCATGAACACTCTGTCTTGATGGGAGCTGTCTGTTCCTTATGTTGTAATATAATTTTAATAATTACTGTTATAAATATGTCGAATGTATACCGCCTGCCAGATTGTGTTTTATAAGCCAGAAACAGTGTTTGCAATTTTAATGTTTATACCTTTTGATGGAATAGTTGCGTTCAAGCCTTCTTGGGAACAGATACTTCTTATCGAAAAACTATTGCGGTTGCGACGTCCGCCACAAAAAGATTTATTTGTTACAACAGAGCCGCTGTGGAGATTGCTCATTTGTTTAAATCGTGTTGATGCGGATTTCCGTTGATGCGTTTGTTTCAGAACGATGCAGACGATGTCTGTTGTGGAATTTGTCATTTGTATCCAAATCTAATCAACCAGAAGACGCATTTATGAGCATATTTAACCAACCAGAAGATCTTTGTAACCACATTTTGTCAACCAAAGAACGTTTATAACCATATTTAATCAACCAAATGGCACATTCATAATGAAATGCCACATTCTAATGAAAACCATCCCAGTAGCAAATATTATTGCAACCAAAAACTGATGTAGTTATATTGATGACCTTTCTATTATATAATTTTTGAGATATGGGTTAAATTTTGCAGTATAGGTCACAATGTGGTAACTATCATGAAAGAATGAAACATTGGTGAAGGGCATTTTAAAATAAATAATAACATTGCTGACATGAGGCGTCAAAATACTCGGCTTGTTTACTTTTTGTTTACAGTTTGTTTACTGTTTGTTTACTGTTTGTTTACTGTTTACATGGTGCTGTAAATGTAATTGGTTCGTGATATTTGAGTGGGCTGACGAATCCATTATAAGCACATAGCTTCGAGGCAGACTAGTTCGGTTGTGTTGAGCATGGCAACTAGACTACAGCAAACAAGACAGCCTGGAGTGAATCCATTCAGTGGCCTCCTCATTTGCTGTTGTGTGTAATTCCTGGGGGGGTTACATTAGTAGCACTGACATTGGTGTGTTTCTGAGTGCTGGTGATTGCGTAACTCTACAGCTATCTTGTCACGAATCAAATTTCCTGGCATCTTCCATAAATGTCATAACTTCCTAGCAGGCATTGTTATGTAACCATGAACACTCTGTCTTGATGGGAGCTGTCTGTTCCTTATGTTGTAATATAATTTTAATAATTACTGTTATAAATACGTCGAATGTATACTGCCTGCCAGATTGTGTTTTATAAGCCAGAAACAGTGTTTGCAATTTTAATGTTTATACCTTTGTAGTGTTCAGATTGTAAGTAAGACATTGTAAACACCCTGAGGCCGGCTGGGCTAATTGCAGTTGCCCTTTCATGTTTGGTGAGTTGGTGTGGTTCCTGCACTATAAAGACCTGACTCAGTCAACTTCCTGCTGATAATTAACATCCGTGGTATGAGAGGATGGTTCCGGGTACAACCTCGTTTTAAGAGTTAGTATGAACTAGATGCATAATTAATTCAACTAATTTCTGTTTTGAAGCTGTTATTAAATTGCTATGTGGAATATGCAAGATAAGTAATTTACTTGAACATAGAATTATGAGCAATATACTTGTAGTATTGAAAATGAAATTCCTTTAGAATATTAATAAACCATTAATCTTGTACTAATTAAATGTTATTATGTATTGCAAATTATTGCTTATGAACTGTATAAATAACATAAACTGTATAAATACTGTATAAATAACTGTATGAGTATGTGCCAGTTTTATTACATTAGTAATAATTGTACCAGAAATGGTACCCATCATGAATCATACTGTATAATTATTATGTTATTGAGCAGGGCTTTGTGTGGTTTTCTTAAAAACAACAAATCGTTATTTTTATAATAATAAGCATCAGCAGGTGAAGAAGCAGTTGTAATCACAATAAATTTTCTGTAAATGCAATTTGAATTGTCAACAAATATGCCTATCTCAGAGCTAATTTGGTTTTTAAACATAATTAGAACATAAATAAAATAGAATCAAAAGACGCGATACACGTTGTGTAATAGATAACCCTTCGTCACATGCCAAGGAAATATCTGTTATGTAACTTTCAATACCTCATCCAGTTTGATTAATGTCTGTGTTGCTGTAGAACACGTATCACAAGCCTTTGTCTGTTCTGACGCTGACACTGACACCGACATTGACACTGACACCGACAGTGTGTATATGCCATGTAGTTCCATGTCTTACGCGTCACTACGGTTCCGTATTGCTGTACTCACCATTCACACAGAACCAGACATCGCCAGGTGAAATCATAACACCTGTAGACTATGGGGACAATACACTCGGATGAGAAACAAGGGAAATCTTAACCTTATTTAATAGGGTCAGACCACAGTTTTATTTTCCCGCTGATGATCTGGTTGATGTTTAGGATGATTATAGAAAACATATAATAAAAATATCTTAAATGGCTGGTACTATGTTGGTAATGTGCAGAAAAATGAGGTGAAAATAGTGTACTTTTTATCTTGTCGCAAACATGTTTCTTACCAAAACTTGTGCTTTGCAAAATAGTAGTGTTGTTTTGAGAATGTTGCCACCAGAATCCCGATGTGTATTTGAATCTGTTTAGTTTCTGTTGCAACGTTTCACTACCAAAAGTTGAGTATTTTAGATGTTGCAACCTAGCTGACTGACAAGAAAATTAATTTAAAAAAATCAGCCAATTTGCTTAATTTTCCACACTACATTTGTTAGTGTAAACAAGCAAACACTTATGTAAACACACCCACCACACTTGTTTACAATTGCTATGTAATGTTTTGTAATGATAATTGTTGTAATTTTACACTGAATCCTGCAGACAGATAAATAGGGTATCCAGGTAGTCACTCTATGCTAACAGGTAATTTTAGATAAATATTGCCACCAGTGTGGATCTAATTAGTGTGTGCTCGTTAATTAGTCAGATGACATTGAGTTAGGACTTGTTGATTCAGCCTGCTGTTTGCTTGTATAATCTGTGTGTTTGTCTGGCCAATATATACCTCCTGCTGTGGTGTGTTATGGTGTCAGGCACTGTTGCATGCTTGCTGGCAGTGATATCTTGGAGTCAGTCAGGGGGGTCCATTCTGCTTCAAGGGCCTGGATAACTGGCCAGAACATTGTGAAAGGTCACCACAGTCAGAGAAGTAGAAACTGGACCAAGATGCAGCATCTGCAGAAATAGTTGTAATAATGAGTGTGTTTGGAATTTGCAAACTACTTCTTGTGTGATTCTTTGGGAGAGCGGGGGTCACATAACTTGATGTGTTCCGCACTCTTGATGAGTCATGTTCATCTATTATGATTCCTTAACATCCCTCCTTCCCTCCCTCTCTCCCTCCCTCTCCCCCTCTCCCCCTCTCCCCCTTTCACCTCTCCCCCTCTCCCCATTTCACCTCTCCCCCTCCCCCCTCTCCCCCTCCCCCCTCCCTCTCTCCCTCTCTCTGTGTCTCTCTGTCTCTCCTTCCCTCCCTCTCTGTCTCTACCTCCCTTCGCCCCTTCCTCCTTCCCTCCCTCCCTCCCTCCCTCCTCCTCCCTCCCCTCCCTTCCCTTCCTCCTCCCCTCCCCCATTCTTGCCACCCAGAGAATTAACTCTAGATGGCAGGTGGACAAGGAAGCCCTTTGGTTTATTGAGAGTCCAACCCTTTTATCTACATATATCCCGCCCTTCTGAGGTATGTGTCAATTTTATTTTTAAACATTCACGCTACTACCACCCACACAATCAGGAGATAATATGTTCCATTCATTAACAGTCCTTTGTGAAAATGAGAACTTTCTTATATATAATCTACACTGCTCCTTTGCTAATGTAACTTCATGTCCTCTAGTCCTTCTATCTTTCTTAACTGAGAAAAAGTTATTAAAACATCTGTCTTTCAATTTGCAAACATTGTTATAAACTTGAGCATCTCTATGTGGTGACATATGGCTTGATTTACTTTGCTCCAAATAGCCCTGTCTTACAAAGCGTTAACATAGCAATGGATTATCAATTTTCTGACTTTTCCTTCTACAACAGTTGAGACATTCCTTTTACTTCCTGTGAGTTACAACACCAGGTAGAAGAGACCAATGGCTTTTGGAGTCTCAAACTCTGGGTCTCTCAACTGGTGTTACTGTGACCTACACCTGACTAACCACGGCATTGATAGCTGTCAGTTTCACAGAGGATGACAAATACATGGACTAATAAATGATCTACTGACTAAAAATGTCAGCAGACTGAAGGTACGTTGAAAACGTAATTATTAGATATGACAGTACTGAGCCAGGCATCCATGAAAGGGTGTTGATTTCTCCTACATAACCTAATGACATCCTTGTCCAATTGCCATCTGGAGAAAACTGCTTGGAACAACAATCTTGATAGAACTGCTGAGTGTTCAGATATGCCTGTTGACATGCATAGTGGGCACACATGTATGGCAGGCCGGCATAGGGAAGGAGATTGGTATTGGCAGCCATCTGGCACAGTTGGTATGTCGCTGGTGGTACCATAACAGGCTGTGAACTGAGTCTACACATACACTGTAGTGTAATCTCTATTTACACACCGTATTTCTCATATGTCTAGTGTATACTTAAGTACATTTGTCAATCTCATTAGGTAGAAATCAATGATAAATTGAATGGACTCACAAGCGGCATCATTTATGCATGACACAAACGCCTGATCAGCCACAACGAGATGATAAGGCATTCCGTCATTTCTGAGGACAGTTTAATTAACTTGAAGAGCACCTAGGGTGTGATGGATTAAGAGATATATTTCACAGCTTTGGGAGATGTAACCAGTGTATTGCTATCAGCAGGCCTATCTTTGATACCACCCGAGGTTATACATTGATGTTTTCATAGTTTAATTAATTTTCTCCTGACATATGATGCAGACAGTGTGGCAGCCACGCAGAGTGTCTCCTTCAAGTTTTGTACACTGATGTCGGAAATAAGTGTTTCATAGAAGGGTTTAACTCCCCAATAAAACTGGTTTATTAACAGGTCATGTAGAGAAGTAATACTTGCATGTGATAGATTCAGTCAATGTTCTGCTGATCAAAGGATCATACAGATGAGAATTTAGTATCTGAAACTAGAAATGAACTATTGTTGATTATGATTGGTAGTTGGTAATTGTGTGTCTGTTGTGAATACATTCAGTGTGAAGAAAAGGAACACTGATTTATCATAAGGTGTTGTTGTCACACACTCACTCACTCACTCACTCACTCACTCACTCACTCACTCACTCACTCACTCACTCACTCACCCACCCACCCACCCACCCACTCATTCACTCACTAGCTTGCTCACACACTCAGTCACTCACTCACTCAATCACTCACTCACTCACTCACTCACTCACTGGCTCGCTCACTCACTCACTCACTCACTCACTCACTCACTCACTCACTCACTCACTCACTCACCCACCCACCCACCCACCCACCCACTCAAGCATTCACTCACCCACTCACCCACCCACCCACGCACTCACGCACGCACGCATGCATGCAAGCATGCACACACAATGGCACAGTAATATGTGAGTTTTGTGGATGTATTTGTATTATTTTAAGTGCGGAGAATGCCAAGTTGCTAACCTTAGAAGTAATTAATTATAAAGTGTTATATCATCGAGGTCATATCCGGACAAAATGTGTTGGTTTTTAACCATGTCTAACATCCAGACTAATTACATTTCAGTGATGACATTGAATTAATTCATTTGATGTGAGAGAACTATTATTCATGTGCATGCAACAGTGCAACTGTTTTTATAAAGTCTCCGAGCTTGACATTAAATGTCTACCGCAGTGATGTTTTTGTTTTATCGTCAGTTGTGATATAATTGTATGACTTTCTCTGATATTGGTTACATATGCCGTATGTCATAAATGCACACAGAAATCTTTTAAAAGTACATTCTATATACACCAAAGAAAATGACAGGAATTTGTCTTGCCATACTAAAAAAATCCACACTATAGAAGAGATAGATTGAACTGCCACATACTGTACGTGGGCGTGTACAATATGTGTATGCATACGTGTATGTGTGTGCATACATATATGTGTGTATGTGTACATGGATGTGTGTGCGCACATTTATGTGTGTGTATATGTTCGTACATGCATGTGTGCGTACGTGTGTGTGAGTGCATATGTGTATGGGTGTATGTCTAAGTGTGTGCATATATGTGTGCATACGTGTATGTATGTCTGAGTACGTGCGTGTGTGTGCTTACGTGTCTCTGCATATAAGTACGTATATACATATGTATATATATGTATAAGTATATGTGTGAGCTTCTGTATGTGTTTGTGTATGTATGTATGTATGTGCATATGTGTGTGTGTGTATGCGCATATGTGTGTGTGCATATGTGTGTGTGTGTGCATATGTGTGTGTGTGTGTGTGTGTGTGTGTGCATATGTGTGTGTGTGCGTATGTGTACATGTGCCATTACTAAGAGAAATGTCACGTTTTTTCAGCAAGCCAAACTTAACCTGCTGGCACTGCGGGTGGTCATTGGCTCATGTCAGCAGCCTTCCTCCTGCGTTAGCCCAAGATTGGGCTGTTTGGAGTACCTGATCTAAGTCCTCGTAGATTCATTTACGTCCCCATGTAACGAGATGGGACTGACATCACACATGCCTCAACAAATCTACTTAATGAAACATACAACATTTAGAAAATGAAAACACATTTGCAAAGATGACACATAATTCACCATCCTGCTTGCTTGGCATGCTGGGCATCATTGAGAGTGCTGGCGTAATGGTGATGGTGTTTAAAAAAAAAGCAATTTTCCATGTCGGCACCAAATTAAATTGCCTCGCACTAAGCCAAAGCAACAGATGCAATTGCTCGTAACATGTTTTTATGTGTTGCTTGGGTTGTAAATTGAAACTTGTTTTTTTGGTTACGATAATTTGTATAATAAAGATAATTTGTGGTTCCCTACGAGTCTGGCTCAAAAAGATGGAATGCATTAGGGGAAAGAAATCCACATCCTCGTGTTTCAGCAATGAAACGGGGAAACTGACCAATTATTTCTGGCTTGTGTCAGTAGATAATGTCTCGATGACTGGTCTTGCATGTTAATTTGTGAGCAGGATGTTTTTAAAAACTAATTACGGATAAACAACGCAATTACGGTGGTTGAATAAATGGGTGACATGCACTTTAATTGGAGAGAAAATTTTTTTGTCATCTGTAGATTTAATGGGGTTGGGTGATTTTAGAGAATAACAATTCTGGATGGCCTAGCAGGCTGACTCCAAAGGATTGCAACCTAATTGTTGACAGTCGCAGAACTGTATAAATTGGAAGGTCGTGACGGACAATGCTTTCAATAGACATGACAACTAGAAGAAGATGTGTATATTTCTACACTGGTATGTTTGTTTATATATTTTGTATACAGGTATACATTATTATAATTATTAAACACAGACAGAAGGAAGCATGTCTTTGCATGGATGCACCTACCATAGTGACCGTATGTTTTGGGACACCCTAAAAATCTAGAAAAATAATTATTTTTCTGTACCATTTTGTTTTGGGACACCTTAGTAAACGTAATTATTTGTTGTCCCTATGTATTGGGACACCAAATTATTCATACTTATAACGAGTAATAACCCACTTTTCCCCAATACCAGTGGCATAAATCAAAACGTTGTATCAATTAAACCAAAAATAGATAAGTGAGTGAAAAATGTACAACTCTAAACATGTCCAAAATCATCCATTTGTCTCACAGGATATGTGGACATTCTGCTACCAAGAAATTAATTACTAACAGTGTAATGGATGGCACCCTGTTAATACCAGAGGTAGTTTAGTGCGAATTAAATGACGTTTTGTTGCATCTCTGTTTAGTTTTTAGTGTTTTCTGTTTAGTTTTGGGGCCAAGATGGGGGTGGGCGGTAATGCGGGTATGGGCGGTACTGCGGTCAAATGCGGTACAACCCGTCACTCAATAAATAGTCTTTGAACAAGTGTGGGAAAATGGTACCATATAGACTAAACATTTCACATGGCTGAGCAAATTTTGATAGAATTTCTATATCACCATGTATAATACACACCCCGACTTTTGAAATCAAAACCCAATTTCCCGCTTCTATTATTTTGCTTGAACCCATGAATCCATCTCAGAATCGTAAACATGTCACCTACACAAGTTACGGCATTGCTGCTGGCTTGTCGCTCGCTAGTGACTAGTGTGTAAGCACTGCGTAACTTGTGTTGTAGCTTGACGATTGCACAACTGATTAAATCAGCGCCTGCTAGAATTTACATTGTGTCGTTCTGATTTCACTTTTAAATTAACACCGAGTTCTATTCTGAAATGCTACATGCAAACCTGGTACTTTCAACTGCGAAGCATTCATGCGCTACATTCATCTTTATTTACATTCACAACATCTGCATTCACAACTTTAAACATGGAGTCACACTTGTTGATTACGTGATTGTGACATTATGCCGACTTTGATAATATTACTAGTTTTCCAGCACTGTTATCCTAGTATGCAAACATTGATAAATTGGTCAGAGAAAATCTTGTTTAGCCTTAGCACCATGTATAATACTGTTGATTAAAAAGTGAAGGAAAAAAAATGCGTATTATACACGGAAATTTACGGTAGCTTTATCTAGAAACCTGACCACCCATCTTTTGGATGGGATGAATTCATTTTGAGTGGGTGAAAATATGAAGAGCAAAAAATATGATATATTATTGACTCTCTCTTAGTTATGTCCGTTATGCTTTAATGATGTATGTCACACTTTTGTATGTATGTATTGTATACATATGTGTATTTATGCATAGCTTGATATTAGCAGCCATCTGGCACATTTGGTATATCACTGGCGGTACCAAATATATATGCACGTTATGATTGGATTGTATGTGTACACATGCAAATACGTATATCTGCCAGGACATTTTTTGGACTGGTAAAAACGTTATCCTGCATAAAGACCTGATCACTAATCCTTTGCATAAATAAAACTGCCCACCCCATCAATATATCAACGGGCACCTGACCCTAGATAACTCCTTAGTTAGACATACGTGATCTTAGATGTGCATGGCTTCAGGTGAACCACAATGTCTTGCAGACACACACCTGCAGTGATGCTGCGTTCAAAGACAGGAGCATGACCTCTTGCACAAACGCACCATAATCTTACGTGTCTGTGAACAGCGAATGCTCGAATGAGCGATGCTGATTGGATTCGGCCGTGCCATTTGCCAACATAACTTTTCAATAATGCCACTCGAGCGAAGGGATTTTAGTGCCAGGATGGCGGCAGCTGACAGGAACTTAGAAGCTGCTTTGTAAGATGACAGAGGTCTGCGGCTGGATAAATGCCTCAGGCTTGCCTGGAGAACTCACAGACAGTCTTAGTGTGCAAGATCACACACGTTACACCACTGATCTCTGAAGTTCAGTGCTAGATTTCAAGTTCTGAAGACTAGGTTTCTTGTTCTCATACATCGTGTCTTCTCTAATTGTGAGAGGTGTAACTTGTGGGAACATGATTATTTCGATGCCATAAGGAACATTGGAAAGATGCGTTTCAATTTGTTTACGTGCATCAGTGTCTTAGTTAGACATCTTTGAGTTGATGATGTTTTGTGTTATTGCAGTATTAAATTACTTGTGTTCCGTGTGCATGTTTAACTTTAAACAAAATTAATGTGTGATTATAGTGTGTTGTTACCATAGGACATATTCTTCTCTTAGGACAAGCTATTTTCTTAAGACAAATCATCTCTTAGGATATTTTATCATCTTGGAATACGTTTTTCTTTTAGAACGAGCTGTTCTTTTAGGACATATCCTTCTCTTTGGAAATGTTATTCTCTTAGGACATATTCTCTTCCTACGACACATTCTTCTGTTAGGAGAAGCTGTTTTCATTCTTATCTTATTCTTTGCTCATTACATTTTTTCCTCTTAGGACATGTTCTTCTCTTAAGACATGTTTTTATCTTAGGATTTGTTCTTATCTTAGGACATATTTTTATATTAGGACATGTTTTTATATTAGGACGTGTTCTTATCTTAGGATTTGTTTTTATCTTAGGATATGTTCTTATCTTAGGACATATTTTTTTCACAGGACAAATTCTTCTCATATGAGTTCTTTTTAGGACAGTTCTGTCCTTGTGAAAAGTTCTTTTCTTAGGACTTGGTCTTCTCTTAGGAAACCTATTTTTCTTAGGACATAGTTCTTTGCTTAGGACATGTTCTTTTCTGAAGACCTTATGAATATATCCTCTAAGATAGGGAAAGGGAGAGTTAGAGAGATGACGAGAGCTCCCTTTATCAGACCTCAAAAGGAGACGTTGAGTGAATCAATAAAACTTACCAGAAATACGCATAGTGGCTTGTCATGTTTGCCATGAATATCCCCCAATTATCACAAGGTCTACATCTATTGATTTGTGGTATAATGGACAATTGTTCATACAAAAGTGTAAGAAGGTCACCCAAAATTAAAGTGGATCATGGAGAAGATGCCTGTGGCGACGTCATGATCAACCAGTCTCATCCAAATTTAGTGTACAGGAAGCAACTAGCTGTTCATTAAGTTTGACAGTCAAACTAATCCCGTTGTGGCTACATTTTAAATTCTACAGTTTAGGAGGGGGTACGAGGGGAGCATTAATTATTTCAAATTGCATTGAGACCTTTAGGCATCACATAAAGCAGTTATATTCTACAGTGTCCCAATGAGCTGTGAATGTTCACTATGTTTATACAATTGTTCCCTTGGTGTACAAGGCTCAGCTAACACAAGAGTATGCGAGAAATTACAGATGCACTCTTTGTGATTTGTTACTTGCATGATTCATTAAACACATAATAATGGACACACGTCTTTATGGAGTATTTTATACTGAGTATAATTACTTATAATACCCATCTGAACAAAACTGTAATGCATGTGATTTAAATGACGTATATTCCATTTCAGACAATTGCTTCTCCCTTGGTACAAGAAAACAATCTTGAAATTAGGCATAACAGGGCTAATTTTAATGCATAATTAATTATTTATCTTGCCTGTAGTTGTAACAATAAAAACGTAGCCATAACAGGAAGTTTCCATAATGGACATGAACACAACACACATCTGTGAAATTACCAAGTCCTTCCAAGTGCAAAAGTATCATTGTTGACAATGGCAGAATCATTATCTGCAACTTAGATGACAATAAATCCATCAGATCATTCAACTTGCCGTACTGAGCTTGTAATTGGCACGTGGAGTGCAGGAAATCATCGGCAGCCATTTATCATCTTGGGACAGTCATAGGACTTAGAGAGATAATCACATCACTGTAAAACGGGAAGTGACCATTGCCGAATTGAGGCAGGTAATCACTGGGACAGATTAATAGGCAGAGAGGCAGGAAACAGTGGGAATGATGGTAATACTAAGTGCGATTTTGTTATCATTATAGTCATTTATTAATCCAAATTGTGTACTCGGCATGAAAATGGTGTGTTTTGTTAATGTATATATATATATATATAGATGGACAGATAGAAAGACAGAATTGTTTATTTATCCAATATATGGTTGAAACTCGCTTTACGCCACCTCGCAATTAAGGTCACCCGGGGACATTCCCAAATTATTTCCATAACAGTATCGTATAGGAAATTAGTCCCACTAATATGTAATATTTATATAATATATAGTTATATATATATATATAATTATATATATATACACACACTCACACACACACACACTCACACACTCACACACTCACACACACACACAAACATTTACATCCTATTTATTCAAGTAGAAAGGGCACATATGGTTGCCTGGAATATAACTATACAAATATTACAGAATTCAGTGGTTTTGCATTTCCATTCACTACAAGATGCAAATCATTTACCAAACGAAACATATATATTCTCTAAGCACAATCTGGAGTATCTAACGAGAACAAAATCGCAAGATTAAGCCCCGTCCACCTTTCACTGATTCCATTATTGCCATCTTGTCTGGCGAAGATTGTTCTCACTCTTTCCTTGGCAGGTGAACAAGAGACATCATGTTGTGTTGGGTGACAGACGGAGGTAGTAAGTAATTAGTCCACAGGTGTGACAGGGACACAGTATCCCGGGGTGGAGGTCACTGCTTGTAATCTAGATGCATAATGGCATCTGTAAATATACACTCCATTGTATATGTGAATCCATGCAGACATGCATGCACGCAGTCATCAATTCTGAACTCACCAAGCCGGTACCCTATTAAATCAAATTAAATTGAGTATAACATTAAGAAAATATTATTACATATATAAAGGTCGTACAGTTGAATCAATGGCTGTAGTTTCAGGGAAAGGATTTCCGTTAATTAAAACTAGAGATAATGTATCAAAACATGGTAATTAAAGAGCTCGTATAACGCCTGCTTACACATTTCTTATTTTAGTTGAGTAACAACATTTACAGGCTTCCACCCACCCATGGAGCAACAACCCTCTCTCTTACAGTACTGCCATCTCTTATATTGGTGCTATTTGGCGAATTTCTCATTACTCACTTGTATCAGTGGTGAAAAAGGCCCTCCGGGTAATCAATGCAAATCAAAAACATGTCAGTAAATAACCCTAACTAACTATTGTTATCTTTTTCTGAGATACATCACCAATTGGTAGATGAGAGATTTACACTCCAAGGCACTGAGTGAATGAACAGAGAAAGAGGTGAGTGATCCTCGGTGCCTTGGAGAGGACGCATTTATAATACTTAAAAGTAATCATATTATCATGTAGATGGTCTCTTTTGACGGGAGCTGGGGGTCCTGGAAAGAGCAACTTAGCATGAATTTATTGCTGAATAAAGGATACTGAAAGTTGTACGAGCCACGGAAGTGGCCACCTTATTGTTTTATGTCAACTCATGACTGTCATCACCAGCAAAAGGAATTACCCCTTGGCACGGTTATTGCTCATAAATGATGTTTATGTGAGCAGTTTTCTTGATTTAACGGTTCATTAACGGCAAACACATAATATTGATTTCTCTCGCACAAAGGAACTTTCGTTGATGAACATTTGAGCAAACGTTTGAATGTTGGTTTTGTCAGGGGTGTCACTGCTGTTTTTATGCGAACTATGAGGGATGTCACTGCTGGCTTTGTCTATGTAGACATTTATTAGGAGTGTCACTACTCTGTATGTGTACATTATGAGGAATGAGAATATACTGTCTATGTAGTCTGAGAGGTGTCACTTTGTGGTTGTAATATGAAGGGGTCACAGCAGAATTAGTAGATATAATCTGAGGGGTGTCACTGCTGGCTTTACAGGTGCAGAGCTAATTAGTATCTGAGTTAATTAGCCTGATTGTTTATCTCTTATCAAAACACACATACTTTTATGTCTGAGGAAAATTGAAATTATATTTTATTCACAACAAATTACATAGATAATTTTAATAAAACCGAATTTGAGATGTAGAATGGTATAAAGACTTGCTTTTCTATAAAATATTTGACTTAGAGTTGTCGTGTGTGTCCAAAGTTTTGTATTAGGTGATGTGTGCCTAGAAATATTAGTACCAGTAAATTGCTTTGCTTGTCAATTCTGACACAGGAGATATTGCACAAGATCCGTTAAATAACGTTCGTGATTTATGAGATAGAACTGGGGAGTTTTAGTTATATATCAATTATGTTCTCTCAGTTATTAATATAAGTGTTCCAATCTTATGTGGAGAGCAGTTGTCACGCGAGTCTAGTTGATAGATGCGTGGTCTGGTTTATTCCATTTGCATTATCAATGGCTGGGTAAGTATTTCATTTTGCTAATGCAATTGCCATTATTAATTTCCCATGGTGAGAGGCCTAGCATGACAGTAGGTCGGTCAATTAGATTAAGTGTCGCAATCTTGATTTTATGCAACTGTGATTCTGCCCATTCATAAGCTGATATCAGTAGTATTGTGCACACAAATTTTGTACACTAGCATGCACACACTAGAATTGTGGTGAGTCTTCAAAGAATCATAATACATTTTCTTACATGATATGTTTTAAATAATAGAATCACGATATATGCAAACGTAATTTCCAAAGTTGTGTTGCGTTGAAAGTTGAAATTTTTTTAAAAGCACCAATTGGAAACCATTTTGTATCTATACATTTTCAACCTTTCAAAAGCACATGCTATCAGTAGGGCTTTGTAACATAATTTATGGGAAAATATACCTCGTAAAAGATGATTAATTATTAATTTTGTAGATCTTTATGGTGTAAAAAAACATAGTTGTTCAGATAAATACAAACAGTCATTATGGTATAATAAAAAAGAACACACAGCCTTGGTTTAATGACGAGATCTGTAAGCTATATTTGTTAACTTCAAGACGTTGATGCCGTGATAAGCACATCTCATCACTGATGTCAACACGACGTTGATGCCGTGACATACACATCTCATCACTGATGTCAACACGACATTGATGCCGTGACATACACATCTCATCACTGATGTCAACACGACGTTGATGCCGTGACATACACATCTCATCACTGATGTCAACACGACGTTGATGCCGTGACATACACATCTCATCACTGATGTCAACACGATGTTGATGCCGTGACATACACATCTCATCACTGATGTCAACACGACATTGATGCCGTGACATACACATCTCATCACTGATGTCAACACGACGTTGATGCCGTGACATACACATCTCATCACTGATGTCAACACGACGTTGATGCCGTGACATACACATCTCATCACTGATGCCAACATGACGTTGATGCCGTGACATACACATCTCATCACTGATGTCAACACGACGTTGATGCCGTGACATACACATCTCATCACTGATGTCAACATGATGTTGATGCCATGACATACACATCTCATCACTGATGTCAACACGACGTTGATGCCGTGACATACACATCTCATCACTGATGTCAACACGACGTTGATGCCGTGACATACACATCTCATCACTGATGTCAACACTTCCTCTTGTATGCGGTATATTATTGATGCTCGCTGTAACCAAGTCCAAAGATGCATTAGGCAGGAAGTCAGGTGGCAACTTCATCAATGGCCCGTGAAATTGCATGTTTGCAAACGGAGGCACTTTGTAGGAGAATAATAGGAACACATGTAACGTGGCCGAGCATGTGGCGAGGTTCGTGCTTGCTGCCACGGATCAATATCTGTGCATGCCAGGACATGATGGAAGTTGTCACCAAACGACACGTACATCGTGCTGAGTGAGGAATGGGTATGGCTTTGGGGCATCGCAAAAAACGCATTCTTTAATGTAGTACCTTTTTATAATTTATAGGTAACGAGTAATTTGTTTCTGTGGCAGTTGTGTTTATACTACCTGACAACATTGTCGTTTCTGTATTCTTGTCCGCGTGCTAGCATGCACATCTTGTATGCGGTATATTATTGATGCTCGCTGTAACCAAGTCCAAAGATGCATTAGGCAGGAAGTCAGGTGGCAACTTCATCAATGGCCCGTGAAATTGCATGTTTGCAAACGGAGGCACTTTGTAGGAGAATAATAGGAACACATGTAACGTGGCCGAGCATGTGGCGAGGTTCGTGCTTGCTGCCACGGATCAATATCTGTGCATGCCAGGACATGATGGAAGTTGTCACCAAACGACACGTACATCGTGCTGAGTGAGGAATGGGTATGGCTTTGGGGCATAGCAAAAAACGCATTCTTTAATGTAGTACCTTTTTATAATTTATAGGTAACGAGTAATTGGTTTCTGTGGCAGTTGTGTTTATACTACCTGACAACATTGTCGTTTCTGTATTCTTGTCCGCGTGCTAGCATGCACGTACATGCACGCACATTGTTTTCAAAGTCATTTATACAGACAAAATACGATTATGAAATCCAAACAAATTTAATAATAATGTCAGCATGCATATACACACATTTTGAAGGTGTTTTATGTAGACAAATTAATATTATGAAATCCACTTCAGCACCTGATATCTGATATTTGTTATCTCATAATATGAAAATTGAAAAATATAATTGATACACCGCACGCACGCACGCACGCACGCACGCACGCACGCACGCACGCACGCACGCACGCACATGCCCACACGCAAGCACACACTGTCACACACGTGCATGCACACCCATTCACACATGCATGCATGCATGCACACACACACATGCGCTTATGCACACATGCACTCGCATGCACATAGATACACATGTATGCAGGGCGTTTTTTATTGAATTTTCACTGGGGGGACAATGTCTTAAAAGGGCACTTGATGGTAAAAAGGGCAGTTTACGCATGCATTAATGATTATGTTCGTAACCCTTAGGCATGTATGAAAGTGTGTTATTATCTTTGTATCCACCTGGCAGTGGGGCCTACAGCGACGAGTGACGACTGCATCTTGGTATGAAAATAAATGTTACACATATACCCTAGAAACATGTTTTATTACAACCAACACATGCAGTAGTCATAGAAACATGAGACGTTTGACAGTAGTCTCAATTTGACTAGACGAGTCCCGTTTCGCGGGTGAATTTCCTAACGAATTCACGCTGTCCGTAGATGTCCCAGTATGGAGCTCGGCATCTTCTTGTCTTCTCCAAGAATTTCACGACGGGGTCGAGGGTCATAGTAGGCAGTGCCCACACTATTCAGTGACACCATAACTTGTGCGTTTCTCATGTTCTCATTCATACTGGTGCGGTGATTATCAACCACGAGTATGTAGTGGCTCACGATCCTTTCGGTCTGCATAGAGTGTGGACTCATACAAGCCAGAGATGCCAACACCTTCTGAATTGAACCTGTTGTGACTGACAGAAGTTGGCGCAGTTTGACAGTCAACTTACAACTGAAGTCACAGCCATCAAGCAAGAATGGCACATTCATCATGTTTTCCTACTGCTCGGCTGTCCCGTCTGCAAAGTCAGCTGCCTCATCTGGGAAAAGGCGCCTGACGACACGCACACCATGCTCAACGAATGATCTCAGACTGCGTGACACCACTAACTTCTTCATGTCTTTGATGACATCCTCCTGCTCCGAGTGCATGCGTTCAGACAGGTATTCGTGTGATGTTTGCACGACCTCCAACCTGATTGCTCGTTTGTCGCGGCTGTTTGTACAAATGAACTGGTGATTACACTTTCGTTGTGTTAGGTCCTCTTTTGTGTTATCGGTTGGACAACTCACTTTCTCCTCCCTTCTTCCCGGGAATGGTCCGTCTTTCATTAGGTTCAACTTCTTGATTACCGCATCAGTCACAGTGAAAAGATCGTTGATGAACAAATCACTCCTTTGCAACTTCTTCTAGAGTCAAATATCTCCAGGATGTCGCCCATCAGTGGCAGTGATCAACGTTTGTTGGTGGTTCCAGATTCTCAGGAACCCTTTGGCTTGGCCTTCTCCTTTCTGTCGGTGGTTCTTTCTGGCACCTGCATCTGTTCCCACACCATAATGTAGGCTGGTAGGTTGTTCAGCACAGCATCAACCAGCTGCAGCTCGTGTTGGGCAAATCTGACATCGTGGTGCCGGGGGAACTGTTTGACATTCCTGACCTGTGCTGATAACATTTTCATCCATCGCGGCATCCGGAAGAATCATACGAGTCCCAATAGATTGGACTTCCAGATTCCAAACTCAGGTACGGTGCTGACGACCGACTCAATGGCTAAGTCAGATCGGTGTGCAGCACACCAGAATGTTGCCAAACCTCTCTGCATTTGGTCAACAAGCAGACTCTGTAATCCACCTTGTCTGCCGATGTTTGTCGCTTCGTCGTCAGTGGTGACACCAACCAGCTTCGTGTCTTAACCTCCTGTCAGATCCAGAGCTTTGTTCACCATTTCAAGTAGTCCAGGGGCACTGTTCTTCTATGGCGAATGCATTACAACTGCTACTTCATGTTTTTTAGTCCTCCGTCCGCTGTCCGCCGTTAGCTGCCGTATCTCAGAAACCGTTCAGCAACTTTTTCTCTAATTTTGCAGACATATCTTAGGGCACTGCCACTATGCACGAGAAATCTGTATTTGATTGAATCATTCTAAGGGCACCGAAGGGGCCTCCAAAGTGCAAAAGTTTTACATTATCTAGTGATGTGGTTTTGAGAAGGGCCCTTGAGGGCAGAGTAGACACCCCCAACAGTAGATTTTGTTTAATGTGCCACAAAGTCAACACCAAGACTAATCTCTGCAGCCTAGCGCTACTGTTCCATTGAGACCTTGACTAATCTTTAATTGGTCAAAGAGCCCAGGCAGAGTAGACACCCCCAACAGTAGATTTTGTTTAATGTGCCACAAAGTCAACAACATGACTAATCTCTGCAACCTAGTGCTACTGTTCCATTGAGACCTTGACTAATCTTTAATTGGTCACAGTGCCCAGGCAGAGTAGACACACTTGACCCCTGTTAGACTGAACAGTTGCCTAACACTTTTTATCTTCAAAACTATTGATTTTCTATAATTGCAAGTTGTCTTTATTTTGATGTTCATTTAATTATTATAAAATGGTGTGACTGTGGTGTATATTGGTTAAAGATGTATTGTCTGTAGAAACCTGTAGGTGACAAACATAGAAAATTTATATTCTGTCACCTGTAGGTGACAAACATAGAAAATTAATATTCTGGACAACTATAGAGTGAAATATCCTACACTTTATTTATATCAAATGCATTCTACTGTTCTGTTTACGCTTGCCATGCCTTGTGTATACATGATACTGTGTAAATCAATTGTATCAATATAGACTAATAATTACAGATTCACAATATAGTTGACACCTGAAACAACCAAATGTCAACCATTAGAAGAGTTGACATAGTTCCGCCATACACAAGCAAGAAATCTGTATTTGATTGAATCATTCTAGTGTCATCAGCATATAGTAGAACATATATTTTCTACATCATCATCCCTAAGGTTGTTGTAAATTTCACCAGCTGCCATGTCAAGTCCGTTATAATTGTGACTAACAGTGTTCAAAATGATTCAGGTAAATAACAAATAACAAAGGACACAAGTTTTCTCCTTGCCATACCTATACATCACATGAGAAGAAGGCTGACACAGCCTGGCCCTGATTAATACATGATTTAGCATTTTTGTACATGTTGTATACAACTTTCAACACAATACCATTAATACCGCATTAAATTATCTTAGACCACAGGGAGGACCGGTCTACTAAATCAAATGTTTTCTTAGAATCGATGAAGGCACAATAAAGCCTTTTGCGTCGAGACAAATACTATTCAACCAATACTCGTATTTGAACACTGCCTGTTCTTCACCTATTTCATTTGCTTTGTTTAGGTATGTGGTCAGTCTGATGTTCTGAACAATCACTAAGGATTAATGAACACTTGTGCAGAATGTCACCCACTTGGCAGGTTTAATTGATCTATTCAGCAATGAGGACACTGCTTAGGCCTCACTCTGGACACTGTCACTCACAGTGTTGTGTATTGTCTTAGTTGGTGCATTGAGCTAATCTACTTGACCATGAATCAGTGGTGGCTCTGGTTGTGTATTACACCCAGCTGTGGAGCTAAGATTCTCTGCCTGCTATTGTTTGATGGAAACTGTGACTAATGTGTAATTGGTCACTGGCAGTAGCTTGTGTCAACAGACAGCATTAAGCCACTAGACCCCTGTTAAACTGGACAATTGCCTGTAGGTTTTAAACTGTGTCAAACAGTGAGTCTACCTTTTGCTCTCAAATAATCTGTCCTCTTAGTTTTACACATGAAGACATAATCTGGCATAACTTGATAAGTCTTTGTAGCAGCACATTTGTACTTCCAGTGTATCATTGCAACATAACATACATATTACATACTGTGTGCCACATTTGAATGTTGTGCATGTAATATTTCCATGCAATCCATTTGCATATATAATGTAAAACTTCAACAGCCGTTTTCTTCATTTTCACTTTTTGATCCCTACCATGTTCAATGCTCCATAACTTTGCCAATTTTTACAGCAGTCATATTTTTTGAAACCGTGTAAAGCACCCTACCAAACCTTTACAAGGATGTTAGAAAACAATGTTACAATTTTTTCGACTTATCACTCATTTGGTCTGCCAGGGTCACATATAGACGTATTAGTCCAAAGGACTTCAGGGCCACTTGCCCATTTTTTTATTTTACCCCAGTGCAAATTAAATCAAACACATTAAAACAAATAAAAAGTAAGCCCTACAAGGGGCTGGTTTGGAAGAATGGGGGCACACTGGAGGGAGTTGGTCTGACGGGGGGGGGGGGGCAAATGAAAGGGCTGAGGGACAATGTCCCCACTTTGTGTGTTAAAAAACACCCTGCATGCATGCACACACACTCACGCATGTGCGTGCATGCGCACACAGACATATACACACACACACACACACACACACACACACACACACAAACACACACACACACACACACACACACACACATCCAGCCATCATGTCAACCTGTTGCCCATACGTTTGTGGTGACACTTCCCCTGATTGACCAGTGAATCCTCTTGATCATCTCTGGGCAGTTCCTGAATGAAGCCTTGATTGTTAATGACCCAAAGTGGTCAGTACCCTGGAGTGGTCAGTTCTCTCACTGTTCTGTCCAGTCTCCTCAGCACTGACCTTTCCGCTCCAACCACAGCTGATGAATTACGGCCCTGAATGTCTTCGGTAATTCAAACAAGGTCTATTCTGTTATGTAGACATTACACGGCTGGTAATTATTAGCAGGAAGTTGGCTGAATCAGTAATTGTGATCTGTCCCACTTTCCTGTTAGGAGTGTGGGAACCATCCATCTTCAAAAGTTGTTGTGTGTAGGAATGTCTTCTACATTAAGTTTTGTTTACAATTTGAACATTTCATTATATTCAAAGTAAAAACAATGTTTTTGGATTAATAAACACAATCTGATGGGAAATATAGCTTCAGCATATTTACTCTAGTATAAGGAATGTTCTATTAAAAAGTACATGACAAGGCCCTTTAAATCTTGGCAGCATAATATGTCTGCCGTAAACAAACAATAGAACCAGGTTATTACTTGTGTCATCCTCACAAACCAGTGGGTGGTGGTAGTTGACTGTACTACCCCTCACATATATCCTCACAAACCAGTGGGTGGTGGTAGTTGACTGTACTACCCCTCACATATATCCTCACAAACCAGTGGGTGGTGGTAGTTGACTCAGTGCTACCCCTCACATATATCCTCACAAACTAATGGGTGATGGTAGTTGACTGTACTACCCCTCACATATATCCTCACAAACCAATGGGTGGTGGTAGTTGACTTGTCGTACCCCTCACATATATACTCACAAACCAGTGGGTGGTGGCAGTTGACTCTGTGCTATCCCTCACATATATCCTCACAAACCAATGGGTGGTGGTAGTTGATTTGTCCTACCCCTCACATATATCCTCACAAACCAATGGGTGGTGGTAGTTGACTCAGTGCTACCCCTCACATATATCCTCACAAACCAGTGAGTGGTGGTAGTTGACTCTGTGCTATCCCTCACATATATCCTCACAAACCAGTGGGTGGTGGTAGTTGACTCTGTGCTATCTCTCACATATATCCTCACAAACCAATGGGTGGTGGTAGTTGACTCTGTGCTACCCCACACATATATCCTCACAAACCAGTGGGTGGTGGTAGTTGACTGTGTGCTACCCCTCACATATATCCTCAAACCATTGGGTGGTGGTAGTTGACTCAGTGCTACCCCTCACATATATCCTCACAAACCAATGGGTGGTGGTAGTTGATTCTGTGCTACCCCTCACATATATCCTCACAAACCAATGGGTGATGGTAGTTGACTCAGTGCTACCCCTCACATATATCCTCACAAACCAATGGGTGGTGGTAGTTGACTGTACTACCCCTCACATATATCCTCACAAACCAATGGGTGGTGGTAGTTGACTCAGTGCTACCCCTCACATATATCCTCACAAACCAATGGGTGGTGGTACTTGATTGTACTACCCCTCACACATATCCTCACAAACCAATGGGTGGTGGTAGTTGACTCTGTGAGACCCCTCACATATATCCTCACAAACGAATGGGTGGTGGTAGTTGACTGTACTACCCCTCACATATATATCCTCAGAAACCAATGGGTGGTGGTAGTTGACTGTACTACCCCTCACATATATCCTCACAAACCAATGGGTGGTGGTAGTTGACTCTGTGCTACCCCTCACATATATCCTCACAAACCAATGGGTGGTGGTAGATGACTCTGTGATACCCCTCATATATCCTCACAAACCAGTGGTTGGTGGTAGTTGACTCAGTGCTACCCCTCACTTATATCCTCACAAACCAATGGGTGGTGGTAGTTGACTGTACTACCCCTCACATATATCCTCACAAACCAATGGGTGGTGGTAGTTGACACTGTGCTACCCCTCACATATATCCTCACAAACCAGTGGGTGATGGTAGTTGACTCTGTGCTATCTCTCACATATATCCTCAGAAACCAATGGGTGGTGGTAGTTGACTCTGTGCTACCCCTCACATATATCCTCACAAACCAGTGGGTGGTGGTAGTTGACTGTGTGCTACCCCTCACATAGATCCTCAAACCATTGGGTGGTGGTAGTTGACTCAGTGCTACCCCTCACATATAACCTCACAAACCAATGGGTGGTGGTAGTTGATTCTGTGCTACCCCTCACATATATACTCACAAACCAATGGGTGATGGTAGTTGACTCAGTGCTACCCCTCACATATATCCTCACAAACCAATGGGTGGTGGTAGTTGACTGTACTACCCCTCACATATATCCTCACAAACCAATGGGTGGTGGTAGTTGACTCAGAGCTACCCCTCACATATATCCTCACAAACCAGTGGGTGGTGATAGTTGACTCTGTGCTATCCCTCACATATATCCTCACAAACCAGTGGGTGGTGGTAGTTGACTCTGTGCTATCTCTCACATATATCCTCACAAACCAATGGGTGGTGGTAGTTGACTCTGTGCTACCCCTCACATATATCCTCACAAACCATTGGGTGGTGGTAGTTGACTGTGTGCTACCCCTCACATATATCCTCAAACCATTGGGTGGTGGTAGTTGACTCAGTGCTACCCCTCACATATATCCTCACAAACCAATGGGTGGTGGTAGTTGATTCTGTGCTACCCCTCACATATATCCTCACAAACCAATGGGTGATGGTAGTTGACTCAGTGCTACCCCTCACATATATTCTCACAAACCAATGGGTGGTGGTAGTTGACTGTACTACCCCTCACATATATCCTCACAAACCAATGGGTGGTGGTAGTTGACTCAGTGCTACCCCTCACATATATCCTCACAAACCAATGGGTGGTGGTACTTGATTGTACTACCCCTCACACATATCCTCACAAACCAATGGGTGGTGGTAGTTGACTCTGTGAGACCCCTCACATATATCCTCACAAACGAATGGGTGGTGGTAGTTGACTGTACTACCCCTCACATATATCCTCAGAAACCAATGGGTGGTGGTAGTTGACTGTACTACCCCTCACATATATCCTCACAAACCAATGGGTGGTGGTAGTTGACTCTGTGCTACCCCTCACATATATCCTCACAAACCAATGGGTGGTGGTAGTTGACTCTGTACTACCCCTCATATATCCTCACAAACCAGTGGTTAGTGGTAGTTGACTCAGTGCTACCTCTCACTTATATCCTCACAAACCAATGGGTGGTGGTAGTTGACTGTACTACCCCTCACATATATCCTCACAAACCAATGGGTGATGGTAGTTGACACTGTGCTACCCCTCACATATATCCTCACAAACCAGTGGGTGGTGGTAGTTGACTCTGTGCTATCTCTCACATATATCCTCACAAACCAGTGTGTGGTGGTAGTTGATTCAGTGCTACCCCTCACATATATCCTCACAAACCAGTGGGTGGTGGTAGTTGACTGTGCGCTACCCCTCACATATATCCTCAAACCATTGGGTGGTGGTAGTTGACTCAGTGCTACCCCTCACATATATCCTCACAAACCAATGGGTGGTGGTAGTTGACTGTACTACCCCTCACATATATCCTCACAAACCAATGGGTGGTGGTATTTGACTCAGTGCTACCCCTCACATATATCCTCACAAACCAGTGGTTGGTGGTAGTTGACTCTGTGCTATCCCTCACATATATCCTCACAAACCAGTGGGTGGTGGTAGTTGACTCTGTGCTATCTCTCACATATATCCTCACAAACCAATGGGTGGTGGTAGTTGACTCTGTGCTACCCCTCACATATCTATCCTCACAAACCAGTGGGTGGTGGTAGTTGACTGTGTGCTACCCCTCACATATATCCTCAAACCATTGGGTGGTGGTAGTTGACTCAGTGCTACCCCTCACATATATCCTCACAAACCAATGGGTGGTGGTAGTTGATTCTGTGCTACCCCTCACATATATCCTCACAAACCAATGGGTGATGGTAGTTGACTCAGTGCTACCCCTCACATATATCCTCACAAACCAATGGGTGGTGGTAGTTGACTGTACTACCCCTCACATATATCCTCACAAACCAATGGGTGGTGGTAGTTGACTCAGTGCTACCCCTCACATATATCCTCACAAACCAATGGGTGGTGGTACTTGACTGTACTACCCCTCACACATATCCTCACAAACCAATGGGTGGTGGTAGTTGACTCTGTGAGACCCCTCACATATATCCTCACAAACCAATGGGTGGTGGTAGTTGACTGTACTACCCCTCACATATATCCTCAGAAACCAATGGGTGGTGGTAGTTGACTGTACTACCCCTCACATATATCCTCACAAACCAATGGGTGGTGGTAGTTGACTCTGTGCTACCCCTCACATATATCCTCACAAACCAATGGGTGGTGGTATTTGACTCTGTGTTACCCCTCCCATATATCCTCACAAACCAATGGGTGTTGGTAGTTGACTGTACTACCCCTCACATATATCCTCACAAACCAATGGGTGGTGGTAGTTGACTCTGTGCTACCCCTCACATATATCCTCACAAACCAGTGGGTGGTGGTAGTTGACTGTACTGCCCCTCACATATATCCTCACAAACCAATGGGTGGTGGTAGTTGACTGTACTACCCCTCACACATATCCTCACAAACCAATGGGTGGTGGTAGTTGACTCTGTGCTACCCTTCACATATATCCTCACAAACCAATGGGTGGTGGTAATTGACTGTACTACCCCTCACATATATCCTCAGAAACCAATGGGTGGTGGTAGTTGACTGTACTACCCCTCACATATATCCTCACAAACCAATGGGTGGTGGTAGTTGACTCTGTGCTACCCCTCACATATATCCTCACAAACCAATGGGTGGTGGTAGTTGACTCTGTGCTACCCCTCATATATCCTCACAAACCAGTGGTTGGTGGAAGTTGACTCAGTGCTACCCCTCACTTATATCCTCACAAACCAATGGGTGGTGGTAGTTGACTGTACTACCCCTCACATATATCCTCACAAACCAATGGGTGGTGGTAGTTGACTCTGTGCTACCCCTCACATATATCCTCACAAACCAGTGGGTGGTGGTAGTTGACTGTACTACCCCTCACATATATCCTCACAAACCAATGGGTGGTGGTAGTTGACTGTACTACCCCTCACATATATCCTCACAAACCAATGGGTGGTGGTAGTTGACTCAGTGCTACCCCTCACATATATCGTCACAAACCAATGGGTGGTGGTAATTGACTTGTCCTACCCCTCACATATATCCTCACAAACCAATGGGTGGTGGTAGTTGACTCTGTGCTACTCCTCACATATATCCTCACAAACCAATGGGTGGTGGTAGTTGACACAGTGCTACCCCTCACATACATCCTCACAAACCAGTGGGTGGTGGTAGTTGACTGTACTACCCCTCACATATATCCTCACAAACCAATGGGTGGTGGTAGTTGACTGTAATACCCCTCACATATATCCTCACAAACCACAGGGTGGTGGTAGTTGACTCAGTGCTACCCCTCACATATATCCTCACAAACCAATGGGTGGTGGTAGTTGACTTGTCCTACCCCTCACATATATCCTCACAAACCAATGGGTGGTGGTAGTTGACTCTGTGCTACCCCTCACATATATCCTCACAAACCAGTGGGTGGTGGTAGTTAACTCTGTGCTATCCCTCACATATATCCTCACAAACCAATGGGTGGTGGTAGTTGACTGTACTACCCCTCACATATATCCTCACAAACCAATGGGTGGTGGTAGTTGACTTGTCCTACCCCTCACATATATCCTCACAAACCAATGGGTGGTGGTAGTTGACTCTGTGCTACCCCTCACATATATCCTCACAAACCAATGGGTTGTGGTAGTTGACTTGTCGTACCCCTCACATATATCCTCACAAACCAATGGGTGGTGGTAGTTGACTCTCTGCTATCCCTCACATATATCCTCACAAACCAATGGGTGGTGGTAGTTGACTTGTCCTACCCCTCACATATATCCTCACAAACCAATGGGTGGTGGTAGTTGACTCAGTGCTACCCCTCACATATATCCTCACAAACCAGTGGGTGGTGGTAGTTGACTCTGTGCTATCCCTCACATATATCCTCACAAACCAGTTGGTGGTGGTAGTTGACTCTGTGCTATCTCTCACATATATCCTCCCAAACCAATGGGTGGTGGTAGTTGACTCTGTGCTACCCCTCACATATATCCTCACAAACCAGTGGGTGGTGGTAGTTGACTGTGTGCTACCCCTCACATATATCCTCAAACCATTGGGTGGTGGTAGTTGACTCAGTGCTACCCCTCACATATATCCTCACAAACCACTGGGTGGTGGTAGTTGATTCTGTGCTACCCCTCACATATATCCTCACAAACCAATGGGTGATGGTAGTTGACTCAGTGCTACCCCTCACATATATCCTCACAAACCATTGGGTGGTGGTAGTTGACTGTACTACCCCTCACATATATCCTCACAAACCAATGGGTGGTGGTAGTTGACTCAGTGCTACCCCTCACATATATCATCACAAACCAATGGGTGGTCGTAGTTGACTTGTCCTACCCCTCACATATATCCTCACAAACCAATGGGTGGTGGTAGTTGACTCTGTGCTACTCCTCACATATATCCTCACAAACCAATGGGTGGTGGTAGTTGACTCAGTGCTACCCCTCACATATATCCTCACAAACCAGTGGGTGGTGGTAGTTGACTGTACTACCCCTCACATATATCCTCACAAACCAATGGGTGGTAGTAGTTGACTGTAATACCCCTCACATATATCCTCACAAACCACAGGGTGGTGGTAGTTGACTCAGTGCTACCCCTCACATATATCCTCACAAACCAATGGGTGGTGGTAGTTGACTTGTCCTACCCCTCACATATATCCTCACAAACCAATGGGTGGTGGTAGTTGACTCTGTGCTATCCCTCACATATATCCTCACAAACCAATGGGTGGTGGTAGTTGACTGTACTACCCCTCACATATATCCTCACAAACCAATGGGTGGTGGTAGTTGACTTGTCCTACCCCTCACATATATCCTCACAAACCAATGGGTGGTGGTAGTTGACTCTGTGCTACCCCTCACATATATCCTCACAAACCAAAGGGTTGTGGTAGTTGACTTGTCGTACCCCTCACATATATCCTCACAAACCAATGGGTGGTGGTAGTTGACTCTGTGCTATCCCTCACATATATCCTCACAAACCAATGGGTGGTGGTAGTTGACTTGTCCTACCCCTCACATATATCCTCACAAACCAATGGGTGGTGGTAGTTGAATCTGTGCTACCCCTCACATATATCCTCACAAACCAGTGGGTGGTGGTAGTTAACTCTGTGCTATCCCTCACATATATCCTCACAAACCTATGGGTGGTGGTAGTTGACTGTACTACCCCTCACATATATCCTCAGAAACCAATGGGTGGTGGTAGTTGACTGTACTACCCCTCACATATATCCTCACAAACCAATGGGTGGTGGTAGTTGACTCTGTGCTACCCCTCACATATATCCTTACAAACCAATGGGTGGTGGTAGTTGACTCTGTGTTACCCCTCACATATATCCTCACAAACCAATGGGTGGTGGTAGTTGACTGTACTACCCCTCACATATATCCTCACAAACCAATGGGTGGTGGTAGTTGACTCTGTGCTACCCCTCACATATATCCTCACAAACCAGTGGGTGGTGGTAGTTGACTGTACTACCCCTCACATATATCCTCACAAACCAATGGGTGGTGGTAGTTGACTGTACTACCCCTCACACGTATCCTCACAAACCAATGGGTGGTGGTAGTTGACTCTGTGCTACCCCTCACATATATCCTCACAAACCAATGGGTGGTGGTAATTGACTGTACTACCCCTCACATATATCCTCAGAAACCAATGGGTGGTGGTAGTTGACTGTACTACCCCTCACATATATCCTCACAAACCAATGGGTGGTGGTAGTTGACTCTGTGCTACCCCTCACATATATCCTCACAAACCAATGGGTGGTGGTAGTTGACTCTGTGCTACCCCTCATATATCCTCACAAACCAGTGGTTGGTGGTAGTTGACTCAGTGCTACCCCTCACTTATATCCTCACAAACCAATGGGTGGTGGTAGTTGACTGTACTACCCCTCACATATATCCTCACAAACCAATGGGTGGTGGTAGTTGACTCTGTGCTACCCCTCACATATATCCTCACAAACCAGTGGGTGGTGGTAGTTGACTGTACTACCCCTCACATATATCCTCACAAACCAATGGGTGGTGGTAGTTGACTGTACTACCCCTCACATATATCCTCACAAACCAAAGGGTGGTGGTAGTTGACTCAGTGCTACCCCTCACATATATCCTCACAAACCAATGGGTGGTGGTAGTTGACTGTGCTACCCCTCACATATATCCTCATAAACCAATGGGTGGTGGTAGTTGACTGTACTACCCCTGATATATATCCTCACAAACCAGTGGGTGGTGGTAGTTGACTCAGTGCTACCCCTCACATATATCCTCACAAACCAGTGGGCGGTGGTAGTTGACTGTACTACCCCTCACATATATCCTCACAAACCAATGGGTGGTGGTAGTTGTCTCTGTGCTACCCCTCATATATATCCTCACAATCCAGTGGGTGGTGGTAGTTGACTGTACTACCCCTCACATATATCCTCACAAACCAGTGGGTGGTGGTAGTTGACTCTGTGCTACCCCTCACATATATCCTCACAAACCAGTGGGTGGTGGTAGTTGACTCAGTGCTACCCCTCACATATATCCTCACAAACCAGTGGGTGGTGGTAGTTGACTGTACTACCCCTCACATATATCCTCACAAACTAGTGAGTGGTGGTAGTTGACTGTACTACCCCTCACATATATCCTCACAAACCAGTGGGTGGTGGTAGTTGACTCAGTGCTACCCCTCACATATATCCTCACAAACTAATGGGTGATGGTAGTTGACTGTACTACCCCTCACATATATCCTCACAAACCAATGGGTGGTGGTAGTTGACTATGTGCTACCCCTCACATATATCCTCACAAACCAATGGGTGGTGGTAGTTGACTCAGTGCTACCCCTCACATATATCCTCACAAACCAGTGGGTGGTGGTAGTTGACTATACTACCCCTCACATATATCCTCACAAACCAATGGGTGGTGGTAGTTGACTTGTCCTACCCCTCACATATATCCTCACAAACCAATGGGTGGTGGTAGTTGACTCTGTGCTACTCCTCACATATATCCTCACAAACCAATGGGTGGTGGTAGTTGACTCAGTGCTACCCCTCACATATATCCTCACAAACCAGTGGGTGGTGGTAGTTGACTGTACTACCCCTCACATATATCCTCACAAACCAATGGGTGGTGGTAGTTGACTGTAATACCCCTCACATATATCCTCACAAACCACAGGGTGGTGGTAGTTGACTCAGTGCTACCCCTCACATATATCCTCACAAACCAATGGGTGGTGGTAGTTGACTTGTCCTACCCCTCACATATATCCTCACAAACCAGTGGGTGGTGGTAGTTGACTCTGTGCTACCCCTCACATATATCCTCACAAACCAGTGGGTGGTGGTAGTTAACTCTGTGCTATCCCTCACATATATCCTCACAAACCAATGGGTGGTGGTAGTTGACTGTACTACCCCTCACATTTATCCTCACAATCCAATGGGTGGTGGTTGTTGACTTGTCCTACCCCTCACATATATCCTCACAAACCAATGGGTGGTGGTAGTTGACTCTGTGCTATCCCTCACATATATCCTCACAAACCAATGGGTGGTGGTAGTTGACTCTGTGCTACCCCTCACATATATCCTCACAAACCAATGGGTTGTGGTAGTTGACTTGTCGTACCCCTCACATATATACTCACAAACCAGTGGGTGGTGGCAGTTGACTCTGTGCTATCCCTCACATATATGCTCACAAACCAATGGGTGGTGGTAGTTGACTTGTCCTACCCCTCACATATATCCTCACAAACCAATGGGTGGTGGTAGTTGACTCAGTGCTACCCCTCACATATATCCTCACAAACCAGTGAGTGGTGGTAGTTGACTCTGTGCTATCCCTCACATATATCCTCACAAACCAGTGGGTGGTGGTAGTTGACTCTGTGCTATCTCTCACATATATCCTCACAAACCAATGGGTGGTGGTAGTTGACTGTACTACCCCTGACATATATCCTCACAAACCAGTGGGTGGTGGTAGTTGACTCTGTGCTACCCCTCACATATATCCTCACAAACCAGTGGGTGGTGGTAGTTGACTGTGTGCTACCCCTCACATATATCCTCAAACCATTGGGTGGTGGTAGTTGACTCAGTGCTACCCCTCACATATATCCTCACAAACCAATGGGTGGTGGTAGTTGATTCTGTGCTACCCCTCACATATATCCTCACAAACCAATGGGTGATGGTAGTTGACTCAGTGCTACCCCTCACATATATCCTCACAAACCAATGGGTGGTGGTAGTTGACTGTACTACCCCTCACATATATCCTCACAAACCAATGGGTGGTGGTAGTTGACTCAGTGCTACCCCTCACATATATCCTCACAAACCAATGGGTGGTGGTACTTGATTGTACTACCCCTCACACATATCCTCACAAACCAATGGGTGGTGGTAGTTGACTCTGTGAGACCCCTCACATATATCCTCACAAACGAATGGGTGGTGGTAGTTGACTGTACTACCCCTCACATATATATCCTCAGAAACCAATGGGTGGTGGTAGTTGACTGTACTACCCCTCACATATATTCTCACAACCCAATGGGTGGTGGTAGTTGACTCTGTGCTACCCCTCACATATATCCTCACAAACCAATGGGTGGTGGTAGTTGACTCTGTGATACCCCTCATATATCATCACAAACCAGTGGTTGGTGGTAGTTGACTCAGTGCTACCCCTCACTTATATCCTCACAAACCAATGGGTGGTGGTAGTTGACTGTACTACCCCTCACATATATCCTCACAAACCAATGGGTGGTGGTAGTTGACACTGTGCTACCCCTCACATATATCCTCACAAACCAGTGGGTGGTGGTAGTTGACACTGTGCTACCCCTCACATATATCCTCACAAACCAGTGGGTGGTGGTAGTTGACTCTGTGCTATCTCTCACATATATCCTCAGAAACCAATGGGTGGTGGTAGTTGACTCTGTGCTACCCCTCACATATATCCTCACAAACCAGTGGGTGGTGGTAGTTGACTGTGTGTTACCCCTCACATATATCCTCAAACCATTGGGTGGTGGTAGTTGACTCAGTGCTACCCCTCACATATAACCTCACAAACCAATGGGTGGTGGTAGTTGATTATGTGCTACCCCTCACATATATACTCACAAACCAATGGGTGATGGTAGTTGACTCAGTGCTACCCCTCACATATATCCTCACAAACCAATGGGTGGTGGTAGTTGACTGTACTACCCCTCACGTATATCCTCACAAACCAATGGTTGGTGGTAGTTGACTCAGTGCTACCCCTCACATATATCCTCACAAACCAGTGGGTGGTGGTAGTTGACTCTGTGCTATCCCTCACATATATCCTCACAAACCAGTGGGTGGTGGTAGTTGACTCTGTGCTATCTCTCACATATATCCTCACAAACCAATGGGTGGTGGTAGTTGACTCTGTGCTACCCCTCACATATATCCTCACAAACCAGTGGGTGGTGGTAGTTGACTGTGTGCTACCCCTCACATATATCCTCAAACCATTGGGTGGTGGTAGTTGACTCAGTGCTACCCCTCACATATATCCTCACAAACCAATGGGTGGTGGTAGTTGATTCTGTGCTACCCCTCACATATATCCTCACAAACCAATGGGTGATAGTAGTTGACTCAGTGCTACCCCTCACATATATCCTCACAAACCAATGGGTGGTGGTAGTTGACTGTACTACCCCTCACATATATCCTCACAAACCAATGGGTGGTGGTAGTTGACTCAGTGCTACCCCTCACATATATCCTCACAAACCAATGGGTGGTGGTACTTGATTGTACTACCCCTCACACATATCCTCACAAACCAATGGGTGGTAGTAGTTGACTCTGTGAGACCCCTCACATATATCCTCACAAACGAATGGGTGGTGGTAGTTGACTGTACTACCCCTCACATATATCCTCAGAAACCAATGGGTGGTGGTAGTTGACTGTACTACCCCTCACATATATCCTCACAAACCAATGGGTGGTGGTAGTTGACTCTGTGCTACCCCTCACATATATCCTCACAAACCAATGGGTGGTGGTAGTTGACTCTGTGCTACCCCTCATATATCCTCACAAACCAGTGGTTGGTGGTAGTTGACTCAGTGCTACCTCTCACTTATATCCTCACAAACCAATGGGTGGTGGTAGTTGACTGTACTACCCCTCACATATATCCTCACAAACCAATGGGTGGTGGTAGTTGACACAGTGCTACCCCTCACATATATCCTCACAAACCAATGGGTGGTGGTAGTTGACTGTACTACCCCTCACATATATCCTCACAAACCAATGGGTGGTGGTAGTTGACTCAGTGCTACCCCTCACATATATCCTCACAAACCAGTGGGTGGTGGTAGTTGACTCTGTGCTATCCCTCACATATATCCTCACAAACCAGTGGGTGGTGGTAGTTGACTCTGTGCTATCTCTCACATATATCCTCACAAACCAATGGGTGGTGGTAGTTGACTGTACTACCCCTGACATATATCCTCACAAACCAGTGGGTGGTGGTAGTTGACTCTGTGCTACCCCTCACATATATCCTCACAAACCAGTGGGTGGTGGTAGTTGACTGTGTGCTACCCCTCACATATATCCTCAAACCATTGGGTGGTGGTAGTTGACTCAGTGCTACCCCTCACACATATCCTCACAAACCAATGGGTGGTGGTAGTTGATTCTGTGCTACCCCTCACATATATCCTCACAAACCAATGGGTGATGGTAGTTGACTCAGTGCTACCCCTCACATATATCCTCTCAAACCAATGGGTGGTGGTAGTTGACTGTACTACCCCTCACATATATCCTCACAAACCAATGGGTGGTGGTAGTTGACTCAGTGCTACCCCTCACATATATCCTCACAAACCAATGGGTGGTGGTACTTGACTGTACTACCCCTCACACATATCCTCACAAACCAATGGGTGGTGGTAGTTGACTCTGTGAGACCCCTCACATATATCCTCACAAACCAATGGGTGGTGGTAGTTGACTGTACTACCCCTCACATATATCCTCAGAAACCAATGGGTGGTGGTAGTTGACTGTACTACCCCTCACATATATCCTCACAAACCAATGGGTGGTGGTAGTTGACTCTGTGCTACCCCTCACATATATCCTCACAAACCAATGGGTGGTGGTAGTTGACTCTGTGCTACCCCTCATATATCCTCACAAACCAGTGGTTGGTGGTAGTTGACTCAGTGCTACCTCTCACTTATATCCTCACAAACCAATGGGTGGTGGTAGTTGACTGTACTACCCCTCACATATATCCTCACAAACCAATGGGTGGTGGTAGTTGACACTGTGCTACCCCTCACATATATCCTCACAAACCAGTGGGTGGTGGTAGTTGACTCTGTGCTATCTCTCACATATATCCTCACAAACCAATGTGTGGTGGTAGTTGATTCAGTGCTACCCCTCACATATATCCTCACAAACCAGTGGGTGGTGGTAGTTGACTGTGTGCTACCCCTCACATATATCCTCAAACCATTGGGTGGTGGTAGTTGACTCAGTGCTACCCCTCACATATATCCTCACAAACCAATGGGTGGTGGTAGTTGATTCTGTGCTACCCCTCACATATATCCTCACAAACCAATGGGTGATGGTAGTTGACTCAGTGCTACCCCTCACATATATCCTCACAAACCAATGGGTGGTGGTAGTTGACTGTACTACCCCTCACATATATCCTCACAAACCAATGGGTGGTGGTAGTTGACTCAGTGCTACCCCTCACATATATCCTCACAAACCAGTGGGTGGTGGTAGTTGACTCTGTGCTATCCCTCACATATATCCTCACAAACCAGTGGGTGGTGGTAGTTGACTCTGTGCTATCTCTCACATATATCCTCACAAACCAATGGGTGGTGGTAGTTGACTGTCTAGACATATATCCTCCAATGGGTGGTGGTAGTTGACTCTGTGCTACCCCTCACATATATCCTCACAAACCAGTGGGTGGTGGTAGTTGACTGTGTGCTACCCCTCACATATATCCTCAAACCATTGGGTGGTGGTAGTTGACTCAGTGCTACCCCTCACATATATCCTCACAAACCAATGGGTGGTGGTAGTTGATTCTGTGCTACCCCTCACATATATCCTCACAAACCAATGGGTGATGGTAGTTGACTCAGTGCTACCCCTCACATATATCCTCAGAAACCAATGGGTGGTGGTAGTTGACTGTACTACCCCTCACATATATCCTCACAAACCAATGGGTGGTGGTAGTTGACTCAGTGCTACCCCTCACATATATCCTCACAAACCAATGGGTGGTGGTACTTGACTGTACTACCCCTCACACATATCCTCACAAACCAATGGGTGGTGGTAGTTGACTCTGTGAGACCCCTCACATATATCCTCACAAACCAATGGGTGGTGGTAGTTGACTGTACTACCCCTCACATATATCCTCAGAAACCAATGGGTGGTGGTAGTTGACTGTACTACCCCTCACATATATCCTCACAAACCAATGGGTGGTGGTAGTTGACTCTGTGCTACCCCTCACATATATCCTCACAAACCAATGGGTGGTGGTATTTGACTCTGTGTTACCCCTCCCATATATCCTCACAAACCAACGGGTGTTGGTAGTTGACTGTACTACCCCTCACATATATCCTCACAAACCAATGGGTGGTGGTAGTTGACTCTGTGCTACCCCTCACATATATCCTCACAAACCAGTGGGTGGTGGTAGTTGACTGTACTACCCCTCACACATATCCTCACAAACCAATGGGTGGTGGTAGTTGACTCTGTGCTACCCTTCACATATATCCTCACAAACCAATGGATGGTGGTAATTGACTGTACTACCCCTCACATATATCCTCAGAAACCAATGGGTGGTGGTAGTTGACTGTACTACCCCTCACATATATCCTCACAAACCAATGGGTGGTGGTAGTTGACTCTGTGCTACCCCTCACATATATCATCACAAACCAATGGGTGGTGGTAGTTGACTCTGTGCTACCCCTCATATATCCTCACAAACCAGTGGTTGGTGGAAGTTGACTCAGTGCTACCCCTCACTTATATCCTCACAAACCAATGGGTGGTGGTAGTTGACTGTACTACCCCTCACATATATCCTCACAAACCAATGGGTGGTGGTAGTTGACTCTGCTACCTCTCACATATATCCTCACAAACCAGTGGGTGGTGGTAGTTGACTGTACTACCCCTCACATATATCCACACAAACCAATGGGTGGTGGTAGTTGACTCAGTGCTACCCCTCACATATATCCTCACAAACCAATGGGTGGTGGTAGTTGACTCAGTGCTACCCCTCACATATATCGTCACAAACCAATGGGTGGTGGTAGTTGACTTGTCCTACCCCTCACATATATCCTCACAAACCAATGGGTGGTGGTAGTTGACTCTGTGCTACTCCTCACATATATCCTCACAAACCAATGGGTGGTGGTAGTTGACTCAGTGCTACCCCTCACATATATCCTCACAAACCAGTGGGTGGTGGTAGTTGACTGTACTACCCCTCACATATATCCTCACAAACCAATGGGTGGTGGTAGTTGACTGTAATACCCCTCACATATATCCTCACAAACCACAGGGTGGTGGTAGTTGACTCAGTGCTACCCCTCACATATATCCTCACAAACCAATGGGTGGTGGTAGTTGACTCTGTGCTACCCCTCACATATATCCTCACAAACCAGTGGGTGGTGGTAGTTAACTCTGTGCTATCCCTCACATATATCCTCACAAACCAATGGGTGGTGGTAGTTGACTGTACTACCCCTCACATATATCCTCACAAACCAATGGGTGGTGGTAGTTGACTTGTCCTACCCCTCACATATATCCTCACAAACCAATGGGTGGTGGTAGTTGACTCTGTGCTACCCCTCACATATATCCTCACAAACCAATGGGTTGTGGTAGTTGACTTGTCGTACCCCTCACATATATCCTCACAAACCAATGGGTGGTGGTAGTTGACTCTGTGCTATCCCTCACATATATCCTCACAAACCAATGGGTGGTGGTAGTTGACTTGTCCTACCCCTCACATATATCCTCACAAACCAATGGGTGGTGGTAGTTGACTCAGTGCTACCCCTCAAATATATCCTCACAAACCAGTGGGTGGTGGTAGTTGACTCTGTGCTATCCCTCACATATATCCTCACAAACCAGTTGGTTGTGGTAGTTGACTCTGTGCTATCTCTCACATATATCCTCACAAACCAATGGGTGGTGGTAGTTGACTCTGTGCTACCCCTCACATATATCCTCACAAACCAGTGGGTGGTGGTAGTTGACTGTGTGCTACCCCTCACATATATCCTCAAACCATTGGGTGGTGGTAGTTGACTCAGTGCTACCCCTCACATATATCCTCACAAACCACTGGGTGGTGGTAGTTGATTCTGTGCTACCCCTCACATATATCCTCACAAACCAATGGGTGATGGTAGTTGACTCAGTGCTACCCCTCACATATATCCTCAGAAACCAATGGGTGGTGGTAGTTGACTGTACTACCCCTCACATATATCCTCACAAACCAATGGGTGGTGGTAATTGACTGTACTACCCCTCACATATATCCTCAGAAACCAATGGGTGGTGGTAGTTGACTGTACTACCCCTCACATATATCCTCACAAACCAATGGGTGGTGGTAGTTGACTCTGTGCTACCCCTCACATATATCCTCACAAACCAATGGGTGGTGGTAGTTGACTCTGTGCTACCCCTCATATATCCTCACAAACCAGTGGTTGGTGGTAGTTGACTCAGTGCTACCCCTCACTTATATCCTCACAAACCAATGGGTGGTGGTAGTTGACTGTACTACCCCTCACATATATCCTCACAAACCAATGGGTGGTGGTAGTTGACTCTGTGCTACCCCTCACATATATCCTCACAAACCAGTGGGTGGTGGTAGTTGACTGTACTAGCCCTCACATATATCCTCACAAACCAATGGGTGGTGGTAGTTGACTGTACTACCCCTCACATATATCCTCACAAACCAATGGGTGGTGGTAGTTGACTCAGTGCTACCCCTCACATATATCCTCACAAACCAATGGGTGGTGGTAGTTGACTGTGCTACCCCTCACATATATCCTCATAAACCAATGGGTGGTGGTAGTTGACTGTACTACCCCTGACATATATCCTCACAAACCAGTGGGTGGTGGTAGTTGACTCAGTGCTACCCCTCACATATATCCTCACAAACCAGTGGGCGGTGGTAGTTGACTGTACTACCCCTCACATATATCCTCACAAACCAATGGGTGGTGGTAGTTGTCTCTGTGCTACCCCTCATATATATCCTCACAATCCAGTGGGTGGTGGTAGTTGACTGTACTACCCCTCACATATATCCTCACAAACCAGTGGGTGGTGGTAGTTGACTCTGTGCTACCCCTCACATATATCCTCACAAACCAGTGGGTGGTGGTAGTTGACTCAGTGCTACCCCTCACATATATCCTCACAAACCAGTGGGTGGTGGTAGTTGACTGTACTACCCCTCACATATATCCTCACAAACCAGTGGGTGGTGGTAGTTGTCTCTGTGCTACCCCTCATATATATCCTCACAATCTAATGGGTGGTGGTAGTTGACTGTACTACCCCTCACATATATCCTCACAAACCATTGGGTGGTGGTAGTTGACTCAGTGCTACCCCTCACATATATACTACGCAATCTACACAAGTTTATTGAATCAATTGTAGTCCATGTCCTGCTTTCATCAATCTTCATTTTGGAACCAGGCACGCATGGCCAACATCAAACAGTCGTTCCAGGAAATCAACATAATTATCCGTCTGGCGATTCTTTGTTTCCAGCCAGTAGTTGGCTTAACTATTTGCACAGGTCAGTTTTCCAAGCTTGAAATTATCAAATTTATTCACTAGTCTGATTAGTAATGCGTTGGCATAAATAAAATGTGAGATAAATTACCCTAGATGCAGATATGTGATTTAGTTACCCGTCAGTAACTAAATCACTTTACAACACCTTGTTAGTGCAAATTGTTCCATTTCCAGTCGTTCCGCAATACAAGTGATTCACATAACAACGTCACCTAACATGGCAGGGACCATCTCAAAGTGGTGTTGTTTAATACTAAATGAAAATGTCTTTGTGGGGGATGGATGAATGCAGCTGTTTCGTGTAACGTTGCCCATTGATATTTCACCTTAAATAGGTGGTTGTTGGGTGCTTATAAGTTCTTATATAGCACGGTATCAGTATATTAGTACGCCATATTTAGCCAAGGTCCATTCGCCTCATTCTATGTCATTGTCTTCCTGGGACCACTGACCTCTGATCTACTAATTGGCGATGTTGTTTTTCGAAAAAGCACAAAGAGTTATTTAGAGTTATCTGCTTTTTTCAGAGGAAGAATTGAGTGGTAAATCACTCTTCAGATGGCACCACTGGCAGTACGTTACGTTTAATGGGTCATTATTGGTTACACGTAATTCCAATTCAGGATCAAAATACTGAAATGTTGATAACTGCAGCCCTTGGTTTGTGGCTCCATGGGTGGGTGTAAGCTAGTCCACAAGACTTCTCTGGGAAGTATTCAGCCATGTTGCAATTATTGCACAAACAATCTTCATACAGATATTCACCGTTGTCGATAGCCAAATACCCATTCATACAGCTGAGTGAACTGGAGCAACGTGGATTGAACAGAATTGCCAAACTTTGATAGGACAAAAAGAGGATTTGAAGTTGCAGTCTCTCAAATGAGATCCACTGCTTTTATTCTTCATTAGGTGTCTTTTATGCATAGAGAAGGATCAATGAGACTAGAGCACCCAGCAGTCTAATTTTGGTTTTCTGTATGATGTCTGTCCTTGTAGTGGATTCAGTCAAAGCACAAATACTTGTGATGCTAGGATGATTTCAGGCAAAGCCTGTTGATTTTTTGTTTGACATGCATATGTTTTGTAGCCAGATAGATGCGGGAATACATCATTGTAGAGTGATTAGCCAATTACAAATGTCATACAACTACTGAAACGATTCTGTGTATTCAGACACCTAAAGTAATTAATAATAATTAATAATAATAATAATAACTTTTTTAGACACTAAGATCCAAAGTAGAACTCTGTTCAGTAGTGTTGACAATAGTCGTTAGAAATTATAAGAAATAAATATAATAATACATGTAAAACATATAAATATGTATAGCAAAGGCTTTGTTATACCAAACTGAACTACAGAAACTAAATCAAGATGACATTGATGTAAATTATATTATGTATCATCAGCAGTAAAAATAAGTATATATATATATATATATAAAATATCTATATAGTCAATTGCGAGACAAACGTATAATAAATACATATTAGTTAATTATTAAATAATAAATAACTACACCAGTAATACATTATTAGTTTCAATTAAAATTTCAAATAATAAAGTAAATATGGGATATGACGACTAAAGTATAAAATTATGACAACTAGTGTGTTTTAAGACGAGCTTGAAATGTGTCCATTCACCGTATCGGTCGTAGATCTTCCGGCAACGCATTCCAGAGGGTTGGTCCTGCACACGAGAACGAGCGACGGCCGTACCGGTCAAGGTTGTGTCGCGGTACAGTTAAAGGGGGAATGAAGTGCTTGAACAACCACAGCCCAAACATAAGAACATACCATTTACAGTACATGTCACCATGATATGACAAGTACAGCGCCACGGTATATTTTAAATAATTTTTCAAACGTAGCTATTATCATGCTCCAGTGTGGTTGTACATCTGGTTTGATTGGCGAGATGTCTCCCAAAACTGTATACAGCAATTCGATAGGCGACGCAGCATAGCTCTCAGAAAAACCAACGAAACGCATACAAACACATAAAAACAGAACAATTTAATGCGCTGCGTGGCTACTGGATATACTATAAATGTTAAACATATTTGAGTGCACATGCATTTTAATCATAAAAATTAAAGATAACACATATATCCATTAAAAAGAAAACGTTGAAAAAGTCACTTGTAAATCGCACTTGTGCTCCAATTTTAATGAATATTTGCAAGATTGTGTCATTTTGTTCATAATATATGACGGAAGTATCCAAACAACCATAGGGCCTAATACCGAGCACAAGCTTCGAAGGATCCAGTGAAGAATTTAGCACGCGAGATGACATCGTCCCTCATGGTAGTACAAATGTCACTTGTAGTGCTGCCACTCGAACGACTCGTAGTGTCGAAACATGGAAGCCAGTGGTCGTGTCACCAGTGCGACACTTTATCGATGCAGTAGTTAATACAGACAATACTGTTGTTCCATTGAACATTCACCATGACCATGGGTATGCAAAGTTGCCATCGCAGTCCAGCACGTCTTCTCCGACTTTTTTATAGTTCTGTCACTGTAGACGACCCTTTGGATGTCCCAGTCTCACTATCGCCATCTTCAGACGATTCTGTCTGCAACAGTGAGAAGAGAAACATTGAAGCGAGTGATGCAGAATATGTTGTAGCAGGTGACAGCGATATCACTGATGATGACTCAAGCGGTTCTTACACTAATGGGAAAGAGAGAAAGTTTGTCAGTTGTGAAAAAAACATCATTTCACTTTTCTGCACCTGCTAAAACACCAAACTGCAATAAACCACTTGTATCAAAGCCTAGCATCACAGTGACTGGGTTTGCAGTGGTTGTGACCACAGAATGTGTTGATGGCCACTCGTTCATGTGGCACTCGCAACCCAAGATTGGTAACAATTATAAGAGTGACTTGTTGACACCAAGCGTCCTCTTCCTGACTGAACATTCATTCACTGTGTACAATTTGGTCAACTTAATGAACCTATGCCCCTTGTCACTCCGCCAGTGCTACAACATACAGTGGGCATACATACTGCCAGAGATAGAGGACATGTGGACATGCCATTCTGAGGCCACCATGTCAGCTCTGGCCGGACAGGGCGTTTTTGCATCAGGCGATGCAAGATATGACAATCCAGGACACAACGCTACATTTGGCATTTACTTCACCATGGACACTGACAGCCAACTGATTATTGCTCAAGAAACTGCTCAAGTCACAGAGGTCAAGAACAGTTACTGGATGGAAGTGGAGGGCTTGAAACGCTGCTTAGACAACCTGACTGACCATGGGGTGAAGATCACCACACATGCCACTGACAGACATCCCAGCATTAGAAAGACTTTGTTAGAGGACTACCAAGAAATAAAGGTTGTTGTCTGCCAAGAAAGTTGAGGTTGTCCCATCAGCTTGTGGTGGTGACCCCCGCTTGATGAAGGAGATGTGGATCTCGCTCCTCCATCACATCAGGAATTCCCATTCATGGACAGCGGGCGCAGAGTTGTACCGGGCGTGCAGTCATGCAATGTATAAACAACAAGAAGTGAAAACAACACCGTGGCTCACTGAAGGTACAGAAGCCTTCACTGTCCAGAAGGTTATACTGGATTGTCGCCTACTGTTTGATATAGAGAGCGTTACGAAGTGTGTTCACACTGGTGAACTGGAGAGCTTACACACCCTCTTCCTCAAGTATGCACCCAAGTGGAAGAAGCTCAGCCGCCTAGGCATCATAGCCCGACTCCACTTGGCCACCATTGACCACAACACAAATACACAGGTAAGGTTTGTGATATTAATAGTGTTAACATTTGATGTTACAAAATAATGTATCAGTTGCTTGACAAAGCTGCACACTTTAGAAATCCAGCATTGCATTAGGAAATAAACTGAAATGACTGAAAATCCCTGCCTGTACTCAATAACAAAACAATGTTAGGAATACAGTTTCAAAAATACAATCTCACTGCACAAGAGAAAACATGCAAACAACAGATAAAATAATTATAATTGAGGACATTTGTTTACTGTTACTTGAATTGTTTAATTATATCTAAATGGAATTGGAATGGTATGCATCGGAATTGCTTATTGAAATATAAACTTATCCATATATAATATAATAAATATATAAACATCATTATATATAAATTATATATATATATATGATTCAATAATAAATATTTGAATGTATTATGGAATTGGAATTCATTGGAAGTTGAAAAGGATGGCAGAATTCGGAACCGTTTAAAAAATGACATTAGCCATTTGATTTCAAGGGAGAGAGCATACACGCAAGATGTTTGGTTTACTTTGTGCATGTTACAGCTATAGCCAGTTATTCTTCAGACATTTCTATTGTTATACTTATTTTACATTTATCATTTGTCCAATCAGCGGGAAATGATGAAAACAGCAGACAAAAAGCTACGGTATCAGCTGCAGTATTCAAAGTCTGCTGGGTAAGAAGTGAAGAAAGTGATGGCGTCAAAGGACTATAGCTTCTGAGGAGAAATTCTAGAGGGCATTGCAGCTAGATGCACGAGTGGCCCAAAGCTGCGAAATGTGCTCCAAGTTGCGACATCGAGTAAGGAGGTAACTCTAGCAGAGCATGCTGGCATCGAAAAACCAGCAAAAGAAGAGGCTGTGGCAAAGCAAAGAACGCGCTTTACAGAAAACTAGTTGTATCCATATCAATTTGGTTTAGTGCCACCAAATTGATACGCCATCCAATTTCAAATGACAATAGATTTCTATGCTTAAATAACATTGTTTGAACATCACTGGCAGAAATAGAGAAAGTGTTAGGCAAAGTGGATTCTCAACCGAAATAAACTTATAACGAAACTAGAACAACGAAATGTACCGAACTATATCTTAAGAATACTCAGCAATGAATTCAATAATCAATGTGTATGCATACGATGGGGAAATACCTACTCGGACTTCTTCTCGGTAGGCAATGGTGTTAAGCAAGGTGGGAAGTTATCCCCTTTGCTTTTTAACATTTATATGGATAATCTGAGTATACAACTGCACAAAAAACAAATCGGTTGTAGTCTTGGTAACATGGTTGTTAATCACCTTATATACGCCGATGATCTACTTCTGTTTGCACCTTCTGCTAAAGGACTACAAACACTACTAGACATGTGTTACTCATATGGATGTGAGCACGATGTGCAATACAATGCGAGTAAATCCCTGGTCATGTACTTTGAATCTAGAAAGTCAAATCTGTCTAAAGAAATGACATTAGGAGGAAAGAAGTTAAACTTTGCCACCTCTTGTAAATATCTTGGACATGTCATTCCTAATAACTTGTCTGATGAGTCTGACATGCAAGCCAAAGTGAGACTTTTGTATGCCAAGAGTAACATGTTACGTCAAAAGTTTAACTTTTGTTCAACTGCTGTAAAAAATAAGCTATTTACAGCGTATTTTGGTAATATCTATATGTGTGCGTTATGGGTGAACTTTAGAAAAGTTAATTTTCATCAATTCATTGTTGCATATAACAACTCTTTCAGGATATTGAACAATTTGCCCATGAGATGTAGCGCTAGCCACATGTTTGCTACAGCTAATGTCAGCTCGGGTAAATGTGTAATCAGAAAGGCTATTTTTAGCTTAATGAATAGGATTGACATGTCTTTGAATCCCATTATTGATAGCATTAAAACTAGCGACGTGTATTGTACTTCGAAACTGCGGCACCAGTGGGTCCGGGATTTATATAATTTTTAAACATATTGTTCTTATCTATGTATTTTTATATTATTTACATACTTTTATTGATGTATTTGTATATATGGACATCATGATTGTCTGAAATAAATACATTATTATTATTATCTCAATACTGTATAGGGCTTCCTAATGTAAGGAACATCCACTTGAAAGCTTGTATCCTAGTTGTGGTATGCAATGTGTTTTATTAGACACTATTCGAGGTAGGGAACTTTGGGTATATGTAATTTACTGGAATAGTTTAACGAAGTCCAAACATGTTACTTATAGTGAGTTTATTTCAACAGACCACCATTTCTCAAACATCACACTGAAATGTACATATATTTGTTCATATGACTCACTGTACACGTTTAATGTGGCTTCTAAGACGTGTGTCACAAAAATTGCCATTAAAACTGGACTGTTACCATCAAGTTTAGTAAAACTAAAGTGCCATCTTACAACAAAATATATATTTTTTGTTTAATTTGTACGTTTAGCCAGTATTATTAAAGTGTACTACAAACTAATGAAGCAGCAAAGGATTCAGCTAGAAGATTTTTTATATATATATATATTCATACTTCATTGTTAGTATTATATTTGACATTATCACAAAATAACATCGCAAAAATTACTTAATAATAATAAGAACATTTATATAGTGCCATAAATCTAGATAAATCCATTTGGAGGGACTTGGTAGATTTTGAAACTAGTACTACAAGTTTTGAATCTGTATCTTGAATAATAAGTACTTGTTTTCTTGACAGATACCCCTAGTGTTGAAACCCACAAATGTGTAAAATTATGTATTAATTTTGTTGGTCACAATATTTGATCATGATGATGGCCCATATCATCAATAAACGTGTTACTTATTGATGTACTATATGTGCACAGGACTGACACAGACCCAAATTGTAATACAGTTAGATTAAAATATGTCAGTGTGAAGTGAATCAACTGAAAGAAACATTGAAAACTAGTGTGTGAATATGACTAATGCATTGGCACAGTCTGCCATGTAGTCTTATTTATTTGTGAATTGTTTCTTCATATGAATAAACTGTTGATATATTTCATGTTGGCTTCAGTATTACAAATCAAATTATGAACGTGAACATGCAAGACACTACAGATCACATTGTAGTTGCAAAAAATGGGATAAGAAGGCACCGAGTAATTCATTCTACCGTTTGGTCAATTTAATCTTACTTGTTCAGGGATTTTGTTTTCAATGTACACTCACCTGTATAGTGCAATGTCAATAGCTGAAATTGTCATAAACCCCATTCGCTTCTGGATACAGCACAGGCTGGTATAACATGTCTGTTGCCTTTTCCAAATCTCCCCTTGACCACAACGTGAAGTGACAATATGCGGTTAATTGAATCAATCGATACGTTCTGAAAGTTAATTTATTTGCATTAGTTGATAAAAACCGTTATCTTCTAATTATTATTATACTGGCAAAACTGTGTGTTTTATCAATATCACATCATGAATTCAGTGAATTGGTTCATTTGTTTGTGAAGGGCTGTAATAATTATGATTGTAAGACTACATTTCATGATGTGGTCTTGATAACACACGCACATAATATAATATTTTTATTATATTAAAAACTCCACTTAAAAATATTTTTGTATCAATAATACATTGCACAATGTCCTGATTATACATCTATTAGTGCATGGTAGTGTGCAATTTGTCTACATTTTTATATAAATTAAGCAAGTTGCCTGAACACTTTTAAATAGGGAATTAAACAACTGTATAAAAAGGATGCACACGTCCTGTCAAGAATAAAAGAATGTTTATTAAGAAAATGATCAAAAATGGTTTGATGAAAATCATAGACAGTATTCTACGAAGATAGAATGAACCTGAACATTTGAGGTGGGAACTAGTATAATTGCTCTATTTTAGTTTGAAATAGTTATTGCTAGAATAATTATTCGATACATGTTGAACTACATAGTACTTACCTACTAGCTATTGGTCGAATCAAGGAAGCTGCACTCAAATCATACAATGACAACAGACCGACTTCCAAGTTCCAACACCGCCCTGTTGCCCGTGGCGTTGGTGCAAACCGTTTTGAAGTCGTCATAGACATAGTCGGTAATGCAGGCATCTGTAAGGTCTGTCATACGGTGCTGTATGGCAGCTATCTCCTTACAGCACAGCGACTCGATGTGCGTCGACATTGGCACGCAGTGTCCACACAAACACCATGCGAAATTATTAAGTCGCGTAACGTCTTCGTCGTCGATAGACCAACTGTCACTGTCCGACTCCCACAACTGACCCGGGGCCGGACATATCGGACCGTGAATCACACACTGGTGACTGGGTGAAACCCGTATGGCACAGGCCGTTTGTGTGTGTCAACCGTACCAACCGTAATTTCCGAGTGACAAGTCAAACTAGAGTCTTCATCTGTCGTATCCATTTTCTCCAAAGTGATATGGAAGTTTTAAAAATCACTCGTCGAGCTACCAAAATCCTTTGACGTCTTTGTCAACAACAAATGAAAAATAGTCCCGGTATGCGTGCGCATCCAATATTCTGACCTTTGCTTTGCTCTGCCCCCTTCTGGCAGTGAAAATCTTCGTTCGGGAAGTGCGACGTTAACAATGTTTTCATTGGTTATAAATCGTTGCCATTTAATTTCACCTTTTTATTTCGAACACGTATACAGCTTATTTGTTGACCTATAGAACACCTATCATGTATAATAGGGCACCATATCTTTGTTTTCGCACAGAAATGTCTACTAATGAAGTAAACCGAAAAAAATTTAACATTGATTAGATAGGAGTAAATCAAACCACTCGCTTGGAACAAAGACGAAGTGGCATGTCATGTTTTGTGTCACACAAAATTAACACAAATACATTAAATTCCCGCTAGGGATTATGTGTGGGAGTAGATCGCGTGAACTGTGATATTTAGAAAAAAATAGAAAATCTTGTTAAGTTGTTATAAAGATAGATATATTTGTACGTGATGACGCACCATATTTGTTTCATGTCGGGGACTGTATGTTAAAGACCAGGATGTGTTTGGTTCAGCCTCAGGCTGCCACGTTGATGATTGCAGTCAATATCATAGAACCGACTGCCCTTTCTGTGACATGTACGATAGTTGAGTCATAAGCCACTAAGACAGGTTAGAACCTTGTGAATCAATACCCGAGCCTGGATTATTTTCAGGCAACATATAGACTACCAGTGAGATAATGTCACCTACTGATTTGAAAAAGTCAAATGGAAGATATGTCTCGTATGATAGAAATCATATGAGAATGCATTTTCCAATAATTCTGCTTCTATGACAAAATGCAAAGCTCAGCAGAAATGATGCTGTTCTGTTGCATAGTGACATTATTTTATGCTTATATAAAGACCCTAATATTTGGTGACTATTTTGTCATTTTAAAGTTTGCATTTGTGCGCGTAACTGGGATTATGCACATGTTTGTATTTTACCCATTGTCAGTGTGTTGCAGTCCATATTAATAATGGCAATTAAAACATATACAGCTTATTTGTTGACCTATAGAACACCTATCATGTATAATAGGGCACCATATCTTTGTTTTCGCACAGAAATGTCTACTAATGAAGTAAACCGAAAAAAATGTAACATTGATTAGATAGGAGTAAATCAAACCACTCGCTTGGAACAAAGATGGTGATACGCAGTGCTCTATAGCGACGTTTTAGGCATCGAACAAAATCGTTTTTTTCGTTTGTCTTATAAATGAGTACGTTTCTGTTACCATGAATGTATACTTATAGAGTGCATTCACTGAGCCACTCACAGTTCAACAAGCTGTCCAAAAACACATAGTACAGAAAATTATATTTTTTGTAGAATTTTATCGTGCCAGAAATATACACCGCCTGAATACATCCAGTCAACAGGCAAAAATCAAATTTAAAGTAAAAAAAATTATTTCGGCCAAACGAAGTGGCATGTTATGTTTTGTGTCACACAAGATTAATACAAATACATTAAATTCCCGCTAGGGATTATGTGTGGGAGTAGATCGCGTGAACTGTGATATTTAGAAAAAAATAGAAAATCTTGTTAAGTTGTTATAAAGATAGATATATTTGTACGTGATGACACACCATATTTGTTTCATGTCGGGGACTGTATGTTAAAGACCAGGATGTGTTTGGTTCAGCCTCAGGCTGCCACGTTGATGATTGCAGTCAATATCATAGAACCGACTGCCCTTTCTGTGACATGTACGATAGTTGAGTCATAAGCCACTAAGACAGGTTAGAACCTTGTGAATCAATACCCGAGCCTGGATTATTTTCAGGCAACATATAGACTACCAGTGAGATAATGTCACCTACTGATTTGAAAAAGTCAAATGGAAGATATGTCTCGTATGATAGAAATCATATGAGAATGCATTTTCCAATAATTCTGCTTCTATGACAAAATGCAAAGCTCAGCAGAAATGATGCTGTTCTGTTGCATAGTGACATTATTTTATGCTTATATAAAGACCCTAATGTTTGGTGACTATTTTGTCATTTTAAAGTTTGCATTTGTGCGCGTAACTGGGATTATGCACATGTTTGTATTTTACCCATTGTCAGTGTGTTGCAGTCCATATTAATAATGGCAATTAAAACATATACAGCTTATTTGTTGACCTATAGAACACCTATCATGTATAATAGGGCACCATATCTTTGTTTTCGCACAGAAATGTCTACTAATGAAGTAAACCGAAAAAAATGTAACATTGATTAGATAGGAGTAAATCAAACCACTCGCTTGGAACAAAGATGGTGATACGCAGTGCTCTATAGCGACGTTTTAGGCATCGAACAAAATCGTTTTTTCCGTTTGTCTTATAAATGAGTACGTTTCTGTTACCATGAATGTATACTTATAGAGTGCATTCACTGAGCCACTCACAGTTCAACAAGCTGTCCAAAAACACATAGTACAGAAAATTATATTTTTTGTAGAATTTTATCGTGCCAGAAATATACATCCAGTCAACAGGCAAAAATCTAATTTAAAGTAAAAAAAATGATTTCGGCCAAACGAAGTGGCATGTCATGTTTTGTGACACACAAGATTAACACAAATACATTAAATTCCCGCTAGGGATTATGTGTGGGAGTAGATCGCGTGAACTGTGATATTTAGAAAAAAATAGAAAATCTTGTTAAGTTGTTATAAAGATAGATATATTTGTACGTGATGACACACCATATTTGTTTCATGTCGGGGACTGTATGTTAAAGACCAGGATGTGTTTGGTTCAGCCTCAGGCTGCCACGTTGATGATTGCAGTCAATATCATAGAACCGACTGCCCTTTCTGTGACATGTACGATAGTTGAGTCATAAGCCACTAAGACAAGTTAGAACCTTGTGAATCAATACCCGAGCCTGGATTATTTTCAGGCAACATATAGACTACCAGTGAGATAATGTCACCTACTTATTTGAAAAAGTCAAATGGAAGATATGTCTCGTATGATAGAAATCATATGAGAATGCATTTTCCAATAATTCTGCTTCTATGACAAAATGCAAAGCTCAGCAGAAATGATGCTGTTCTGTTGCATAGTGACATTATTTTATGCTTATATAAAGACCCTAATGTTTGGTGACTATTTTGTCATTTTAAAGTTTGCATTTGTGCGCGTAACTGGGATTATGCACATGTTTGTATTTTACCCATTGTCAGTGTGTTGCAGTCCATATTAATAATGGCAATTAAAACATTATTAATTTAATTATACATACATGTGCATTGAAACGGCATGTAAAATATGTAGTTGCACACACAGTATAGGAATACTGCATTACACCCTCTGTGTGATCAGAAAAATACGGAGATATATGTTTGCAAATATATATTCTAGTTATCTCTGTAGGACAGGAATCTACATTGGCTGAAGCAGACATGTGTTAATTAGCATAATTACTGCAGTATTGTAGCCAGAAGTCAGTAGATAAACAAAGGACAGAGGTTACTCCATCACGCAGCCTACAATGTCTGGCAAGGTTTCAGGTTGGCCAGTGTGCACATATTACCATGTGTGAATTGACATTTCCTATAAAAAAAATCTCGCTATTTGTGCAGTGTTCCACCTATGCATCAGATTAGCATATTGTGATGTAATTTGTAAAATGTTACATTGAATCATTGATGAGTCATATTTTGCACACCAAAAACAATTTGAGTAACACCCCTTTGACATTCTGCACTGAACTTCACAGTTTCATGAGTAAGACATGCTAACTATTAATTGTTAAGGCCAATTTCATTCATTAAATCACTCGATGCCACAAGATTTCAACCAATCAGAGATCGTGGTACTTAAAAAGAAACCAATATGGTTGCACCAATGAACATATGGAAGTTTTATTGCTACTCAACCTTACATTGAACTTATAAAAGGGTGTATTTTCTTAGGAAATATATATATTTATTTACCCTCGCCCTGCTAGGACAGAAATGAAAACAAAATGGGAAGAATTTGGCCAGATTTTTCCAAGTTTAATCCACCAGCAATAGGATAGTTTGCCAGAAAGTGTATGAGGGTTAACATTTGCAGCCAGATGTGCTGGTTCTATTGATCCAGTCCTTCCACTGCCAAATTTCACAGCATCTATCGAGAGGGAATCATCTGATAGAAGATAATCAGAAGTGACCAACCCAGCAAACTAAATCAAATTCATTTATCAAAATGGCCATGGAGTTCTTCCATTCTCCTTCTTGTGGAGTAGAACCTTCAGGACATAAAGACAACACAAGGACATTTACCAAGTGTTTGTGTTGAGATATAAACAATGCTTATGACCCCACAGTTCTGAAAAATGGGGTTCTTCCATAAACAAACAACTGCGACTTTGTGTAGATGTTTGGTAAACGTAATTTGATTGTTCTTCTCAGTTGACTGAGCATGTCCAAGTTGCTTCATTCTGGCAATGTAGATATATAACAGTGTGACAGAGCTGTCAACTTGATTCTGGTACCGTCAGGTTGTCCATACGGGTTTTCCTCGATATATGACCCCGATCCAAGGTATGGAATGGTGCCGTTAATGGAGTTGCACTTGATGTGGTTCTACCATCTCTTGTGCAGTCTCCACTGACTTTGATGGGCAGAGGCAGATCTTGCCATTAAGGTGCTCTGTTCTTTCTCACTGCAGGCTGAAGTGAAGCTGGCATTGATAATATGGTCCTTGAGTTTTGGGGTACTTTGCCTTCATTGCTCCTGCATTGCCATGTCCACTCTCCCTGTTTATCCCATTCATTCTCCACACCCCTATCTTTCGTTTTCATTCTCCACCCCCACATATCCATCTCACCTCCTATCTTTCCCTCTCATTCTGCACCCTATCTTTCCCTCTCATTCTCTACCCCCATCTTTCCCTCTCATTCTCCACCCCCTATCTTTCCCTCTCATTCTCCACTCCCCTATCTTTCCCTCTCATTCTCCACTCCCCTATCTTTCCCTCTCATTCTCCACTCCCCTATCTTTCCCTCTTATTCCCCACTCCCCTATCTTTCCCTCTTATTCCCCACTCCCCTATCTTTCTCTCTCATTCTCCACCCTATCTTTCCCTCTCATTCTCTACCCCCTTCTTTCCCTCTCATTCTCCACCCCCTATCTTTCCATTTCATTCTCCACTCCCCTATCTTTCCCTCTCATTCTCCACTCCCCTATCTTTCCCTTTCATTCTCCACTCCCCTATCTTTCCCTCTTATTCTCCACTAAACTCTCTTTCCCTCTCATTCTCCACTAAACTATCTTTCCCTCATTCTCCACTCCCCTATCTTTCCCTCTCATACTCCAATCCCTATATTTCCCTCTCATTCTCCACTCCCCTATCTTTCCCTCTCATTCTCCACTCCCCTATCTTTCCCTCTCATTCTCCACTCCCCTATCTTTCCCTCTCATTCTTCACTCCCCTGTCTTTCCCTCTCATTCTCCACTCCTCTATCTTTCCCCTTCATTCTCCACTCCCCTATATTTCCCTCTCATTCTCCACTCCCCTATATTTCCCTCTCATTCTTCACTCCCCTATCTTTCCCTCTCATTCTCCACTCCCCTATATTTCCCTCTCATTCTCCACTCCCCTATCTTTCCCTCTCATTCTCCACTACCCTATCTTTCCCTCTCATTCTCCACTACCCTATCTTTCCCATTCAGTCTCCACTCCCCTATCTTTACCTTTCAGTCTCCAATTCCCTATCTTTTCCTCTCATTCTCCACTCCCCTATCTTTCCCTTTCAGTCTCCACTCCCCTATATTTTCCTCTCATTCTCCACTACCCTATCTTTCCCTCATTCTCCACTCCCCTATCTTTCCCTTTCAGTCTCCACTACCCCCTATCTTTTCCTCTCATTCTCCACTCCCCTATCTTTCCCTCTCATTCCAGCAATTAATTTCACCCAGTTGTTGTCACAAAAATGTACTTTTTCTTGTTTGTTTTCACACATCATTTAAAGTAGCACCTTCCCATTTCCAGTTCATTGTATTTAATTCCTGCTGCATCATTTTAATATATGTTCAAATCTGAAAGATGTGGTTAGTTTAAAGCTGCTTCCTCAGCTTAGATAGCCCATTGGTGAAAGAATTGAATTTGGTAGTAACACATGGTAACTGGCCAAAACAAATTACCAGGCCAAGATTTTGTCTTCAATACACAGAAATTATGAATAATTAAAAGAGCAAAATCCTCTTTACCAATTACTACCACAAACAATTATAGACAAATTTTGCATTTAAGTAATACATCTGAATTAATTTTGCAACCCACAACTGCACTCACAATGGGTACAAGAGAAACCGACGGCAGCCACCATGGAAAATGGCTGCCACTGCCGCTAATGTTAAATCTGTGTCTGTACACTGCAGTTTAACCTCTCTCATCCTTCCTGTGTGCAAAACGACATGCTCTTGTCATTAAAAGCACAGTACCCTGGAGTATGTACATAAAATATAAACAATTTCATTACGTCCAACATCCTAATACTGTGAAAGTGCTGAACAACTTTGATCGGAAGCGCCACTAAATAAATAAGTCGACCACTTAGAAGTGCATTTAGCAGTGAAAAGGTCAGAGTGGTCTGTCTCTATGCATCGCACGTGCAGTCATCATCAACAAAGAGCACATTTCTCTCGTTTTAAATGGATTTTACGAATTAATGACAGAGTAATATCTCTGCAGCTGATGCTACTAGCGGATTCTTGTGATGTCCACATGTCAAAGGAGGTCATCTTCGTCCGACTGTCTCGCAGTCTTCATGTTGTCTGTTCAGTGAATTAATTTAGATGTCGACCTAGTGTGCATGTATGCGCATGTGTGTTTTGCATGCATGTGTCTCTGTGTGTGTGCGAACGTGCGTGGGTGCATGCATGCGTGTGTGTATAAACGTGCGTGCAAGCCTACATACACTCGAACCTCACTTTATGATTACCTTAGTAATACAGCCACCTTACAATTATGGTCAGTCGCAATTTATTATCATAATAGTGAAGTTTAGGAGTTTAGTCCCGCTAATATGGTCACCTTGCTATTCAGGACACAATTTTTGCCCCAGTCTCAAGGGTGACCTTAATAGAGAGGTTACATTTAATACATTTGTAATACCCTGGGTTATTGGAAGCTTGTCTCTGTTCTATGACTTGATAAAACAAGTGATGTTATTAAAACAAGTGTAATGGCTTGTTTTGGAAATGACTGTATTTCATTGATTGAAAATAAACATTTTTATAACAAATGATATATTTCAATGAGTAATTTTAAAATGTGATTCCCTTTTTTTAAACTGGTAAATATTGTTATTAATGACAATTGAATTTCCACATAAACTGCGAATGAAGATACTCCTGCAGTTATTTTTACAGTCCTGCAGTTGTTTTACCTCCTGCAGTTAATTATACTCTCCTGCAGTTAATTCTACTCTCCTGCAGTTAATTCTACTCTCCTGCAGTTGTTTTTACCTCCAGCAGTTAATTCTGCTCTCCTGCAGATAATTCTACTCTCCTGCAGTTAATTCTACTCTCCTGCAGTCGTGTTTACCTCCTGCAGTTAATTCTACTCTCCTGCAGTTAATTCTGCTCTCCTGCAGTTGTTTTTACTTCCTGCAGTTGTTTTTACCTCCTGCAGTTAATTCTACTCTCCTGCAGTTAATGCTGCTCTCCTGCAGTTGTTTTTACCTCCTGCAGTTAAGTCTACTCTCCTGTAGTTATTTTTACCTCCTGCAATTAATTCTACTCTCTGCAGTTAATTCTGCTCTCCTGCAGTTGTTTTTACCTCCTGCAGTTAATTCTACTCTCCTGCAGTTGTTTTACCTCCTGCAGTTAATTCTACTCTCCTGCAGTTAATTCTACTCTCCTGCAGTTAAGTCTACTCTCCTGCAGTTAATTCTGCTTTCCTGCAGTTGTTTTTACCTCCTGCAGTTAAGTCTACTCTCCTGTAGTTATTTTTACCTCCTGCAGTTAATTCTACTCTCCTGCAGTTAATTCTACTCTCTGCAGTTAATTCTGCTCTCCTGCAGTTGTTTTTACCTCCTGCAGTTAATTCTACTCTCCTGCAGTTGTTTTTACCTCCTGCAGTTAATTCTACTCTCCTGCAGTTAATTCTATTCTCCTGCAGTTAACTCTACTCTCCTGCAGTTAATTCTGCTCTCCTGCAGTTGTTTTTACCTCCAGCAGTTAATTCTACTCTCCTGCAGTTAATTCTACTCTCCTGCAGTTAATTCTACTCTCCTGCTGTTAATTCTACTCTCCTGCAGTTAAATCTATTCTCCTGCAGTTAAATCTACACTCCTGCAGTTAATTCTACTCTCCTGAAGTTTTTCTACACTTCTCCAGTTATTTTTGTGCTCCTGCAATTATGTTTGTATGCATGCAGTTATTTTTGTGCTCCTGCAATTATGTTTGTATGCATGCAGTTATTTTTGTGCTCCTGTTCAGAACTGTTTATTGTGCTCAGCACAGATTCTATACATCACATATTTTCATTTTCTGGAAAATGGAAATAGGACTATTAATAAATGAAGAACAGACTAAGTTGGTTTCAAACTCACCATAAAATATGCATTGTTTGTAATGACTTGTTAACTGACTCTTTGTTCTTTTCTTTTCTAGGTATGTACCAGCAAATGTTGTCTTTCCTTCTCGTTGAGGTGGTGAGTTTTAAGTGTTTTCTACATATCTTGGGAGTATTCCTGACTATTGCATGCATTTTCTGCTGTTTGGTGTCAGATCACAATAATGTAATGTTTTACTGATACACCCTCCATACGCCCTGTGTACATATTACCCTTTATCTCTTAGTTACATTTCCTTTGTTTGGATGATCTGTGTACCCCATTATATTGTAGTTTTGATAACGAACAATATTCACGTTAACATCTGTCTATTTGTTGCAACTTGCAAAGAGTTAATTCTCCGAATGTTATTTCATTCGTATCTAGCGATTTCATATTATATCACATGTGCTTTCGTCGAAAACAGGAACAGTACATAAAAAAGAAAAATGTTAACACATAAAAATAGACGTTAAAATTGACAGATACTGCTGAAAACACAATGAAAGTTAAGAGGACGAGAATGTTTCCTGCTTTGCATGAGTATTTCCTGCTTTTTCTTGTAAATGTCCTTTGACCTTTTCACTTGTCAGACTAAGTCATAAACCTTTCAATATCCTGCTGTAAAAGACAGCCATGGAAGTTATGTCACTGAGTATGGTTTGCTACAAGATAAAAAGTCATAAAATCAAGACTATTGGTGAATTATAGAAAATACATTTTCTAAACAAGGATAACTGTCTGTATCCACCCTAATTTCAGTTCTGCTACGTCATATCATCAAGTACTTCGATCATCTGGTTCTAGTGTATATATAATAATTATGTCAGAGAAAATGGTGATTAGAAATACCATAAACTATGGCGGTCTGACACCAAAAGTGATCGGAAACATTAAAAAAATCAAACATAACAGTGAGAGTCAGTAAGATAATTATATAATTTGTTTAACCCCATAGCTAAAATTTCCACTCATCCAAAATGAACACAACCCATCCAAAAGAGGCGGATGGGTCTCTGGATACAGCTATGGTTGAGAATCGACTAGACAGTGGTCATGTCACCTGCTTTTAACCTGACTGATTACCTAACAGAATTCCCATCAGGCTCATGAAACAGTGTTACACATGGCCATAGTTTATTTAGTTGCATGCAACAAAACCTGATTTGTTGGTTTGATTCAGTGAGATGACCAGTGGTTCCTTCAGCTAATCAGGCTTCTGTCTGTGTTGGGGAACGTGCTTAGCATGCAATAGTTTGAGAAACCTATAAAAAAGACACAGAAGTATGAGTGTGGCTGTTTGTTTGTGAGTTGCGTGGAGTGAGTTGATTTGTGTTGTTACAAATCAACAGTCAACGCAAATTGAATGTTTTATCAGGTCATGTTAAAAACAGTCAAAAATCATAATATTTCCATCAAGCAAAATTCATTTTTTACTCAAATGTTAAAGTTTAGATTATTATCTTCAGAAAATGATCAGTCACAAAACTCACAATGTTCATATCAAACAAAATGTTGTTAATTTATTTTTAATGTTATCCATATATTGTAAAGTTCATTTAGCCCCATGTTGAAAACCAAGATGGCTGATATGCAAACTTTTGTTATATTTTAAATTTATGCAAATATTTGAGAGTTTAAGTTTAACCCCTTGTTTAAAACTAACAAAGTTGATACATTAAATCCTTGCTTACTTTCATATTAGTCCGCCTGTTAATGGGTTACAACATTACAAATATGTAGGCGTCCACCTCATCAACTTGACTATAAATTCTGCCTCCCAGAAGACTAGAGGCATGATAAACCATTTGCCACATCAAGAGAAAGGGATCATAGGCATTGAATTCTCATAGAACTGGAGCGATGCATCGAAGGGCCACAATAGCATGATCTAACACTGTGTCATAACAGTGAGGTGAATTATTTGACACTTTCTGATTGGCTAACGTTGCATAGTTGTGAAATAGAGAATTTACTTTCCTTTCAGATGTTTGTATGCGAAAGAATCTGAGCCGTTTTCGTACCATGTTTGCATGCACAGTGAGGGTATGAAATTACAATGTTTTGAATTTTCAAGACTGATTGAGTGGATAACACTTCGAGAAAATTGAGAAAAAATCATCAATAAAAACTAATGCATCCATTGTATAATCTCTCAAAAAGTCGATGTATATTTTTTGCATACCTTTCCAAAGTGTGAGTAAAAAGCAAATGCGGATATGAATTGTCAAAGGACAACACAGAAAGGATAATAATCAAACGAAACACAATATCACTCAGAAATCCACCAACATTGATACAATGTGAAGGTCAAATCTCAGATAAAAAGGCACTGAACAGAAATTGATAAGCATATTTTTCGTTGGCCTAATCTGTAATAATGTTTATTAAAAAGCCAATCTCGGAAAATAAGCTACGGTATCTTATGCCTATAGCCTTTCGGAGCTCAGGTTGTCAGAGGTGGAAATCAATATTTAATTACGGCGATGGGTTGATAGGTATTAAGGTTGATATGTTGATTGCATTTCACAGGATTAACGCAGTTGAATTCAGTGTGCGTGGAAATATTCTAATAAGAAAAATTAAGTAAATTGTGTTGTTTTGTGTATTTGTGTGATATTTGCTCTAGATAGAGGAGTGTAAACAGTGTATTGCTGCTTATTGGTGTCAAGGTGTCAATTTAATATATTTATTTATATTTAATGCACATTAACTAATGTGTTAGCATTTAGCTACGTATGTATGTATGCATGGATGAATATATTTATAAAGGCACATGTGCATCCATGCAAGCACAAGAACACTGGCATGTGTACAGTGCTGCAAAATGCACGCATGCACGCACACGCATGCATGCATGCACACCACTTATGTAGGCAAAGCCAACATTGTAGTGCAGGGTCTGTACAGGGCCTTGAAATCCTTGAAAACCTTGAATTACACTAATCCCATTTCAAGGCCTTGATATCCTTGAATTCTGGCTGGCAGCCTTGAAAAGCCTTGATTATGCACTGCCTCTGGCCTTTGTTCACTGGTAAAAAAGGTAAATTCTTATATAGCGCAGTATCCAGTTCTCAGGACTGCTCAAAGCTCTTTACACTTTACTCCCTGGCAGACCTGTTCAATCGAACACCATCTCGACTTCTCTGGGAAATATCCGGCCACGCTGCAATTAATGCGCGAAGACTATTCGTACACAAATATCCTCCACTGTCTATTGCCAGGTACTCATTCATACAGCTGAGTAAACTGAAGCAATGTAGAGTAAATGAACTTGCCCAAGGTTCGACACCGCCGCACAGGATTCGAACCCGCGTTCTGTCAGTTGAGAATCCAGAGGTCTTACTGCACTCCAGTACAACAGTTGCCCATGGACCCCTTTTATGATGCAGGTCTTCTTATTAATTCAAACTGATCTTCCTTGACTAATCACTTTTTATAGATATGGGTGTTACATATTTTGATTTAACAGCTCATGCATCTATAGAAGCAAGAGGCTGCCAAAGCATTCCACCCCGATTTGTTATTTGGTAGCATTTTGATGTTTTGTTGACCAGCTGTAGGTCGCAGTCAGTAGTCTGGTGCCAGTTCGTTCTTGGTTAAATAGCCTTGAATATTCCTTTCACTAGCCTTGATAAGCCTTGAAATAGCCATGTATTTGGTATCTGTCATTGTGTACGGACCCTGGTAGTGGGTCTTTGTAGAGGTATTCTCTGCATCTAGTGTTTAATTTCAAACAAATCTAGAATTGTTTAATTCATAATCCAACGAGTCGTCTATTACTGTTTCTGACACTAATGTACAACCTCTTGAAGCCAGTGGAAGAGACATTTAGTGAGAAAAATATGAGTTTTGCTTATCTGTAAAGATTTCCCCTATGATGATTCTTGTTACCAATTAGTTATCAGCAGTATTTTGGTTGTGTTTTTTACCATCTGATACAACAGCAATGCCCACAAACCATTGAAACAGTATGCAACTTCATGATTTTGTAGCTGGTATGGATGCTTGCTACTGTGTAGTTTTGGTAAAATCATCATATCGACTATTACCCAATTTAATTCCTGCACAGGAATTAATTCAAGTGATTCTTAAAATTGGAATCTTCACATGATTAGGCACATTTCTGTGGTGATGTTATTGATCTTTCTTGCTCTCTCAAAAACCATGTCACCAACAAACTCACCGGTTTGAAGGCTGAATGTCAGCCCGGCAATTGGTTTTGGTCAGAATTATAAGATGTGATGACCAAACTCAATTCACGAGACCATTCAAACAAATGTACTTTTTTTATTAAACGGAGTAAATATCGTTGAAACTATTCATACACGTCTGTTTGGAAAGAAAGAAACAAATTCACAATGGGCTAAACCAGTTGAAGCTTTATTATTGGCGTCATCATTAATCTTACATGAGAAACACATTTTCAAATGGGGTGTCATTTGTCTTGTTTACCAGCTGATTCCATTTGGTGACCGAGAAAATGGACAGATCTGAGCTGGATTGTAGAAATCTAAAACATGATTGCACACAACATGCTTTTACCACCATTGGTGTGACAGCAGGGAGATTACTAGACTGACACTTGGGAAAAGTGTCATTTGTGGATAATCAATGGATTATATCTCTGCTACATCTCAACCTCTGGAGAGGTTTCAGGTCAACAGTATTTATAGTTTCTGGCCTTGCCTCTAGGGAACCATTATCTCCACACTGATGATTTCCTGACCATTCCCCAGTTAGCACCATGCACCTGGGGAATCGTCAGGAAACAATCAAAACTACACAAATTGAAAGTGGTATTTCTTGAGTTTGAATAGGAAATGTTTGTTCTAAGACAGTGTCTTAGTAAATAGGCAATGTTCGTTAAACATCAAACGCAAGGTTTTTTTCCAGGATGTGATTGAGTGTTGCCTTTCAACTTCTGCCCCGTGCTGGATGGGGGGTCCATGTCACTTGATTTGTAGTTTCTTCCGCTTTGCTTGTTAACTCTCTCTCCATCTCTCTGTCATCCGCAGTGATCGTCCACTCTTGGCTCTTCACACTGGCACCTGTTATTTTCCCACACCAAAATTAAAATGCTAGGTCTAAGCTGGAAATCTGCCTAGTATCATATTTTGGCATCAACTGCTTTAAGTTCATTTTTCAGTGCTGTAGTATTGTGGTGAACACAGGGAAATATATGTGCTTACTCATGATTTTTCCATTTGATGCAAATCCGTATTTTAAAAAAAGAAGGTAAGTTCTTATATAGGATAGTATTCAGTCCTCAGCCTTAGCCTTTACACTTTACTCCCTGGCAGACCTGTTCAATCGAACACCATATTGACTTCTCTGGGAAGCATCCAGCCATGCTGCAATTAATGCGCAAAGCCTGTTCGTACACATAGATCCACCACTGTCTATAGCCAGGTACTCACTAATACACCTGAGTGAACTGGAGCAACGTAGAGTGAACGAACTTGCTCAAGGTTCGACACCGCAGCACAGGATTCGAACCCGGGTTCTCTCGGTCGAATGTCCGAAGCTCTAGCCACTGCACCATGGCGCTTCATACAGATATGACCAAATGCCTCCCCAAATTCTAAAAATCTGTACTGTAGTGACTAGAGGGGGGTGTCGTCCAAGAGAGAGGTAGATCAACATGGGTGGTCACTCAAGGCAGGTGCCATTGTATGTAGGAAATGCTTACAAAGTGCCAAATCAACAGTTTATGATCATTTATTGATTGTCATCAGCACGTAAATGATAATGAGCTTTGATCTGTTAATAAGGGCAGCTTAATGAATAACTAGTGGTTGGATAATTCAATGTAGACTTTGCAGCTGCAGATTATTTCAAAGTTGATCATCAGACTGTATATAAATTTGCAGCGACATCTCGTTTTATGATTGTAATTTGTTGGCTTTTGTTACATCTCACACAAAACGTGCGTTCGTGATTTAATACAAGTTCCTTTCAAATTTGAACCATTATTAAAGGAATAGGGCACTTTGTGTTTACTTTACAAGTGGATTAGAGCTAGATATCAGCCACTCGTTGCCGGTGACAACTCACGATTGTTATCCAGCATGAACCCTCGAGTAACGTCAACATGTTGTTATTCCCATTACGCAGCGGGAAATTAACTTTTTAAAGTAGATATATAAATTGGATAGTATAAGTCTACATAAATCCTCTTCCAAAAAGTGTGTGGAAATAAAATAATAAAACCCACAAAAGCAATAACTTCAGGCATCTTTTGTGTGCATGCATACATGTGGCCATGCATACATGTGGCCATGCATGCATGTGGCCATGCATGCATCTGTTTATTCTGGCGGTGGTGTCGTTAAGTGATATGATTCAGAGTGCTATTGTTATGACCAGATTATAGCTTAATCCCTCATGTGCCTTTATGCAATCTCGCTAAATCCATATGGCCACGTGCAGCCACCATCTGCCTTGATAATGTACTCTCCAAACGTATCTGGATGTAAAATTAATCACAAAGCAATAACTCCAAACCGCAGATGTTTTATACACTCATACGTGCATGCATACGTGTGTGTGTGCATACGTGTGTGTGTACATACGTGTGTGTGTGCATACGTGTGGGTGTGCATACGTGTGTGTGTGCATACGTGTGTGTGTGCATACGTGTGTGTGTGCATACGTGTGTGTGTGCATACGTGTGTGTGTGCATACGTGTGTGTGTGCATACGTGTGTGTGTGCATACGTGTGTGTGTGCATACGTGTGTGTGTGCATACGTGTGTGTGTGCATACGCGCAGGAAGCAATGTCATAAAACGAGCCTGTGCAGCGTTATTATTATGACTGGATTATCTCTTAATCTCCCTCCGTCCCTTGATGCAATCTCGCCAGATCCATAGTGCCACTTGTGACGAGCGTTACCACTAAGCCGCAAATGACATTTGCCGGCACATCGATCATTTGCAACGATATGCCGCCGTGTGGGCAGAATAATGATCACAAACGGCTCCCTTATCACGACGCACTCCCCGGAGTAACTCGACTCAAGTTGTCATGGTCACTTTAGTCATATTCATATAATACAACAAATTCTTGTGGGAAGTATTGCAAAGTGAGAATAAATGACCATGGGCTAACAGTCATAAAGCTGATGGAAACGGTTAAATTAACCTAATCAATGTCATTAACATCTTCTATAGTGGTGTAGGCTACGGGCATTCCCACTAGATGTCGTGTCATGGTCATAACAGGGATCTCTGGGATTGAGTGATTTCCTCATAAAAGTCCCTGGTGATGGAGTGTCCCCGTACCTATTAAGTGCAAGTTGTCATGAATTTTTAATCACAACGTTTTGATTTGTAATCATAAACTCATCGGACCTAGACAGTTTTACTGAATTTATTTATTGATCACATGTGCATTGTTTTTCCATGCTGCACTGTTTGTTCATATTTGAGACTTTCTGATGCTGAATATACAACCCTTTATTCTCCCACATAGATTTTTAGTTAAACCTTTTTTTTCATCTAAAAAAAATGACAGACAGACATAAGTTCTTTATTAAGATCCATATACATATCACTCAATAGTCAATAAGTGAGAATATAAAAGCATAAATATAGTAATCACATGGTATGTATATCATCACGTGTGGGTCGGGGAGACTCCACTAAGGCTAAAAACGCCGCTCTCAAGGGAGCCACCAGATATATTGATGACAAATCCTGGTGTATAAAAAAATTGTAGCATAAATCGTTTAACGGAGTAAGTCAAACAAAGCTTAGAACATATTTTTATACATGATTTTGGACGATTGGTTATTCATCTAAAGAGGTACACAAAAGCTTATTCATATTAGTCCTACAATTGTTGCCAGTAATGTAAAACTTCCCCAACTGATGGTGGATGTTTTTTGTAGCTCAGAACAATAGCAGAAACCATGCAAAACACTGAACAATCGATCAATGTCCATCTAACTTCCAGTACAGCCTCTTAAGAATCCTTATTTTATCGAGAAGTTAAACAAAAATTCATAAAACCAAAAGCGTTACTTTTTCGAGAGATCATATATGAACTGTTGAGGAGTAGCTTAAAGTAATATCTTTAAGTCAAACTACCATTTTGAACTGTTTTTAATAAAGTTTATATACACCAAAAACACTACTTACTTCATCACACTTGCTACCATATATGTCATGTTGGCATTTGATATGCTATTCGATATATATTGTGCATTTGGAAAATTACCGGTTGCTGTGTCTTGCCAGTGGAATAATACATGTGTGGTGCACAGAAATATTGTTTACATTTTTTGCATAATTTTTTCTTAAAATTGTATATTATGTGAAAAAGTTGATATGGAGTTGAGGAAAATGGCATAGAGATATGGGACATGTTGATGCAGTTGTATTCAAAAGACAGACGATATCAGAATGCAACTTTCACATACGTACACCGACACTCCATATAGACTGGTCGCATTAACACTGGCTTTTAACGGCCTGCGTTCACACTCTACCTAAACCCTGTTGATGCCCATCAACTCTGACACGTTGCTGTGTTAGTGTGAATGTGGAGTGTTTGAGCCAGGACAAAGCAGTGCTAATGATGCAGGAAAAGGTTCAATGGACAGTTCGTTACTCCGCTTCACATGGTCTTTTGATGAGATTAATCAGCGGAAACCAGAGTGCATTTTCACACTGGGTAGACAATATGAAGAAGTCGGCTAATGTATGTGTCACCTGTCAAGACTGGATTCATAACTAACTAATAAATTACCAATGATGATATCTAACTAGCGTTCACCTACCCATGGAGCAACAAACAAAAACCATATAGCATTTCCAACTCGGGTCAACATATTGGCCCAATAGATGTTGCTGTATTGGCCCAATGTTGGCTGCCAACATTGGGCCGAAGTTGGGATTTCCCTAGGGCAATGTTGATCCAACAATGGGAGTTCCGATGCTCGGAAATGGCCTGTCAACATTTGCCCATGGTTGGCATTCCAAGCTACCGTCTTACAAGCAACATTGGCCAAGGTTGTCATTCTTTGTAAAGCTTGGCCCAGGATGGAAATGCTATCTGGGAAACAGCAGTTTTCACAATAACAGTATAAATACTTTTGAAATGTGTTTCCACAGTGGTGACCTCTGGAGTAGAACGGTTCAACATCCAGTTCCTTCAGATTGGAGAAATGTCCTCTAGAAAAGCATAGTATATATAAAAAAATTAATTGCATAACTAAATTTATAACATTAATTGTGTTTTTTTAAATACATTGCAAATTGATAGATCAGAAGCAATGGTTGAAGGAAGTGAAGGATCCTAGAAAGGGGTGAGTGGTTCTCAGCCATATACCCTCTTTATAAACTCAATACAAGAAAGAATTATTGTGTCACAATGTCACACATATGATAAGCCTGTTTGTTTTTTCTTCATTATCACAGGACATGTTGTTAGCATGATGCAGACAACTATTGCAATTCCCTCCTTTATAATATCGCTAGCAAGGATATTACAAAACTTCAACGTGTCCAAAATTGTCTGGCAAGGGTAGTTACAAGATCTCCTTGTTTTTCTCGCTCTGTACCATTTTTGAAGCTTCTGCATTTAGTCAGGTTCACATTGTCAACATTTGTATTTTCGTTCATGTTTTGGAGATTTGCAAACCTATACATTTTTGGAAACTTGGATTTTTAAAATGGTGGACATCTGAAACCTGTATTTCTCAATATCTCTGCTGCTAAACCACCCGGCCTTTTGATTTTGGTGGCTAAACCTACTTGAGGGGCAAGGAATCCAATGGGATCAATTACAATCACGTAAGCATAATAACATTATTAGTTGATGACAGTTATGCATGTTATGACTGAATAATATACATGTAGCATAGCATATAAACATATGTGTACATTGGAAACAAGTATGTTTCTGTAGTTTCATTTATTAACATCTTATAACCATCATACCAGCATCACTGCACAGTTGCGTGTATTTCACATATATGTCTGGTTTGTTACAATATTGTTGTGACCAGGTATACTGCACACTAGTTATCACTATCGCCATCTGTACATTGCAAGTCCTTGCATTTGCAGAAACACCTCTGTGATGAAAAGTTTCCTTTGCGTTGGCATCGTACCATCTTAGTGATGGCCTTGGGTGCTGGAAGGATGTCAGTTGTGGTTGGCATGCAACAACAAGTCCAAGCTCATCCATGTCCTTAAGCATTTGGCAACAACAGAAACTTACACCATTAACTCTGAGACGTCTACAAGCAAGACGCATGTTAATGTACCATATGAGGGAGCCATGAACATGGCATTGGCTGAAGTTGATGGTCCCCATCAAGAAGATTGCGGTCGTAGATGGCAAGGTGGTTGTCCAAAAACTGATGAAGAAGAAAGCAACCATGGCGACAATGAAGGATCTCAGTAAATGTTTCATTGACAAAGTGATGGACATCACAAAAGGCTATAGTGAAATCATTCTAGTCTTTGACACCTACAAGGTGGATTCTCTGAAGAGCACAACCAGGGAAAAGAGACATGAACGAATGACTTAATCCAGTACCAAGTCCGAGATGATTCCAGCATAAAACACATCATCATGAGCCGTTTCCTATCCCATGACCAGATGAAAGATGATCTCACAGAGTACCTGGCTGAGAAAATTCTACAGTACAACCGAGATTCCCCCAAGCTGGTTATCACTTCAGCATTTGGGCAAACAAGGAGCAACAGAAACATTCACTTTGAAGACAACAACCTTGAGGAAGCAGACACCTTAATGTCTTGGCAACATAAAGGAGCCCAAGGGAAGATGTTGAGCTGATGTTCTTCTCGCCGGACACCGATGTCCTTGTGCTTATCATAGCTAATTATGATCTGCTGCCAAGGAAAACCTCGATCTCGGTGGCATTGGGTGTGCTGCCGATTGAGTCATTCTGGACAGCTGTCAGTGCAAAAAGAGCCAAGGCATTACCAGCATTCAACAATACAGGGAAGTTTGCAAGAATAGATAAGGCTACATGGTTCAAGATCTTTCTTGAAGCCGGAGCTGCTGGTCAATGCTCTTGTTATGTTAACAGCAGCCAGTGGAGTGGCAGAAGATCTGCAATCTACCTTAGCTAAATTTGTATGCACTGCATATTGTCCCAAGGGCATCCAGAGCAATGGCGTTCCAGAACTGCGATGGCACCTCTTCTGTAAGCACATGGCGGAGAGTGACAAGCTACCACCCACAATTGGGGCTCAACCAGCACATAGTGAGAGTACACTTGCAGGCTAGAGTGTGGGGCCAGGCCAGCACTGCTCAGCAGGTGTTTTTGGAACCACTGCAGAATGGCTACCACAAGACTGCTGATGGACAGCTGACGCCAACCACAAGTGACACCCTTCCAGCACCCGAGGCCATCATTGAGATGGTATGATGCCAATGGAATGGAGACTGTTCATCACGGAAGTGTTCCTGCTAATGCAACGACTTGCAATGCACAGACCTCTGCTTGTGTAGCACACAGTGTGAGAATGACGATGATTAAAAATTGTGTATCCGACGACGATAGTGATGACTAATGTGCAGTATGCCTGGTCACAGCAGTATTATAACAAACCAGACACGTGTGAAATACACGCAACTGTGTAGTGATGCTGGTATGATGGTTATAAGATGTTAATAAATGAAAGTACAGGCACATACTTGTTTTGAATGTACACATGTGTTTATACGCAATGCTACATGTATATCATTTAGTCATAATATGAATAACTGTCATAAACTATTTTTTTTATTATGCTGACATGATTGTAATTGATCCTATTGGATTCCTTGCCTATCAATAAGTAGGTTTAGCCACCAAAATCAAAAGGCTGGGTGGTTTAGCAGCTGATATATTGAGAAATACAGGTTTTCAGTATCCACCATTTTTAAAATCCAAGATGGCCACCATACATACCTTAAAAAAATGTAAACATTGATTTTCAGATTCACTATATCATAACGTTTCAAAAATGTATAGGTTTGCAAATCTTCCAAAAATGAACGAAAATACATAACAAACCTGACTAATTGCCTTCTTGTACGATATCATATACTAATTAAGATCTGTACCATTACATACCAGGCACTGTCCAGTAAGCAACCATCTTATTTGCATTCACTGTTTACTCCTGTAAGAAAACCTATCCAGCTTCGATCATCTAGTTCTGACCTACTTTTTTTCTAGAGTCAACACCAACATTGGAACTAGGGCTTTTTCTGTTGCTGCACCAACTCTGGAATATGCTCCCTCTTAGTGTTACATCAGTTGAAAATATTACAAAATTCTGTCGTCATTTAAAAACTTATCTTTACAACCTTGCTTATCCACCATAGCTCCCTAGCACCTTGACCCATCTGTTGACAACTGCAATACTACTTATGGATTTTGAGATTGACCAATCCTTTTGTCTTGATGCTCCCCTGAGTTTGGTTTCCAAGGATTTATGCACAATAGAAGTTATCTTACTATTATTATTAAAAGTGAAGTTGCCTGTTCAGTTACATGTTCTCAACCAGGTTGATCATTATTAACAGGAAGTTCACTTAATTGGTTGTGTGAAATGCGAGAAAATGGGAGGGCATTGAACATCAAAGGCAGTGTTTGGAATGAGAATGTTTGTTTATTATAATTCAGACATTTCACTGGCGCAACTTTCAAATTGCCTACACCTGTTACTGGCTAATTAAACACAATTTGGTGGGCAGCATTTCTTCAGCATATTAATTTATTCTAGTATTAAGGACAATATATACATCAATGTTAATAAACAAGGAACAGACATCGCACTTTTAAAATGTTAGATATTGTGAAAAATGTATTGGTTCGGCCAATTTTTACATATTCATCATGTCCATTTCATGTTCAAAATTAATTGACCTGGCAGGCTAATTTTGATTATGAAAGTATAATTAGGGTAATTCATTTTTTATGTTAAAAATATTTTGAAAATTTCAAGGAAATTGACATGGGACTTTTGTGTCAGCAGCAATGAGCAAACTATGGGAACAGGTAGAAGCTAGGCTGGTAGAATGTATAGTAAAATTTGACAAATGTTTTGTTCTGTAAATTAGCTTCTTGTAATGATTGTAGCTGCAGAACATCTGTACTTTGAAATACGTTTGAGATATTCTGAATTGGTCCGGTTCTAAGAACACAGATACAGCAAACAATGATCTCAATAATTCATTGTAAAACAAATCATCTGTTGTGATCTCCATGTTCAAATTAGTTTAACAAAATCCTCCAGATGGCGATCTTGCTAACATTCAATGTACTTACAAGGTGGCAGCACTTATATTTAGTTCCACAGTATTCAGAAGGTGGCATCACTTGCACAGCGTGTAGCAATGGAACCAGTGGTTGCTGATTGCTCCTGCCGTTCACTAGCTCCTCAGAAAAAACATAAATTAATCCAATTTCTTAGTTGTGACATTTATGTGGATGTCTGGTACAGCAAATGCCAAATGAATATTGATTTGTTTGTTGCACCTGTAGATAGTGTCATATGGAGGCGTTCAGTGTATGACTGGCATACAGAATATGATAGTGGTTTAAAACAAATGCTTAGCATTTGTGATGTTCAGATTAAATTACAATGCAACTAAGTTTGTTCTGTTAGTAATTATATAGGTACTAATTGGTGAATTGTGTCGTGCCTTAATGTGATAAAATATACGTGCATACATACATACGTTAGCTGCATGTTATGTAGGTGTGTTTGTGTGTTTGTGTGTGTGTGTGTGTGTGTGTGTGTGTGTGTGTGTGTGTGTGTGTGTGTGTGTGTGTGTGTGTGTGTGTGTGTGTGTGTGTGTGTGTGTGTGTGCACGTACCTTGCATGTCTACATGTGTGTGTGCGCATGTGTATGTATAAGCATGTGTAGGTGTATATGTTTGATAAATATCTAATGTACATATATACACATCATACACGCACATGCTCTCATGTACAGTTCTATGCTGAATGCTTGCATGTGTGTGATCATAATATTTATTGATCACTCCTATAAACTAGGTACATCAAATTACAGGATAAATAATTAATCATGCTAATTGATTGGGCATTGTGATGGATTCAAAATTATCCTGCACTGTTCTCTCCCTATCACTTCATCCTTGCGTAGAGACAGTCGACATCTCTCCACATTCCTTCCTTGCCACTGCTCCTAGCTCGCAGTAGAATCTACGAGATTAACGTCTTTGAAGTAGCCTCCAGTCTTCGAGCCACAGCGGTGCGAAATTAGTTTTTATTTCCTGTGCAGGGCTCTGTTGTCAAGTAGAATGTTGCCTCCTTTCGTCTCATTGTTCGGTTGAAGATGCATTTCATGTCGGTACAATACAGCGTGGCTGGGTCATCGATTCACAGAGATGGTTCTCCGTCTTTCGCTGTTGTTGCTTTATCCAGCTTCATCTACATCGCTGATTGAATCCAGTATTTCACCCGTAATGAGCAGAATGGATGGCATTTAATTTAGCTGCATCTGATTGGTTAGGTTTCTGTTCACGTAGGTTTACAATTGAATTAAGTGAAGACACTAGTGTCTGGATCACATTCCACTCCACTGGTTACTGCACGGGGTTCATTCATGCACACTTTATTTGCAGTGTTATTGATGGTTCTGAGCACCAATATGTTTTCTACATATTTAAAATATATTACTTATGATTAATGAATAAATTTACATTTACTCCAATCTCCTTCCACACTACATTTAGCCCATCAAGAATTAGATTTAGATTTGTTGATATTTAAATAAGAGAATGAATACTTTTGTTAAAATAAGCAAATTAATTGACTTTAAACTTAAGATCGTGTAATTTGAAGAGTGAATATTGTTATGCAGTAGTATGTGTCTTGAACAGAACATTTATAGTTAATAGAAAACCTTCAAATAGTAAACACCAGTTAATGATAGAAAGAGGTGGAGATAAAGGCTTAACAGCGAGTTTCTGGAAGTCCTCTTTGGTGTCACTAGTGATGACAGAAAGTGGGGTAAAGTACAGTTGATTCAACAACCGTCTAACATGCATGGCTTAACAGGAAGGTTCTGTATTACAGAACTGACAAGGCTGCTTTAATTAGGTTCGATGTCAGTCTAAAATATCACTTGTAACCTAACTCTTCTAAACAGGTGGCCCTTAGGTCATGAAGTTACAAGAGGCACTGTGCACCATTCATGTCGATTCTGTAATGACATTTTTCTGTTATTTTCGATTACTGTGGATTATTACAACGAGCTTTGAATAATTCATTCCTCTCACAGGATTCAGTTTAGGATCTTAGATAAGTGGGCCAATTGGACGTTTGTTGTTTTGGCATTGACTCTTTTCATTTCAGACAGACACACCACGTATTATGGATTTCCTGCATACAATATGACTATTTTTTATTTTGGGAAGAATATTTTTTGTCATGCTATAAAGCATCGCCGTGTCAGTAAGAAAAAAGTTATACTGCATTTTTATGAGCAAAACGTCAGAAACATTACAGTAATCTTGTTCTCGTTTTTGCAGTCAGTTTGACCTTTTCTCTTTGTAGCATCAGATCGACTATCACCAGATGGCAGCACAGTAGTTAATATACGCAGGTGAAAATGTTAAACTTTAGTCTACATATTCACATTAACGCCTACCTCAAAAAGGTTGTTATGTTGCCCATAATCAGCCAGATTAATTATTAGTAGGAAGGTCACTGAAGCATATCCTTTTTTTGTGGGAACCAAATGAATGTGTCGATCATCATACGGAATTACAGCTATAGCCCTGCCACTCTCCGTGACACGGCCAACAAAAACTGTTTACAATCTGATTGTTTTGTTTACAATTTGAACATTCCGTGGTGCAACATTCAACTTGCAAACATTGTTGGCATTCTATGTGTACTGTGGCAGAGAGTTACTTTTACTGTGGCGGAGAGTTACTTTACTGTGGCAGAGAGTTACTTTTATTGTGGCGGAGAGTGTACTTTTACAGTAGCGGAGAGTACTTTTACTGTGGTGGAGAGTGCACTTTCAATGTATTTGTTCTACTATTACAAACATTACATAACAGTTACATTCTGAGTTAACCCCTTACACTTTGAACGGCCGAGAGCGGCCAGATGCTCATTTACTTGAGCGCCACAAATGGCCAGAAACTTTTTCTAACTTTGATAACGCTTGGAGGTGGTGCCATCGTCTGGATACTTAAGTAACTCGTGTCTCTGGATTCCTTAGTGTATCTGCTGTGTACTGTGGGTATTTTTGATAAGGCTTTGTATTGGAAGTTTTGAATGAGCGCTGTTTGAAAATGGCCACTGACAAGAGTTTGTAGATTTGCACTGCATTCTATGTAAACACACCCAGACACAACATATCACATTTTGCATGTTTCATTTAAAAGCTGGTTAGTATGTTTATTACCATCTTGTGCGGAGTTCAGTTATCTTTATGATAACTACAACTTGCAAGGATCAGAAACAAAATACAATAAATTAAATGCAAAAAACTAGGTGCTCCATATCTTGGTGATTCTGTGCACATGCTGCAAGGATTCGGTGCGCGTTTCATGAAATGATGTACTGTCTAACGGGATAAACTACCATTTTCACAGTGTTGTCTGTACAACACGAACAATATTTACTTGTTTCATCTTGTTTGCTACCATATGTCACTAAATTATGCTCATACAAAGTTACCAGTCACCATGTAATAATAACCTAAGGCATGTAAACATAATTGTTTGTCATTTGCGCTGTATTGTCTTAAAATTGTACATTATGTGAAAAAAGTTTATATGGGGTTGAAGAAAATTATATATAGGGTATGCTGCATGTTGATTCACTGGATATTTGTATTTAGAAGATGGATCAGAACGCAACTTTAAAAAAGACGAACAGAACAAGGAAGCAACATAAGCTTAGTGACATTTGTTATTCTGCGTGGGTCTATAATGACATCAGATGCAGTAATTGAATTCTGATTAAATCTTCGAGCAACAAAAACAATTTCAAGCTGTATTTTCTAATGAGTTCTGTTATAATGGGTTAAATTGTGCAGTGTAATGTGGAAATAATTGCGTGATACGTCACTGTAATCAATTTTATATGCATATAAAAAATATTAAGGAGCATCAATACAAATGCAATTCAAAGGAGCAGCAAGTTAATAATTTATCGCAACGATTGTTTTTTCGTGCTCGTTTTGCCATTATTTCTTGGATGTGTCACATCTTGGCAGTACCTAGGGGTAGTTCTTGATTGTGTCCTTGAAGGTTTCAGTTTTTTCACGTGGCCGTTGCATTGCAAATTCACCTGTACTTGATCAGCTTTGTGGGTGATGCAGTCGCATGCTGATTAGAACGTTGTATTCTCAGTCGAGAAACCCCGCAGGGCTTTGAATTTTTTATCTGCTGTTTCTAAGCTTGGGCAGTTTTGTTTACGTCACGTTGCCTCAGTTTACTCAAGTTCGGTGTATAAGCGAGCACCTGGATATACACAGTGGTGGATATGTGTGAATGGATAGTTTTGTGCTGTGGTTGCAATATGGCTGAATTCTTCCTATATAATTTGAGATGGTGTTCGATTGATCTGCCAGGGTTGAGATTAAAGCAGTGTAAACTTTTAGTTAAAAACCGGATAGCATGCTGTATAATAATAATATATTGTAGCACTAATTCTCCTTTTATGGGTTATGTGTTGTACAGATAAACTTATTTCTGAACTTCCCGGGGCAGTAATTATTGTAAGGATATAACAAATTCAGATAAAATCAGCAGTTATATTAATATCAGTAGGTGTCACTTAGATGTCAGTAGGAGTCATTTCATGTTGACAAGTGCCATTTAGATGTCACATGAAGTCAAATATTTGTCAGCAAGTATCAACTACATGTCAACAGGTGTCAAGGCCATGTCAGTAAGTGTCACTTTGATGTCAACACGTGTCAAATCCATATCAGCAAATGTCACTAAGATGTCAGCAGATGTGACTTACATGTCAACACCCATCAAATCCATGTTGGCGAGTGTCACTTTGATATCAGCAGGTGTCAAATTCATGTCAGCAAATGACATGTCAACACATGTCAAATATGTGTCAGCAAGTATCAAGTAGATTTCAGCAAATGCCATTTAAACTTGACAAATGTAAAATCAATGTCGGGAAGTGTTTCTTAGATGTCAGCAGGTGTCAAATACTTGTCAGAAAGTGTCACTGAGATGTCAAGAAATGTCAACACATGTTGCAGTGTTGACAGCAAGTGTCACATTTGCGGCTGGTGTTGGAAGACGTTGTGTTATTGTGCATGCGCGGGACGACAGATGCCTACAGCTGTGTTTACCTGATTTGTAGAAGATTTAAATAAAATATCGGCGTAATACAATAACACGATGCTTAGTGACATTTGCTATTCTGTTGTCAGCGGCGTTGTGTCACATTGGAATCAATTATATGTGGCAAGCATCAGCCTGGCTTTCCCCTCTGGAAATTGACAATCATTTCTGTGCATCTATTATTGATGTCCAGCTGGCGTGTGATCTTCCTGACGTTAGCAGAGAGACCTTAGCAGCTTCTCCCTTGCTTCATGGAGACACGGGACGGAGGAACGACATGGCAGCATAATCTTCTCCCTTGGTCCATGTAGTGGAGCGTGCAGACAGGTGTTAGAGCAGTCCACTCTCAATGGAGAGACTCCTGGTTTGAATCCTCTTGCTCTTTCGAAACTTGGGCAAGTTCTTTCACTCCATATTGCTCCAGTTCTCAGTTGTGAATGAGTACCTGGCTGTAGACAGTGGTGAATATTTGTGTACGAATTTAGCCTTTGCACAGCAACTGCAGCATGGCTGAATGCTTGTCAGAGAAGTTGAGATAGTGTTTGATTGAATAAGTGTAATGTGCCTTGATCAGTCCAAAGGACTGGATACCTATATATATATATATATATATATGTATATATATATATATATGTATATATATATATATGTGAACTTACCTTTACTTACCCTGTGGATGGGAGTTACTTCACTTGATCTGTTTCACCCTCTCGACCGTTGTTTCCATCTGTCATGATCCTCTCTTATTCAGTCCCGCTCTCAACTGTTCGTCCCGGCTCTTTCCAGATCTCTTTGACTCTCTCCGTCTCAGGTTGTTTTCCAATTCTTCCTCTAACACTTCTGTTTACATTTGTCAATCTCTCCTTACTTGATCTATTATATTCTCTCTATCTGTCCATCACAAAGTGGACAGCCCAGCATCATTGTGGTTAATGCTAAGATTGTCTGTTTTGTTTTCATGCCTTTTACTTAGAATCATGGGAAAGTGTGTAAATTGAACATTTTCTTGAAAGTACATGAAACAATTACTATTTATCTTCTTTGTAGAAATGTTCTGTTTTCCTTTTCCGATAGAACATAATAAGCACAACTTTTAGAGAGGAAGATGTAATATGTTTTATATATGTGTATATATTAAAATATGCCAACAACATTCAAAGGTGTAAAACTACTTTATATTAAAGGTTTAGTAAAATACTCAAAGCCAAATATGGTGTACATAGGAATTAACAACTGGTTTTAATTTGAGAAATATTTACACTGACAACAGTTGCCTTGTCTTTCCTGTAATATTAGAACTTTGTCATAATATTTCTTTGGTTTGCTAAAGATCAGTAAGATCATTTACAGCCTGTGGTGCTATCATGACAAGCCATCAGATCATGTTGTTCCTCTACGTTCTGTCTCGCTGTAACAACCTTGGTGTTATGACCTTGGTGCTACATGTCTATTGATTGCGAGAAGCAACAAATGTGCATCGTTTAGCCAGCACAATGCTATCTTTGTTGTCTGGGCAGAGTTGTATTGGTACATTTCTCAGGCCGGTGTCAGGTGAGATTTGGACCCGCGGTCACCCGGGTCCAAATATCAGTGAAATATGGACCCACCCTATGATATTTGGACCCCCCTTTAAAATGTACTAATCATTACATTTGTTCCTTATACATGTTTGGAATGTTTTAATACTAGTTCATAGAAGGTTTGTGTTTATGTATCGAGGTGTCTGTGGCACATTACTTCCTATGTCAGGAGGTCACATAAACAAAATTGGCATAAATTCTCCACATTAGGAGTATACAATTATACATTTCATATTTTGCTCTTAATATTCAGTGGCTTCATCCTTACAATGTCAGTGGAATATACTCGCTTGCGGACAATATTCAACATTAAGATTGGGGGGTAAAAATATCATAGCATAAAAAGTGGACCAGTGTCTACAACTTTGAAAAAAATTACATGTTGGAAGTTACTAAGCTGCTAAGCTATATTCAGTATCAGGAATTAGGTTGCTAGGTCAAAATATTGTAGCACAAAAATGGCCGCGGATCCAAATATCATAGCAAAATATGAACCCCATGATATTTGTACTCCTTTAAAAATCATCATAATTATTCTATATATAGTGTGTATATATATGTGTGTATGTGTGTAAAGTATTATATATTAAACTTTTTAAAAGCGGGTACACATTTGGCACACACTAATCTCATAGGTAGGGGGTCCATATTTCATTATGATATAATGTGGGTCCAAATACGTAAACCTTCTTAAAAGGAGATACAAATGTTAGGAACCCACTAATCTCATAGGTAGATAGGGGGTCCATATTTCATAATGATATAATGTGGGTCCAAATACGTAAACCTTCTTAAAAGGAAATACAAATGTTAGGAACCCACTAATCTCATAGGTAGATAGGGGGTCCATATTTCATTATGATATAATGTGGGTCCAAATACGTAAACCTTCTTAAAAGGAGATACAAATGTTAGGAACCCATTAATCTCATAGGTAGATAGGGGGTCCATATTTCATTATGATATAATGTGGGTCCAAATACGTAAACCTTCTTAAAAGGAGATACAAATGTTAGGAACCCACTAATCTCATAGGTAGATGGGGGGTCCATATTTCATTATGATATAATGTGGGTCCAAATACGTAAACCTTCTTAAAAGGAAATACAAATGTTAGGAACCCACTAATCTCATAGGTAGATAGGGGGTCCATATTTCATTATGATATAATGTGGGTCCAAATACGTAAACCTTCTTAAAAGGAGATACAAATGTTAGGAACCCACTAATCTCATAGGTAGATAGGGGGGTCCATATTTCATTATGATATAATGTGGGTCCAAATACGTAAACCTTCTTAAAAGGAGATACAAATGTTAGGAACCCACTAATCTCATAGGTAGATAGGGGGTCCATATTTCATTATGATATAATGTGGGTCCAAATACGTAAACCTTCTTAAAAGGAGATACAAATGTTAGGAACCCACTAATCTCATAGGTAGATAGGGGGTCCATATTTCATTATGATATAATGTGGGTCCAAATACGTAAACCTTCTTAAAAGGAGATACAAATGTTAGGAACCCACTAATCTCATAGGTAGATAGGGGGTCCATATTTCATTATGATATAATGTGGGTCCAAATACGTAAACCTTCTTAAAAGGAGATACAAATGTTAGGAACCCACTAATCTCATAGGTAGATAGGGGGTCCATATTTCATTATGATATAATGTGGGTCCAAATACGTAAACCTTCTTAAAAGGAGATACAAATGTTAGGAACCCACTAATCTCATAGGTAGATAGGGGGTCCATATTTCATTATGATATAATGTGGGTCCAAATACGTAAACCTTCTTAAAAGGAGATACAAATGTTAGGAACCCACTAATCTCATAGGTAGATAGGGGGTCCATATTTCATTATGATATAATGTGGGTCCAAATACGTAAACCTTCTTAAAAGGAAATACAAATGTTAGGAACCCACTAATCTCATAGGTAGATAGGGGGTCCATATTTCATTATGATATACAAATGTTAGGAACCCACTAATCTCATAGGTAGATAGGGGGTCCATATTTCATTATGATATAATGTGGGTCCAAATACGTAAACCTTCTTAAAAGGAGATACAAATGTTAGGAACCCACTAATCTCATAGGTAGATAGGGGGTCCATATTTCATTATGATATTTGGAACTGTGGATCCAAATCCAAATATGCTATAGTTCTTAAAAAGGGGTACAAAACTACAAATATAGGCTCTCACTAATCTCAAGAGGTGGGGTCTATATTTTGCTGTGATATTTGGACCCATGCATCCAAATCCAAATATGTTAATTTTTAAAAGGGGGTACACATTTGGAAACTCACATTTGGATTTAAACCCACGAGTCCAAATATCAGTGAAATATGGCCCCCCACCTATAAGATTAATGAGTGCCCAAATAAGAAATCCTTATATGAAGGATCCAAGTATGATAATAAGACTGTCCTGTAGTTCAAAATTTCATATGATATTTGGACCCAGGATTTACGTTAGAGAAATATAAAAAATTTAAATAAAAAATTGTACCCCAAAAAGCAGCCTACCTTATGAAATCCTTGGGATTTAAATTACTTTAATAACATTTCGCTATGAAATCCTTGACTTTGTACATGTTACTTGACAGTTAGGAGGATGATATTTGGACCCTTGAGTCCAAATATTTCATATGACGCTGGAAATACGTTACTGGTCGCGCACTGATGAACTCCCCATTGGATGGGGAGTTCATCTGATCTCTATAATGGAAGATATATGGGGAGCCATTGACCCTCGGGACACACCTGCACACACACCTGCATACACATGCATGTGTGTATACATGCACTCACACTTGGACACTCAATAGTGATAATATCCCTTGTTTCTTGTGTATACATTTGTGATGAATTTGGTACCCCCAACCTAAGACCATGAGAGTTATATAATATTAATAATATTAATAACATACTCTCAAAAATTCAGTTAAAGTCATCAAATATGATTGATGAATAAACATTGTTTTCCCAAGAAACAGACAATTCAAATCCTATATCTGTTTTCTTTCCTGCCATGCCTGTATAAATAGCTTAAAATGAGGTCATATATGATAGACAGATACATACAGTCAAATCTTTCTATTTGTTCACCTCTATAACAAATCCATCTCACGTCACACTTGACCACCTTGTACCTCATTTCATTCCAACACCAACTCAACTTCTCTTGGAACAATTCAGCCATCCTGCGATTACTGCATGAAGACTACTCGATCACACAACAATCACTGTATATTGCCAAATAGTGACTTATGCAGCTGAATGAACTAAGGCGACGTTAAGTGAATGAAATTGCCCATGCTTCGACACGGGAGCAAGAAGATTAAAAACCAGTTTCTCAATTGAGAGTCCAATGTTCTATTATCATTACACTACTGTGCCCTATGAAAGATTGAAATAAATTATTTTTTTGAGCTTTTGAAACTTCCTAGTGACAGTATAAGCAGCCACAGAGTGCGACAAATCCCACTAGCTGATTCACAACCACTATAGAGCACCCAAAAACACATGTTCCATTCAAAAAGCATATACCGGGTAGTATTGTTGCTATCCTTGTTCCCAGCTGTCCAGGGGTGAGGGTCAGGTAAAGCTGAACCACTCTCTGTGTCTCCTCCTTGTTCCCTGCTGTACAGGGGTGAGGGTCAGGTACAGTAAAGCTCAACCACTCTCTGTGTCTCCTCCTTGTTCCCTGCTGTACAGGGGTGAAGGTCAGGTACAGTAAAGCTGAACCACTCTCTGTGTCTCCTCCTTGTTCCCTGCTGTACAGGGGTGAGGGTCGGGTACAGTAAAGCTGAACCACTCTCTGTGTCTCCTCCTTGTTCCCTGCTGTACAGGGGTGAGGGTCAGGTACAGTAAAGCTCAACCACTCTCTGTGTCTACTCCTTGTTCCCTGCTGTACAGGGGTTAGGGTCAGGTACAGTAAAGCTGAACCATTCTCTGCATCTTTTCCTTCCATAATTTTCTGTCCATCGCTCCCTCTCTCCATCTTTCATCCTCTCCTGATCTTCTCATGTCCCTCCTCACACAGTCCTCCCATCTCAGCTGTGGCCTTCCCCTTTTTCTGTGTCCTTTATGTTGTTCTGCCTCTGTTCTCTTCACTATTTTTCTGGCACCTATCCTTGCCAAGTGGCCTGCTCATCTCATCCGGCTTCTCAATAATTCTCCTGTTACGCAGCGTTGCATTCCAACCTCTTTTCTCAGGTCATTCGTCGTTCTTCTGTCTACCCTCTTTGGTTTTTTATTCTTCTAACCCAGTTGTTTCACAAACCTGCAGCTTCTGTTGTTGTTGTTCTGTCAGCACCACTGTATCCAGACCATATAGGCATGCCGGTGTAATACACACTCTCATGACTTTCCCTTTCAGCATTTTTTAAGATTTTTCTGTTCCGTCACCATGATAAATAGTAATGGGCTTTAGGCACTTCCTTACCTCAATCCGATGTTAATTGTAAACTCTTCCGACATCCCAGATCCAGCCACAACTCTTCCTGTTGTTCTTTCATACATTGCTCCCACCATCCTGGCTTCTGTTTCTGGCACTGCCATCCATCTCACTGTTGCCATCGCCATCTCTCTTGGGACTGTGTCTAGGCCTTCTCCAGGTCCATAAATTCCACTGCCATTCTCCCTTGCATCTCCAACCTCTTCTCCACCAGCTGTCTCAATGCAAACATTGCATCCATCATCCCTCTGCCCTTTCTAAATCCCTGTTGTTCTTCCCCTACTTCCTGTTCTACTCTCTTTCGAATCCTTCCATCCAGGATCCTCTCTAGTAGTTTTATGATGTGACTTAGAAATGTGATGCCTCTATATTTCCCTGGATCTTACACATCTCCCTTCCCTTTCCATATTGGGACAATTAGCCCTGTCGACCACTCTTCTGGTACTTTACCTTGCCTCATACATGTATTCAGCAGCCTCTTTGTCCAGCTGATTCCAATCTCCCCTGTTGCCATTACCATCTCAACATGCATTTCACTGATACCAGGTGCTCTCCCCTTCTTCATTCCTTTTAACCTAGTTTTCATCTCTATATCAGTATTGTCAGCCAAATCTACTTTCCCTTCTACATACGATGGCAATTCCAAGTCATTGTTATTTCCTTCCTGGTTCAGAAACTCCTTGAAGTAGTTTTCCCAGACCTTCAACACAGCTTCTTGTTCTGTCACTAACTTCCCGTTTCTATCTATTCTCTGGAGATGAAACTTGTTTCCGAGTATTTCTTGGACAACTTGAAATTTACCCTGGATAGACCAGTTATTCTGTCGTGATCACACGTATTGCCATTGGCACAGCTGTTCTTGTCTGGAAGACATTTTGTACATAATGTTTAAAAGGTGCCTATTCAATCTCAGTAGTTCTCGTGATGAGAAGATTGGACTGAAACTGACTGACTGCCCACAGCCGTGACTGATCATGCAATTTTTCCCACATGTTATTTCAAGTTCCACATTTAAAAAATCTTGCCTCACTTTGGTGGCCGGATTCTACTTGATGTTACAATATTCCTTTTAACAAAGTTTGCAGACTAATGTTTATTTTATCCTACACTAGGCTGATTAATTTCATCTGAAAATATATATAAATTTTAAGATATTTAATCTTTATGAAAATAATTATATAGATATAGAGAGAAGAGCGATGTAACAGTAACGAAGTAACAGTGTAGACTGATATCGGAAAGATGTCATAGGGGACAATATATCTGTGGAATACATTATTTGCAGCACATGTAAATGCCAGCAATGTCAGTCTTTAAAAAACTAAACTAAACTAAAACACTACATATCTCAAAAGAATGTCGTTTGTAATTTCGTTGAAATGTAAAACCGATTAATTTTTTACAGAGTGTAATTTTTTAATTTATGAAAGATATTTTTACTGTGAAGATTTTTTATATTTTGGTATTCCATAAATAAAACGGCATGCAACTTACTAAAATGTGCAAGTCCATTTGTATCTAATTGCACTTATTCTTGTGTCATTCATATTTTACAAATTTGTTTCCGGGAAGACAATCATACTCCTACTTCATGCATGATTACGTAACCTGACATGGTAACGATACTTTTTATTCTCGCCCTTCTATTTGAATTAACACTTGTCATTGCTGCGTTTCCATCGATTCCTGCGACATAAAAACACATGCGACACTTCTGAAGGAGTCGTTGCTAGCTAAGCCTCTGATTGGTTGATCTGTGATGGCTGTTTCTTGACCTTATCTTCTTCGCCGTTTGTGCTCCTCTATGCGGTGTTAACTTATTTTCAGCATGCGAATCCAGCTGCATTCTTGGCAGGCCAATCCATCAGAGGAGAGAGCGGCGAAGTGTCAGTATAATCCTAGTCATGATTAGTTTACGAGAGAAGGTGTTACATGAGGGTGGTGAAACAGATGTCGTTGAGGCAACGGCCGACTGCAGCAGGAGCAACCACAACATGGTTGTTCCAAAAAATAGGGTTCAATGTAGGAAGAGTGATCTAATATTGTCGTGTTGTTATCATCAGGTTTTATTTGGTTTTGTCGGAGAGACGAGTGTTCTGCGTTTGTTGGAGTGTTCATGAATTTAGTTGATCGTGAATTTAGGTTTTTTTCGTCAATTATTTGTTCCTTCACATTGTTACTGATGGAAGTTCTTTGTTCTCTGTCCACAAGAACTGTCTAGCATTGCTGAAATCTACAAATGCCTTGTTCACCATCTACAAGAACTCTTTAGAATAACCTTCTACTACAAGACCTTTGTTCACCATCTACAAAAACTCTTTAGAATCACCTTCTACTGCAATACCGTTTTAGAACTTTATGCAACATCGACAGGAACTCTTTAGAATCACTTTCTACTACAAGACCTTTGTTCACCGTCAACAAGAACTCTTTAGAATCACTTTCTACTACAAGATCTTTGTTTACTGTCTACAAGAACTCTTTAGAATTGCCTTCTACTACAAAACCTTTGTTCACCATCTACAAGAACTCTTTAGAATCACCTTCTACTACAATACCGTTTTAGAGCTTTATGCAACATCGACAAGAACTCTTTAGAATCACTTTCTACTACAAGACCTTTGTTCACCGTCAACAAGAACTCTTTAGAATTGCCTTCTACTACAAGACCTTTGTTCACCATCTACAAGAACTCTTTAGAATCAGTTTCTCATGCAATACCTTTTTAGAGCTTTATGCAACATCGACAAGAACTCTTTAGAATCAACTTCTACTACATGACCTTTGTTCAGCATCTATAAAAACTCATTATAATTACTTTCTACAACAAGAGCCACCACATTCAAAATAATTGTTCACGACCTACAAGAACTCATTAAAACCACCTAATGCACTAGATCCTTGTTCGTCATCTTCAGAAACACCTTGGTATCGCCTCCTACATGTATAGATGTGTGTAGTCAGTAACATCACCTGTTCTCATGTCCACTCAGCTGCACATATTGCTCCTCATGACCTTATGTCCGTTGTCCTTGCATAAGGCCGCATGTCAGATTAGCTGAGGTTGGTGCTCCTAATACCTGATCACTGCTTTTCCTGTTATTGTCTGTCTTACTTCTGTCTGTCTTCTCAGCCTGGATCTAATGCCAAGTCACCACTTGTTTGGTTTACTCTCTAGTTTCTTCCTGCAGCAACATCTGGACTGAAGAATAAAATAATCTGAAAGACAAGTTAGAGTACTTGCATATCAAGAGTACTTGAAAAAACATTAGCGAGAGTACTTGCAAGACAGGACAGAATTACAGGCAGGAGTACTCACAAGAGTACTTGCAGGAGTACTCACAAGAATACTTGCAGGAGTACTCACAACTGACAGGACTACATGCTGCTGTACTTGCGTGCGTGCATGCTAGAGCAACGTGTTTGTAGGTAATGATGAGAAGACAATCAGTGGATATTATCCTCACAACATCGTTAATAAATAATAATGAAATACTGAAAGGCACTTTACAAAAATTGTACCAAAGTCTCAAAAGCACTTAACAGCACATAAAATAAAGCGCAGTCACAATCAATCAAAATCACTGTTTGACTGCAGTGGACCGTGCAGACAGTGGATCGTCCAGAGGTGACGTTTCAGAGAAAATGTTTAATGTAGCAGAACAGTCGATTGCATTTTTTTCACTGTGGGTAACATTTCTCTGTGCAAAAGTTCCCAGGCAAACACCAGTGACCACCATATGTCTTTGGATTGTTCTGATATCATTATGGAGACTGTATGATAGAATAGTGTTCTCTGTCACTGTTTCATCTTTCTGCTGTCATCTCTGTTTAGTGGGAGGTTCAATATGACATTGTGGTGTATTTTAATTGGTATGTTGGTCTCCCAGATATTTTTTCTCGCATTATGGAGAGTTTGTTATAGTCTCCATCTTGTTTAGTCATCTTCTCCATCTCTATTCTCCTTTTTCTATGTTTTAAATGGAGCTGTTTGTTACCCGCCCTGTTGATACTCTAAACAATTCTTCTCACAGAGAAGAATAAGTTGGATCACACACACACATGCACGCACGCATGCATACACACTCACACACACTCACACACACACACACACACACACACACACACACACAAACCTCTTTGTGTCCATTCTCTCTCTTGTTCTGGCACGTATGCACATACACACGTGTACACACACATAAGTACACTGAAAATGGCACAGTGACTTAACTTTAATTAGCACTACATTTACAATCCAATCAAACAAATACAACATGCCATCTTACACCAGTCTGGAATGTATCCCTGATGACAACCCTGTCACCACACTGACCACAAACCTCCCTGGACATGGCAACTCAGAAACAACAGGCAGGTGGCCCATATTTTATGCAACACCACTGCAACGGTTTATGCAGAAAGGCAGGAAGCTGATGGAGAGACATCATTGTCTGTCGTCGATGCCTGGTTTGCCATGGCCTGTCACATTCGTTAAGTCTGTTAATGCGAAAATAAAGTTCATTCCGAGTGCACGTGAGTAACGAGAGCGGCCTGCGGATGGCCTGGAGAGGCTGACCTGGTGGCCTGATGACAAACCGGTGGCTCCGGAGATTCGCAATTATCACTTGTCTCGGATGGAGATTGAGGCCTATTCAGAAATAATCACTTGTATGGGGACAGACACAGGATATCAGTTGAGAAGGGATTACGGGATGTGGTGGCTTCCTGTCTGGGTAACATCCATGTTACATTTGTTAGCTGATCATACCACATGAGGTGAAGTTCCTGTGTTAGCCGACAGACCAGAAATGGATATTGTCTGTATCCATGACAACTAGTTAATAACTAGAATCTGATGAGATTAGTGGGGAGAGGTTTACTAATGTGGTAATACTGCAAAAGCTGTGTCACTATTGCGATGGTTGAATAACGATTGCGATAATGTTATAGAACTAGTTTGCATCCAGTCGTGGAACAACGAAACATGGGCAGCAGTTAATTGTCACCACTACAATAAATCCATGATCATTTAATTTCTGCTGTCGCCAATTACAGTATTGCATGCATCAGGTAATCATTTTAAAATAACTCCACCTGGGAATGAAAGATAATTGAACACAGTTGAAAATGTAAAATAACTACCTTTATTTTTTTCAAATACATTGTCAATAGGAACCAAATGAATAGAGAACAAGGTGGGTGGACCTCAGTGACATGGAGGATATAGACATACAAAGATGGCGTATCATTTATATATAGACAAAGAAGGAAAACATTCCCAAATGATTGGTGGCATCGCCATCAGGCCACGGGAGCATCTGATTCAAAATGATGATGGATCCATGAATGATGCAGCTCAGATCGATGAATATTGGTGTTCGGTCAATAACTAAGTAAAATTACTCAATTAATTTGAAAAAAGCCTATTTATGAACAGCCATGACACCTCATACATCATATTCAATCGCTACACTGACAGTTCTGATTCATACATAATTTGATATATTACATACACTCCTACTAAAAGTGTTCCTAAGGCACACACATTTCTGTCTTTTTTTAGTTCTCCAGTAATTTAGTGAGACCATGCATGCTTATGATAACAGCAAGCAGTCAGCTTCATTCCAGTTAATAAAATACTGAAAGGCACTTAGCTTTAAATGAAGCATGGCTCCCGGATAATCATCATAAATCAAAGACATATGCACAGAACCTGAACGAAGGCGACGAACTTCGAGAGAAAATTAAAAGTTCACCGAATTCGCTGCATCGATTGTGTGGGTGACGTGCTCTTTGGCATGCAAGTCTAACTGCCCCTTCATTCCTAATGGAATGCTTGTTATGTCAGTGGCTTTGTGGTCTGCCACCTGCTGCAGGTTTTGACAATTTAACATGATTAAGTGGAAGTATTTCTCACTGGGAACTCCACAGTTGTCATTAAACATGTGTCTACTGCAGTCAGTTGTGTCAGACAGAAAGGTTATTGATTTTTATTTTTCCTGTGCATGAAATTGTTTTGCATAAAATCCAATATTCTTTGGTCTGTTCTGATATCATTACAAAAAACATACGATCAACTAATCATCTCTACGGCTGGTTCATTGTTTTTCCTGTCATCACTTCTATATTCTGTGTCTCAGACCATCAGGTATATAAGACAGAAAGGTTATTTATTCACATGTTTAATGTATGTCAAGTTGCTTTGCATCTGTCATCTCTAAAATGTCTTCAAATATTCAGAAATCATTACATAGACCACACCATATAAGTCAGGGGCCAGCAACCTTTTGGAATGGAGGGGCATATTAGTGACTTGGAGTAGGTCGACGGGCCACACATTTCAGTTGGGCCTATTAGTTGGAGACGAACTGGAAAATTTCATTGATGAGATGTTCTCATTCCTGAGGTTGAACATTCAGCAGCTTGAGGTGTACCTTAATGTTGACAGAAATGCAAAATTGCACATCAGGGTGGGGTCAGTGAATTCCGTTAAATATGTTCCTGGGTTCCATTAATAATGGCACCTCAACTTATCCAGCATACTTCGGAGAAGTCGAGGAGGTCATAATATTGTGCATTTATATCCACAAGAATATGTTGGAACTGCCAGTGGTTTAGAGCACGAGCACGAATGTAGTTCGATAACGCTCATTAAGTTTGACATTTTCATTTACTGGCTACGTTGGCTTGAGGGATGAAGCAGTGGATAGTACAGTAGGTTCTTCTGCCCATGGAAGATGATAGTACAGTAGGTTCTTCCGACCATGGAAGATGATAGTACAGTAGGTTCTTCTGCCCATGGAAGATGATAGTACAGTAGGTTCTTCTGCCCATGGAAGATGATAGTACAGTAGGTTCTTCCGACCATGGAAGATGATAGTACAGTAGGTTCTTCCGACCATGGAAGATGATAGTACAGTAGGTTCTTCTGCCCATGGAAGATGATAGTACAGTAGGTTCTTCTGCCCATGGAAGATGATAGTACAGTAGGTTCTTCCGACCATGGAAGATGATAGTACAGTAGGTTCTTCCTACCATGGAAGATGATAGTACAGTAGGTTCTTCTGCCCATGGAAGATGATAGTACAGTAGGTTCTTCCGACCATGGAAGATGATAGTACAGTAGGTTCTTCCGACCATGGAAGATGATAGTACAGTAGGTTCTTCCGACCATGGAAGATGATAGTACAGTAGGTTCTTCCTACCATGGAAGATGATAGTACAGTAGGTTCTTCCGACCATGGAAGATGCACCGTCATCCATGGGCCACATTGTGAACAATCTCACTTTTAATTCGCGGACCACATGAAATAGTTCTGTGGGCCGCAGTTGGCCCATGGGCCACAGGTTGCCGACCCCTGATATAGGTTATTCTTCTACATGATTAGTTTGTCTTTTTCCTGTGATCTCTGTAATTTGTGTTTCTCAAACAGTCAGGTGTTTAAAACAAAAACGTTAATGATTAATATTTGTTGTGCATCGATATATTTTATATCAATGTGTGCCAATATTCTTTGGACTGTCCTGATATAATTATGGAAACCATACCATACCATATACTAGTTTTCTGAGTGTATTTTGTATCTAAGCAATCAGAAATTTTGTTCATACTTAATTTTCCTATGTATAAAATTGTTGTAGGTAAATTATCTCCAATATTCTTTGGACTATACTGACGTGGTAGATTAGTCTTCTCTGTGGTGGTTTAATCTTTCTGCTGCCATCTACATACATTTACTGGTAGGATTGTGTTTATTATCAACGTATGTTGGTACCCAGGCCTTTTTTAATATCCCACCTTGTTGAAAGACTACTAAGTTCTTCAATCCATTCAGTCACCAGGTGTCTCTTGTCTGCTCTTTTTCTGACTTGTGAATGGAGTTGGTCTTTACCCACCATCTTGGAAATGTTTAATCCATGAATTCTTTCGAGAGAGCAGATTAGGTTGGATTAATGGATTACTGGCTTGGATTACTGTTGGTAAGTTAGATAGCCATCAGAATCAGACGCCGGAATTCATGCATTGAATTAGCATCAGATGTCTAGATTTAAATCTGCTTGCCAGTTTTGTCGACAGGGGCAATCATCTTCCACAGAAATCACATGACTGCTGTAAATTACAAATGACACTTTGGAAAACCAGAAGTTTATTTGTTCAAAATATGTAACAAATAAACAAAAATATATACATTTTAGCATGGCAGTTAAATGCCGTGAATAATTAATTTAAGCAATCATTAGATTAATTTTTAGTCCTTTGGCCGAAGGTCCAAGGGACTATTGCCATCACTCTGCGTCCGCTGTCCGTCAGCTGCCGTTAGCTGCCGTATCTCAGAAACCGGTCAGCAACTTTTTCTCTAATTTTGCAGACATCTTAGGGCACTGCCACTATGCACGAGAAATCTGTATTTGATTGAATCATTTTAAGGGCTCCCTAGGGCCTCCAAGGACCCCAAAACTGATAAAAATGTAACATTTGGCCTATTTTTTCAAAAACTGTTCAGCAACTTTTTTCTAATTTTGCATAGATGTATCTTAGGGTGCTGCCACTATATACAAGAAATCTGTATTTGATTGAATCAGTGTAAGGGCACCTAAGGGGTCCCCAAAGTGCAAAAGTTTTACATTATCAAGTGATGTGGTTTTGAGAAGGGCCCTTGAGACCACCCCAACAGTAGATTGTGTTTAATGTGCCACAAAGTCAACACCATGACTAAACTCTGCAGCCTAGTGCTACTATTCCATTGAGACCTTGACTAATCTTTAATTGGTCACAGCACTCAGGCAGAGTAGACACACTTGACCCTTGTTAGACTGAAAAGTTGCCTAACACTTTTTATCTTCAAAACTATTGATTTTCTATAATTGCAAGTTGTGTTTATTTTGATGTTCATTTAATTATTATAAAATGGTGTGACTGTGGTGTCTATTCGTTAAAGATGTATTGTCTGTAGAAACCTGTAGGTGACAAACATAGAAAATTAATATTCTGTCACCTGTAGGTGACAAACATAGAAAATTAATATTCTGGACAACTATAGAGTGAAATATCCTACACTTTATTGATATCAAATGCATTCTACTGTTCTGTTTATGCTTGCCATGCCTTGTGTAGACATGGTACTGTGTAAATCAATTGTATCGATATAGACTAATAATTACAGATTCACAATATAGTTGACACCTGAAACAACCAAATGTCAACCATTAGAAGAGTTGACATAGTTCCACTATACACAAGCAAGAAATCTGTATTTGATTGACTCATTCTAGTGTCATCAGCATATAGTAGAACATACATTTTCTACATCATCATCCCTAAGGTTGTTGTAAATTTCACCAGCTGCCATGTCAAGTCCGTTATAATTGTGACTAACAGTGTTCAAAATGATTCAGGTAAATAGCAAATAACAAAGGACACAAGTTTTCTCCTTGCCATACCTCTACATCACATGAGAAGAAGGCTGACACAGCCTGGCCCTGATTTATACATGATTTAGCATTTTTGTACATGTTGTATACAACTTTCAACACAATACCATTAATACCGCATGAAATTATCTTAGACCACAGGGAGGACCGGTCTACTAAATCAAATGCTTTCTTATAATCGATGAAGGCACAATAAAGCCTTTTGCATCGAGACAAATACAATTCAACCAATACCCCTATTTGAACACTGCCTGTTCTTCACCTATTACATTCGCTTTGTTTAGGTATGTGGTCTGTCTGGTGTTCTGAACAATCACTAAGGATTAATGAACACTTGTGCAGAATGTCACCCATTTGGCAGTTTTAATTGATCTATTCAGCAATGAGGACACTGCAGCTTAGGCCACACTCTGGACACTGTCACTCACAGTGTTGTGTATTGTTTTAGTTGGTGCATTGAGCTGATCTACTTGACCATGAATCAGTGGTGGCTCTGGTTGTGTATTACACCCAGCTGTGGAGCTAAGATTCTCTGCCTGCTATTGTATGATGAAAACTGTGACTAATGTGTAATTGGTCACTGGCAGTAGCTTATGTCAACAGACAGCATTAAGCCACTAGACCCCTGTTAAACTGGACAGTTGCCTGTAGGTTTTAAACTGTGTCAAACAGTGAGTCTACCTTTTGCTCTCAAATAATCTGTCCTCTTAGTTTTACACATGAAGACATAATCTGGCATAACTTGATAAGTCTTTGTAGCAGCACATTTGTATTGCCAGTGTATCATTGCAACATAACATACATATTACATACTGTGTGCCACATTTGAATGTTGTGCATGTAATATTTCCAAGCAATCCATTTGCATATATAATGTAAAACTTCAACAGCCATTTTCTTCATTTTCACTTTTTGATCCCTACCATGTTCAATGCTCCGTAACTTTGCCAATTTTTGTAGCAGTCATATTTTTTGAAACCATGTAAAGCACCCTACCAAACCTTTACAAGGATGTAAGAAAACAATGTTACAATTTTTCCGACAAATCACTCATTTGGTCAGCCGGGGTTACATAGATGTATTAGTCCAAAGGACTTCAGGGCCACGGCCCATTTTTTTCAAATCTGTATCATGTGAATATTTTAATTAGATATATGCACAGTTAGTGAATACTTTTCATATAATTTTTTACAATGTGAACGTTTCGTGAGGGCAATTTTCAGGGGCTGTGGTCATTTGACTTTGCCACAATTCCATTTCGGGCTGACATGACAGCGGACAGCCATGAAAGATTTATAGGTCGCATCAGTTGATCACACCTCCGAGAGCTTGTTTGTGTCAAAGTGTCTCCATCTCAAGACGCAGCAACTGATGTCATGTGACAGGAAGTCAAGTTGTCCGAGGACAAAGTATGGCGTTTGTGAACGTCGTTAGCTGAGTCTCTAAATCTCCTTAGGCAGTTAATTTGCTGATTGTCACAGCTCAGATAATCCGTGATTATGGCATGCCATGACACTTGCATGTCGGTCTTCATGATGATCCTGTCTTGCCGTGTTTTGAGCTCATGTTGTCTGATTTAATCTCTATAAAAGTTTATTATTACAAGCCATCTGCACCTGGTGCATGATTTGTTCATTGAAAGGTCCATCATAAATTTGATTTTTCAGTTTGTCTCGTTTCAGAAGGCAGCTTTAAGTGAAGTGACATAACCACATTTGATACTGAAATTAGAAACAGACAAATGTGACATTTTTGAGTTACATGTATAACAAGTGTAGCAGATGGTGCAGTTCTCCGACGGCCAAATGTCACATCCTGGGGTCGGACACTGAGCCAGCCATCATAATAAACCGTACTGCATCGTCGGAATTGATAAAATGTCTGTCTGTGCAAGTTTACCCGTGGAGGTGATTTATTCTGGTTAATCTTGTAGACTTTGTGGTGGGATTAGATTGCTTGTGCACAAGATTCGTCATAAGACAACTAAGATATGACAGTGAGAATGTAGGTTGTGTGCATTAGTTGTAGCGAGAGATAAACTGCAGCTGTTAAGCGAAGAATACCACCAAAGAGATTACTTCACTGTACACGCACATGTTTAAGATCTTGTATGTCTGTTTGATTCCAGATGGTAATTTGAGTTATGTGCCATTTGAGTGAAGCACTTGAATATTGAGATATGTCCCATTTGAATTAAATTAGGGTATTTTGTGTGTAATTTGAAACCTGCACTATTTCTGAGTAAACACTGGTAAATGGAGATATGTACCTTTGTTTAAAACACTGGTAATTGGTAATTAAGACATGTACTATTTGAATGAAATATTGGTAGATTGGGACTTTTATTAACTTATAGTCACTGACATCACCTGTGATCTCTGAAATGGGGGAGAGCGAAAGGGTGGGTTGCCAACCTTAGTGATCCATTAATTAGTTTCCCAAGCTAAAATGTAAAGCATGTTATGACGGAAAAATAAAGAGTGTGCCACTGAATACAGATGGACGTGTCTACCCTTTTCTGTAATATGGTTGTTGGGTTTGTTTATCCATTTCCGGATGTTGCAGCCTTGATGGATTGTCTGTAGACAGCTCTTTCGTTTGCCAGTCTCCCCACTCGCCAGACGTCTGCTCCCATCCATTCCTCTATGTCCTTCCCCCAATGTCTCCTAGGTCTTCCTCTGCTTCTGCTGCCTTCCACTTTTCCTTCCATTATTAGTCTCTCTAGAGATTGATGCCGTTTCACTACAGCATCAATAGTGAAATAACTTAGTTTCTGTTTCTTTACAAAGTTCAATAAAGTCCCGGGTATAACACCAAGCTCGTCTGCTATGGATTCGTTAGTTCTATGTTCAGTCCACGAAACTCGTAATGTCTTTCTACAACACTTGTTTTCAAATACATTCATACGTTTAGTAATATTCTTATTAAGAGTCCAGGTTTCACATCAATACGTATCAGTTGGAAATATGCAGATTCGGATAATTCGTAGTTTCGTGTCTTTGTTCGTTGCTTTCCACAGCTTCTTCATCTCCGTCAACTTTTTATTCGCCATTGCCAACCTCCGCTTGATCTCTTTCGTCCCATCTCCATCCGCTTCTATCAGTGACCCCAGATATTCAAAACTTTCCGCTCTTTCTATTTCCTCGCCATCTACTGTGACTTCTGATGGTTCTCGACATCCCTTCACATCCATAATCTTAGTCTTCTTTACGTTTCGTTTCAATCCTTTCATCTCGCTGTGCTCTTTAACAGTAGTTATCAGTTTATCCAATCCTTCTTTTGTATTGGATGTTAACGCTGTGTCATCGGCCTATCTCAATTCATGTATCTCCTGTCCATTCACTTTCAGTCCATTAAAATACTTGCTTCTCGTATCAGTCTCGACCTCTCTCATGATATTCTCTGTGTATAGACTGAATAAGTGGGGGGGACAAAATGCACCCCTGTCTCACACCATTGCCGACTGGGAACCAATCTGAGGTACCACACTCTAATCTCACTGCAAACTGCTGTCGAACATATAAATTTCGGATAAGTGATGTCATTTTCTGATCAAATCCCATGTGTAATATGGTATTAGACAAATATAAATAAAATGCCAAAATTGGTGTCCTTCCTAAATACACTACTGAGCATAGACCTGGAGACTATTTCACTTAGATATACTATGAGTTCTTAAGGAAAATCAATCATTAGACAGAATCCTTCGTGAAATTTAAGCGACATTTTGTAAAATACAAAACGCTGCAGCTGTATAAACCCTGAGGACATTATTTCCACGATACACCGGCAGATCACTGTTAAGAAGCGAAATCTATTTTATAAAGCAAAATCTGGCTTTTGAGCTTATTTGAGTGTTTTACAAACGTCACTGTCTGTGTCGTCTACCCTTGTCTGTAATTGGCCATCCTCCACCGCCGCAATCATTTTCTTTGCGTCTCTTTATTATAATTCTCAACCACTGTCAGTGAATTAAACCAATGTGGACCATGTGCCCACCAACAGTGATGCTCAACGACGTTGATGCTCACTGATGATGACACTCCCTCCTGGCTGATGTGGGCGATACCTGACATCGTCTGTCATTTGCGTCACACCACCGACACTGCACACACCGCTCCAGCTGAATGTCACAGTATCGACACAGAATTCACACATGCGACACACCCTGAAATCATGCCAAATTGACAAGTATGACGCGTGGGATTATCACATGGAGTTGCCTAACCTTTACCTGACATGTCGGTTGTGTCGATGACGCTGGTGTTTGATAGATGTGACAGAGTTGACACTGTGCAGGTGGATTACCACCTGGGGCAGTAAATGTCATTCTGCTATGCAACCGAGTCACTTGATGCTATTAAGTACTCTTATGTATGTTGCAACCTAATAGTGGCTCATCGCATGCCTCTGGGAATAATTATCTACATTGCTACATTGGATACTCTGCCTTATACAGATGTATCGGTAAGGATTTAATTTGCTCCTGTCAATTTGATTTTATCGGTGAGATTTCAGGAATTTTCTGCACCACATCAGTGGCTGGGCTCGGACGCTTTGCGCTCGGTGATGTTAATGAATATTTAATTGTCCTATGTAGTTGATCGATCAGCGTGCTTCTTGTAATGAGCAGGCTCATGTGGATGCATGCACTCGTGATGGTTTGAGATGGTGGTAGACAGTAGTGACGCAGCGGTGGCATCGCCGTGAGGTTTAGTGTCGTGTCACCTGCATCGACTGTGAGGAGCTGATCGACGCGGCCACCTTGTGGTTATTGAAGGAGGTGTGTTGCTGTGGAGCGGCGGCATGCTGTGGTGTGCCATACGTGCACACGACTGGAACTAATGCATGTACGCACTGCCCTGTTTGCCTGACGTTGAGCTGTCGTGTTAAACTGTCGGAGTAACACGGGAGGAGGGAAGGAAGGCAATATGGGAATGGTCATCCCAACTGGCCAAGGAGGTATGTCACATGTCAGTCGTACTTGGGCAGTATCTATGGTCAGTTCGGGTGTAATTTGTTGTACACTGGAATGCATTGCTGGCAGATATTTGCTTATCCTGAACACTTATATGTTTTAGGAAATCTATAATGTCTCACTTTTTTATTTAAAATTAAAAGTAATTTTATGTAGATGTATCTCTTCGACTAATTTTGTGTATTTATGTTTTATCATGATGGACAGTATTAACCCTTTCAAGGCCAGATTAATGCAAATATGTGCCTGTTATTGAATCCTATTAAATCAAGAGAATGTGCTGTGAGTGAATCATGTGATATACTCGGGTTGCATGAATGCAAATAAATAAATAATTTTTGATCCGATTCAAATAAAATTTTCACTACATCTGAAGAACTAATTCCTGGTGTAACTAGCCAAATATGTGACATATTTGTCAATTTATTACCCAAATATGAATTGCTAAAGTTTGACAAAAATAAAATACTTAAATAATTTTCAACAATGAATTTTTTTTAAATATTTTTCATTACTAATTAGCGGTTACATGCTGCGTATGAAATGTTCATAAATTACTATGCTACAGAATGGAAAACTAATTAAATGTCTATGGTAAATAAAACTGAAATAATTTAAGTTTTTCAGAGTGCATGTATTTTCAAGATTTTATACAAAATGGCGTTCTTTGTGATAATAGCCGTCATCTCGTCTGAACTATTAAGTTGGTGTTATGTTTAAAATGCGTAATCATAGTGCAAAACATTCCCCTTCGATGGCAGCGTTCGTTATAAACTCGATTCGAAAATCCCATCAAAGTCCGAATTACTGGAGTTCGACATAATGACAATGTCGAAAATTACACCAAAGCTAAAAAACACCACCGGCTTCGTTGCGCGGCGCATTAATACTTCTTTACAACAAAATAGACCGCTCAAAAGTTAGCATTTAATCGTAGAAATCGCCTGCGGACGAGTCTTTTGGAATAATTCCTGGGTGCTTCCATGTTTATGCCCGCAGCAAATGTTAAACTTTAATCTCATTGGCTGAAAATCACCATTAAAATATTCACTGCGTGGCGTAAAAGAGGGACCGGAAATTGTTTGTCGCTGCGTTCGACTACAAAACCGCGTGGTGGTTGGCACTATTTAGTCACGGAAATCGCCATCATTTCATCATTTGACGCTTTCCAGTGAAACTTCAATATTATTATATGTTAACTGCCGAAATAAATTGCCGTTATTGCATGACACTGTTTCGCGGTACCAGTTTAAATGTGCCCCTGTATTCGGGCGTATTCAGGCGTTCTGGCCGTGAGTGGGAGTCGGGTTGATTCGGGCGTTCTGATCACGAGAGGGTTAAGATATTTAGCAATAATTGTTTTATCTATCAGCTTTTAAAGTTTCTGTTTTTAACGTATGTATTTGTGTACTTTTTTATTTTAGCATACTCTGCAACTCACACCAATATCTTAGTTATTTTTGTATTATTTTATCTGTACAGTGCATCGAATCACCAACTGGGAATTGCCCCTTTGAAAATACATTATTATTACTACTAGGGAGCATAACTGGAGAAATGTTTATTTTAAACAGAATATACATTAATTTTCTTCTGTTAACTGACTGTTTTATGCAACACTAAATTTATTTTTATTAATGACTTGCTTGTTTAAAAATAATACCCCACAGTACATGCTGATGTCATGATATTTATTGTCTTCATATTTTAGAAAATACATGATTTGATGATATATACAATATCCTAGTTTTATCAGATCTATACATATCACTATACAGAAGTAAAATGCAGATCAGTAAATATTTGCCTCATTCTAATACTACATTGATTGCTCTGCAAAGGATTCACTTACAGCTTATGTAAAAGGTTAGTTCTTATATACCATAATATGCAGTCCTTATGTCTGGTCAAATCACTTTACTCACTGGCTGAACTGTTCAATATAACACAATCTCGACTACTCTGTCTGGGAAGCATTCAGCCATGCTGCAGTTACTGGACAAAGATTATTTATATCAACCACTGTCTATAGCCAGGTATTGATTCATACAGCTGAGTGAACTGGAGCAAATAAGTAAATGAACTTGCCCAAGATTCGAAACAGCAGCTAGATGATTCAAACCTGGAACCTCTCGATTGAGAGTCCGACTCTCTATCCACTAAGCCACTGAGCTCCATATATAACCACAGAAGCTGCCAGAATACAAATATGGCTAATCAGGTGCGTGGTCTCAGACCATGAATTCACAACCTACACAAGACATCAGTTCAACTAATGATTTAGCGGACTTCTGATATATGGGTGTGTCAGTTTTAATGTACGTGTGGCCACGTTTCTTTAGACATATCAACCTCAGATCATCAAAGAATCATGTGGATACACATCAGTTGACTTGGTTTGGCTCGTTATTCTAGCCTGATATACATCCCCATTAAAACATGAAAGGGACCGGTTCTAGAGGTCTGTATGTGCTTCGAGCAGAAATACTGACAAAAATGCCCATCATCCAGATGGCGCCATGTACACACAGACACAAAAGGTTTTCTAAAGTAAGTGTAACAGAGATTTGTTACTATGTAAAGTAGAGTAATTTCATGTTACAGAAAATATCCCTAACTACCTCGGTGGTCCAGTTACGTAGTTTTGAAGAAATGCAGAAAACTCGTGACTAATCATTTAATGACTTTTAATGACGTTTAATGACTGGAACCGAAAACCAATAAGAACCATTGATCCACTGGAAAGTCCTAAAAAATAAAATGATATGTTTCTTCTGACAGGTTGTAGATGAAGCCCTGAAAGTTTGTTCCCTGAAACGCATGCACGCACGCACTCATGCATGTATGCACGCCTGCTTTGATTTAGATGGAGTGCATATATGAGAGTAAAAATAACCGATAGGATGGAAAGGATGTTTGATCTTTCAGGTGACGTGTGATTTATTACATGACCTGTGATCTTTCATGTCATCTGTGACATTTCATGTCATCTTTCAAGTGATTTGTCAGGTGATCTCCAGGAGATTGTTCGGGTGACAGACCCTTGATTGTTCCTAGAGTTCATTGGGGGTTGCTGAGGATTTTGGCATTGTGGAAACTTTATTTCTATTATTGTTGCACTTAAAAAATTAATTATTTTTTCACGCTAATTTGTTTACTTTCATGTGCAAATTGTATGTTATTTTCATGTTGAATTGTTTGAGCATAGCAAGGGTGGGGGAGGATAAGGTTGATTCCACTCCCACTACATACTTTAAAACAGTGTTGTATATTTGTATGGACCCACACTATCCCGTCTGGTCACAACAGTATCCCGGAAGTGAGACAGACAGAAATATTACTTTATTTGACAGTCACAGCGATTGACAAAATGCTTTCAGGCGTGAATATTTTTACTGCCGGTTATTCTGACAGCAACGATTTATCAAATATTTGGCCTCAGACACACTGAACAATATGTATGAGCGTGTGTGTGTGTGTGTGTGAGTGAGTGAGTGAGTGAGTGTGAGTGAGTGAGTGAGTGTGTGAGTGAGTGAGTGAGTGAGTGAGTGAGTGTGAGTGAGTGAGTGAGTGAGTGTGTGTGTGTGTGTGTGAGTGAGTGAGTGAGTGAGTGTGTGTGTGTGTGTGTGTGTGAGTGAGTGAGTGAGTGAGTGAGTGAGTGAGTGAGTGTGTGTGTGTGTGTGTGTGTGTGTGTGAGTGTGTGTGTGTGTGTGTGTGTGTGTGTGTGTGAGTGAGTGAGTGTGTGTGTGTGTGTGTGTGTGTGTGTGTGTGTGTGTGTGTGTGTGTGTGTGTGTGTGTGTGTGTGTGTGTGTGTGTGTGTGTGTGTGTGTGTGTGTGTGTGTGTGTATGTGTGTGTGTGTACTTATATGCATGCATATGACAGATGTGTCATTTTATGCATTCTTTCCCAGTATTGTATTGTGATTTTATGGAGTTTTTGAGGAATTCGACCGTATCACTTATTTAGATGGATTTATTTCATAATTACAGAACAAATCTCTCCTGGCAAAGTACATAGTTTATTGTGTTCATTGTAAGAGTATACATTGAAATGACAAACACACAAACACACAAACACAAAAACACAGGTGTCTGAACATAAATACTTTTGTTTCTTGAAGGTATGATGCCAGTTAGGTAGATTTTTAGAAAACCCTGGTGGATTTGATTTGATGTAGGTATATTTCATAGTTTGATAGTCTGACGGTGACACTCGGTCAGAATGCCGGTTATGTCGATTAACCAATGAAAACGTAAACAAATTTCAGTAATAATAATATTCAATTCAATAATAAACTAAATTTCAAGAAAAAACTACTGATTTCAACCAACGTAAAAATGGCATGTTTTGTGTGCATGCATGCATGTATTTATGTGTGCATGCATGCATGCATTAAAATGTGCATGCATGCTTGCATGACGAGTAATTTGGAAATAATGGATCATGCTGAGAACAATGTTAATCTGATATTAAAATGCCACCATCAAGATGTTTATTGTCACATTGCCCTTGTTTTGACAACAGTCTAATTATTCACGCTTTCACTAATTCTAGGATAAAGCTTCAATCTTCAATTATTTAGCATCCCATATTTATCCATTTTGTGACGTGATAGCAGTTGCTAACCTTTTTGTATATGCTCTACTAAACAATTGCGCAGTTTAGGAAAGACGTTTTTCCAATTCATTACTGGCACCTGTTGAGACGATTGATTTGTCGGTTGGCGGAGGCTACATTAGTATTATAGTAATTTCTGTACTACCTGAGACCTTGTAATCTGAGCTCTAGGCAACATCAAACAGAATCAAAAACGATTAACAGAACAGGTTTTTTTTAGCATTTGATCATACAATTTATGATACTAAAATTAAGTTATGTAACGATTTCTTATTAAAAATATATGCAATGGTTTCTACCCTAAAAAGAGACTTAGAGGAAGAGTTCAAAAAGGCCAGTTCATGAGTTTCCCGATGTTTAAATACTTTAATTTCACTCAAGTCCAGCTTGTTTTTGCTTCTACAACTGTGCTGAGTTAGATAAATCTACATCAAATGTCCCAATACGTGTGAATGTGTGTTTTATGTGTGTTTAGCATTAAACAATCACTATCAAGTTCGCAACTAGCAGATAGCCCATACCCAAAGTGATGTTTATGCAGTAAACAAATATTTTTGAATGAAAGCTCTATCGTCATAGTCATTATGTTTAATGATGATTTTTGTCAAACATTGTCACATTTACTTGAACGTTTGAATAACATTTGGCTTTTAAGCATAATGTTATGAACAAGGATTAGAAGGAGATAAACCGTTAGCGAATTAGGCAAAATGCAATTTTGAAAAGATACTGCCTTTTTACAGAACGTAATTAGAGATTAAGATGATTTTAAAATGGATATTTTTTATCATTTTGCATTCTGTGCACAGCTATAGAGAAAGCGAACTTAAGCGTAGTTTTAGACAAACATATTTGTTGACAGAGAGAGATGTCACGCAATGAATGCCTGTCGAAAACTATCATTTGATATTTATTTTACGCTCCTAATGAGTGAATCTAGCCTACTAATGAGTGAATTTAGCCAACTTAAAACTCAATGTTGGGACTGCCGGAGTATATTCATTATTTCTGCATCCTAAAGCAATTGAATTTTGAACACGATGATCACGTTATGAGCAAAATCGTTTCAGTCACCATGAAACGTGTGTGATTATGAATTCATACCTTCACGGCTGTATTGCTCAGAACGTATTGCACACTGCGTTGTGTTGTTTTAAAGGTTATAGATTGTGTGTGTGTGTGTGTGTGTGTGAGAGAGAGAGAGTGTGTGTGTGTGTGTGTGTGTGTGTGTGTGTGTGTGTGTGTGTGTGTACTTATATGCATGCATATGACAGATGTGTCATTTTATGCATTCTTTCCCAGTATTGTATTGTGATTTTATGGAGTTTTTGAGGAATTCGACCGTATCACTTATTTAGATGGATTTATTTCATAATTACAGAACAAATCTCTCCTGGCAAAGTACATAGTTTATTGTGTTCATTGTAAGAGTATACATTGAAATGACAAACACACAAACACACAAACACAAAAACACAGGTGTCTGAACATAAATACTTTTGTTTCTTGAAGGTATGACGCCAGTTAGGTAGATTTTTAGAAAACCCTGGTGGATTTGATTTGATGTAGGTATATTTCATAGTTTGATAGTCTGACGGTGACACTCGGTCAGAATGCCGGTTATGTCGATTAACCAATGAAAACGTAAACAAATTTCAGTAATAATAATATTCAATTCAATAATAAACTAAATTTCAAGAAAAAACTACTGATTTCAACCAACGTAAAAATGGCATGCGTGCATGTATTTACGTGTGCATGCATGCATGCATTAAAATGTGCATGCATGCTTGCATGACGAGTAATTTGGAAATAATGGATCATGCTGAGAACAATGTTAATCTGATATTAAAATGCCACCATCAAGATGTTTATTGTCACATTGCCCTTGTTTTGACAACAGTCTAATTATTCACGCTTTCACTAATTCTAGGATAAAGCTTCAATCTTCAATTATTTAACATCCCATATTCATCCATTTTGTGACGTGATAGCAGTTGCTAACCTTTTTCTATATGCTCTACTAAACAGTTGTGCAGTTTAGGAAAGACGTTTTTCCAATTCATTACTGGCACCTGTTGAGACGATTGATTTGTCGGTTGGCGGAGGCTACATTAGTATTATAGTAATTTCTGTACTACCTGAGACCTTGTAATCTGAGCTCTAGGCAACATCAAACAGAATAAAAAACGATTAACAGAACAGGTTTTTTTTAGCATTTGATCATACAATTTATGATACTAAAATTAAGTTATGTAACGATTTCTTTTTAAAAATATATGCAATGGTTTCTACCCTAAAAAGAGACTTAGAGGAAGAGTTCAAAAAGGCCAGTTCATGAGTTTCCCGATGTTTAAATACTTTAATTTCACTCAAGACCAGCTTGTTTTTGCTTCTACAACTGTGCTGAGTTAGATAAATCTACATCAAATGTCCCAATACGTGTGAATGTGTGTTTTATGTGTGTTTAGCACTAAACAATCACTATCAAGTTCGCAACTAGCAGATAGCCCATACCCAAAGTGATGTTTATGCAGTAAACAAATATTTTTGAATGAAAGCTCTATCGTCATAGTCATTATGTTTAATGATGATTTTTGTCAAACATTGTCACATTTACTTGAACGTTTGAATAACATTTGGCTTTTAAGCATAATGTTATGAACAAGGATTAGAAGGAGATAAACCGTTAGCGAATTAGGCAAAATGCAATTTTGAAAAGATACTGCCTTTTTACAGAACGTAATTAGAGATTAAGATGATTTTAAAATGGATATTTTTTATCATTTTGCATTCTGTGCACAGCTATAGAGAAAGCGAACTTAAGCGTAGTTTTAGACAAACATATTTGTTGACAGAGAGAGATGTCACGCAATGAATGCCTGTCGAAAACTATCATTTGATATTTATTTTACGCTCCTAATGAGTGAATCTAGCCTACTAATGAGTGAATTTAGCCAACTTAAAACTCAATGTTGGGACTGCCGGAGTATATTCATTATTTCTGCATCCTAAAGCAATTGAATTTTGAACACGATGATCACGTTATGAGCAAAATCGTTTCAGTCACCATGAAACGTGTGTGATTATGAATTCATACCTTCACGGCTGTATTGCTCAGAACGTATTGCACACTGCGTTGTGTTGTTTTAAAGGTTATAGATTGTGTGTGTGTGTGTGTGTGTGTGAGAGAGAGAGAGTGTGTGTGTGTGTGTGTGTGTGTGTGTGTGTGTGTGTGTGTGTGTGTGTGTGTGTGTACTTATATGCATGCATATGACAGATGTGTCATTTTATGCATTCTTTCCCAGTATTGTATTGTGATTTTATGGAGTTTTTGAGGAATTCGACCGTATCACTTATTTAGATGGATTTATTTCATAATTACAGAACAAATCTCTCCTGGCAAAGTACATAGTTTATTGTGTTCATTGTAAGAGTATACATTGAAATGACAAACACACAAACACACAAACACAAAAACACAGGTGTCTGAACATAAATACTTTTGTTTCTTGAAGGTATGACGCCAGTTAGGTAGATTTTTAGAAAACCCTGGTGGATTTGATTTGATGTAGGTATATTTCATAGTTTGATAGTCTGACGGTGACACTCGGTCAGAATGCCGGTTATGTCGATTAACCAATGAAAACGTAAACAAATTTCAGTAATAATAATATTCAATTCAATAATAAACTAAATTTCAAGAAAAAACTACTGATTTCAACCAACGTAAAAATGGCATGCGTGCATGTATTTACGTGTGCATGCATGCATGCATTAAAATGTGCATGCATGCTTGCATGACGAGTAATTTGGAAATAATGGATCATGCTGAGAACAATGTTAATCTGATATTAAAATGCCACCATCAAGATGTTTATTGTCACATTGCCCTTGTTTTGACAACAGTCTAATTATTCACGCTTTCACTAATTCTAGGATAAAGCTTCAATCTTCAATTATTTAACATCCCATATTCATCCATTATGTGACGTGATAGCAGTTGCTAACCTTTTTCTATATGCTCTACTAAACAGTTGTGCAGTTTAGGAAAGACGTTTTTCCAATTCATTACTGGCACCTGTTGAGACGATTGATTTGTCGGTTGGCGGAGGCTACATTAGTATTATAGTAATTTCTGTACTACCTGAGACCTTGTAATCTGAGCTCTAGGCAACATCAAACAGAATCAAAAACGATTAACAGAACAGGTTTTTTTTAGCATTTGATCATACAATTTATGATACTAAAATTAAGTTATGTAACGATTTCTTTTTAAAAATATATGCAATGGTTTCTACCCTAAAAAGAGACTTAGAGGAAGAGTTCAAAAAGGCCAGTTCATGAGTTTCCCGATGTTTAAATACTTTAATTTCACTCAAGACCAGCTTGTTTTTGCTTCTACAACTGTGCTGAGTTAGATAAATCTACATCAAATGTCCCAATACGTGTGAATGTGTGTTTTATGTGTGTTTAGCACTAAACAATCACTATCAAGTTCGCAACTAGCAGATAGCCCATACTGAAAGTGATGTTTATGCAGTAAACAAATATTTTTGAATGAAAGCTCTATCATCATAGTCATTATGTTTAATGATGATTTTTGTCAAACATTGTCTCATTTACTTGAACGTTTGAATAACATTTGGCTTTTAAGCATAATGTTATGAACAAGGATTAGAAGGAGATAAACCGTTAGCGAATTAGGCAAAATGCAATTTTGAAAAGATACTGCCTTTTTACAGAACGTAATTAGAGATTAAGATGATTTTAAAATGGATATTTTTTATCATTTTGCATTCTGTGCACAGCTATAGAGAAAGCGAACTTAAGCGTAGTTTTAGACAAACATATTTGTTGACAGAGAGAGATGTCACGCAATGAATGCCTGTCGTAAACTTTCATTTGATATTTATTTCACGCTCCTAATGAGTGAATCTAGCCTACTAATGAGTGAATTTAGCCAACTTAAAACTCAATGTTGGGACTGCCGGAGTATGTTCATTATTTCTGCATCCTAAAGTAATTGAATTTTGAACACGATGATCACGTTATGAGCGAAATCGTTTCAGTCACCATGCAACGTGTATGATTATGAATTCATACCTTCACGGCTGTATTGCTCAGAACGTATTGCACACTGCGTTGTGTTGTTTTAAAGGTTATAGATTGTCACAACGTGAAGACATGTTTTGCTGTATCTTTTATGTACACAGCACAATGGAACCTGCCTATAAAGGTCACCCTTTGGAAAGGTGACCTGAATAGTGAGGTGACCATATCAGCGGGACTAATTTCCTGTACTTTACTGAACTGTCATAGGGTGACCTTATTTGCAAGGTGGCTGTATTATGGAGGTGACTGTAAAGCACAGTTTGACTGCCCATGCTCCAGTGCCCTCTTGCATTCTGCCACTTGTCTGTGTGTTACGAGCTATCGGATGTGTGTTATTTTTACCACTTTCCCCTGGGTCTTCAGTTCTCCTTCTTATCGCGCCTGGTATCGGCCACATGACTGTCACAGAGAGCCCTTTTTGTCAGCCTTTGTCTCATTTCTGCCATCATTTTACAGTGTAACTATGGTAACCATGTAAATAACGCGTAAACATGTTTTTCTCTGGGCACGATTGGGTGTAGATTGATGCTTATTTGTGTGTCCAGGCTTTTATCATCTGTGTTTGCGTGTCACCGAACTGTGCTCAAGCACGAACACTTTGTGTCGTAAGCCCATCAGTAGCTTCAATAGCTTTGCCACCCAGAGAATTAACTCTAGGTGGCAGGTGGACAAGGAAGCCCTTTAGCTTATGGAGAGTCCGACCCTTTTATCTATGTGTATCCCGCCCGTCTGAGGTACGTTTCGATTTTATTTTTAAACATATTCACACTACTAGCACCCACACAATCAGCAGATAATCTGTTCCATTCATTCACAGTCCTTTGTGAAAATGAAAACTTTCTTATATCCAATCTACTCTGCTCCTTTGCTAATGTAACTTTATGTCCTCTAGTCCATCTTTCTTAACTGAAAAAAAATATTTCCATCAATATTTTCATAACCATTCAATATTTTAAACACTTCTATCTGATCTCCTCTCAATCTCCAGGTCTCTAGTGTTGTTAAACTGCATTTTTTTAGGCGTATTTCGTAACTAAGATCCCTCAGTTTTGGTATCATTTTAGTTGCTCTCCTCTGCACTCTTTCTAGCATATCTATGTCCTTCCCGCGATATGGCCTCCATGCTTGAATACAATATTCTAAATGAGGCCTAACTATTGTTTTGTATAGCGGTATTATTAGCTCTTTTTCCTTATACGTTATGTTTCGCCTAATTAATCCAAGGATTTGATTTCCCTTTGAAGCTGCAATTCCGCACTGCTCTGAAACCTTCATATCAGCACTAATGGTTAACCCTAAGTCCTTTTCTTTTACGGTAGTACTTAGAACAGTACCCCCCATTGTATATTCTACCTCTTCGTTCCCATGTCCTGTGTGGAGGCATTTACATTTCCCAAAATTGAACAGCATTTGATCATGAACACAGAGCTCCAAGTGCTCCAGTAATGGAGTGACTCCATTAGCTGTGTTTACTGGAGCATGTCAGACACTGACAGCTTCAACTGGTGTTTACTTGGGGAAGGTGTCAGGGTTAACTGTAATATATAACAATAATAACTAATTATGTTGCAATCATGTAAGATTGAATAATAAATGTTCTAGACATTTTTCATGTGATAAATAATTCAGTTACTGTTCTTTGTATTTAGTTCTGACTGATCCTTATGTTTGTAAAATAACCTCAAGCATTGATACAGTGCATTATTTTTTAGGCGAGCGATTGTTCTTTCTCCCTATCGCTCGCGCTAATCGCTCATCTGCGGAGCGATTTATCACTCCACACTAATTGCCGTTATCTCTCACGTCACCAGACTTGCTGCATATGGTGCCCTCTAGTGGCAAAATATGCACCCATTTGTTAGAAAGAAAGTCTGTTCTTGTCACATAAATTAGCATCACACAGTTGCCGATGTTTCCAGAGCCATGACATGGAGTTTGCTTATTGCTCAATGGGATTCTTGTCTACCGGCCATCGTTTGACAGTCATAGATCATTAATGAGCTGCAATTTTCCGCACCGGTTAGCAGTGAAATTGAAACCGTGTCGTGGCTGTTAGACATTTGGCTTAATCATAAGCATCGTTACACTGCTGTCATTTTCTCTAACATCTTCACTAGTACTTCCTCTCCGAGATGTTTGATCAGAATGCAACTTTTCAATCTGTGCCAACGCTTGATGTCCCAAATTGACCCGATCAAATTAATCTAACGTAATGGATACCGCTACGGCATTGCTGGCCTCAATTGCATTTTGGCATGACTGGACAGTGGCGTCACCAAACGGACAAACAAGAATGGCATCTAGCGAATAAAAATAAAAATAATAAATCACTCGCTCTACATTATTTTTTATTATTGCTCGCCTGGTTTTTTCAGGCATGAAGCATTGTTGATGTGGGAATAATATTATTCTCACACTTTGATATGTACATAGTATCTCCATGTTTCATATCAGATGGACGTTTCTGTAGCGAAGAACCTATTGAAGATTCGGATTCGACTTCGCCAGACTTCTGATAAACATGTCTCAAAGTGACAATATCAATTATCAGGACTGAACTGCCAATGCAACACAGTAAGCTACTCCGAGCAAAGCTGAGTGCTGCGAAACATTGATTTTCACTTTCATCCGAGGCCCATGCTCGTACGGTTTACACAACCACATCTACGACAGTCCGCCGCACATTTTGAGCACTCTCATGGCCAGGTGGTATTTCACAGTTCGTTTCATAAACACAATGCGACCGTAATTGAGTTATTGAATTCAGCTCCAGTCGTTCGTTTTCCTATTGCAATGAGCCCAATTAGCATCGGAGAAGTGATTGTTAGATAACTGCTTTCACGCCATGAATCACAGCATTGGAGTGTTACTATGGTAACAGCAGTTGTTTTTTTTTACCACGAATGTGAAACGGTAAACGGGACATGTATTTTGTGGCAATTATTTCAACACAGTTTGAGGTTTCTAGTAAAAATATTGTTAACTTGTGTAATACACAAGAGGGATAATTAACCAGTAAATGCGTTAACATTTTTGGATGTGCGCTCAAAACTCCTTTTGGTAAGAGGGTTATGAGTTTAAAGAGAAACGTGTTCAGAAACTAAGTTCAAAATTTGGTTCAAAATAATCCTTGTTTTGCAATTTCATAATTATTTGAAAATGTCAACAGCAACAAATGTGGTTCGTCAGTTTATTTGAAAATGTCTGCATTATCCATTGTAATGAGGTTAGTCTGGAAAAATACAAGCTGCAGATGACAAAACACATCACTCATCTGCAGATGATCTGTCAAACAGCATTATGAAATGTCCTACAGCAAATCAGTATGAAGGGTATTGGACCATAGTTTCTGCCCTTACTGCTCTCTAAGTCCTTCTGAGATGCTGATGCAATTTAGGCTCTCTTCCACTTCTGAGATCATTCAGCTTTGTCTATGATATTTTAAATATTCCTCCTCAGTTTCATTTTTTGCTCTTCTCATTTTAAATTCATTTTGCGTTAAAGCAGACATGCTGTAGTTCATTTGTGCATAATTTTATGTAGTTTTATTAAATCACCAGACAAATTATTAACTTATTTAATGTTGGACCAAGCATTAAGTCAAGTGGATCTCAAAATTGGAATATGCGCGTGGATGTCAGTACAACTATGTTTTTGTGATCATGTTGCCAATGTACCTTGCTTTCTTATGTTTCTTGTGGCCGACAAATTCAGTGTCGTGAATGCTAATTGTTGGCCATGGAAAATGCCAGATGCAGTGACAAATCAACTCTTTCAACCATTTAAAAGCAAGCATTTTCTTATTAAATCGAATGTGGTTTTTACTTGCTATTCATGTATCACATATTTCTTAAGACTTCATAGAACTGCATTCACAATGGGCTGAACCAGTTGAGGAAACAGCTTTATCTACTGCAAGTGTGTTTTCTAAGAACACTGACCAAGTTCACCAGACTCATGACAGTCTAACCTTTCTGTCTTCCATCTGTTCCCGCCAGCATTAATCAAATGATCTGGCATTGATGAAAGGTCTAGAACAGTGAGATCAGTAGCTGGTTCATAGGTGAATGCGCTTCGGAACTGTTTGTTTAGGCCATCATCTGAGACTTTTGTAAAATTTTCAGGTGATCTTGTCCCGATTAAAAATCTGTTTTGACCAGTAATATTTTACTTGTAATCTCTCAGACAATGTCCTTAGAAAATGAAATAATGCATCATATCCCTCCATGTTTTAGTTAGTTACCCATACTCTTGCCTCCAAAATCGTATAATCATGTTGTTCTCGTGGTAGATTTCAATGATTTGTATACATTAAAGATGTAACTGACCATTGTGCAGATCTAATTTGCCAGTGGCGCTATCTTGTGAACAATCAGTAGAACTGCATAGCCGTGGTGTTGTTTGTGACATTCGCCAGGTGGCAGCACCAAAGCACACATTTATGGTGTTGCCTACATTCACCAGGTGGCAGCATCAAACTGCCAGCAGGTCAAATGACAAATGTGCGTCAGGTTACCCATAATTGCTATCAAAATGTGTACACCAATACGGCAATAGATCGATTTGTTAACACACATTTAGTATGATAGAGGTATAGAAATGTTTCAAGAAATATCTTGACATATCTACTCATTTGTTAGTCAAATTCAAGGGATTTAGATAAACGATCAAGTTACTTCTAAATAAATTTTGGAAAACTCTATTTTTGGAATCATTCATTGGTCTGAGAAATCCTTTTGAGAATGTAGGTCCAGTTAATTTTCAGTAATATTGCCCCAATATGGAATTGATTAATTGTGTTTGGTATTTTTGGCATCATATATTATACCAATAGAATACTTTAACTTGATGTTGGTTCGTGTGCACCTGAAAGCATCTTTTAATTTTAACAGTTCTTGGAGGTGGTATCACCTACTTATTGGATTCTTTAGAGTGTCTCCTGTGCGCTAGGGGTATTTTTTAGATGGGTTTTCATTGGAAGTTTTTGAATGAGCGCTGTTTAAAATATCAACTGACAAAGAGTTCACAGATATCCATTTAATTCTACAAACACACCCACAAGCAACGCATCGCATTTTACATGTTTAATTTAGTATTAGTAGTATTATATTTGGCACGTCTTGTGTGGAATTTAATTATCCTTCAGCTAAGCACAACTCGCAGTGTTAGGAAATGAAGTATAACAATGCTACATACAAATCACCAGGTGCACCAATATCGGGATGACTTTGTGCATGCGTTGCGAGGACATGTTGCATAAAATGACCTGAGAGCTACAGGGTTAAATAACCCCAAACCATGAGATCTCTCTCCATACTGGGAGATATGGAAGGTTGATGAAGAAAGATATGCTTCTTGTCGTCTCCACTGCTGCCAGGGATGGTAATGGAATGTTATACTCTCACCAACACAGTGAATGAAGTGTAGGTCTGGGGAGTTTATTTGATCAAGTAGCGATGTGCGTGCAGTGCAGTCCCGGCGGTGTTGCCAGTGCAAGCGGTGCCCCCAGAAATACATCTGATGCGGCACAATAATCAATACGCTTTCTTGCAATAATTCGTTAGAAATCCCACAACAGACGGGCAGTCGCATGATTAAGTTTAAGCTGAGTGTAATTCGTTGAATCGACCCTACTCTAGGCACCTGCATTCTCATAGGGTTCCGTTGCCACGATATCAGGTAGAATTAATTGTGTTGCTGATTAAATTGTTATTATTTTATTTATTAACATGTATCGTGCTCGTGGTTCCGGAGAAATGTGCAGGTGGCGCCAGGGTTGGCCATACAAAACGACAACATTTGACATTAGTCTTCAGAGATATGCTGTAGATAGGCTTTTAAGAAGACCAACTACATGGAATTAATACGGGGTTATAATATTTTAACTCGGTCAAGGTCACCAGAATTTCCAGGTGATCACATTGGCAAGACAAATTTCCTACGCTGTTCTGCTAAGGAAATAATTAGGAATGTTCTATCCTAGGGTGATCTTATTTGCGAGGGGCTGTATTATCAAGGTGATCATAAAGTGAGGGTTGACTATATACAAGAATGTCCAAACTTGGTCATAGTTCATAGGTGTTCATTGATGAGTTTAAAGATAGTTTTATAATCAAGTAGAGATTCTGTGGTCAGTATAGTAAGGTGGTTGTTTTGTGAGGTTTCTGTATGTGGTACTTCTGCCAAGCCCTTCCTATTTGAATATCGCATGCTTTCCTGGCCAGACAGACCTAAAATTTGAAGCGTATGAATTAATAATCACTAGTTGGCATGTTTCTGATGAAAAAAATCCATTGTAGCATGACTTACTAATATAATTACTTCCTCAGTCTGATGGAAATACCAACAAGCTGAAAATGCACTTACGCATTTTGAAGAAGCCAGGAGTAGACTGCATGTTTCACTTTCTATGTTTTTCCTGCAACTAATTATCACATTTATTTTTACACTATATACTCTAACACATTAAAATGTTAAACAACATTATTAGTGCAAGCTTCCCTAGACTCAACACATACTCCTGGCACAGTGACATAGGAACCTATTTCTGGTTTGGCCAATATATCGGCCTGTTACACCGGACATCTGAAGCAATCAAGGCGAAATGTTTAGTTTATGTTCCCCAGAGAGCTGAACCTTGCTCTCCCTGGGAGACATATGGTTCCTGGATGTGGTCTTCCCAATTAATGATCCTGTCCAATACTAAGGTTGTTATTTCCTGGTTGCTCGGTTCTCCCATTTAGGCAGTTTTCTGCCTTGGTTGAAGTTATTATATGATGTAAAAACCAGCTTGAGTGAGATAAATAAATGCAGCCAATCTTATGCAGCATCACACAAACAAATGAAGAATTCTCCTTCTTATGCAGTGAAACTAATGATTTTGGAGACAGTCCAACAATTACTGCAGTAAACCTGGAGGGACACACGTTGACCTGCCGCAGCAAAGTGTGCATTAAGTCGCAAAATTGTGTAATAGGGTGTAGTACCTTTCTGGAATCCCTATTTCATCAGCTTTAGAATGATACCTAACTTTTTGAAATATCTTCAGCAGTTCTTGATTTATTGCTAAACATTAAGCAAACTTTTAAAAAGAGTTACATTTGATTTTGAGAAAATGTGTTTAAAACTTGGTGTATGTGAAAAACATTGCCCATGGCAACCATACATTTAGTATTCTATTAGTTGTGGATTAATTGTCGAGGAAAATGAACCAGACATTGAAAGTTTAGATAATAAGGTGTGTATTTCTGCCAAAGTCACACAATTTGTGGGATGTGGCCTAATCACCTATGTTTGTCTTATGTGCAGGATAGGCCTGTATCAGTTAATACCCGGTTCACTTTGACAGGATACATAGTCACTGCTAACTCAAGCACTTCTGATCTGGAACAGATGCACTATAGAGATCAACACATCCGCTGTTAGCCACTAGCAGCTGCCACTGTTGGTAGAGTTTATTAGGGAGCATAACCTGCCATGTTTTACTTTAGTTTTTCCTCCACTTCTCATTTAAGGCAAGGTTGTTGGGTGGTCTGACTAGTGCAGTTAAGCCAACAGTTGTGTGTGCACGCATGCATGTATGCACGCCAGAGCTATGTGCCCTTGACTTTCCCTTTCATCATAAGCCATTCCCTGTCCGCAGGCATGCGTTGCTGTGTTTCCCCCCCCCATTGCTATCACAAACGTTTGGGAGCGGTTTCTGTCAGATTACCGCGTTTCTCTAATTGTTGGTTTGTGTACACTCACAAAAGCTAAAGAAGTGTTCTCATTGTGGTATCTTAGTTTCAAATTAGAGACGTTTGAAATGCAAAGCAACCAACAACAAGGTGAGTAAAATAATCTAAATGTGCTCCCTCTCGCAGCGAGTTCAGATGTGAGCTGCAGAGGGCGCCACTGTTGTAATTGGTCAGTGGGAATGAGTCTAATATCAAAATACTGTAGAGATTTGTTCCGTGGTTAAACGTATGTCACAATTAAAATATTGTTATGTAGCATTGTTGTCATTTCAGTAACTTATTTTGCCTGCTTTTTGACCAGTAACACTTAATAATAATAATGATGTTAGTGTGTAGTGTTACATGGCGCTTGTACAAAGTGCTCATTATGCTTTCTCAGTTATCGGAACAAGTTCTGCCTGAGAGATAATTCACTGGTGAAATATCAATCATTCAATTTGTAAACCAACACTGAAATGGAAACAATTATTCTTCACAATGAGAAGTTTGAGGATATAATTGATATACCAAGGTGGCTGCTGTGGTATCGATACTGTCTGGACACAATATGAGTCTCCTTGAGCCGAGTGAATAATTTATGTTGCAAAAACTTGAGGATTTTACATTAGCTAATGTCATAGAATTTGTTTAATGCAATGTTTAGCTTACACTTGAAACTTGCCATTGTGACTTATGTTGTATGCCATACTTAATCATGATATTTTCTTATATCATATCTGTATGTTGATATTACAATCGTATGTATGGACCTTACCGCAGGTTTAAATAAACCCAAATTGTTTTATACTAAGAAAGCTTGGCAAGCATCAAAAAGGTGAGTTTTTATATAGCACAGTAACCAATCCTTAGTTCTATTCAGAGCACTCCCTAGCAGACCAGTTCAATCAAACACTGTCTTAATTTATCTGGGAAGCTTTCACCCATACTGCAATTACTGTGAATAGGTACATATATACCACTGCCTATAGCCAGGTACTCATACAGCTGAGTGAATTGGAGCAATGTGGAGATAACGAAATTGCCCAAGGTTCAAAATGGCTAAAACAGATTCAAACCCAGAATTACTCGATTGAGAATCAAAATACTTTAACCACCACACCACTGTGCCCTGTATCTGTGGCAGAGGACGTATATGAGGTGAGATACGGTAATACCTCCTGCCTGAGGAAGTTGGCCAGTTCTACTGTACGGTGTGCCATGCACCCACAAACACCCATGTTATTCCACCATCGCCATTGGACCTACTTTATATTCAAACACACACCTTCGGGGCAGCAAACGATTCTTCTTCATTTGATCTGCCCGCTGTCCGCAAACCCCTCATTGCGACATAGGTCAAAGAGGGCCTCGTTGAGCAGCGATCGCTAATTATGCATGATACGGGGTTCATGTTGTTATTTAATAATTAATCCACTAACCAGCAACAAATTGAGTCAGGAGAATTTTAGCCAAAGCCAGCGCCATTCGTGTTAGGAAGGTGCACGTATTGATTTTTAATAAAGCAATCGTCCGTGCAGTGGTACTTATACCGGTGGCGCGCGATAAGATGTTAGAATCGACGCCATCTGGTGCTAGATGACATTTTGACAGTGCGAACTACAAGGTCCGCTGTGAGAAGTCGGTTCATCAATATTCAGTAGCACTTTTAGTCCGTGATGGCTGTCTAAGTTGTGACCAATGCATTGAATAGGGAGCATTAATTTGGCAAGACAGGGAACAGCAAGTGAAATCATTATTCATCCCAGCAAGGGGCCTGCATCGTGTGAACGTCACTGGCAGCCGTCAACCGTTGCACTGCGCTGCGCTGCATACTAACAAGAGAGAGCACCACCGGTGCAGCTCCCAGTGGTGCTGAAATAGCCATCACATATGTACAGTAAGACGACTGTGCAAGTGTAGATTGCCGCTGTTAGCCACCGTGGTCTTGATGTATGTTTGGGTGTCATCAGTCGCAGTGTTCCGTGCATACAGTGACCACAGCATACCTCTGCTGCAGGAATAGTCCAGTTCTCTGGTGGAGTACAGCTTTATTGACACCTGTCACTATTTTGATGTTTGATTGACATATGTCAGTTTGAAAATCGGTTTGATTGACACATGTGGACGTCAGTTGAGTGATTGACACCTGTCAGTTTGGACGGTTTATGACAACAGAAGCACCATTTGACATTTTCCCGATCCAGCACAAGTGATCATATTGTCATCTGTGACATCAGCACTCGTGACATTGACACCAGTGACTTGTCAAGAATAGAATTTCTTCATCTGTGGTGTCGAGGCAGCAGTTGTATTGACGCAGTGACAAATTGCACTTCACAATGGCTGTCATGTTTGCTCTGTCGCGGCATTTGTCGCGACATTTCTCAAAAACATTCAACATGTTCCAAAGCAGTGGAGCGTTCGCCAAGAAAGGTACGTTGCAATATTAATCTAATTGCAAAATCTGTTTTTCTAGTCAACCACAAGTCAGCTGATTCTTGGAAGTCTGCTCGCTGCCATTACAGAATATGCCTAATTGTTACAAAAAAACAATAACCTGTTCAAATTACGAACGTGGGTAAACGTATCTTCTTCTAATGACAAGTTATGTGTTGGATTATTGTTGTAAATACAGAATGGGCTAATTAATATCTGGTATTTGAGGCTCAAAAACACACCCTGGATTATAAATGTAAACATCACCGGTATGGCATTAAAAGACACTAATGTGAAATGTGTCCTGTGTTACAAACTATATACAATCGCAACAGAGTCTGATTAGGAATGAAAACGCTATAGGCTGAGCAATCAGAAGAAAACGTTATAATAACTTACATGTTTTTTTGAGAATTTGCAGTCAGAAATATGGATTTCAACTGAAAAAACAGCAAGTAAACTTGACTGAATCAGACAGAACCTAGCATGGACATTTCTGAAAGAACATAAAGATTACAATATAACTCTGCTTAGTGCCAAATTTACATGTTAACGAACTGATCAATATCTCCTCCAGCATATATTACTTTGGTAGAAACATCACTTTGCATATTGTTCATTGCAGTGTACTTTTTAATGTCTGCACTCAAAAAAGGATTCTGGTTTATTTTGTTAACCATCATTGTTTTGATTGAAAATGTTTGCATCTGTTTTATTTTTCATAGAAAGTGTACGAAAGGTATAATTACTGAGTGAATTATTCTTTATGTTTATGTAGCTGTAGTGATGGTAGCAATAGTATTTAATCTTGGTAGCAGTCTCCCTGACCGACCGAAATATTCTTTGAAAACTGTACTTAACAAATGTTGATTTTAAATGCTAAGAAATTAAATGCCTCATCAAATACAATAATCAGCGCAATGTTTATGTTTTAAAGATTATGCATGTAATTATACTTAATGAAATGGTTATGAAAGATACTGTAACTGACAATATTACATTGTGTAATTTTGGGGTCTAATAAACACTTCCAATTCTGATTCTGGAACTGTGAGATTGAAGTGGCACTCTGACACCTTGAGACCAATACATATATATATAAATACCTCAGGTCAACACATTTGCGAGGACGCTGTCTGCTAATCTGCAGCCTGTCCAAGGAGTGCTGTAATGAAATTGGTTGCTAGGCAACCGCATAATTATGGAAGATTGGATGTATACTGGCGGATGACCTTAGACAGGCTGACCTTAGGGATGGGGCAATATTTGGGGGAAATGGGGAATGATTTGATCAGGGGAGGGGGAAATAGGAGGAGTTGGAGATCGGGAGGAAGACTTGACGACATGGGAAGACACAGGACGTGGGAGAATGTGTCACATGCGGAAAGTTGGGACATCAGAAATCATGGAAAATTACAGTTGGGTTTTGTTGATTGAATTAGATAGCCTCCAAAGCAGACAACCTATTTAGTGGACAAGGAAACCTTAATTTGGTTTATCATGAGCCCAACATGCTTGTGTCTACAAGTGACCCACCCTTTCTGGGAGGTTTGTCAATTTAAAAATATATTCACATAAGCTGCTAGCATCTGTACCATCGGAAGATAATCTGTTCTAATCAGTTATGATCTTCAGTGAGAATGCATGAATATGTTCTGATATTTGACGTACACTGTTCCTTCACTGACAATACTTTGTGTCTTCTGGTTCTTCTATCTTTCTTTATTGAGACAATACTTGTAAAAATATCTGTGTACCCATTCTATACCTTAAAATATCTGTGTACCCATTCTATACCTTAAAATATCTGTGTACCCATTCTATACCTTAAAATATCTGTGTACCCATTCTATACCTTAAAATATCTGTGTACCCATTCTATACCTTAAAATATCTGTGTACCCATTCTATACCTTAAAATATCTGTGTACCCATTCTATACCTTAAAATATCTGTGTACCCATTCTATACCTTAAAATATCTGTGTACCCATTCTATACCTTAAAATATCTGTGTACCCATTCTATACCTTAAAATATCTGTGTACCCATTCTATACCTTAAAATATCTGTGTACCCATTCTATACCTTAAAATATCTGTGTACCCATTCTATACCTTAAAATATCTGTGTACCCATTCTATACCTTAAAATATCTGTGTACCCATTCTATACCTTAAAATATCTGTGATGGTTAAACCGAATTCTTCTAAACATCTTAGTTTCTCTGTCCCCTGTACCTTCTGGACAGAGAACAGGGCATTGTGGAATTTGGAGCATGTGAAGCTAGCAAAGGTGTGAAATTGTAATAATACTAATACCCTTGGGGACTATAGGATGGGATCTTGGAAAACACAAATTTGGTACAGGAGAATGTATTGCCTACAACAGAGATAAGAACAAGTTTACTCATCTCAGAAGAAAATATATACTAAAATTATAAATACTACAGTAGTATTATTCTGTAAAACAGAGAAACATTTGATTTAAAAGTAGTACATTTGTTCACTTAGCAAAAAAACGAAACAAACAAATGTTTGCTGTGGGACTTCTAGTCTTCTACAAACACTCAACATGGTCGCTATCGTTGGAGTGACTAAGTTTGGGAAGGGAATCTTGAGACAGATCATGAAGGGCCCCTTGTGAGAGAGGGTTTGGGAAGGTCACCTTGAGTTGAAGTGGGCCTTAGTGCAGTAGATGTTGGGGATTGTTAAATGTTACAGTAAAGAGCAATAGGTCAAGCTAAACCAATAAGTGACCAGCACTGCCCTTTAAACTGACCACACGACCAGTAAATAAATCAGTGAATTCATAATAATTTAATTAACATTTACAGACAAGGCTAAACCACAGGATGTAGGTAATTTATTAATAAAAGTACGGATGGACAAATATATGAATATTTAATTAATTTAACTACAGTATTTCTTTGCATGAACGTGATTTCTCGTAACCAAAAGTAGAAAATACAGGAGGACATTGATAACAAACTGCCGGGTACACTTGAGGACACTGGATTTGTGAACGATGTCGGTCTGGCAGTTACAGTGACACCTGGAGGGAGAATGTGTTTTTAGATATTCCTGTATCAGATTTCCGCTGATTGCGGAAAACGGCGAACTTGTTTGCAGTAGAATTAAATATCTGCAGGCGACACCAGCCATTGTGAGTACATCAAGTGACTGTGCTGGATATGACTCCAGAGGGCTGTCAAAGTTAACTCCGCGGTGCTGTATCGGTGGCATCAGCACCATAGAGACAGTAAACAATTAGCAAGTATTGGTCGGGGATATAGACAATGTGAAATGTGATTTACGTCGTAGAGTTCGTGGATTATGAGAGTACTAGTTAGGGCCTAATGGTGTTCTGGGGCTAGCGATGGTCGCCCGACTCCTAGCTGTTGCCTCGCAGTAGTAAACAGGTGTGATACCTATGCACATTTCCTTTGTACAGCTAATTGCTCTCCCAGTTCCGCCGACTCGATAATTGCCAAATTAGAAAGTATACTATCGATAGTCAGTTGCGTTTGATTACATAATTTAATTGGCTTTTCGTTAATTATTTTGCTCGTAGGTGTGAGTAGTATTCAACTTGTAACAAAATGAAAATTACCTATAATTTGACACTTGCTGTTTGATATTAATTGGCATTTTGTTAATTAGTTTGCTCGTAGATGTGAGTACCTGGGTAGTCTTTAACTTATCATAAAGAGAAATTTGTTTGATAGGATATGGATTGATTCAATTTTAAATGGATATAGTATCGTAAGGGGAAAAGTTTTGATGGATAAGTAAATAAATAGATGCATTATAGTAACTAAAATTATATGAAAATACACTATATACCATGATGTGTTACGAGATGAATTTGAATTATGGTTGATGGCAGAAGATAAACATCAGCGTATTCTCTCCAAAGTCTGATATCAGATTAACATCAGATTCCAATGTCCGTCCAACATTCATAACTAACCATAATTGCATGTCGGAATCGGAACCCACCCGACTTGCCAAGCACACTCAGATATATATGCGCTGATATTGCAAGATTTATGATCTAATGCCAACAGTCCTACTTGGAAATAGTCAATCTTGAACGGAGATGTTTATATCCTTCCTACCTAATCTGTGCATGTAGATGGTTTTATGAGGAAAGGAGATGTATTAGAATGAGCCGAGTTTTCAGTAATCTCACCGTAGTTGCTTGTTTTATCTCACATTCCTTGAATGATGAGACCAGCATCATGTTTCGATGTCAACAGGGTTAATTGGGTGCATTGTGAGATATCACAGAATTCAGTGGAGCTAACGCAATTCTGAAAGTTTACGTTAAAGCGATGTTTTCTGTTCCATTACCCAGAAGCCTCCTCTCATGTAATTATTGATGTATAACTTGTGGACAAGGAAACCTTTGGCTTATGGAGTGTCCAGCAACAATTTTCTCCCTATATTTATCATAGCTGTCAATTTTATTTTTGAACATATTCACACTGCTAGCATTAATGCAATCATCAGATATTTTGTTACAGCATTTATTGTCCTGTCTGACAATACGTACTTTCTCATATCGAACCTACACTGTCCTTTAATAATGCTGCATATTATGTGCCCTCTTCTAGTTCCTTCTATAAATTTGAAGACAATTTTTTCATTAATATCTTCGTAACCATTCTGTATTAAAAACTTTGATCTGGTCTCCTCTTAGTTTCTAGTGTTGTCAATCCACATTCTAATAGGCGGCTTTAAAGACCCTCACAATTATCTCCCTCTCTGCTAAATCCTTAAGCAAACATGTCTGCCTGTGATAAATTTGACAGCCATTTTGTTATAAAAATGTCAAGCAGTCATGCAGCATGCAGTTTTCACCTTGAGCTCTGTTCAGTAGCTTCATTCCTGTCGACGTAATCATGTTAGGATGTATTTTTAAGTTTACCGTGACATTAACTAAAGTTGTTACCGGCCTGATGTGATCGTCTGGGTCAGTTGTGGTCACTTATGGTCACCTCAGCCTGTCGAGCATGTCCACTCTCCGACAGGTTCCGCCAGCTTCATGGTGTCTCTGAGGCATGATGCTCCAGGGGCAGAGTTTGTAGTTGCACTACTACTAGATGACTCAACCCTCTGGTTAGATGTCAAATTAGATCTGTTCGCACATTTTTCTTCCACATTGCCAACTAATAAATGGAATCGACATTCCATTCTTAGTTTGGCAAGAGAGAATCCAGCTATGACAATCTAGATTTAGCAGTAGATAACTAATAATTTTTTTAACGTGCCTCACATAATCTACAAATAAACAGTGTTTGCCCTGGTATATGATGAGAGAGGTGGGCCACCTTGCCATTTTTCTATGCCGTCTCACCCAAAATATCCTGAAATGGCCGCCTCATAGCTATTTCGTGCGCCCATTTTTTTCGCTCTTTTGCAATATATTCAGCATTGGTGAGTAGCGCAAAATGACACCACAAAGTCACTTATATTCCTGCAAAATCACAGTTTTTAGGAAAACATCGTTTAGTCATCTTAACATCACTCAGGGCTGGTTAGGATTTACCTCTTAGAATTAACTCCATTGGACAACGTGAATGACATCAGTTGTCAGTTGTCCAATCAATGGTGACACCCTGCGGAGTTTCAACATATTAGAAATCTAGACATTCATGTAACATGGCGCCCAAATGGTAACTGCATTTGGGAGACATGTGGAACTCGGAAAAACCCCAAAGAAAATGGTAGCTGAACTAAGATGTCTTTTGCGCTCAATTTTACTATTATAGTATGTGCCCACAATAAATCAAAACGCTGGTGTAACTGATGTTGATTTCTGGTTTATGACGGTGGTGGGAGTAAAAACCTTGCAGGCTGATGACACTACATCACTAGTTGGCACTTGTATCGAATCCGGACCTTTTTGAAGCCCAAATAGCAACCCGGTTTGCGCTAGTTTGCGCCACTGCATTACCGCACCTCACGCATAAAATAGGCGATATAGCAGCATATGTATATATATACATGTATATATTAACAGGGACGCTATTTACGCCTCATTCTAAGACGCAATGTTCTTAAAGGTAAATATGCCTAGGATAATGTTGAATGATGGAACTAATTCACTGAGGTATCAAAGTTAGGCAATCTCAAGCTATAACGGTGAAATCGAGGTGGGTCCGGATTCGACACAAGTGCCCACAACTCTATTCAACTAATGTTGTATGTCATTTTTAGCAAATTAAGGAATGTGATTTGTAAGATATCTTTGTGCCAAATATATAATACATATTCCGACAAAGTTGTGCAAACAAAGTTTTGGGAAAGTTAATTTCAGTGAAGTACTTACGAATATAAACCACCGAAGTTCATATCTCGTAAAAGATGCCTATTGCCAAAAACTGTGTATACTAAAGGATTATCAATATCTTGGGCTAGGCAAACATATTTTTGCACAGAATGTGGATATAGTAAACAACTGACACTGTTTTATAAAAAGGACATAATTTGAGAAACGTTCTTGTGATTAATAGAACCATACTTTGTGGCATTCCAGAAATGACTTTAATTAACTGCATAGCATGCTAGCAACAAATAAAGTATACTCTTTGGAACAGAAACCACCAAATAACATCATAATATTAAGATATGATAATCATTTAAAGGTGATGATGGGGAAAAGAGTCTTCAGATGATACCCATGTCACTGAATCTGTCGGCGTGGTAACAAGGCCTAGAGTTAGGGCAAGAAAAACATCACCACAACCAAGTACCAGTGGTCAAGTAGAAACCACACCTCAACTGACTAGCAGTGGTCAAGTGGAAATCATACTACTTCAACTGAACTGAACTCAGAACTCAGAATCAGTTTATCTGAATACCAGTGGTCAAGTGGAAACCACAACACCTACATGATGAAACAATCATGATTACTGACTTTTAACAATCATGATTACTACATTAATTTTACAAGTAATGTAAACATGTTTACATGCTACATTATTTTGTTGTTTTATATCTTCCCCTCTATATTCAAGAGTAAAGGTTAAAACATACCTCAGAATGCACCATTTTTAAGCTAGTTTTTAACAAATATCAGGGGGAGCATGCCCCCGGACCCCCCCTAGCAACACTTCGTACCTGCGGCGCTTGCGTAGCCCACCCCTACCACCTCGCCCATCATTTTACCGAGGGGAAACATTGATTAAACTTTTAAGTATTATAAAGTATTTGTTTTATTATTACCATTGTTAAGAATCTAGAGTCATGGATGTTGTCTCACCATAACTTCCGCTGATCTCTTGTAAATCAGAGTTAATCTGACACGGTGTTTTGTTTGCGGTTGATAGAAATGCTACTTAACAGCTTCCGGTGGCTTCAGGCAATGTTAATAAATATCAGTTGGCAAAGGGATCAAGGGATCACAGGAGCACAACGACTGCTTCGGGTCAGAATATAAAATGTTTTAAAGTTTACTACGATGTCCATTTCTCATTTATTTTTAACACATTTACATCCAATTGTAAACACAATATTCAAATACTAAACAGCAACTACTGTCTTACGTTAATAATTACTTAACATAACAGCAACCTTCCCCTAACATATTTTGTAAACTCCAGGTTTTGTTGGTGTGCTAATAGAAACTTTGAAATTGTGTAAAAATATTATTTTAGAATAATTATAGGTGATTATTTTAATAACTTCCAATCATAGTGACAATTTTAGCTCCAGCCTCTTCGGCATGCCACAAGGATACCATTGACTTATTGAGAGTCAAATATTCTTCATCTATGTTTAGCCCTTAATTATCTAGGGACCGTTACACTAAGACTGAGCTCAGAATACATTGTTAAATCTAAGGATCGTTTTCAAAATGCGATAAAAAAATTAACACTTTATTGCCAAGGACACTATTTCCGATGACACCTGATGTTGACACCTCCTGATGTTGACAATTTTAAACATCACTTAAGGAACGAAAATTTATTTTAAAGAGCAAAATAAGGCAGGTGAGGTCATAAGATTAAAAATGTGAGTGAAATGGTTGCCAGATATCTGTCAATTCTGTTTTTAAACATTCACACTGAGCACCAATATTTACACAATCAATATATCATTTCATCTGAAAATTTGTAATCTATTTTCGTTAAGAATACCATTTCTTCTGATCTTCAACATTTGGCTACTTCTGTTTCATCCTTTTGATGTTTTAGTTCATAGCTCATTATAATGAAGCCTTCCAAAAGTGCCCCTGTCATTGATTTCTTTGAATTTATTATGAGCTGTACATTTTTCATGATCAGTCGTGTGTACTCTCTTTCAACTTCCTTCGATTCTGTAGTCAGTGAAAATTGATTGCGTAGGAAAATATTGCCTGACACACTGCTATAACTTTGTAATAAAATGGAATGAACTATTGGAATTACCAACCTGTCTGGGCAATAAATACATGTTCTGAAGAAAAAATTACATTCTCACTTATCTAATTTATTTCATACATGATGCTTGCGGAGAAGTCTATTGAAAGCTGCCATGCAGAAGTTCATGCTAAACTGCAGACAGAACATTGTGGTCTGATTTAGTAGGACAGTCGTACTAAAAAACAACAGTTATTTCCAGAGTACTGCAGACATTTATTTGTTTAGGTAAGACAGATTCGCACAGGAGGCAGTTGTGTTTTATTTATTGAGGCAATTAACGTCACATATCTCCCATTACTACAGTATTGTTGGCTGGGAATAAGAGATATAGAAGCATTTACAGTTGTTTATGAATCTTCATGATGTTTTATTGGATCTGCAAAGGTTATAAAATGGCCAATCTAAAACAAAACAAGTACCTGTGTTTGGGTGAGCTCATTTACATGTATGAGCTTCTGGTACGTTACATGTCTGAAGGTGGTTTATTTTATTTTATGAATTACAAGTAAATTACTAAATATTTTGTGATGTGAAGAGAAATGGTACATAGCGGAACCTCTAATAAAGTCACCCACGGACCGAACCAACAACGTCACAATATTAGAAGAACTAATTTCCTATATTTACTGCAGAAATAATTTAGGACATTCTAGGGTGAACTTAATTACGAGGTGGCTCTATTACTGAGGTGGCTGTGTTACTAAGGTAGCTATAAAGTGAGGTTCGACTATATTTCAGTCATCAAAGAGAGTACCAATGTTGGTATGATTTGATCCGTGTATTGATTAAGGAGATATCAATATATTGATACAGTCCCTATACTGCCTGGTGTCTAACGTATTCTGGCTACCACATTAGTAGTGAAATCGTATTTTACTTTGTACTAAGCCCGCTAATGGCGTCATGATTGCATTAACTCCACCGACTGCACTGATAGATAGCAGCCAGGGTGACATCGACCATCATTCTGGAAGTCCCGTGGAATTTGTTGCAGCAAAATTGAAGTCTTCTTCGTATTTGATTGGTACATTTCAGCCGGAGTGCTCTGGTTAGTTACGCCATTCCATGGAAATACTAACCAGCTTTGGCTCTATTTACTGTCGAAATGAATTCTAGATGAACAAATTGCAAATGTTCATGACATGGATCTATATACGACCGAAGTTGGTGTTAACAGGGAGATGATCAATAAACAGTATAATGAATATGTATGATCTAATTAAACACCCACAGACGTTCGATGGAGCCACATCCATCAACTTGTAGTCGAAATTGACCAATGAAACGGAGAAATGAAGTGTAATTGTTTTTAATCCTAGCAGCAGAAATGATTGAATTACAAAATATAACTCGTTACAATTACCACATGGTTTCCCTGCTCATGCAACTGAATAGCTCGGCGATTAGAGCACCACGCAGTCAGTTCATTGAACTTGAGTTTGAATATGCATGTTGTTTTAAAAAAACTCTATTTCTGAAAACGGTGATTCCTTGTGTCTATGCTAGGTGAAGTAAAGGAGCCCAGATGGGGTGGAAATGTATAACCTGTTGTAAACCCACCAACAGTAAAGAAGGAATACCCTGAACATTAATAAACCCCTCCTATATTAGCCCTAGACAGTTCCGTATGTAGTAAATAATTATAATTTTATTATTACGCTATTATTTTTCTTAATTTTTAATATATTGTTATTTTCAATTGTTTGATTAAAATAGAGGTGGGTCTGGTGTTAGCGACATACTTTATGGGATCAATTAATTTTATTTATACGTTAATTGTATTATATTTATTTGGTCAAAATAAATGAGTCTGAGTAATTCTAATTTGTGTGCAACTTAAGAAGCCACTGGTGACAGAGGCGAGTGTGTTGTTGTCTGTCGGCAGTAGAGCCACAAGATAAGTACCTGAAATGTTCTGTGGTTTCAACCTAGACTCGCTGCTCATTAAGTTGATTAAATAAGTCTGCTGTCTTTAGAAAATAAGATATTTAAAAATAGCATGTTGAACCAGACGTACTGAAACTGCAGCCGAAATCATAAGTTTTTAGTGAAAACCGTAGAAGTAGAGGAAGAGAAGAAGGTTAAATCGGGCTGACTCACCCTTGTAGGTGGTTTATGGTGAGGTATTTATATGTCAAGGTGGATTAGGAAACGGCTGGAGAAACAAACAGCTCAGGGCTGGTGTATAGGTACATCTAGTTCTCCGTAAGGTGTGGTAGTGCTGGTGCGTAGGTGCATTTAGTGCCCTGCAACATGTGGTAATGCTGGTGCATAGGTGCATTTATTGCTCTGTAACATGTGGTAGTGCTGGTGCGTAGGTGCATTTAGTGCCCTGTAACATGTGGTAGTGCTGGTGCATAGGTGCATTTAGTGCCCTGTAACATGTGGTAGTGCTGGTGCGTAGGTGCATTTAGTGCCATGTAACATGTGATAGTGCTGGTGCGTAGGTGCATTTAGTGCCCTGTAACATGTTGTAGTACTGGTGCGTAGGTGAATTTAGTGTCCTGTAACATGTTGTAGTACTGGTGCGTAGGTGCATTTAGTGCCCTGTAACATGTGGTAGTGCTGGTGTGTAGGTGCATTTAGTGCCCTGTAACATGTGGTAGTGCTGGTGCATAGGTGCATTTAGTGCCCTGTAACATGTGGTAGTGCTGGTGCGTAGGTGCATTTTGTGCCCTGTAAAATGTGGTAGTGCTGGTGCGTAGGTGCATTTAGTGCCCTGTAAAATGTGGTAGTGCTGGTGCGTAGGTGCATTTAGTGCCTTGTAACATGTGGTAGTGCTGTTGCGTAGGTGCATTTAGTGCCCTGTAACATGTTGTAGTACTGGTGCGTAGGTGCATTTAGTGCCCTGTAACATGTTGTAGTGCTGGTGCGTAGGTGCATTTAGTGCCCTGTAACATGTGGTAGTGCTGGTGCATAGGTGCATTTAGTGCCTTGTAACATGTGGTAGTGCTGGTGAGTAGGTCCATTTATTGCTCTGTAACATGTTGTAGTACTGGTGCGTAGGTGCATTTAGTGCCCTGTAACATGTGGTAGTGCTGGTGCGTAGGTGCATTTAGTGACCTGTAACATGTGATAGTGCTGGTGCATAGGTGCATTTAGTGTCCTGTAACATATTGTAGTACTGGTGCGTAGGTGCATTTAGTGCCCTGTAACATGTGGTAGTGCTGGTGCATAGGTGCATTTAGTGCCCTGTAACATGTGGTAGTGCTGGTGCTTAGGTGCATTTAGTGCCCTGTAACATGTGGTAGTGCTGGTGCATAGGTGCATTTAGTGCCTTGTAACATGTGGTAGTGCTGGTGCGTAGGTGCATTTAGTGCCCTGTAACATGTGGTAGTGCTGGTGCATAGGTGCATTTAGTGCCCTGTAACATGTGGTAGTGCTGGTGCATAGGTGTATTTAGTGCCCTTTAACATGTGGTAGTGCTGGTGCGTAGGTGCATTTAGTGCCCTGTAACATGTGGTAGTGCTGGTGCATTTAGTGCCATGTAACATGTGGTAGTGCTGGTGCATAGGTGCATTTAGTGCCCTGTAACATATGGTAGTGCTGGTGCATAGGTGCATTTAGTGCCCTGTAACATGTGGTAGTGCTGGTGCGTAGGTGCATTTAGTGCCATGTAACATGTGATAGTACTGGTGCGTAAGTGCATTTAGTGCCCTGTAACATGTTGTAGTACTGGTGCGTAGGTGCATTTAGTGCCCTGTAACATGTGGTAGTACTGGTACGTAGGTGTATTTAGTGCCCTGTAATATGTGGTAGTACTGGTGCATAGGTGCATTTAGTGCCATGTAACATGTGGTAATACTGGTGCATAGGTGCATTTAGTGCCCTGTAACATGTGGTAGTACTGGTGCGTAGGTGCATTTAGTGCCCTGTAACATGTGGTAGTGCTGGTGTTTAGGTGCATTTAGTGCCCTGTAACATGTGGTAGTGCTGGTGTTTAGGTGCATTTAGTGCCCTGTAACATGTGGTAGTACTGGTGCGTAGGTGCATTTAGTGCCCTGTAACATGTGGTAGTACTGGTGCGTAAGTGCATTTAGTGCCCTGTAACATGTTGTAGTACTGGTGCATAGGTGCATTTAGTGCCCTGTAACATGTGGTAGTGCTGGTGCATAGTTGCATTTAGTGCCCTGTAACATGTTGTAGTACTGGTGCGCAGGTGCATTTAGTGCCCTGTAACATGTGGTAGTGCTGGTGCATAGGTGCATTTAGTGCCTTGTAACATGTGGTAGTGCTGGTGCATAGGTGCATTTAGTGCCCTGTAACATGTAGTACTGGTGCATAGGTGCATTTAGTGCCCTGTAACATGTTGTAGTACTGGTGCGTAGGTGTATTTAGTGCCCTGTAACATGTGGTAGTGCTGGTGCGTAGGTGCATTTAGTGCCTTGTAACATGTGGTAGTACTGGTGCATAGGTGCATTTAGTGCCCTGTAACATGTGGTAGTGCTGATGCGTAGGTGCATTTAGTGCCTTGTAACATGTGGTAGTGCTGATGCGTAGGTGCATTTAGTGCCTTGTAACATGTGGTAGTGCTGGTGCATAGGTGCATTTAGTGCCCTGTAACATGTTGTAGTACTGGTGCATAGGTGCATTTAGTGCCCTGTAACATGTTGTAGTACTGGTGCGTAGGTGCATTTAGTGCCCTGTAACATATAGTACTGGTGCATAAGTGCATTTAGTGCCCTGTAACATGTAGTACTGGTGCTTAGGTGCATTTTGTGCCTTGTAACATGTGGTAGTACTGGTGCGTAGGTGCATTTAGTGCCCTGTAACATGTAGTACTGGTGCGTAGGTGCATTTAGTGCCCTGTAACATGTTGTAGTACTGGTGCATAGGTGCATTTAATGCCCTGTAACATGTAGTACTGGTGCATAGGTGCATTTAGTGCCCTGTAACATGTAGTACTGGTGCATAGGTGCATTTAGTGCCCTGTAACATGTAGTACTGGTGCATAGGTGCATTTAGTGCCCTGTAACATGTGGTAGTGCACTTGTTATTTCACCAGGAACTGTGTCGCTATATTCTTATGACCTCATAAGCCAAGTTTTGCCTTTTAAAATCGATTATGATCCTTAATGGTGACCTGTGTATCGGTGACTGTCAACTCCAGGATGTTCCTTTGGGACACTTTCACTGGTGTGTCACATATTGTCCCTGGTGATGCGGCAGCGACCTTTTTCATTATGAAAAAGTTCCTTAAATTTAATGATGGATTTTCTGATGGGCTTATTATTGTAGTGAAATGGTCCCCTGGATGCCAGGTTTTTTATGTTCTTAGCAGGAGACATGTGACGTGAGCCGTAGAAAGGTTTCTGTGGGTTGCGGTACGGTAGTCTAGTGGTTAAAACATCTGATTGTCAGTCGTGAAGATTGAAGATTCTACCTGCTGTCATTTCGAAACTTGGGCAATTTTATTCAATCCAGAATGGGTCATAATGGGCTCTGGACCCCACAAAACTTATAGAGAAAGACCCCTCCACCACCCTTCAACCCCACCTTATAATGCATATATCTATTTTGATGAGGATTGTTTTTTCGGTATTGATTCCTAGTTCACAGGTAGTAAATACAAGTATATAGTTAAACATAGTGCAATATGATAATTGAAGTAAACGTTATCTCACTAATATACATAACTGATTACAATGTTTTTCTTTGTATTGAGTTGAATTTAATTGCACCCAAGCATAATCTATTATAAATTATTTCATAGTATGTAACAACCAGAAAGGTGATCCCTCTAACACTAGACATCCTCATGTTGCACTTTAAAGACGCCCCCCACAAGAGAGGGAGAGTTAATGAGGTTGTGATAGTTGACATGTGGTATGTGTGTGTGGGATGACAGAGTGGGCCAGAATGTCAGTTGTCTGAGCCACCAGTTATCTCTCTGTATCTGATCTGACCATCACTTCTTCCAGGGGGCATTCTATCCCTAAGGTTTCCCTCATGTCCTCCCTCCAGCTTGTCCCTACTGTCCTTCTCCCACATATCCCCACTCCTCCCTCCGGTCTCTCCTTCCCCTCCTTCCCACCCTCATTACAGCTCCCATCAAGGACATTTCAACAACATGTCAAGTACTGAACTTGAATGTTTAGACTCCCTCCTCCCCCCCTCCCTCCCTCTCTCTCTCTCTCTCTCTCTCTCTCTCTCTCTCTCTCTCTCTCCCTCTCCTCTTTCCAGGGTCTCCCCTCTCTCCAGAGTCTCCCCTCTCTCCTTCCCCTCTCTCCGGAGTCTCCCCTCTCTCCCTCTCTCCAGAGTCTCCCCTCTCTCCCTCCCCTCTCTAGAGTCTCCCCTCTCTCCGGAGTTTCCCCTCTCTCCCTCCCCTCTCTCCCTCCCCTCTCTCCAGAGTCCTCTCTCCGTCCCTCTCCAGTCTCCTCTCCTCCCCTCTCTCCAGAGTCTCCCCTTTCTCCCTCCCCTCAATGTCACACCAGCACTACTACCAGAGAAACACGTTCACTGAGATAACGAGCTCAAGGAAAATCCATCATGAAATTATTTTAAATATTGCTGCCATGTGACAGAGGACATTATTTCTGTGACACACCAGTGAGTGTCCTGGTGGCGCATCCTGGTGGTGACAGTATTCATTATACAAGAACAGGATCGAAATTATTTTTTAAAGAGCGAAACCGATCTTATGAGCTTTTCGAATTTTAATGAAAGAATGTCCTCGCCGGTGGTTCACAAACAACCAATGTAAACTGGATATACACCATCATGTCACTTGATCTCATCTGTGGTTTCTGTTAACACGCCTGTTTTTTATCTGACCAAACAAATGTTTTGTCCCCACATTTCCCTATGTCAGTTAGCTGGCCAGCCTATGGAAGCCAACCCGAGTTGTTCATTTCCCACCGGCTGCGCTCCTATTGATAGCCATCAGTGCCATCTGCCAGCCAGGTCTCATGTCTGCTCAGACTATGAATATTTCATTTCACTTTTGTTCTGTCTCCGTACCATCCACCGTTCAGTTGTCCCATCTTTCTGCATCATCTATCTCCTGCCAGTCGTGCAACATGCTTTCTATCTGCGGGACCCGATGATCGACATATTGATTAGATTCTCCTTTGTGTGCGTGTTTCCTGCTTGAGAAGTTGATACGCCCGTGTCGTAGCCGTCGTTTTGTTATTCTTGTGTTGGTTCATCGTTGTGGATACTAATGTATAAAATCTGTGAGTACTGCTGTGTTTCGGTTATAATAATATATTTTCTTGTGCGTGTTCGGTGGATATAATTTCCGCTACACTGGTGTTGAGTCCAACACTGGTGTGTTAATAGCGTATCACTTTTACAGGTGTTAACATTGCTGTGTTACATTTGATGTTGGTGTATTATTTGTTGTGTTTCAATCCGCAATAGTCACCCCTGTAAAATGTATTGTGTGTCAGTCAACAATAATCACCACGATAAATTTATGTTTCAATCTGCAATAGTCACCCTTATAAATATGTTGCGTTTCAATCCACAATAGTCACCCCTATAAATTTGTTTGTGTTTCAATCCACAACAGTCACCCCTATAAATTTGTTTGTGTTTCAATCCACAACAGTCACTCCTGTAAATTTGTCGTGTTTTAATTCGCAATAGTCACCCCTATAACTTTTTTTGTGTTTCAGTCCGCAATAGTTACCCCTATAAACTTGTTATGTTTCAGACAATGACCTTGATGACATTGACATGGAGGCGGTGCGGTATAAACCCCCCGGCCTCGAACAACTGTGTTGCTCAACAAAGTTCACGCGCAACGAACTACGCATCATGTACAGAGGCTTCAAACAGGTCAGTGTGAATGGGTCATAACTCTAACGGGTAGTGTTGGCAGCTGGCTTGATTTTCATAATCGATCATTAGTTTAATATATTAAATAAAAGTATGTATGCACATATATTGGTACAGAAGATGTTTTGTGAGAAGGTGCACACAAATGTGCTCATGCATGCATGCATATTTTCACATGTACACACACACACACACACACACACACACACACACACTTACACGCATTTGTCCTTATCATTTGAACTGACACATTTATTGTATGTTTATTCTGACTTCTGGTTGGCAACAGAAGATTGTTATTGAAGAGAGACAGTTTGACACGTGGTAATTGCCACTGTCAGAGTGATGTAGTCTTTCCCCTGACAAGTAAACATCCTGGCTTTGACATTGGTCCTTAAGATTTATTCATGCCCCAACATTCCATGTTCCCGGAACGTTGGCAGAACGATTTACTACAACAAGCATTAAATATCAAATGTAGCAATATATCATTCATTTCTTAAATTAGTTGGCTGTTATTGATTCGACTCCCATCCATAGCCATGTTGCGTTTGCGGAAGCGTAAACAACTAAAATAGTATCATGTGCAATCAATAAAACATGACAGAATGTTCTAGTATGTTCTGGTTAGTTTGACTGACATTTATTTTCTTAGTATTTTCGTGTGCATGTGTGGTGTGTGTGTGTGTGTGTGTGTGTGTGTGTGTGTGTGTGTGTGTGTGTGTGTGTGTGTGTAGGCATGCATACATGTGTATCCTGTTTCATGCATGCACCTACATAAACTAGAATGCATGCACACACACACACACACACACACACACACACACACACACACGTCTCCACTGGTTTGACCGGTGAGATCGGAAAGAATTCCCGTCCAATTTTAGTACGCCTAACTACCCTAACCCCCACAGTCCCCACCACCCAACCACCCATGTGGCTTGTGTACTTGTCCACCCCCTAACTGAACCTTTCCCTCTTGTTACAAGCTGTCAACAAATGGTAAAGTAATCACTGGAGTAATGACTCACGGCAGGACTTTATTTAGCTAAGACCCAGGAATCATTGTAATTTCCCGGAAGGCTGCCTCCTGGCTGGGATGGGAGTAAGGGGTAGGGAAGAGAGCACAGCTTCACCTGGCAACTAGGGATGGCTTCCCTCAAAGTAGACCTCAATGTCAGTTTTCTCCACAGCAGCAGCATTCCTAGAAATCGTCTTCCTGAATTATTTGTGTAGGCTGTCATTAGATGGACGCGAACAACTGTACAAATATATCAGCCCTTCCAGGGACCATCTCAGATTATTTAACAGGAAATTTACCGTAATTACTATATATGTGGACACTGTTTCCAGACACCTTAAAAATCTACATAAATGCGTTTTTTCTGTACTTTATATTTTTCGGACAATTATTTATGTATGGATCTGTAATTCTGCTTACATAAAACCTGTAATGCCTATATGTGTTTGGACACTGAATGCTTTCAAATACCCAAAACTAATTTTCAGTTTGTAATGATTGTATGTATCTGGGCACATGTTTTCAGACACAAAGTAAATTGCACTGTATGTTTTCAGACAGCTGAGAATTTAATTTTTAGTAGTTTTCATAGAAATACAGACATTATGGTAACAAGTTTGCCATCCAGAGCAAAATCCCCAGCTGGCAAGTAGACAAGTAACCCTTTTGCCTATCGCGAAGCCGACACTTATTTCTCTACATAACCTGCTGTTCTGAGATATTTGCCAGTTTTCAAACACATTCCAGCTGCTTGTATTTATAAAATCTACAGATATTTTTTCCATTTATTTATTGTCATCTGTGAGAGGGAATACTTTCTTTGATCTAATCTACACCTTTCCTTCAGTAATGTTGTCTACATTATATCTAATTTGTCTCTCTGTCTATATTATGTCTAATCTGCACCATTCCTTCACTGATATTGTGGCCTGTACCCAGTAGTTGTATATTTCTTAATTGAGAAAAATGTTGTATCAATATTTCATACCCCTTCAATATGTTATAAACTACTATTTGATCTCCATATAGTATTATTATTGTTATTTGTAGAATGTCATGCCTCTTGGTTAAAACCATGCTGAAAGACAAAATAACGATATAAACCGAAGTGGATAGTTGTAGAACGTACTCACGTTAAAGGGGACCTATGATGTATCCTTGAAATGATCAATATGTTGTGAAATGACCATAATGGCCGTATGTTTTGGGACACAAGTAATTAAATTCAGCTGTCCCAAAACATACGGTGCACAAAAATAATTCCCAGTTTTACTGTCCCAATACTTAGGGATGCCAATGAATCCTGACGTCATGTCGTACCTGTTTTATTGCCGTAGTGTTAACCTGGCTTTGTAACTTCACCATGGTTACCTCGTCTATTACCCTGCTACTAACTATTTTTTGAGTTGCTAAATGGCCCTATATCCAGTGAAACAAATGTTACATGTAGGGCCTACAACCTTAGCCAAGTGAAATGTTTAGTCTGTCTGGGACCAGTTTCCCACACTTGTTCGAAGACTATTGAGTGACAGGTTGTACCATATTTGACCGAAGTACCGTCCAGTACAGGCGTTACTGCCCATCCCCATCCCAGCCACACACAGAAACGTATTTGTTATCAAAATATAGAAGATAAACTTGCGGAAATGCAACAAAACGTCATCTAATTCCCACTGAACTACCTCTGGTATTAACAGTTAGTATCTAGCCATTACACTGTTAGTAACTAATTTCTTTGTGGCATAATGCCCCTATATCCTGTGAGAAAAATGCAATGTTTATAAGCTATTACGTATTAACTGGGATGGGGACAGTGTTTAATAAGTATAACACTTCAGCTGTCTCCATTTCCACAAGAAATGTAAAATAATAGTGATATATATACAAATGTATGTGTTGCTTGTGGAAATAAACATTCAATCTTTCATTCATTCGTTCATTCACTGACGTAGCCTCAATGGATAGTTTTCCATCTGGTTGCTATGGATTTAGTGATTTACCATACAAGATCAGCTGGTTAAATGTTTCCCGCACAAACTGTCTTGTAAATGTAGACGCTCAATGAAAGACTACAGGCCAGTCACCTGGGGACTCCCTTTCCCACGCCAGCAGACGTAAACACTTGGTACTTGGTCAAACTTTGACAGCAGTAATCAACACAATGTAACCTTCTGGGTGTTGTACAACAGCCATTTCCCTTTTGATGTGTTACCAAGCACTTTGACAGTCGGCGGAAATCACAATGTAGCAATCATTTCCTTATATGGTACAGAATTCCCAGGCACTGAGCTGCATGTGTCGCGCTTGGAACACAGGACATTGGGTTAATGTGGTTGGTCATAAATGTCTTGACTGGTTGAGCTCATCCTCGCAAGCCAGGGTTGCCATGCAAAACTAGCCCTGGCTGATCCACTACGCGAAGTGCGGAAGTTAGCTGAGTAAAACTAGTATAGTTGACTTCGCCAGTCGCGACTGCATCACCCATGAGAACAGCGCAAATACCCGCCTCAATTTGAAGACAGATAAACGACATCTGGGAATCCCAATATATAATGACCCGTTCGCCCATTAGCATGAGCAGCTGAGTGGTATTGTGTATTCGAATAATTGCTTCTACTTCCTAAACATTGCATGTAACACGAGCCATGGTTGGTTGAAATTAGTTTTATTATGACCACCTGACCTGCGTACATCTATTAATCTAGTGAGTGATTTCATAGGCTGAGCTTAAATTCAGAGCTTCACAAAACGATCAGCTAGGGGGTACTGCTGGCTGGCACTGACGTAATCAGCAGCAGCGACCCCTGGCACGCGAGGATAGTTGAGCCGGGTTCTGGGCCCACTGCTTCTGTGGATGTCAGTAGACATGTGTAGTTGGTATAGCATTGGAAAACAGGTATGGCAGATTTTGTAGAGGTCACATGGACTTTAATGTGACAACGACAATTAGTGACTGAATGAGTGTTGTTTGTACAGCCAGCTGAAGCATGTAAGTTGTCATCTGTTAAATTAACATTAAATTAAACTGTCTAGAGCACATCGTTTTCTAAATTTAGTACAAACGTTTTTGTCAGATATTTGACATTACCCCCAAGAATGGCAAGAAATGCCAATTGACTTGAAGTCTGCAACATTGTAAGCAATCAGAGCATCTGCCAATATAGCAGGTGCCTTGAGTTAAGGGTAGCAGGTGCCTTGAGTTAAGGGTGGGAGGTGGGGCAAGTTATTGACATCCTCTGATCTGAGTTGCACTTGTGGTTAACTGAGCTTTGATGTGGCAAGTGGCAACAATTGTCTCAGAGTACTTGTAGCCTGATCTTTCCAGTTATTATTAAACTGAGTCTTGGCGTGTCAAGTGGCAACAGTTGTCTTAGTGAACTAACAGACAATCTACCCAGCTATAATTATAACCGTATGGTGGTAACCTTGGCCAATTTATAGAGACAGCCTGACCCCTTGGGCTAGGCTTAGACGTTGTTAGTTGTTATTAGTTAGTAGGGGCCCGGCAGTGAATCTAGGGGCCAGCGGGGCCCAGGCCCACGATAAACTCCAACCATAACTTAGCCTAAGTTATTCTTCAAATTCCTACTAAACATTCTGGAGATTAAAGCATCAACTATACGGGAAACGATGTGCAAGTCCTGGGACAAAGCAGACAGTCAAGAGATTACGCAGTTTTGTACATTACAGCAGACATTGGGGGATTGCAACTAGGATTTTAAATGTGTATGGCTAAATGTATAAAGGCCACAGCTGGTAGCAGAAAGATTGTAATACTTTTATCAAAAATAGATAAGCGAGCAAAAAATGTTCAACTCAAAACACTTCCCAAAACACAGAATTGAAAGGTTGCTAGCACCACTATGACTCGTCTCATCCTAACGATCTTGATATCGTTTGAAAGCTTGTGCTTTCTGCTATTTAATCATACACATTATTTCCCGATAATCATTCCTAAAATAAACTATAAATGGACCTACAACCGTGCCGTTTCCGATGTCTTAGACACTGAACGATGTTGTTTCGTCGACACAGTTCACCAATCTGCCGATTGAGGCACCACTATCTGATTTCATGATATAAGGTCCACCCACTTTTAAATGGCGGCGAAACTGACATACTCAAAGTCGCTGTGACTTCACAGTCACATATTTCAACCAACCATCGCAAAGAATTTTTACCCTCCATCACAGTTATTGTATCGTTACGTCGACATCAGTTTCACTGCTGTCAAAGCACATCAGTTTCACTGCCATTTAAAAATGGGTGGAGCTTATAGCATGAAATCAAGTATTGGTGAAGTGCGCATCTGAATCCTATGCAAATGGGAAGCAGCGTCACTAACAGAAGATTAGTGTACCGAGTACCCGCTGCTGGTATACAGAACACAGAAAACGACATGATTGTAGGTCCATTTACGGGTGTTTTATGAATGGTTACCAGGGAATCTAGATGAATGCTGGAGTAACAGAAAGTGTGTGCTTTCAAGTGATACCAAGATCATCGGGATCGGACGAGCCATCAGTGAAATTTTATGATTTTGGACGTGTTTGGAGTTTTACATTTTTCGCTCGCTTATCCATTTTTGGTTTTATTGATACATTGTTTTTTATTTACGCATCGGCATAAAGGGAAAAGTGGATACTCACTTGTCAGAAGTACAAATAATTGGTGTTTCAATGTATAGGGACAAAAAATAATTACATTTACAAAGGTGTCCCAAAACATACGGTACAGAAAAATAATTATGACTTACTCGCTAACAAAAACAGTTTGTAAATATAATGCTCTTCAATGGATGATTTATTGTTTGGTCAATAATTACCACAAGGCTGTCTATATGATATGTTGTAAAAATTAAATTATTTATTCAAAAGGGAAAATATGGATTTGTTAATATGAAGATGAATGAAACGTAACGATAGCAACATAATAACTTTTATATGATATAATATATAACTTTTAACCAAAAAAAATTACTTTTAAACAATAAATTGTAATAATTTCTGTGTTGTAACGACCCACATAACAATTGCCACTCGAACTGAAAAGGAAAGATTGTGTTAAAGGACCATATCTCATATAATATAATCATCTGTCTGTGGTCAGAACATTTGCAAACAGCTGGCACCTAGAATAGATATGGACAAGGTATATTGGGTCAAGCAATCATTGCAGCTTGTGATTGGACACATCTTAAACACCCATAAATTATGTTCTATTCATCAGCAGTGTATTTAAAATACACTAGTCACAGACAGTTCCCGGCTTTGCCTGGATGAAATCAATAGTTTTGCCCAAGAAGAAATCAATATATCAAAATGTATTGACTCTTAAATAACAATGTTACCTAATTTTACTGATACCTTTCCCACACATCAACCACAAGTTGGATGATGTACAACTGATTCTGTGAACTTCTTGCTAATAATTATAGCAGCTATTAATTAACCCCTGGCTAATTCTGGTTAATGGGACAGACAACCCCTATCTTTCCTGTTGAACTCACAAGATGTGAGAGAGGATGAACCTGACGCCTTCGGTGCGAGATCGAACTAGATCTGAGTAAGGATTATCTGTGTGCAAAACTTACATATCAGGATAATGCCAACAGTGACTTAGGCATCTCACGCAAATCTGCCAGTAATCTCCCCAGCTGGAGAAACAAGGAGAATTAATGCACATTTGAATTGTTGTGCGCAGTGCCGAGCAGGCCACAGCAACACTGTGCCGACTGACAACGTTTTGACATGTATTGATTATTTCTGCATTTTTGAGAATCTGTTATGCGCAAGTAGAAATCTACGACCTGGCACAGGCGATTCTGAGAGGAGATTGTTGATCCTACCGGCAGGACATTGTGTATTAATTGTAACAGGATGTTTTACCATGGATGTGTGGACAAATAAATCTGGAATGTATCAAATTAAGCGGGCTTATCCAACTCGCATGAAAGGTTTTTTTTTAATCCACATGAATGGGTTCATCCAAAACATGTGAGCAGGTTTGTCCACTATGCAAATTCAAAATAGTAGTAAATACAAATTATTTAACCACCCATGAATTGTTAAATTAATGAAATATTTTGATTTTACCACCATGGTAGAGTACAGACAAATTTGTGTAAAAGAACATAAATTTTGTAGTTTTTGAGTTGCTGTATCTAATCCCACAATTCTTGTTGCGGTGAATTATCACATTTTTTTTCTTAGAACTTTCAAAATATGACTTGCTGGTATTTAGAGCCTTACATAGACTTAGCCTGGCTCCATTCCTTCACAGGGAGAAAAATGTAGATTGTTTTATCAGACAGCAGAAAGACATACTAGCAAATTAAATACTACTAGTCAGCTGTTCTTAAGCGGTAAGCAGTGTTGCTTTAAGCTTCTACAAAAGTCACTTTCAATTCCGACTCTTCGAGCAGACAGCATCTCGCAATGAGATAAGACGTTGCATTGAAGGTATGGAGCAAGGACTGATGTAGGCAAACCCTCAGCTGAATTAGCAGCATACGTCAAAAGTTAGGTTTTTGAATGAACTAATTTGCGTCAAGCACATTATCGCCCATTATCGCTGTTGGCAACTACCTTCGCTCCATTCTCGTCACACCTGCCGGTGATTATATAATCACTCGTTGGCCACTATGTCTGCAGGAGACAAACGAACGCGCAGTAAGGCGCAGTCAATGACTAAGTCGGTTACGGGTGAACGGGCAACCGGGCCGGAAATAGAGGCTCCGCACAAAGAAGACGACTTTGCGACATTTGTTCGTTCGGCCCTGGTTAGTTTGAATGACAAGCTTGATAGCATCATCACACACCAGGCTAGCCTGGAAAAAAAACTGTCAAACATCGAAGACAGAGTCATGGACCAATCGACTGTGATTGCGGACCTAAGTGAATCGGTCGAATTTAATGCCCGAAACATAAAAGACCAGCAAAACTCTGTTGCGGAAATGGGCAAGGTGATCGATAAATCAAACCGCGAACTGCAATTCGCCACCACTGCTATCGCCAAACTCGAGTTGAAACTAAATATTTTGGAAAGACACTCCCGTGGTTTCAATGTTCGTTTGCTCGGTGCCCCTGAGACAAGCGAGGAAAGCTGTATTTCCATCGTAGATCACATTCTTCAAGACAAATTTGAGGTAAAGGGCGGTGCCATTGAATATGCACACCGAACTGGTAAACCGCAAAAAGGGAAACCTCGACACATCATTGCGCGTTTTTACAGCAGAGATGTACGGGGATCAGTGATGAGAGCAGCGCGCGCGAACCTCGCGAATACACCGTACCGCCTCATGGATGACTTGACTAATGTGGACTTAACAGAGAAACAACGAGTTCGTCCCTATATGGAGGATCTGTTCAAGCGTAACAAAAGGCCGACTTTCCGAAATGGGAAGTTATACGCGGAGGGCCGTGAAGTTGCTACTGAAGACATAAAAACATTCCTGAACAATCTTCATCAGAGCACTGGTTAATATTTTTTGGAAAACACGCTCTATACCTTCGTGTTTTGTAGTTTAATGATGCAAATTGCATCAGCATTTATGTTCAACGTTTTCATTGCTTTATTCTTCATATGTTTGGAACAGTTGCTCCACATACGCAAGCATCTGTATGACGTAATCCCACCCTGGTGCACTATACTAAACCTTTGTACTACAGTATATGGCGTACAATTTAAATAATAATTCTTTGGAGGACGGAATACTATCAAACTATGGAGGTTCGATTGCAAATAATCTAATACAGCTTCTCGGCGATGCAGATGATAAATTAGATGACTTAACAATACTTACTCACTCACCTTATATAGACACCACAGACTTAAAAGACGCTCTCGCCACTACCATAGATAAGTTTACTATTTTCAGCTTAAATGTTCAAAGCATAAATTCAAAATTTAACTACATCTACCCACTCTTACTAGAGTTAATCAATAAAGACATCGGTTTCAGTGCCATATGTTTGCAGGAAAGCTGGCTTTCTGATGACGCAGACTTATCTCAATATCAATTACCAAATTACAACATCATTCATCAAGGCAAAAAATGCTCCGGTCATGGAGGTTTATTAATATATTTACATGTACGTTATTCATACATTGTAAGACAATTATATGACTCATCCGATATTTGGGAGGGGCTTTTTATTAATGTATTTGGTGCAAATCTAAATAAAAACATCACAATAGGAAACATATATAGACCGCCTAAGCTAAATAATAATGAACAAAGTATATCTACATTTATAGAAGAATTTGCACCGATACTTTCAAAATTGGGAAAGGAAAATGCAGAAACTATAATAACAGGTGACTTTAACATTGACCTGTTGAAAGTAAACAGCAAACAAAAAGTCGGCGACTATTTGATTTATTCTGTACCAATGGATTTTATCCAAAAATTACCTTGCCGACTCGTTTCTCTCGAAAAAGCTGCACACTAATTGACCAGATATTCTGTAAGATTTCAAATGCCACTACTGCTTCCACAGCAGGTATAATTATGAGCAACATATCCGATCATTTACCATATTTCATAATTACCGATATACTGTTATCCAAACAAAGTGCTCCCAAATGGGTGACAATCAGGACAAACAATGAAAAGGCAACAACACAATATTATGAATCTGTAAGGCAATCGTGCATCATGGATCAATTAAATCTAAATGAGCTATCTGATCCAAACACTAACTATAACTTACTTGAAAATATACTCTCCCGACTATATGACTATCATTTTCCTGCAAAAACTGTTAGATACAATAAGTACAAACACAAAAAATCTAACTGGATAACCATTGGAATAATCAACTCAATAAAACATAAAGACAAACTGTATCGCAAATTAAAACAGACGGCGCACAATGAAATATCTTACAATGCGTCATTGATAAATCTTCGCGTTTATAAAAATATCTTAAATAGAGCTATCAGAGAAGCGAAACGTATTCACTACACAAACCTATTCAATCAATATAAATCTAACATAAGAAAAACTTGGGACACCATTAAACAACTCTTAAATAAAAACTATAAGCAATTTGAATTTCCTAATTTGTTTTATATAAACGGAGTACATATCTCGGACAAAAAGGAAATTGCGCATGCATTTAATGAATTCTTTGTAAATATTGGCAATAAACTGGCAGAAAAGATATCCTTTAATAGACAACATAGAGCATTTACCAGCTATCTAAAGGACAAATCTCCGTTCACTTTTATATTCAAACATGTTACAGAAAAAGACATATTGTCAGTTGTAAAGGAATTCGACCCCAAAAATAGTGCAGGACATGACTCAATCTCCATAAATATGTTAAAGAAAATCAGCCCGCTAATTGTCAAGCCTTTGTCTCTCATAATTAACCAATCGCTCACCACAGGAATTTTCCCACATAAACTAAAAATTGCAAAAGTTATTCCTCTGTATAAGAAAAACGATAAAACGATGCTAGATAATTACAGGCCAATCTCGTTGCTGCCGTCTATCTCCAAAGTCTTCGAAAGAATTGTGTATAACCAACTATATGAGTATTTAACTACAAATGAAATATTATTTAAAAGTCAGTATGGTTTTAGAAAAGCACATTCTACGGAGATGGCTACACTGGAAATGACAGACACTCTTTTACAAAGCTTAGACAAGGGTAATATTCCTATATCCATTTTTTTAGACCTCTCAAAAGCGTTCGATACACTAGACCACTCTATTTTATTTAAAAAACTTGAACACTACGGCATAAACAAGACACCGTTACACTGGCTAATCAGTTATCTTACTAATAGGCTTCAATTTGTACAATTCGGTGATGTAATATCCAATAAATTACCCATCTCTACAGGTGTCCCTCAGGGTTCCATATTGGGACCATTGTTATTCATCTTATATATAAATGATATTCATTACGCCAGTGATAAATTTAATGCGATATTATACGCCGATGACACTACCCTGATTGGTCCACTCTGTTCCTTCCAATCTACTTCAGATGTGTTTGATAACATTACTTTAAGCATCAACATAAATAAGGAATTGGAAAAAATAAGTGAATGGTTATCAGTAAACAAACTGTCTCTTAATGCTAGTAAGACTAAATATATGTTGTTTCATTTTCCTCAACGCAATACCGCGCGCATCGAATTAACGCTAAAAATAGATGACCAACACTTTGATCGTGTTCAAGAATTTAACTTCTTAGGCACAACTATCCATGAAACATTAGATTGGACAGCACACATTGATAAAATTGCCATTAAAATATCAAGAACTCTTGGTATATTAAATAAGTTAAAGCACTTCTTACCTACATGTGCTCTAAAGATAATGTACAATTCCTTAATTGCGCCACACTTCAATTATAGTATTTTATTGTGGGGCTTTAATTCAAAAAGAATTTCGAAATTGCAGAAAAAGGCGATAAGAATTATAACCCACAGCGAATATAATTCCCACACAGAACCTCTAATGAAATCACTAAAGTTATTGAAGGTCGACGACATTTTCACGCATAAATGTCTTATATTTTATCACAAATTTGTGAATAGTATAGTTCCTTCTTACTGTAAATCTTTATTTTCACTAAATACCACACACCATGGCCATCACACTAGGCAAAGTCATTACATCTCTATTCCGTACAGCCGAACCTCCCGAGCCAGAAAGTGTATAAGATACTACCTGCCAACTTTACTCAGAAATATGCCACCTAGAATTACGGAAAAAGTCAATACTCATAGTCTTCACGGTTTCTCTTTATATCTGAAGAAATATCTATTGGATCAATACCAAGAGACTTGCACAATTGCAAATTGCTATATATGTAGGCAAAACAATAATCTGTAATTTTAGAAAGTGAATACTTTTTATTATATAATAAACTGCCTACATGCTTGTATTTGCATAAATTGATGCGAAACCACAAAGATTTCTTAATTGTATCCTCTTTTTACTAATAGGCCGATTTCCATGTGTATTCCCGAACCAGAGCAGCCCTGGTTATGAAGATCTAACCTGTCTCCGCCTATACTAACCTTTTAGTATTTGTGTCCTGTCTTGTCTTTCATAATGTACGAAGCAATTGCGACTAAAAGTGATTGTTTTCCTCCCAGGATTTTGTGTTTCCCTCTGGGTTTCACAGAGAGTGTACTGCATAGTCTTTGGCTCAGAGCTGTTAGTTTGGAATCAGTCAGGTTCTATGAACACACAGGTACTTCCCAAGTCCCTAGAGTATATCCCAAGAGCAGCGTTTTACTTCTAGCTGATATTTCTATGAAACAGCCGCCCTACTGAGAACACTTCTGCTAGTTCTCTTGTCTCGCATACTGTATTCAGTGTATAAAGCATACACTACCAACGGAAATTATGTTACAGTTTCTCTGCACTTTAGTATGTTTATTTCTGTTTTGTTTAGCCAGCTTAGTGGTTTTATTTTTGTTAGTCCCATTCTTCAGTGCCAGTTGCAGTGTGTAGCAGCTGTGTTAGTTTAATCAGTATTTTTGAGTCTTAGCATTTTAGACATGTAAACTCGACGGAATAGAGTCTTAGTATGATTGTGTAAAGAAGTTTGTTATGTCTGTCTTTCAGGAGTGTCCGACGGGTATAGTGAATGAGGAGACCTTCAAGGAGATCTATGCCCAATTCTTCCCTCATGGAGGTAAGACATTCTTCCCGCACTCATTGTAATACCATGTGTTATTAGCAGGCTTTGACATGAAGGTTTTACATCCAATGGCCTAGGGGGCCAATAGATTTGAAAAGTTACTGACCCGCCCAAAAATAGTTACTCGCCTGAATTTTGCAATAGGGTAACAAAAATATGTTGATATCGAGGTGCCCTGAAGCGTCATTTACAACAAACAAGCTTTGCAAGAACTCTGCACCGAGGTGAATTAAATTAGCAAAAAATGAAGTGGCCCAGATTTTTTTAACTGGCCCAAATCCATTTTGAACTGGCCCTAATTAATTTGAACTGGCCCTGCTAATTACAAACCACATTGATACATTTGCATATTTCCACATTCTGTATTCTCCCGACATGACTGTCTATCATTTGAATGTTACTTGTCGAGGCCTGCGTTAGGGTGTCCGGATGTTTTACAAACCGACACTTTGCAATAGATCTTTTGCCAACAGACATTTTACCAACAATAGAGAGAGGGAAATTTCACAAAGCATAATTGTTTATTCTGTGTTGATATTTATCTGTCTAAGAATAAGAAAGTAGTTTGGCTATGTGCACTGTTCAGTAAAGATACCCTCTGTTAAATAAAAAATAAAAACAGTTGAATAAAAGGGTGTTAACATTATATTGAAAAAAAGATACAAACTATTTTTATTAAAATCTATAAATCCTATAATAACCTGAAGATATTTGTGTACGCAGGACATACATATCTTGTCTTTATTTTTTACATACTACTGCATAATTGTAATATTAATTAATGCTAAAATTAAGTTAGCCATAACATATTCGAGGTGAAAAATATCATAGAATGAAGATGTCATCTCCAAATCACTAGCACTATTCGTGTGCCACAAACTGAAAAATAAAATTGCAGCCTGATCCTGCTGGTGGGCAGTTAATCCCATTAGTAAGTCATATAATGCTTGTGATGCTGTATTTATTGCCAAGTAAACCTCTGCAGGGCATAGATACATGTGTATATGGCCTCCATTTGTGGGGTGTTAATGAGGCCAAACAACACTTCTGGACCATTACTTCCTGTTATCAAAGCCCGGTTATCTTGCTGATTAATAATGGAGGCGTGAGCCTGCATTAAATATGCGCCGATCCACGTTTGTGTCCGATTTGTGAAGCGAATATCTGGAAATTTACCCCATCTTGTTACATGATGAAGATTTGTGGTTTAAAAAATTAATGCCATTGTTTGAGTTAGTGCATGACACCAGGAAATAGGTCATGTGGAAACTGATTCAAATAAATAGTCCCACTGGTTGATTTATGAAGCATACATAAGTAATAATAATAAGTAGCTTTCACACACCCGTGGAACAACAAACAGGGGCAGCAGTTATCACTGTTACAATATTTTGATCATAAACTTGTTCCCGCTGACTATTTAATTTCTCCAGCCACAGTAGCATGTGTGAAGACTCCATCACCTTCATTGTCACTGTCTTTCCCTGACATGTACACACAAGTAAATCAATCTAAATAACTTCCTTTTTAAATACATTGCAAGGTGGTAGATTAGACAGCAGTGGTCCAAGAGACAAACAGAAAACGTGGAAAGAGGCAACTGACCCTCGGCACCAGGGAGGAGATGAACCCATACGGCCCCAAAGTTAGCGTATTGACATGTAGATCACTATTTATATTGCTTATATCACCAGGGACCTGAGCTCAGAGGTACAACGTGCAGGAATCATTAGGCAAAATCATGATCAGAGATGTAGGAGGCATCAATAGAGATTGAGACTGCCAAAGATTTAGGGCACTACTGATTATAACATTTGCACCGTACGTGTGCACGTGCACAGATGCACACATGCATATGTGTACGCATGTGTACGTATATACATATGTGTACACATGTGTACGTACATACACATGTGTAGGTATATACACATGTGTACGTACATACACATGTGTAGGTATATACACATGTGTACGTACATACACATGTGTACATACATACACATGTGTACGTACATACACATGTGTACGTACATACACATGTGTACGTACATACACATGTGTACGTATATACACATGTGTACGTATATACACATGTGTACGTATATACACATGTGTACGTACATACCCATGCATAAACACACGTACACACACAAAAACTGAGATAAATTGTCAGTGTTTTCGACCGGCTGTGAATCGTACTTTCATAAATGTTCTGTTAGAAAAACTATATTTGTTGTTAAATTATGTATCTTGCAAGTAACGGATACACCTTTTAGTCATCAATTGCTGTTTCAGATTCAAGTGCTTATGCACACTACGTATTCAGCACTTTTGATCAAGATCATGACGGTGCAGTCAGCTTTGAGGTGAGCCTGTACATACATACTGGCTGTAAGTTTAAACAACTATAATCGAGTTAGGATATAATTAAAATTATGGGTGTACGCAATATATGTTTGTGGTGCTACTCCTAGAAATTTTGCATCTTGGATGCCAAAATTTCAAGGGTTCGTTCTGCAACCCCGGAAAGGATCCGTAATGGAAAAATGGCCATCTCTGAGGTAATGATTACGTTTTGATCAGGAAAAAAATTTGAAGAATTAAAAAATTATAAATTCAATTGGATCTGGGATCAGAAGTCGACAGTTATTATATTTTATATTGTCAAGTGACATGGAAACAATCTCTCATCATACCATTCTGCTCCAAATACGTCACTTACCTATCCAATCCTTGGGGATCTACATCAATGGCTGCATGCATTCAATTTTGTTAGTTTCCCAGCGAACAGCCAAACAAAACAGTCATATTTTTATACTGCTTTTTCATGCATGATATTTTCCAATATCCATCCGTTATTAATATTTATATTTTCCGTCAGCTTTGCCCTGTCAAAATTAGAATAAAGTATGTGAGTGGTTAAAAGCCTGCTTTTGTACGGAAAAGAAAGACATTCTCCATTTGAGCGAGTGCAAGATGATGGATGGATCTATTTGATGCTGCCCTGCCTCAGTTGCAGCTGTGAGTGTTCCTAGCAGGAGGCCCTTGTTCACACAGAAGTATCAAGTCTTGTCTGTGTCAGCCTACTAAGTAGGCACCAAGTGATCCACTCAGCATCACAAGCAGCCTGACACAGACACATCTAGATGGATGGACAAACAGAGCAGCCACAGTCAGAGCCTCATCATCTCTCTCTCTCTCTCTCTCTCTCTCTCCATCTTCATCTAATTGATCAATTAGTCATTAATTCATTTATAAATTCCTCCTACTCACGGATGTGTTTGTTTTTGTTCAACCAGGACTTTGTGACGGGCCTATCAGTGCTGGCGCGGGGAACGTTTCAAGAGAAGATTCAGTGGGCGTTTGGTCTGTATGACATCAACGGAGACGGAGTGATCACGCGAGATGAAATGCTCGATATCATCGTCGCCATCTATGATCTACTCGGGAAGATGGTCGAACCAAGTCTCGATGACGCCACAGCCAAGGAACATGTACACAGAATCTTTGATGTACGTCACGTGTGTGTGTGTGCGTGTGCGTGTGCATGCATGAACTGCAGGGGTGTGTGTGTGTATGCGTATGTTTCCTATCCAAAAGAATGACTGTGGCTTGAGTGTAATATCTTTAATATACATACTACGCAGTGTGTACGATTTAAATTAATTGGTTATTTAATATATATTATTGAATAATATATAATAATATAAAATCAAATATATTATAAATAATTATCCAATTAAGTGTTTTGAAGTGCTTCAATCTTGATATATAAGCAACTATTCAGATAACATTAATAACGTACGTCAAGAATCAGCCTTATTTACTGGTATCAGTTTTAAATATTAAAAAGTTATTTGTACTTGTGCAAGTGATATTAGATGAGATGTCACTTTCATTGTTTTTTTGGTTCCTCTGTTGCAGACAATGGATTCAAATAAGGACGGGGTCATAACAATCGAAGAGTTCATAGAAGCATGTCGAAAAGTAAGTATGGTCACTACTAATCTTTTTTGGTACAATGAGTTTGGAAAATATAAGTCGGATGGAACGTGTAAAGTGACCTTGTCTGTTCCATTACCCAGAATCCTCATCTCAAGCCAGGGGTGGCAATTATTAGCAGGAAGTTCACTGATTCACTTTTACTTTGTCACACTAACAAGATATATTTGAATAAAAACGAACAGTTGACTTACCTATCATGTTGATGTTCTTCTTTTGTAGGATCAGCACATCTCAAAATCAATGAACATTTTCGATACAGTTCTGTGACGTCGCGGCACACCGAGGCATATCTTGTATCCCAGCCTGCATCAGGTCAGCTGTGTGTAAGACACAGCAGCCAATGAAGCAGACCGTGATGACACTGAAAGTCTTCTGCACGGTTGGGTCTTCGAAAGACGCGGGGCCATGCACGACAGATCGTTGCATTGATAGGGGACCATAATACTGCAACTACGAAGGTCATCGTGCTTGGCCTGCTTTAACACTGAATCAACGTCCCTGAGGGTTTCTCTTCAGTAATGAATGTTGTTTATGTCTGACTAATAACCAGTTATTCAGAAACAATCGAGTGTGTTTTACTACATGATGAATGAGAGTTTGTTCTCATTATAAAACACTGCTAGGATCAATTCCAGTGCGAAGTACGTCACATCCAGAAATATACTGCACCACGGATATGTTCTTTTGAAGCTACATTGAACAAATCTGGCAACACTTTAATCACACTTTCGTGTGAATCAGTCTTGTTACTGAATCCAGACCAGGTTTATGAAAAATCATGACGAGAATACTTTGAGCTTTGCGTGTTTCTGGCAGTGAGCAAGATTGTCTCTCGTAAACTAGCCCTATTAACCTGATGTGCGCACTGTGCAGCTCATTTAGCTTGCGAGAAACTAGGGACACTAATCAGGGCCTGGCTTGACAGCATGAATCATGTGGCACATGCACCTGTTTGGGGCGAGTACATCTATGGAAGTGAATCATTTGTTGTCCGTGTTGTGGATCATGACATGATTGACGACCAAGAAATGTTCTGGTTTTTCAGAAAACGATGAATGTTGAAAAACTATATTTCTATTCGTTGATGGAAGAGAAAACAAACTATACAGACAGTGGAGTGATACTACTGTTTATGTATATGTGTATATAGATAAGTGTTGTATAATGGTATATTGAACATATGTACAGTAAACTATTGCATCGTTGGTTGATGCAGCGATGTTAATGTTATATAACTTTGACTGATTAACAGACAAATCCTGTGTGTCTTGTTACTATAACAGCTGCTATTCTACGTAATGTTTTCGACGTTCTTTGACACGCTTGATGAAAAGGGTAGCAACAGGAAAGGTATACATGAAAGTAAATGTTCGGGTGATGTAAGAAGGTAGGGTTTACCTTCGGTTTTTTATATCATGTTATGCAGTATAAACTATCTATTATAACACATTGACCACCCAAATAACAATTTCTGAATTCAGGAGTTTAATATGTACAAAAATAGCTGCACTGTCACTCAAATCCCTATTTAATGAATAATGAGCTAGGATAATTCAGAGGTTTTGAATCGATGTGGGCTGCGCTTCAAAAGTGGTGGGTGCAGTGTCGGAATAAACAAAAACGATTTCCTCCTGAAATGTTTAACTTTCAACAACAACAAAATATTTCATTAAAACCGATTTGGGCAGTCAGTATCCTGCTATGATAGATATATTTTATATTATATAACATGATATTGCAATGAAAAGAAATGGAATTACCCCTTTAAAGGGCTGCAAGAAGTATGCGATGTACTGAAGAGGTAGGAAGCGAAGAATCTAATTTATCTTTTTTACAAGTAACAATTTGAAGACTCCATCGTCTGTTGGAAATTTTAACAAAATGAAAATGTTTTAAGATCACGTTTTATGCCTAGTATGGTATTAATAGTCACTAATAATATATAACATAATAAATGTATGTAAAGAATTTATGCATGTTCATATTGTGCTCTTTAATGTGACATTTGTGACAACTGTCTACAGATCATCTTTGTGTTAATAAACACTTTTAAGGAACAGCTTTTTTCGCGCTATTAACTCCTCAACGCATAGACAACACCAGTGAACAAAAAAAGAAATGTTGAACAAGTCGTGAGCGTCCTGAAAAGATTGGGTTCAATAGTCCCGGTAGGCGGCACCACTTACTCCTAGGCTAATTTTCTTTAACTTATAAGAGTCTGTTATGATTAATTGATGTTTAGTGTACTGTGCAAGTTTAACAAAACATATGTCGATAGGTATTTTGCGTAGCCCGCGAAACGAAAATGGAAATCGTCGATTATATCGCAACGCTGTGCAGAATACTGAGAAGGAATTGTGGAAGCGACAAATGATGGCGCCATACAACGGATTCTTGTGGATTTAACATCTTCTAATCTTATGTGTGATCTTTATTAACTGTCAGATGCCACCCACAGTGATATTGATATATGGACGTTGGAAACCTCGATGTGCACTGGGGCATTGTGATTGTTTTACGTGTCATTAACAGACACGTAGTTTGGATGTTTCCGGCAGATGGCACCACTTATACGGCCGTGTTCCGACTTAACTGGCCAACAAAATCAAAATATCCTTTTTACTGGATTCACACTGACCTACGGTGAATGTCGCAAAATCGTAAGCCACCATGAAGAATATAAATAAGATATTGTCTATACCTTGCAATATAATTAATTACAACATCCTGGTGGACAACATGAACTTTAAAAAACACGTATGTTTTTTCTATGTAGTGAATAAATTGACCCCAAAAACGACAATTTTGGTTTTGTAACAACTAAACAATGAGTTCCTCAAGAAAGTGGTTTATTGTATGTGTTGTTCACAAAGACCAAGTATTCATTCAGCGTAAGTGCATTATTTTGTTCTGTACCGATATATTTGTTAGGTGGGCCGCCTTAATATCTTACCCCACCTTCCCTACATGCAAGAGGGGACCGCGATCCAGTCTTTGACCGCCCACGTGCGTTCACGGGCGCCACGACCGAACCGCCACCTAGTGGCGAAGTGAAAAATTAACGGGGCTATATATTAATTTCGTTAATTTTTTCTGAGACTTTTTTCAAAGTAAGGTTTTTACTTGTTTCGTGTATATATATATACATATATATATATATATATATTGTACACACTGAACACTGGTTTCGTGAGAACGATCCTTATATACAACTGTTCGACCACAAACTAAAAACGTTTCATACATGGCAACAAACCCAAACTATACATGTAAGAAATGTGCTCACCGTGCAGTCAAAGCAGAAGTCCAACGAAAGACCCGTTACTTAGTGGTGGACAGAGAAGACTGAGGAGATGTAACAATTAACACCCATGTCTTCTTCAAAGCAATTTATGGCTCCTCGACTAGCGGGCCAAAGCCACTTAGGTACAACGATGGAAGCATCCTCCATAAAAAACAAGACAACATTTACAACCGCCTGAAAGAGCACTTTGAGGAACTTCTCTACAAGAAACACCACAGATGATCCGTATGTTTTCAAAAACGTCCGACAGCACAAAGTTAGAACTGAACTCTCATGATAAAAAACATAGGAAGCGACGATAAATGTCATTAGACAAATGAAAAATAGTAAAGCCACTGGAGCTGCGGGATGGCATTCCTGCCGAAGTGCTTAAACATGGACGAGACAAACTATATATCGAATACATGCTCTGTTTGTGAAGATCTGGCAGCAAGAACAACTTCTAAGTGATCTTAGAGATGTGACTATTGTTACCGTCTTTAAGAAAGGAAACAAGGCAGACTATGACAACTACAGGGGTATTCTGTTGCCTTGCTCTCAGTAGTGAGCAACACTCTAGCGAGGATCCTCCTTAATCGCCCTCTGTCACTGGCCGAGGAAGTCGTCCCAGAATCTTAGTGTTGATTCAAACATTCTAGAGGAACCGCAGATATGATCTTCACTGCACGTCAGTTGCAGGAAAAGAGTAGGCCCCAGAGCAGGGGTCAGCAACCTGCGGCCCGCGGGCCAAATGCTGCCCGCGAAGCTACTTCATGCGGCCCGCGGACTAAACGTGATATTGTCCAACAAAACGGCCCGCGGGGTGATAACAATAGATGAATATATAGAATATATCAAACCAGTTAAAAGGGAATGTCTTAAAAAGTCGTGTCTGTTTCAATACCCGGTATCAGTCTCCCGAGCCAATAATAGTATTAGACTATTCCTGATGTATTGTCAACATAAATTTACGGATGTCTGCTGAATCAATGATACTTCGTCCCACTTACTGTGTTCGCTAGTCTTGACTGAGCCTGAGGTAACTAGACGACATCAATAAGCAGTGTCAAGAACATGTAGTTAGGCCGTTAGCCCCTATCTGCCTTCGCTCTTACCTTCTATCCTGTGTTTACTATTTGAGTATTTTGTATTCAATTGTAACGTTTGGTTGCTTTGGTCTTATTAAACGCAGTTTGGTGGACAGTACGTTGTTATTCTAAAGAAGACGAGGTGCCAGACGGAGGGCGCGTGCGAATGACGTCACCGTTCTTATGACGCAACTGAAACGTGGTGCCTCTTGTCGAATGGTTATAGAACTAACAGCAAAAACAATTAAAAATGTTGGCTACCCTACCAATTAATAAACTTCAAACAGTTTACAGTATATTATTAATTTTTGCATTACCTTATTATTTATAGAATTATTGCACAATGCCGCGCGGCAATTTTTAGACAATCGCTTTTGTTTCGATTCTAGACGGTTTGCCGTCGAACGGTTTGCCGCCGTTTGTGTAATAGGCTCTCCACATAGACGCGGGAACAGGGGCAGGGGGCAGCTGCCCCCTGGAATTTCTCTGGGGAGGCAGACATATGGTTCGGCCCCCCCCCATTAAATGTGAGCGTGAGTGTTTGTTTTTGTGGCTAGCGTCAATGGCGGATGGAAATGTAAATTTGATGAGACGATTAATGTGTATTTTTGTCGACTGTGAAAGGTGTGTGCAATTGAAGGGTAGACATATTGTTTTCTGCCCCAACCCAGTAATAGGCGGCGTGGTGGTGATTTTTGTTTAAAGCATTCCCCCTCCCCCTCCCCCTACCCTCCCGTGGTGTTGAAGCTCCGTTAGCCCCCCAATATGAATTTCGTTCCCGCGTCACTGGCTCTCCAATTCCAATTTGACCGATTTTTATTTTTCCGCTTGCCGTCGATATGTGTACTATGTCTTTAAGCGGCGGAAAGCTGAGTTAACAAATTGTTGGTGTTGTATTTTTGCCATCAATATGAACGTCCTATGAGAGGCGACTTCCCAGATATGAGAAGAGAAATGAGAGACGTATTCCAGAGCTGCACAGTGTATTCGTATCGAGGGCAACGGATTTGTTTGTTTTGCTGTTGGTTAGAAGAGTATTTTAGTTTGCTTGGTGTTCAAAGTTACATTCAAACTCACATATGCTTCTGTGCATGTGTCTGCTATATTCTATAGGTTTTCTACTGAGTGAACAGTGACTTGGACATCACCTGCATACTAAAGTTAAATCACACTGGTAGTTGGAGTTTTGCTTTTGGCCTTCAGTCTGCTGAAATGAAATAGCTTGCCGTCAGTGCGATAGTTTATTTGCACACCGGCAGGAAGTGTTCCAACCGTAACTAGTAACATTGCAGCACATTGTGGAGAAGAGCGTTAGAGCAATGACGCATTGCTGTTTAACATCAGTTTTGACTTCGAAGGGAGCTGTGGTGAACCCACGGCCCAGAATTCTTGTTTGCATGTCATCGCGTAGGAGTCGAATTATGTTGGCATACTTTGCCAGGCAGCCATGTCATTGGAGAATTTTCAAGAGAGCACATCGGTTTAGCGTCAACAGCTTTGCTTAAATCAAAGAACGCCACGTATGCCTAATGAGAGCTATTCTGTTCTCTTGGGCAGGGATCGGCAACCTTTTTGAATGACGGGCCAAATAGGTGACTTGCACTAAGTCAGCGGACCAGACATATACCACTCAATATTGATGATCGTTAGCCTCATGCGAACTAGCACATTATGCTATAGTTGGTATCTAAATGTAGAGAATCGTGTTCGTATGCATTGAAGTTTAATTTACAAAATATTGCATTTATATAAGACATTTATATAAGACATTATTATCAAAAATCAACGTGTAATAATGTGTTGTTATTGTGAACAATTAAACTTCACTAATAAATACAATCCTTGTTCATTGTCAGTGTTCTTCACACACAAATGTCATCACAGCATGACTATTGTGACATTTTGTGCAGTCGCTGCACCGCCAAACATATTGGTAAATTAACTTTAACTAAAAAAAGCGTATTTGATCAGACTAGCAAACTGTTCCGTCTGCAAACATTTGTGGTAGAACTATACAAGCGGCAACTCCTTGGAGGTAGCTATGTTGAGTGCCATATTGCTGTATCGCAGCTCAATGAACTCTATCAGCACAGCTTCCGGTGCATCGTCGAGTTCCACCGAGTCCTAAGATCGGTAAGACTCTGCAAACTCCAGTTTCAGCAGCTCAGTGACCGCTACTTACGTGTCCGGACTTAACGGTTTGTTTTCCATTAGTGTTGCAAATTGCACGTAGTTTGTGTTCTGCAGTTGTGTCTCCCACAGCAGCAACGTAATTTCGGAAGCGGAAACGAACTGTAAAATCTCTTTAATGAGATGTGCTCGTCCCTAGAGCAGTGTACGACATAAGATTCAAAATATCAACGGCCAACCGGGCCTGTAACCTGAAAATGTCGCGGGCCCGACAAATGTTGTGATAGCCCGGCAACCTTTATCTATTATAATTTATTACATTATAGTATATTATATATAAAACGTATATTAGAATAACAACGTACTGTCCACCAAACTGCGTTTAATAAGACCAAAGCAACCAAACGTTACAATTGAATACAAAATACTCAAATAGTAAACACAGGATAGAAGATAAGAGCAAAGGCAGATAGGGGCTAACGGCCTAACTACATGTTCTTGACACTGCTTATTGATGTCGTCTACTTACCTCAGTCAAGACCGGCAAAGACCGTAAGTGGGACGAAGTATCATTGATTCAGCAGACATCCGTAAATTTATGTTGACAATACATCAATAATAGTATAATACTATTATTGGCTCGGGAGACTGATACCGGGTATTGAAACAGACACGACTTTTTAAGACATTCCCTTTTAACTGGTTTGATATATTCTATATATTCATCTATTGTTATCACCCCGCGGGCCGTTTTGTTGGACAATATCACTTTTAGTCCGCGGGCCGCATGAAGTAGCTTCGCGGGCAGCATTTGGCCCGCGGGCCGCAGGTTGCTGACCCCTGCTCTGGGGCCTACTCTTTTCCTGCAACTGACGTGCAGTGAAGATCATATCTGCGGTTCCTCTAGAATGTTTGAATCAACACTAAGATTCTAGGACGACTTCCTCGGCCAGTGACAGAGGGCGATTAAGGAGGATCCTCGCTAGGGTGTTGCTCACTACTGAGAGCAAGGCAACAGAATACCCCTGTAGTTGCCACAGTCTGCCTTGTTTCCTTTCTTAAAGACGGTAACAATCGTCACATCTCTAAGATCACTTAGAAGTTGTTCTTGCTGCCAGATCTTCACAAACAGAGCATGTATTCGATATATAGTTTGTCTCGTCCATGTTTAAGCACTTCGGCAGGAATGCCATCACGCAGCTCCAGTGGCTTTACTATTTTTCATTTGTCTAATGACATTTATCGTCGCTTCCTATGTTTTTTATCATGAGAGTTCAGTTCTAACTTTGTGCTGTCGGACGTTTTTGAAAATATACGGATCATCTATGGTGTTTCTTTTAGAGAAGTTCCTCAAAGTGCTCTTTCAGGCGGTTGTAAATGTTGTCTTGTTTTTTTTTATGGAGGATGCTTCCATCCTTGTACCTAAGTGGCTTTGGCCCGCTAGTCGAGGGGCCATAAATTGCTTTGAAGAAGACATGAGTGTTAATTTTTATATCTCCTCAGTCTTCTCTGTCCACCACTAAGTAACAGGTCTTTCTTTGGACTTCTGCTTTGACTGTACGGTGAGCACATTTCTTACATGTATAGTTTGGGTTTTGTTGCCATGTATGAAACGTTTTTAGTTTGTGGTCGAACAATTGCATATCAGGATCGTTCTCACCAAACCAGTGTTCAGTGTGTACAATAGATATTATATATATATATATATATATATATATATATACGAAACAAGTAAAAACCTTACTTTGAAACAAGTCTCAGAAAAAAATTTCACGAAATTAATATATAGCCCCGTTAATTTTTCACTTCGCCACTAGGTGGCGGTTCGGTCGTGGCGCCCGTGAACGCACGTGGGCGGTCAAAGACTGGGTCGCGGTCCCCTCTTGCATGTAGGGAAGGTGGGGTAAGATATTAAGGCGGCCCACCTAACAAATATATCGGTACAGAACAAAATAATGCACTTACGCTGAATGAATACTTGGTCTTTGTGAACAACACATACAATAAACCACTTTCTTGAGGAACTCATTGTTTAGTTGTTACAAAACCAAAATTGTCGTTTTTGGGGTCAATTTATTCACTACATAGAAAAAACATACGTGTTTTTGAAAGTTCATGTTGTCCGCCAGAAAGTTGTACTTAATGATTTTGCAAGGTATAGACAATATCTTATTTATATTCTTCATGGTGGCTTACGATTTTGCGACATTCACCGTAGGTCAGTGTAAATCCAGTAAAAAGGATATTTTAATTATTTTGGCAACTTAAGTCTTAACACGGCCGTAAAAGTGGTGCCATCTGCCGGAAACAGCCAAACTACGTGTCTGTTAATGACACGTAAAACAATCACAATGCCCCAGTGCAGATCGAGGTTTCCAGCGTCCATGTATTAATATCAACACTGTGGGTGGCATCTGACAGTTAATAAAGATCACACATAAGATTAGAAGATGTTAAATCCACAAGAATCCGTTGTATGGCGCCATCATTTGTCGCTTCCACAATTGCTTCTCAGTATTCTGCACAGCGTCGCGATATAATCGACGATTTCCATTTTCTTTTCCCGGGTTACACAAAATACCTATCGACATATTTTCGTTTAAACTTGCACAGTACACTAAACATCAATTAATCATAACAGACTCTTATAAGTTAAAGAAAATTAGCCTAGGAGTATTTGTAAATGGTGCCACCTACCGGGACTATTGAACCCAATCTTTTCAAGACGCTCACATGACTTGTTCAACAATTCTTTTTTTGTTCACTGGTGTTGTCTCTGCGTTGAGGAGTTAATAACGCGAAAAAAGCTGTTCCTTAAAAGTGTTCATTTATACAAAGATGGATCTGTAGACAATTGTCACAAATGTCACATTAAAGAGCACAATATGAACATGCATACATTCTTTACATACATTTATTATGTTATATATTATTAGTGACTATTAATACCATAATAGGCATAAAACGTGATCTTAAAACACTTTCATTTTGTAAAAATGTCCAACAGACGATGGAGCCTTCAAACTGTTACTTGTAAAAAATATAAATTAAATTCTTTGCTTCCTTCCTCTTCAGTACATCGCAGACTTCTTCCAACCCTTTAAAGGGGTAATTCCAGTTCTTTTTATTGCAATATCATGTTATATAATATAAAATATATCTATCATAGCAGGATACTGACTGCCCAAATCGGTTTTAATGAAATATTTTGTTGTTGTTGAAAGTTAAACATTTCAGGAGGAAATCGTTTTTGTTTATTCCGACACTGCACCCACCACTTTTGAAGCGCAGCCCACATCGATTCAAAACCTCTGAATTATCCTAGCTCATTATTAATTAAATATTGAGATATTTGAGTGACAGTGCAGCTATTTTTGTACATATTAAACTCCTGAATTCAGAAATTGTTATTTGGGTGGTCAATGTGTTATAATAGATAGTTTATACTGCATAACATGATATAAAAAAACCGAAGGTAAACCCTACCTTCTTACATCACCCGAACATTTACTTTCATGTATACCTTTCCTGTTGCTACCCTTTTCATCAAGCGTGTCAAAGAACGTCGAAAACATTACGTACAATAGCAGCTGTTATAGTAACAAGACATACAGGATTTGTCTGTTAATGAGTCAAAGTTATATAACATTAACATCGCTGCATCAACCAACGATTCAATATTTTTGCTGTACATTCGACAGCGATCGTCATTGGAATCGTAGACGATCTGCACCATTGCGGCGCGCAGCTCATTCGGTGACACCTTTGCAAATCACACGTTGGGAACCATATTAGTATTACCGATTTGCGACAAAAACAGGTTCGCGTGGGACATACAATCCACAGGAACAGTGTTCAAGAGAGATCATATGGGGAATATTCAAATAAAATCGTGTTTATGCTATGGATGAGTGTGTTTGTTTGTTTTGAGTTTTCATTGTCATCAAGTCACAACTAACTTTTCTTCATGCACACACACACACACACAGACACACACACACACACACACACACACACACACACACACACACACACACACACACACACACACACACACACACACACACACACACACACACACACACACACACACACACACACACCACACGCACACACACACACGACACACACACACACACACACACACACACACACACACACACACACACACACACGCACGCAACACACACACACCACCACACTCCTTTACACACACATTGCTCGCACCTCCACGCACACACACCAATCCGCACACACGCACACCTCCTGCTCACATGCACGCACACATGGTATACGCACCTCCACACACCACACTCCGCACACACAATCCACACACACACACCACCTCCACTCCACACACACAATCACACACACCGCATCGCTCTTTACACACACACTCACCTCCTGCACCGCACTCTCTCTCCTCTCTCTCTCTCTCTCTCTCTCTCTCTCCGCGTCTCTCTCTCACGCACACACACACACACACACACACACACACACACACACACACACACACACACACACACACACACACACACACACACACACACACACACACACTCACACACACTCACACACACACACACACCACACCACATCACACTCACACACACACACACACAGATACACACACACACTCACACAGACACACACACATACACACACACACACACACACACACACACTCACACACACACACGTACACACACACACCTGTGTATTCGGTGGACTGAAGAGAGTCGTAGAAAATTGGTTCTTGCAACTCGTTAATCTAAGTCTGATTCGTGGAAGTTGTCGGTCTGAATTTGGTTAAGTTTGATCCATGGTACTGTTCGTGTGTCTTGCATATCGTACACGAACTTGTTTTACGCAAATCGATGACCTTGGTATTGACAATACGGATAGTCTCTTTACTTGTGAAGTGTAAGACAATGAGTAAGGTTTCCAACGTATGCTTTGCATTACACTACGAAAAAAGACACACGATAAGGTTTGCACATTTTATTCGTGTACAACACAAACGTATTTACATGTCACGCTCCATAACTGCAAGAACCAGAAACTGAACATTAATACAGAGTCTTGCAAAGTTTAATCGTGTACAAGACGATACCGCACCTCACTACTTCAGTCTTGCCTGCCATACGGCGAGGAGACCTTGTGGGTCCAACAAAGATGGTTCGGATACTTGGTTGCAGTATTGTTCCAGACAGTCAACCAGTCTTTAATCAACCTCATCCTCCATTACTGTCAGAACCATTTGTTTCATAGTGTTTCGCCACTGTTTCGAAACGGATTCTTGCAACCAAGTATTGATATTACACAACTGTTCGACTATCACGTCGGATAGCTTCATACCTGCGTCTAACAAAACACTCAAACAGTCTTTCACCACTGCAGTTGAATTAATGGTATCGACAGCCTCGTCAAAGTGCATGCAAATTTGAATGTCATCAGATATCATACAATCGTTATGAAATTTACTAGGATGGTCTATCTCGCAACCACGGCATTGTCGTCTTGAGAGTTCAAAGATGCTACATGCTATGTGACGTGAAAGCGTCTTCTTCATTTCGGTCACAGGGAAATCAATGGTAAAGTTCGGACCAGCAGAGTCAGGAGCGGAAGTTGCGACATTGGCAGCATGGGTAGAAGTTGTGACATTGACAGCATGGGTAGTTGTGACGTCGTTGGGAACGGAAGTTGGTGTCGATGCTGTCCCGTTGTCGTTAATCGTCTCTGTCGAAACAGAGACCATTCGTTGCCGCTTTGTTGGTAGCGGGCTTTCAGTGTAGTTCTGCAAGAATATTTCAATAATATTTTTAAAATATTAAAGAATGCATGGGAATAGTACACCGTTGTTAGAGTACGGTGATACAAGGACCGGTAGGAAACAATGATACGAAGTTACGTGATAGGAAGTAAGGTGACAAGTTGTATGATCATAAAGTATAAAACGGGGCGAAGTTTTAGCGGAAGTAAAGACACAGTGGACGCCCCTATAGCGGAAGATATGGGGACGCCATTTTAGAGGAAGTATAGACACGGATAGAACATTTTAGGTGAAAGTATATAGTAAAACAATATAAAGTATGACTTACCACAAGCGCTTCCAACTTGGTCTCCTCGGCCGCCCTCTTCCGGCGGGCACAACTGCCGCCTGTGACGTGGCGCTTGCTATTATTTTTCCGTGTGAACGACGACCCACAGTCCGGGCAGGTGAAGGGTCTCTGCGATGGTGGTAGTTGTCTCGGGGTCGGTAGGGAATCCTCATCGGCAGCGGTCGTTCGAACCATAATATGCATGTCAGAGGCAACGTAACCGTGTCGTTCGCATTGCAAATGTCCCCTATCGTCGACAATCATACGCTTCTTGCAGTATCTGCACCCGGTGTAGAAGGGAGTATACTTGCGTAATTTGTCAATAAGGAGACCTCTGACCTTGATAGCATGGTCGGGGCTTACCGTTGATTCTAGAGTTGAGATGTCCACGACCTCTGGTTCCGACGGCCCGGAAGGGTGGTTGATCACCGGGATGATGGGTCGGCTCGTTGGCTCGTCCTCATCGCTCGAGTCCGCTGCATTGCGAGGTCGGTAGTAGGGTGTCTTCAACATGATGATGTTAGCCGTGGTGTCGTCGTAATACGAATGACGGTCCGATTGGCAAAACACTGCGCTTATATAGTTAGTAAATGTGCCGAAAAGTCACGTGGGCGTGCCGAACGAGCACGGACCTCGCAGTAGAAATTAAAGGTGAAGACTGTAGAGTAGATCCTTGATGGTTGGTTCGGTTGCCGGAGCTGATGACAGAGACGAAATTGTTTTGGTCGTCGAACTGGTCGTCGGACTGGTCGTTGAACTGGTCGCTGGCTGTTGGTCCGGGTTGATTGTCGGGGTCGAGAGATCGAGTGGGCCCGTAGCCGGAGAAGACTGCGCCTTCGGTAGCAAACTCTCTTGTCGGACGTTATCACTAGTCATGTTGTTTATTTTCCAAAATGTAAGATATAATGACCACAAAAAACAGACGCAGGCCTTTTATAACAGTTCGACGGAACATAAAGTTCACGTGGGCGTGCCGAACGAACACGGACTTCAGAGTAGACATTATAGGTACAGACTGTAGGGTGAATCATTGATGTTTGGTTTGATTGCCGGAGCTGATGACAGAGACGAAATAGTACACACAAATTGACAAACACCTATTTGTTAATATAGGAAGCAGTCGACGTATGCTGGTAATAAGATACATTGATAGGCAAAAATTTACAAACAGGGTGATGGGGAGGTCGTAGATATGTATGGTGATCAGAAATGACATAATTTGACTTATTTGATTAGTACTTTCTCGTCATGATTTTTCGTAAACCTGGTCTGGATTCAGTAACAAGACTGATTCACACAAAAGTGTGATTAATGTGTTGCCAGATTTGTTCAATGTAGCTTCAAAAGAACATATCGGTGGTGCAGTATATTTCTGGATGTGACGTACTTCGCACTGGAATTGATCCTAGCAGTGTTTTATAATGAAAACAAACTCTCATTCATCATGTAGTAAAACACACTCGATCGGTTTTGAATAACTGGTTGTTAGTCGCACACAAACAACATTCATTACTGAAGAGAAACCCTCAGGGACGTTGATTCAGTGTTAAAGCAGGCCAAGCACGATGACCTTCGTAGTTGCAGTATTATGGTCCCCTATCAATGCAACGATCTGTCGTGCATGGCCCCGCGTCTTTCGAAGACCCAACCGTGCAGAAGACTTTCAGTGTCATCACGGTCTGCTTCATTGGCTGCTGTGTCTTACACACAGCTGACCTGATGCAGGCTGGGATACAAGATATGCCTCGGTGTGCCGCGACGTCACAGAACTGTATCGAAAATGTTCATTGATTTTGAGATGTGCTGATCCTACAAAAGAAGAACATCAACATGATAGGTAAGTCAACTGTTCGTTTTTATTCAAATATATCTTGTTAGTGTGACAAAGTAAAAGTGAATCAGTGAACTTCCTGCTAATAATTGCCACCCCTGGCTTGAGATGAGGATTCTGGGTAATGGAACAGACAAGGTCACTTTACACGTTCCATCCGACTTATATTTTCCAAACTCATTGTACCAAAAAAGATTAGTAGTGACCATACTTACTTTTCGACATGCCTCTATGAACTCTTCGATTGTTATGACCCCGTCCTTATTTGAATCCATTGTCTGCAACAGAGGAACCAAAAAAACAATGAAAGTGACATCTCATCTAATATCACTTGCACAAGTACAAATAACTTTTTAATATTTAAAACTGATACCAGTAAATAAGGCTGATTCTTGACGTAAGGTATTATTGTTATCTGAATAGTTGCTTATATATCAAGATTTAAACACTTCAGAACACATAATTGGATAATTATTTATAATATATATTATTTTATATTATTATATATAATTCGTATTATTCAATAGTATATATATATATATATATATATATGAAATAACCAATGAATTTAAATCGTACACACTACGTTTTATATATATTAAAGATATTACACTCAAGCCACAGTCATTCTTTTGGATAGGAAACACATGCATACACGCACACACCCCTGCAGTTCATGCGTGCACAGGCACGCAAACATGCACACACACACACACACACACACACACACACACACACACACACACACACACACACACACACACACACACACACACACACACACACACACACACACATACACACACACACACACACACACACGCACACACGCACGCACGCACACACACACACTCACACACACACACTCAAACGTGACGTACATCAAAGATTCTGTGTACATGTTCCTTGGCTGTGGCGTCGTCGAGACTTGGTTCGACCATCCTCCCGAATAGTCCTGGTCGAACAAAAACAAACACATCCGTGAGCAGGAGGAATTTATAAATTAATTAATGACTAATTGATCAATTAGATGAAGAGCTTCGATGTCATTTGCTGAACCACCATTGAGACAGGCTCGCCAGATGACTCTGTCCTCAGCAAAGTCTGCCAGCGCAGAGGGTCGATGCCGTAGTCTTTTATATCTCTTGACCACATCTTTGAATCTTATTTGAGGTCTGCCTAATGGAGATCACATTTTCAACTTGAAGATGTTAATTCAGAAATGCAGAGAATTCAACAATGACCTTAGGATCTGTTTCATAGATTATTCAAAACCTAATGATAATGTTAGTCATCAACAACTCTGGAAAAGTTCTTGATACACATGGGATTTGACCAGAAAATTACATCACTTATCCAAAATGTATATGTTGGACAGCAGTCTGCACTGAGATTAGAGTGTGTACCACAGATTGGTTCCCAGTCAGCAAGGGAGTGAGACAGGGGTGCATATTGTCCCCCCAACTATTCATTCTATACACAGAGAATATCTTGAGAGAAGTCGAGATTGACACGAGAAGCAAGTTTTGTATTGGACTGAAAGTGAATGAACAAGATATATATGAATTGAGATATGCCGATGACACAGCGTTAATATCCGCTTCAAAAGAAGGATTGGATAAACTGGTAACTACTGTTAAAGAGCACAGCGAGAAGAAAGGATTGAAACTAAACGAAGTCTAAAATTATGGATGTGAAGGGATGTCGAGAACCATCAGAAGTCACAGTAGATGGCGAGGAAATAGAACGAAAGTATTGAATATCTGGGGTCACTGATAGAAGTGGATGGAGATGGGACGAAAGAGATCAAGCGGAGGTTGGCAATTGCGAGTAAAAAGTTGACGGAGATGAAGAAGCTGTGGAAAGCAACAAACAAAGATATGAAACTACGATGTATCCGAGTCTGCAACGGCTACGTATTGATGCGAAACCTGGACTCTTAATAAGAACATTACTAAACGTATAAATGCATTAGAAAAAAAGTGTTACAGAAAGATATTACGAGTTTCGTGGACTGAACGTAGAACTAACGAATCCATCGCAGATGAGCTTGGTGTTATACCCGGGACTTTATTGAACTTTGTAAAGAAACAGAAACTAAGTTACTTCGGCCACGTGAAACGGCATCAGTCTCTAGAGAGACTAATAATGGAAGGAAATGTGTAAGGCAGCAGAAGCAGAGGACGTCCTAGGAGACAATGGGGGGAGGACATAGAGGAATGGATGGGAGCATACGTCTGGCGAGTGGGGAGACTGGCAAACGAAAGAGCTGTCTATATAGACAATCCATCAAGGCTGCAACGTCCGGAAATGGATAAGCAAACCCAAGACAAGACTGGACGTTTGCCCTCAGTCAACTTCCCAGTGACTGCCTTTGGGAGGCGGTCACTGGGCATACGCTGTACGTGTCCAAGCCATCGTAGGCGTGTGTGTTCAAGGATGTTGCTTAGTGGCGTTCACTTGCAGCGCTGCAGGATCTCGAGATTAGTAATTTTATCCTGCCATTTTACTCCAAGGATTGTTTGCAGGCAATGAAGATGAAAACTGTTGAGTTTCCATTCTTGTTTGGCGGTACGTTGTCCATGTCTCCGAACCATGCAATAAAATATCGACCCAATCTGCTGTATTCTGGAGGAAAAGCATGGTTGGTATACGTCCAGGAACAGGTAGGTTGCAGGGAGTGCCGGAATGTGTGCAGAGAGTACACAAACCGCCTGTGGGTCCCAAACCACACTTTCTGTCAGGGTTTACCCACTTAGCCTTTGGCTCAAGAGCCTAACCATAAGGCAGCGGTTGCTAGTTGCCCATAGCTGGGACATGGGTTGTACCAGTGGCAGAGCGTGTCCACACCCTAGTGGGTCATACATACAGCACCTCTGGGGCCCCATGCTGTTCCGATATCCCCCATTTAATTAGCCTGGTGCCTCACGGTGACCAGTGTCCGTCAGTTAACTGAACAATGTATTCTACATTATCACGGATAATTTAAATCTGCAAAGTTTAACTACTAAAATAAAAACGATGGACAATGCGCTGCCATGACGACTTACCATGAATCATGAGGAAACATGTTTATTTCCGTTCAGTAAAATTATAAGTAACGTTTAATAATGCCTATGTTGTATTCTAGAGAAAACGGTTCTCTCGTTTAATCGTGGGTTACATTGATCGTCTAGAATGTCAGCAAGAAAATACATCCATGGCCCTCACACCTTGACAGTTCATAAAGTCTGGGGAAATATAGTTAGCCATCCATGTATCCTGACTACAAACATCGACGTATAAAAAGTGTGACATCATCACGTTTTATGCAAAAGCTCGATCCAACCCCGTTCACTATTAACGATGCCAAAACATTTGAAACGACATCGGGATTGATACGCCACTCGCTATGTTTGCTATAAATCACGTGTCTATGGTGTCACTTACTGAGCGGTGTCATCACTACGTTGGCATATACGTTAACATTTAATAGTGATAAGTGGCGCCTCTGTTGGGGAGTGTAGCGGCATCCATGTCCGCGCAGCCTGCGCTGTATCTTGGATACTGTACATAATTGTACACATTAGGAGAGAGCTTCCCGTTATTCCTCCACGTACAAATGCATGTAAAACACGGCTATCTTGTCAAACGTGCCTTAGGAATGTGCCCCAGTAGTATGCTCGCGATTTTGGATGTGTATTCTGCGGTGTTTAAGCGATATTCGGGAGGTTTCGAAAGCCTCCCCCCTGAGCAAAGTGAGTAGTCACGTGACCTGCGCCACCTAGCGGAAAGAAGTGTACCTAAGCGCCCGTAGTGCCACCTAGCGACTCGGTCTTTAAAACATGTGATGTATGTATGTATGAAGAATTAGTACTAAGGGAATAACTATTAAAACTCACAGTTTGAAAGTTGATTAGGTTGTTAATGATAACGAGGAGTGTAGAGAGGTATTAGTTGTGTATGAATGCACGTGTATGTGAGGGGTGTGTATGAATGTGCGTGTATGAAAGAACTAACGAAACACAAGAGTATACGAGTGCACACGTATTTTATTGACGAATGATACAAGCATATAATATGAAACCGTGTTTTATTAAGCGAAGTACTTGTGGGTGAGTGAACACCACGACAGAGGTCGTGAGCTTAGGGGTCAATACGACCACGCCAGTGGCTCGTGGGATGACGATGATGGTACGACTTACGGGTGAGTGAACACCGCGTCAGAGGTCGTGAGCTTACGGGTGTATGACCACCGCTCCATAGGCTCGAATCGTTAATGACGATGATGATGATATCTGTTCGTTAATGAAACACGGTTATTGCAGTTGTTTAAGCCAATCGAATACGCGGCAATCGTTTGCTACCAGATCAGTGCCGAAACCTTTTACGAAATCCTTCATGACAAGTCCACGACATCGAAACATGAGATAAGCAACACAGTATCGTCCACAAACGTTAGACACGGGACTCTGCAGTCTCTTAGTATTATGAGTCCACGTTACACAATGTTTATTCAAGAAACGTCGAAACTCGACGTGTCGTGGCGGCAAGCCGTAAGAGCAGAAGTATTCACCGCAACCGTTGGTATCTACGTAGATAGCTATCCAATGTTCTCCGGGTTTACCCGTGTCATGCGTGTTACACACGAAGGCGACGGGGTAAGCGTCTATCTGGAGTTCGAGGAGTACGTCTTTGGGTACGATCCCGCGCATGACGACACGGGCGTGCGTATCGCGGGTGAGTAGACGGACGAGCTGCATGGTTTCCATCAGTTGTCGTAGATGACGTTACGATTCCTGTCGATCTCCAGCACCTTCTCGAACTCGGCGTAGGCGACGACGTTCACAGTGGTTGTCAGTGCGTCGCGGAAATGAATCTCGACGCGCAAGTTGCCCTTTTGTACCAGATGGAAGCAGCAGTCGTCGCACGCATCAGGGGTGAGGTCCACGCCGAAGAAGGTGTAGCCGTGTCGGAAGTCGTAGCGAGTCAAGCCGTTCCCTTCGTCCTGCCACGCCTTACCCGTCGAGGTGAACAGGTTATGGTAGCATCTGACAAAGAGGTTGTTGTCGAAGTCGGGCTGGAAAGGTTTGGCGGGTATCTGTCGTCCGTCGACGTACACGGCGAAGAAGTTGATGTGGTTGTTTTTAGCGTGAAAGGGATTTTTGGCGTAGCATCCGTTGTAGGCGTCGTTATCGATGCAGCATATCACAAGACGTTTCGGAATAGTACCAAGAAAGAGGTTCTCGCGCGTGTACGAATGGGTACCTGTGGGAATAGAGTAGACCTTGCATTCGACAGGTCGCAGCGGATACTTGGCGGTGGCCTTTTCGAGGGCTTTGATGTGTGCCATCTGCACACTCGGATTCAGGGTGACTTTCTTGACGAACAGTGTAGCGTTGACGATCTGTATCTTGTAGGCGGGGTTGGCTCCACCAGCAATGAGTGCGAACGCATCCTTGCTGCGTACGAAACGCATCTTGAATTCGACACCGTTGATGAGGAGTTTATCCTGAAGCAAGAGGTCGACGTGGACACGACCTATCATGTCGACCACACGACTCTGGGCGATCATGTGGCGTCTGGCAACGAACCCCGCGTTGGCTGTCGGATCGGCACCATCAATGACGACGGCGTCCATACGACCGGCCGTGTCCTTGTACCACATCTGACTCGTCAGTTGCGTCTCCTTGGCATCGTCACCGTAACTGAGCAGTGTCTCTATGTAGGCACGGTACGGATACGTGTTGGTCGAAGGAGTCACGAGCGTTCCGTTCAGGTAGAAATCGACCTGTCCGAACAGCGAATGGAGCCAGTTATTCACGGGAGCGACGGGGTCGGCGGGGTCGAGATCACTTCCGTCGGCACGCGTCACCTTCGCCCGAACGTGTAGTTTCGTGTCGGCGAGATCCAAGTAATCGTCTCCCGAACCGGGTACGACGAATTCGATCGGTCCACCTGAGTCGAGCGAGGACACCGGCTGGTGATGGACCGTGTGACTGTCGATGATGGCGGTCTGAGTCAGAGGTACGGTGAAGAGATCGAGTTCGCTCTTGAGTCCCTCACACGATAGTTTATGAACGAACGCCATCGTCGAATATATCGGGTTCACGACGTACCTTCGGTTTCTGCTGTTTCCTCCGACGTCTCGCTGGTGTACTGACTCGTTTCGCAGGGTGTGTGCGTCTTATACGCTTACGGGGTCGCACGCCAGGGGTCAAGAGATCACTCATCATATCTCTACCGGCAGTGGTGACGCGACGTTTGGCGGCCGTTCTGATGTTCTGTCCCGACAGGACATCGTCGGCTATGTGTGCGCCGGTCGACAGAGCTCTCTTTCCCAACGCCACGGCTCCTCTCTTGACGAGTGGCATGACGCTACGCAGTAGACTTCCGAATAGACTTCCCAGGCCGTGTCCCCGTTGGTTGTCGGGCACCCACGAAATAAGGAATCGCACCTCCCGCTTGACGATCGTAGTAGTCGGTGTAATTCATCTTTCTCTCTCTCTAGAACAGTGCCGTCCGTTGCCGTTGGAAATGAAGTGTCACCGTCACCTTACCAACCTCGAATGGCACGCGATTTCCGGTGTCGTCTCTTATATCTATCTCGATCGTGCCAAATTCTTTGTAGAGCACGGGTACGTAGTGAATCTTATCGAAGGTCTTCGATGCGATGTCGCCATGGCGACCGCTCACCGGGATGATGCGCAGCAGCGGCACGAGACTATCACCAACAACTCGTGGTTCCACGACATCCGTATAGATGTAGAGTGAGTCGAGCCCTCGTTCCATGGTGATCACGGTGTTGCCTTCCGTGATCAATACCTTGAACTCGGGTGCATTGGGATCCTTCGGGAGATAGTCCAGCGTAGTGGTACGAAAGCCGAGAACGGCAGTCAGTATAGCAGCACGGAAGACGGTATTCGGTGCCATGTGCACCGATACCTTATGCGTAATGATGTTGTAGCTCAGTTTCACTCGTCCCTCTCCCACCACACGACGTAGAGAGGCGTTAATGGAGAGGATCAGTGACCACGGATCTTTATAGTATCCGGTTCCGATTCGGACAGTCTTCGTGTGCAGGGACCGTGGGTGCTCTTCGTCTATCGGTAGTGTCACAGTGAACCCCGCGTCATCGTCTACGATGTTGTACCATCTGTGTGGATACTGTACCTCCACCAGACCGCATTCCCATTGTCCCCGTAGTAGGATACGTTTCGGTAGCGTCGTGATGTAGTGGGTCAGCGTGTTGGTGGGGTGCGTGTGCATGGAAGCTTTGCTGGGCAACGTGAGATAGAAATCACTCGGTTCCATGTTGTTGTTGTTTCAACGTCGGACTGGGTAGCAGGTAACCCAACGAACTGCTCAACAGGGCCGTCCACAGAGTCGGATCGTGGTGGCCAAACGTCAGGTTGTAGATGCTGACCAAGATGACCGTGTACAAGACGACGACCTGACACAGAAAGACGATCTCCTCTTTGGGACACGCGGTACCGAATATGTGCCACGGAGTCCTCTCTTTCTTTAGTGGTGGTGGCGGTAGAGTGTCGACGTCGTCTTCTTCTTCTTCTTCTTCTTCGTCACTAACGGTGATGCGTGATGTTGTCTCGTCTGTCATACGTGGACGACTGACATCGTAACGGACGCACAATTAGTCTTTATAGTCCGACGAGACCCTTGGCATCGATCCAGCTGTTGAACTTCGAAGGATATCCGACCCATTTCACCAACACCTCCCGTCGACTGCCTACCTTGCGGCGCTGTACTATCGATTCCACACGGTACAGTTTATCGACCGGAACCGTCACCTTCTGTATCTCCGGTTCGTAGAAGGTACCGTCCAGTATCTCGCCGAGATCGTCCGTTAGTCGATAGACGGGTGGATCGGACGGATGGACTTCGCGTATCGTGAATAGTTCCTCTGTCCAATTTATCGTGTAACCTTTATCGAACCGTCTCTTAGCCTTGCTGATACGTACGCGATCCCCCACGTGGTACTTGGGTACACCCTTACCGTGATGGCCACCGTACAGACGCTGCCACACCTCTTCCTGATTAGTCGCATCCACCTGTGACGGAGACATCCCGATACTGCGGTGAGGTGTGTCGTTGTACGTGCGCACCAGATCCGGAAGGATATCGATGTACCGCCACGCTTCTTTGTGTGTCAGGTATCGCCACATACGTGTTATTAGTGTGCGATTGAAGCGTTCCACGATGCTCGCCTTGATCTCTGCGTTGAAGGTGGAGAAGTGGTGGATACCGTATCTGTCCAATACACCCCGAACGCTACGGTTATAGAATTCCAGACCTCTATCGGTCTGCAACGACAGTGGTTGAATGTCGGTGAAGAGACCGTTCAGCGCCTTCGATACAGACGTCGCCGACTTGTTCTTCAGTGGAACGCATCGGGCGACTTTCGAGAAGACGTCGATCACCGTGAGCAGGAACGTTGTACCGTCGTTTTCTTTTTTCAGACTGGACACGTCAACGAGATCGGCCTGCCACTGTTGATTCCGTACTCCGACGATCGTGCGTCGACGCTTGAAACGAACTCTGACCGGTTTATGTAGTGTATAGGCGTTCTGTTCCGATAGCCATTGTTCGACGATTTTTCTCGGTACGCGTGGTATGGCGGTTCGTCGTAAAGACGCGATTCCGCCGTAACTACCCACCTTGGCGGGGTTGAAGTAGACGTCCTCCAGCTGTTTACGACGGCGTCCCATGATGACGTACGTATGATATAATCGATGGTAATCCCGCACACGATGGGGAGTCCGCTGTAAGCAACACCGGTAAACAGACGTGTTAGACTGTCCCGTAGATCACACATTATGTCGGTGAATCGAGATGATGCGTCTCTTTTATTCGAGACGTTCCCATGTCTTACTAGTCGACGCCGGTGGGGTAGGTAGAGTAGACGGGCTCATTCGAGAGCGTCTCCGCGAGAGGGGTGTCCACTGCAGCGTTCGACGCGCTCTACTGAGCGATCGTGTGGCCGCCGCTTCTATGGTACGCTTCCTTTGTTCCTGTCGAATAGCCAGTCTCCTGGCCTCGTTACCCACCAACTCCATGGGTAGATTCATGTCACCGAGTTGATGCGCAAACACCTCCCACCCCGTTGGAGAACCGATGGTCTTACGATGACGCAACAAATCGTTCACGAGGTCCACCACGTTACTTCCGGGTACCGCTACGCCTTTGTTCATAAGCTCTCCGCGCGCATTCCACGCGACGTCTCGTTTCAGACGTTCCATCAGTCGTCTGGCTTTGGCCTGGAGGCGTTTGGGAACACTGTCGATGACTTCCACTTCCACCCCCACCTCCGGTGGGGTCGGATCCGTATTAGTTCCCGCCACCACCGCCGCTGCCGTGACCACCGGGGACGTGTCCTTGTTGACCGTTGTCACGCGTATCGGTTCGCGCGTGCGTCGATCGGACAACGCGTTGTAGCGTTGCAACACTTGATTATACATGACGACCTTGTCACCGTCGGTGAGATCTTGTCTGTCGAGTATGACTTTCATCTCGTCGTCGAGTACCTGTACTTTGCGTCCTAGGGTATCCGTCGGTGCTGGTGCGCGTAGACTGTCCAACAGTCGCGGATCTACCAAGGCCATCTTCCGTACGTGTTCCATCGTTGTCTACTTGAGTAGCACCTGTTTTAGCAAGGGTAGCAAGACCGCACCTGCCAAAGGCGCCAGCAGTGCCGACAGGAAACCACCGGTCTGTCCTCTTCCGCCCTGGTTGTTACCCCGTAGCAAGATGCGACGTCTCCTCGCTGCAGGTGCGTCTCTCTGTGCCAAAGCACGTAGGTTTGTTTTGTACACGTTCAGAGCACGTCTCTGCGCGTCGGTCAAGGGCAAGTTCTTCTTCAATATGTTGTAGGCACACTCGGCTAGTGCACACAACAGATCGGCGTCGGCGTTTCTGATGATGGCTCGTCTCAATTTCGTGCTCTTGTATCTGTTTAGCGTCTGTATGCAGAGGATGTGTTTCTTCACGAGTTCGGACATGCTGTTGTCTTCACGAGCATGCTGCGACTGAAGGAACGAGGTGCTGCGCGGACGTCTTATACCTTGGGTTGGTACACGTACTGGACACTGTCGTCCGGAAGGACACCCGTGCGCAGACGCATATCGTCGAGCGTGCCCTGTTTCAGATCGACGAGGAGATAACCGTACGGAAGTGACGTGGCGTCTCGGAACGCTTCCTGTACAAACTTCAGGCGACCCGGATACATCTGTCGTGCCAAGTGTCCGATCTGTGACGCATCGCGAGGATTCTTGAAGATCACCATGTAGTGTGCGTTCAGACTGATCGTACGACTCTCCTTGTTCTTCGGAAACAGGTTCTGCACGAGATACAGTACGGACGTGTTCTGGTGATGACTCTTTTTTGTGAACAAGGTCGTGACCCGTTCGTCTGTTTCTGCCATCAGATCATCGATGACCACGAGGTTACGCGTCGATGCGTCGAACGCACCGCTCGGCAAGCCTTCCTCGAATCGTACCAGGTCGTTGTCAACATAGGCACTCTGCCATACACCGTAACACCACGTGATCTTCTCTGGAGGTGGATCGATCATCGTTGCGGCGTGACGTAGCAGACGCATCACGAACGTAGTCTTACCGCATCCCGTCGGTCCCGCAACGATACAGGTGAAGGGGTGTTTCCATCGCGTGTCCATCTAGTAGTCACCGGTGGTGGTGTTCGACAATGTCGCGTTGACCACTGTGCTGTTAGTTGCGACGACGACACCTCCACCACACCAACGAAGGAAGAGATCGCGGAACAAGACGTACAAGACGTACAGATACAGACCGAGTATTCCCACTAGTGTTACAGCTACAAGCGTTCCCGTCCGTGACATGCTACGTTATGACTATCGATTGTGTGGCATCTGACTAAATAGTGTTATCTTTTTTTTTTTTGTTTTCGTGTGTCTCCGCCTACTAACCGCATGACAGCTAGAGGCGCCTATAACCCCAACTGACGTAGGGGCGCATTTCCTCATCGTGTCAGCAGTGGTTCGGCATTACACGTCCACCGGCCCCGTGGTGATTCCGTCTTCGTTGACCACGCGCTTGGCATAGAAGTAGGTCAACGCCGCACGTTCCTGGATGTACGTCAGCACGGACGAGTGATTGACCCGAAACCCGCGGTTCTTCCCACTTCCACTGCAACGATTGGTCAACACGTCCAGGAACGACTGCTTGTCGATGGTGTTGAGTCGTTTGTTCAGACCTTTGGTGCTGTATTTATCGACCGTACCCGAACAATAGTAGGTCTTGCTGCACAGACCCAGGAAACAGTCACCGGACCATTCGACCTTGAAGAGTCCCGGTGTTCTCTTGTCGTACGCCTTGCGCTCCTTGCAACACGTCTCGGTGCCGTTCCACGGACGACCGGCCAGCCGACAGCGCACGTAGTCGTTCTGATGATCGTCGCAACATTCGGACGGTAGCCATTCGGAGCGATGACGATAGTTGTGGTCGCGCAGTGCCGGGGTCACGAGGTCGTCAACGGACTCACCGGCCAGAGCCAAATAGGCGCTGTCCGTATCGGTTTCGCAGTACTCGAACAGCGGACGATCCACGTACCTGATCATGAAGTCGTAGTAGAACTCCAACATACGCAGTTTGGCCCACTGCAACACGAAGAATCCCACGTGTGTGGGCAGTGCGTATTTGACGGTGCGTTTGTGCATTTCGATCTCGTATGCATCGGCAGCGACGACGTCGAGTTGACGGAAGCGACGATTGTTGATCGCGGTCGATGCACTCTTCTCCGTGCAGTAGGTGACCTCGCGGTGCTTATCGACGTTGGTGATAAATTTCCCGTAGGATGAATTGCCCATAAGTTTGTTGGTATCCGCGATCATGGCCTTGTCGGGATGGGCGTCTCCTTCGCGACGTGCGGTGGACACCGCCTCGCCGAATCGTCGGAAGCAGGCGACCGGTGTGTACTCGATGACCTGGTAGACGTGCGTCACCTCGAGACCGTGCGCGAGGTACCATCGCAAGAGTGGTGTAGCGAGCAAGATCTTATCCCCTCGATAACTCCCGACGAGCATGCGTCGCGGAGTTGTCATGATGTTGTGTTCTTCGGCGTAGCGACGCATGAACGGTCCGAGGTCATCACGGGTCAGGTGAATGTTCTTGAAGATGGGCTGCATCTCGGCAAAGTGTGAGCGCAGGTTCTCCGGTACACGTATGTCGCACTGAATCATACCGAACACGCTACCGTTGCACACACCTGTCAGGATCTGTTGTGACGTCATTTTCCATCGCACGTGTCGACGACGTTGGCGAACGTCCAGAAACTTTTGTACGCACGGATCGCGTCTCGTGACCTTCCACTCGCATTCCCACAATTCGACGACCCTCACAAAGTGTCGAAGATAGGCTGTGTTCTTTCGTGTTTCGGCGAGTAGTTGCGTCATGGGTTTCCCACTGACCTCGTTGAACTCGCGTCCAGTGCACGGACACCCGTGGTAGAAGCATCCGTGAAACTGATAGGCCGTCTTCGTTTCACTGCACCAACCGTCTACCAACAGTTTACCGATGCGCTTCTCTCGACCGTTGGACTGATGACGTATGGTGAGTCCCGTGCGTTCGGATTCCCACGTAAGCCATTCGACAGCCATCTGACCTGTGGGCTGTGCCACTTCGGGTCGGAACTCCTTCTCTTCCCGTCGCCGCGTGTACCATCCAGTCGGCATCTCTTGTGATATCGACCACAGATACAATGCATTCGCATCGTAGCCCACAATGGACTGACACGTTCGAGCCGCATCACCGTAGTCGTTACGACGTATCTTCGTGATCCCCTTCTCGTGATGTCTGGTGAAGATGAGTGACGGCCCTCCGACGATGTTCTCTCTGATGAGCTGGTGGACGTCCTTGTTCGTCTCGTTGAAGAGCGTAAAGAACGTCCTCTCCGGTACGTAGGTGAACAGGTAGGACAAGGTCAAACCAGGTATACTGATCCCTTGTTTGAACATGTCGAGACCTCGGTGTTGATAGAAGTCGAACTGTTTGGCGATGGCCTCCAAGAACGGTACGACGTCTCTGTTGTTATACCAGACGAGAAAGTCTCGCAAAGTCTCCATGTCGTTGTCTCGCCACACCTTCCGACATCGTGTGTAGTCGTCGTCGGATATACCTTCGTTCTTCAGACAACTGAAGAAGGCCTCTTTGGGAGGTAGAACGGTGTCGTCGAATCTCTCCAAGCTGTCCATGTATTCGTACGGGAAGTGACCTTTCGTGACTGTACAACCGTACGCTTTCAGGTACTTGTCGTACGAGAATCCCGGGGCAATGTAATGAGTCATATCGAGGAATTTGAGGTTGTCAGTCGATAGACACATAAACGTGTTGCCACGTTTGATCACGTGAAACGTCTCCTCCTCCTCCTCCTCCTCTCCGTCCTCTGTTGCTTTCTTTTCGGACAGGAAGTAGGGTACCAGGAACTGTTTGACGACGTTCAGATCGTACCTGCCCGAGTTGAAACCGATGACGGGCAACTGATGAAGCCAACCGTACAATTGACCCATGAGAGTTTTGTAGGGATTGGTCGGTTGTCGCTGTGACTCGTTGTCCCCCGCCTCCTCCACGGCGGACGCTTCCTGTTCGTTCCACGTTCTGATAGCCTCTGTGAGCTCGTGTAGGATGCCCTCGTACCTGTCTACGATGACTTCGTAGGCTGCTTCGCTCATGTTCTGAAGGATGGTCATCATGTCGAATACCAACTTGTTGCTGTCACCATCCGTGATGAGACATTGCACCTGTTCGAATCCGGGTACGTTACTCGCCAGGGACACACTCAACGGTACGTGACGAGCCACCCAATGGACCTTGGCACTGTCCGACGGAAGGTGCGATGTATCGAACCAGGACTCGAAGTCGAAGGTGGCGCGATACGGATAGTAGCGCAACCATTCGGCAACGTGAATGTTTTCGTCGTCCAATCGCTGGAAGACTGTCGGCGACGGATGGTAGACGCCACCGGAATAGATCTTTCGCACACCTCCCGTACACCCACGCTCGTGTCGTTCTAGTTCGAATACGCGGCTCCATAGTGCATCGCCACACTTCCTACATCGATACGAATGACAGTACATGTTCACGTCTTGTATGTAGGAAAAGTGTGTCTCGTGAAGATTGATGTACATCGTTTCAGGATAGTGACACAAGGAACGGCGTACGAGTTCAGCAGTCGCCTTTCCCCCTTTTTCCGGTTCGACGAGCGTGTAGACGCACACGTTGGTCTCAAAGGTGGTCTCGACGCGATAGAGATCGTCCATCGTCACTCCGTCAAAGTCTTTCATTGCCACCCCGTCACGATCGTACTTCGCGTAGAGCACCCGCACAGCGGGTTCCAGGTGGTATCGGTCGCATCCCCGATGCAGAGCCAGACATCGGAAGAGACACAGATTGTCGGTGTACTTTGTGTTGTTGTCGGAGTCTCTTTCCAATCCGATGACGGCTTTGATTCGTTTGATGTACCTCGGTAGTTTGATGTCCACACATCCTATCGGATGATGTACGATGTGATTGACGAAGAAGGTAACATTCGTGACCACCTCACATACCCATTGACTGTCCGGACGCTGATTGATGACCCACTGCAGCACGTCTGTTTCTCGGATACGTTCCAGAAACGCATCAAAGTCTGCAGTGTTTGTGATCAGACACGGTTCGTCAAGGTAACGACCACAACAGTTACAGGACGAATGATAATACCTGTACCTGTTCGTGGTCTTGTTTCTTAACACAAACCCGTAACTAAGATTAATCTTAAACGCATGCGTCTGTTCGCGGAACATGCGTTTCAGTGACGGTTCTAGGACGCTCGTGTCCGGTGTCGACACTCTGTAATTGTACCTGGATTGTACGGGTCCTCTAGCCGTGTGGGTTCGAATGGTCGACCAGTGATCTCGGACGACGTCTTGTAGTTCCCTCGATAGAGTATCGGCGAAGGGAAGTCGGGGTGGTGGTTGTATCGGGTCGTCGTCGTCGTCGTCGACAGCAACACTCACACGGGGTCGCTCTGTGCGTCTCGTACGTATGCATAGAGGTGGGTCGTTCGCTTCCATACATACCGACTTCACAACACTCACACGTGGTCGCTCTGTGCGTCTCGCTCGTTTGCGTAGGGGTGAGTCGTTCGTTTCCATACATACCGACTTCATATGACGTAACAGGCTGTCACGTCTCGTGTACTCACGTGCACATCTCTCACAACGATGCAGTGTAGCGCTAGATGGCGCCACTGACGGCGATTTACTGTAGGCATGATCGTCGTGTGTTGTTGATGATGATGAATGTGTTTGGTCTATATGACGTTGTATGTCGGCATGTGTATCGAGCACGAGACCGCAGTGACGACACGTGTGCTGTTTCATCGTACCTACAACTGAAGGATGGGAGATCCTTGCACGTGTCTATATAACCTACACTGTGTGACGTCATAAGAGGTGTGTCTTGTATGAGTGGGCGTGTATGTATTCACCGATCACAACGAGCTATGAAGGTAACAAGAACAACAGACACCAGAATCCTGGATTACATATCATCTTTATTCATTACAATCAAAGCGAGTATATAATGAAAGCTAAGCTAAGCACCTGCAGTAACAGACAAGCGGCGCCTATAACCCCAGCTATAGCGTAGGGGCGCATTTCCTCTTGTCGTCACTGCAGGCGCTTCTGAAGACTGTTCACTATGTATGAGACGTGGTCGTCGCGCACAACATTTCGTGCGATCTCCTCGCATATTGTGCGCACGGCCACGTCTAAGCTGCATCTTTGTGTAGCGAAGAGTGTCCCCGCTAGGGATTCGATATTAAGTTCAAGGTGTCTGACACTGTTAAATGGGGCCGAGTACGCCCACGGGATCGATGTGTCAGTTTTTGACCAAACAATATGGCCGTCGTACGCCAGGTCGAGCGTTGACGCGTCCCTTTGAAGTGTCTCGTAGTCCGAGGCAGTCATGGTGACGTCATAGTCATCATCATCATCCTGGTCACATATCAACTCCAGTGGTGCTTCGGCGGGAGTTGAAGGTGACATGTCCTCGCATGTCAACTCCAGTGGTGAGTTGTGTCGCTCGTGTAGCTGTGTGAGTAATGCCTGACGCAATGGCATGGGGGTGTGGTGGCGGCGCCGTTTCTGTGGCGCCCACTCTATCGGATTCTGTGCATATGATTGCCGAATCATCTCCAGCCCGCTAGAGGGAGCATCGGTGACCTGTTAGCAACACAACAACAACAACATTAGCAGGGTGTTTTTACATCCATCATTGGAATACCACGTGTACGCAGGATGGCTTGTACACGTGATACGATGTCACGTGACCACTCCGGTGTGCTCGCCATAAACCTGTAATGCTGCACTGCATATCTCAAATTGTCGTGGATCAGGTCACTACGCACCAGGTAGATGACGTTTGACTCACCTTCGAACAGGCGCCACAGTTCGTTGCTTATAAAACGAACGATTGCATCGAGTGCTACTGCACACAGCTCGGTGTACCAGATCTGCCTGTCATCCCCTCCGTCGTCTTGTTCGTCCCAGGGCAGTGACTCCTTCGGTGTGAGTGGTTCGTCTTCCTTCGCATCCGACACGGTT